>CM054134.1:99636008-99653508 GCA_028751875.1 Rapana venosa
AAATTTTTTTTAATGGGGAAGATTTACATATGCGTCTTTTTTGCCACCATTTAAGCTAGCCCTTTCCCAACTTCGGGAGTGATTTCAAAAACAGACCACGGTATTGTGTTTTGAATTCTTGTCATCGCATCCGTTCCTACTGCCATCAAGGCCTCTCTTCCGAAAGGCGGACGGTTTTTAATGGTGCCCCAAAAAACAGGTACACACACACAAACACACAACACCACACACAACATACGCAATCACACCACACCAAACATACACCACCAAAAATACACACACACACAAACACACAAACACACACACACTCCCCAATACCACGCACGCCCCCACGCCGCACGCACTAAACACACGCAATCACACACGGGAAATCGGTTTAAGTTTTTTCTAAAGCAGTTTGGGGAGTGGAGTCAGTCTGAGTTAACTCCGGGGGGGAAAAAACCAAAGGGTGTGTCGGGAGTGGCTCAAACCCCCACCGTCGACCGTGGGCCCCCAGCCCCTTTAACCCCTGTGCCATCCGACCCCCCCCCCCCCCTCCCCCCCCCCCCCTCCTCTCCACCCCACCTCCCAATACACACACATGGTTTTTTCTCTTTAATCATCTACAAATCATATCCCTTTTTCAGAAAATACATATAGCTATACGGCGGATATTATTCAAAAGAGTACCACCCAAAATACACTACACAACGCACGCGCGCACGCACGCATGCACAGCACACACACACATACGCACTCATACACACACAACAAAACACACACACACACACACACACACACAAACACACAAAACACTTCGGATGAGACTATAAACTGAGGCCCAGTGTGCGAACGCACGCAGAACATCTTGCGCACACGTAAAACCTGTTCCACTTTTCGGAAGAGTAGGCCATTGTGAGCCGGTGGGAACGGATGACAACATTTACAAAACTGCGTACACACGGGGACTGGATGTAAAAAAGCACATAAGTGCTTATTCCATTACCCTCGATATAAAAGAATAAAATAAAATAAAATAAAATAAATGAAATAAATAAAATAAATAAACACCCACAACACACACGCAACACAACACAACACAACACACACATAACAAGATTTCAAGACTTTAATTCCTTTCACCCCTTTTGGGATATGGAGGATTACAAACAAACTGAACAGGAGAATAAACCTAATAGCAATACACCCAAAAATAAATATGAATACTAACAGTAACTGAAAAGCAAGAGTTCATCGCATAATGATAAGCAAATAATATTCATACACACACACACCGACACACACACACACACCGACACACACACATACACACATAACACACACCACACACACACATACACACACACAATACGCGCACACACACACTCACAAAACACACAAACTACACACTACGCTTTGATTTGTTGCTTTACAAGATTCAGCGCTATATAAATTCATACATTTATTATTATTATTATTACACAACACACACACACTCACACACACACACACACACACACACACCACACACACACACACACACACACACACACCCACACACACCGACACACACAACACCGACACACACACACACACGACACACACACACACACACACACACACACACTACAAACACACACCACACACACACAACGACACACACACACACACACACACAAACACACACACACACACACACCACAACCACACACACACACACACACACACACACACACACACACACCACACACCCAACACACACACGCAACACACACACACAACCACACACACACACCACCACATCCCATCCCCACCCACACACACCACCCGACACACACACACACCGACACACAACCACACACACACCCACACACCCCCCACACCCCACCCCACCACACACCGAACACCCACACCCCCACACCCCACCCCACCATCCACACCGCACACACAACGACACCACACACACTCACCCCCCACCACACCACACACACGACGACACACACACACACTACGTACACACTACGTACACACTCACTACGTACCACTGGCGACAGGGGCGGAGTCCAGAGAGTCCAGCAGCTCGTTTACAGAGGTGTTCAGGGCCAGAAACTGAGTCTCCAGCTCGGCCACTGCTCCTTGCAGCGTGTCGTTCAGCGCCTGCACCACGTAAAACCCCATCCAGTCAGCGGGGGAAAAAAACAGTTCTTCAAGTCTCCCAGCCTTTCTCCCTCCCCAACCCGTGGTAGGGATGCCAGGTGAGGGGGGTGGGGGTGAGGTTGGGTGGGGACGGGGGCTGGGTCAATATGTAAATAGCATCCCTACATTTTTTTGGAAATTATGCGCCTAGGGAATGCAGAGAGGGGAGAGAGAGAGAGAGAGAGAGAGAGAGAGAGAGAGAGAGAGAGAGAGAGAGAGAGAGAGAGAGAGAGAGAGAGAGAGAGAGAGAGAGAGCGACAGACAGACAGACAGAGACAGAGAGATATAGACAGAGAGATATAGACACAGAGAGAGAGACGGGAAGACAGAGACAGACAGGGAGAGACAGACAGAGAGACACAGACAGACACAGAAAGAGACAGACAGAACAGAGAGACAGACAGACAGAGACAAATAGAGACAGAGTCCATGTATGAGCATGTTTGGCTGGAGTCTTCTTCTTCTTCTTTTTCTTCTTCGTCGTCGTCGTCGTCATTGTCAGTCGCGCAGACAACTATTGTTGTCTGTCATATGAGAGAAAGTGCGTTGTGCTGCCATTTAAGCGCCTGACAAGTCAGGCCCATTGCCTCTAACTTCAAGGTGGGAGAGAACTGTTAACTTGTAAGTCTTTCTGGAAAACGAAACAGGCAGGAGAATGGACTAGGAGGGCAGACCCTAGACAAGAAAGAGGAGACAGGAAGCAAAGGAACTACGGTAGAAAGAAAGAGAGGGACAGAAAAGAGGGACACGCTTTTCCCTTTTGGCCGGGGGTGGGGGGGTGGCATGCTTGTTGTCATCAGCATCATGATCATCTTGACCGTCATCACTATCTTTGTCATCGTCGTGGTCGCGTCGTCATTACCATCGTCAACATCGTTGTAGTCATCATCATCATCATCATCATCGCTTTTGTCGTTGTCGTGGTGGTGGTCACTGTTCTCTTACCTGCACTCGACTGGACTATAAAATAACAGGACTGGATTGGACTCTCACCTGCACTCACGTGACTATAAAACAACAGGACTGGATTGGACTGGACTCTCACCTGCACTCACGTGACTATAAAACAAAGGACTGGATTGGACTGGACTCTTACCTGCACTCACGTGACTATAAAACAACAGGATTGGATTGTTCTCTTACCTGAACTCGGCTGAACTATAAAACAACAGGACTGGATTGGACTCTTACCTGCACTCACGTGACTATAAAACAAAGGACTGGATTGGACTGGACTCTTAACTGCACTCACGTGACTATAAAACAAAGGACTGGATTGGACTGGACTCTTACCTGCAATCACGTGACTATAAAACAAAGACTGGATTGGACTGGACTCTTACCTGAACTCACGTGACTATAAAACAAAGGACTGGATTGGACTGGACTCTTACCTGCACTCACGTGACTATAAAACAACAGGACTGGACTGGACTCTTACCTGAATTCACGTGACTATAAAACAACAGGACTGGACTGGAGTCTTACCTGCACGTCGCTCAGCGAGGTGTCGGCATTGCTTTTCAGGGTGCCCAGGGCTGCCTTGGTTTCCTTTTTCCAGTCCTGCATGCACAGAGCATGCTGGCCGAACTGCAGGTACGTGTCGAAGTCGCCAGAGACCAGCGCCACCGTCACGAAGAGGAAAGGGAGAGAAGACAGCATCGTGGTGAGGGAGCGTGGCAGAGACATGACAGTGGAAGGGCAGGAGTGCAGCGGGGGAGCCTGGCGCTTTGTGTCAGCTGTGAGGGAGAGAGGGAGGGCTTCCACAATCTACACTTCGTCCGTCCTGAAAGGGAAAACAGACAAGGACGAGAATCCATCCTTGTATTTCCCCCGAAGTCGGAATGCAGCTATAAGGAAGCACCAACTGTCGCGTACGCAAAATCTGACTGACGGTGAACCTCGGAGTTCTAGCCGAGGAACAAAACAACAACCAAACAACAAAATAAACACAACAACAGCCTGTGTCATGACAGTGTCAGCTGACAGAGAATGTCAGCTGTTAGTATTTATCCGCCGAGCCTACCTCAGGAGGAGGTTTCGCAATGCAAGCAAACATCGCAAAGCAAACAAACATCGCAAAGCAAGCAAACATCGCAAACAAACAAACGAATTTCTTTTTTTTTTCCTTCCTCGGCTAGAGCTCCAAGGTTTACTTTTTTCTTCTTCTTCTTTGTCGGATGCTCAAACAGCAACTATTGTTGTCTGTCATGTGAGCGAAAATGCGTCGCGATGCCGTTAAGCGCCTGACAAGTCAGGCCCAGCGCGTTCGACACTGGTGTGGGACGGAATTGTTATCTTTTAAGTCTTTCTAAAAATAAAAAAGACAGGAAAATGGACCGATAAGGCAGAAAATAGACAAGAAGGAGATGACAGGCAGGAAAAGGAACAAGGCAGAAAGAAAGAGATGGATAGAAAAGAGGAAATTCCTAGCACAGAGTTTTCAGAAGATGGGGATGCTAACCAAACAACTAAAAACAACCCTGCCTCTGCATTGACAGTTGAACTAGACATAGCAAACAAACAAACGAATAACGGTTTTTCTCATTCCTGGGCTGGAGGTCCAAGGCTCACTAATGGTGAGAGTTTTGCGTGTGCAACTGGTTTGGGTTTTTTTTTGTTGGGGTTTGGTTGTTGTTGTTGTTGTTGTGTTGTTGTTTGTTGTTGGGGGGGGGGGTTAGGGGGGGGGGGGGTTGCCCCACCATTAAGGTAGCCGCATTCCTATTTTTGGGATAAACGAATAACTGAACGCACCAGCAAACGCAGGAGAAGAAAAGAAAACTGGGAGAGAAAGAGCAAGTAGGTGAGAGAGGTGGAGGGAGGAGTAAGCTCATTGGGTTGAAGTGCTGGATTCGTAGGATCTAGTACTTGCTCTTGTTGGGCGTTCCCCAGCCTAATACTGTGAAAATGTGTTGCGCTCTATCTCCCTCACTCTGCATGGGGATTCCTGAGTGATGTGAGTAGGCAGACTTGCGTGTGTGACAAAGTCCTTGCCATGTAGGCACCAACACTCCAGCTTCGGAGGATTTGTATCACCTTAAATGGAGAGTTGTTCTACTAGGAGCTTGTTACGGATCAAGACAATCTCAACGTACTGTTTCAAATCATATCTACATTTATCCGATCATCATTCCGATTTTAGGGATAAACGAATAAATGAACGCACCAGCAAACGCAGGAGAAGAAAAGAAAACTGGGGGAGTCGGAATGCGGCTACCTTCATGGTGGACAAACGGTTGCATACGCAAAATCTCACCTTTGGTGAACCTCTGAGCTTTAGCCGATGGATGGAGAGAGAAAACACTACATTTTGATTCATAGTAGACTGGTGGTCGTTAGTGGTAACACGCCCGATTAGAGAGTGAGAAGACACGACTTGGATCCCTGCTTCAACCCAAACTGTTCTCCCATCCACTAGACCTTGAGTGGTTACCAGGGTGTTAGTCTTTCGGGGTAAAATAAAACAAGGAAACAGAAATACTTGTTTGTAAATCAAAACCCTATGAAATTTGTAAATTAAAAAAGTTCTTTCTTCAAACAAACAAAAATTAAATATGTTAACACCCCAAACTTGTTTCTTTATTTGTTTGGTCATTCTATTCAACAAGGCTTGGCCAGGCTCAACTGAAATTTTTTTTAAATCATTTTTTGCAATTGCTTTGTTCATCTATCTTACCTTTTTGTTTTACATAACTCTCCTTCACTTCAATTTTTTTTAAACCTATTCAGTTTCGTTTATTATGTTTCGCTTTTAAAAATTCATTCATGTGCTATCATTTTCCTAACTGAAACATTGATAGAATATTATTGTAACATACTTTGTTTATCTTGTAGTTCTAAAAAAATTGCTTTCATATGTTATTATTTGGCTAGTTGAGCGCTATGATGAGAACATACAGAAAGAATATTTTAACATACTTTTCCTCGTAAACAACAACAACAACAACAACAATTTTAATAAGCAAGAAAAATGAAAACAAACTCTCAGGAAATAAAACAAACAGAAACTTTAGAAGAAGAAAAAACCCAACAGACAACAATCTTAGATGGCAAGGAAGATTTGGTTTGGACTTACCTGATCCGTGGTAGTCTCACCTTCTGTGTGAAGAAATGCTAGACAGGTGACAGAGAACGGCAGATGTAATTGCCATCCTGACAGTGTACACCTTCTGGAGGTGTCATTACCTGGTTCTGGTCCTGTGCCAACGCCTCGATGGGGCAGATAATCATGGGTGTACCCGGTAACTAGCAGCTGACTTGATAGGGTACGTTGTCATTTGGAAATCTTGTCGGGTGGTTTTATAGTGTAGGGTGTTACAACTAATACTTACCTGATATTGTTGTCTGGTTGGGGTTTGTTTGTTTGGGGTGTGTTTTTTTCATCTGTGTCCTGCCCAGAAGTTGGTAGGTTTATTTCTGTCTCTGATTCTCTTGACAATAAAAAATAAAAGCTGAAATAAAAACGGGGGGGGGGGGGGAAAGGAGGGAGTGCGTGCACGTGTGTGTGTGTGTGTGTGTGTGTGTGTGTGTGTGTGTGTGTGTGTGTGTGTGTGTGTGTGTGTGTGTGTGTGTGTGTGTGTGAAACAGAGAGAAAGAGAGAGCATTTTATTTTCTTTGCTTGATTCTTTATGTCGTTTAAACAGTTTATCTCTCTGCACTTCTTTGTGTGAATCAATTATGTCTTCTTTTTTTTAATGTATCCTCACCTTGCATGCATAACTGCTAACAAGTGTGCTATTGGTACAGCATGTGCTAACAAGTGTGCAATTTGTTGGTAGAGCATGTGCTAACAAGTGTGCCATTTGTTGGTACAGCATGTGCAAACAAGTGTGCAATTTTTTGGTACTGCATGTGCTAACAAGTGTGTAATTTGTTGGTACAGCACGTGGTAACAAGTGTGCTATTGGTACAGCATGTGGTAACAAGTGTGCTATTGGTACAGCACGTGGTAACAAGTGTGCTATTGGTACAGCACGTGGTAACAAGTGTGCTATTGGTACAGCACGTGGTAACAAGTGTGCTATTGGTACAGCACCTGGTAACAAGTGTGCTATTAATAAAGCACCTGCTAACAAGGGTGCTATTGGTAAAACATGTGCTAACAAGGGTGCTATTGGTAAACCATTTGCTTAGAAGAGTGCTACTGGTAAACATTTGCTAACAAGTGTGTTATTGGTAAACCATTTGCTAACAAGTGTGATATTGGTACAGCATATGCTAACAAGGGTGCTATTGGTAAACCATTTGCTAACAAGGGTTCTATTGATAGAGCATGTGCTAACAAGCGTGCTATTGGTACAGCATGTGCTAACAAGTGTACTATTGGTACAGCACGTGGTAACAAGTGTGCTATTGCTACAGCACGTGGTAACAAGTGTGCTATTGGTACAGCACGTGCTAACAAGTGTGCTATTGGTACAGCTTGTGCCAACAAGTGTGCTATTAATAAAGCACCTGCTAACAAGTGTGCTATTAATAAAGCACCTGCTAACAAGTGTGCTATTGGTAAACCATTTGCTAACAAGGGTTCTATTGGAACAGCAGGAGCTAACAGCCTTTCAATAATATGTGATGTTGTGCGTAATCATGAACTACTCCGGGCGTTTCTGTGAGAAAAAGGACACTTTCCCTCAACAAACAATCATGATCCCTGTTTTAAATGAAAGAAACCAACAATTTCCGGGCCTTAAACCTGAGTTCAGGGGAGGGGCAGGGCCAAACTCAGTACACCGTATACACACACACACACACACGCACGCACAGAGCCCAACATGTTGGACTGAACTTTGGAGAGGTCGACATAGAGAAATGATTGTGCAACCTTTGTCCAACACAATCACAGGGTAGCCTATCACAGGAAGGTCAGCTAATTGCAGTCATTAGCAGTCAGCTAATTATGTGTTTGGCGTTGGTTGCCACAGCAGGGTTTTTAAACCACCTCTGACGAGGATCTGAGAAAGAGAGAGAGAGAGAGAGGAGAGAGAGAGAGAGAGAGAGAGAGAGAGAGAGAGAGAAGAGAGAGAGAGAGAGAGAGAGAGAGAGAGAGAGAGAGAGAGAGAGAGAGAGATGGGGCGAGTGTTCTGTTGATTTGAATGGAATCGTATAGTATCGTCTGGTATTGTGCGACAGTCTCTTGTGTTTCCTTACATTCCATGGCATGGTGATGGGTTGTATTGAGTTTTGTTTTTTTTTAATTTCGAGGTTAATGGAATAAGCACTCATGTGCTTTTTTTCATCCAATCCCCGTGTGTACGCAGTTTTGTAAATTTTGCTACTTTTTTCGAACAACATCAATTAAAAATGAGTATTTTTGTTCTTTTGTATATTTGAATAGAACCATAGACCTTTCATTTCTAAGAGTGCACTGGTTTTGCGTATGCGATCGTGTTTACCCGCCATGAAGGTAGCCGTATTCCGACTTCGGAGATGGGGGAGGGGATAGTCTGGTGGTTAGAGTGATGTATTCGTGTTCTGCTGACCCGGGTTTGATTCTCGGTCAAGAGGATTTTTCCTCTGGAGTTAACATCAGTGCCGACTCTACTCTCCCCAAAAGTCCTTTGCATGAGACTATAAACCGAAGTCCCGTGCGCGAAAGCACGCAGAAAATCTTGTACACACGTTAAAACTCGATCTGCTTTTCGGAAGAGTAGGCCATTGTGTGCCGGTTGGAACGGACGACAAAATTGACAAAACTGCATACACACGAGGACTGAATGAAAAAAGCACATGAGTGCTTATTCCATTATCCTGGAAATAAAAGAATATAAAAAAAATTTAAAATAAACACGATACCTGTGTGCATGCGGGTTTTGTTTGTTTTTTATTTAATTTGTTATCCGTTTTCTAACGCAAGATGTTGGCTAAGCTTTTGGAGAAAAAAAAAAGCGGAACGGGTTTTTAACGTGTGCGCAAGATGTTACGCGAGCGCTTGCGCAGGAGGCCTTGGTTTACTGTCTCATCGCAAGGACTGCTGAATTCTCTGAAAAGGCATCAGTTGCCCTGACAACTGACCAGTAGGCTGGCGGACAACTCAGTTCGTTGAATGAACACGCAGCTAAAGAAAGATCCAGGGAGGCAAAATGTCGACGAGGAGGTCTACCAATCCTTAACACCGGAATAGGAGCAGTTTTATCCTGTGTGTGTGTGTGTGTGTGTTGTGTGTGTGTGGTGTGGTGTGTGTGTGAGGGTTGAAAGTGGTCTTTTCGGGGTCTGATCATTGATACAAGGATGGCTGTGTTTTCTACAAAGTCGTGAGAATATTATTTCTCTACATACTTTGTAGATTCGTGCTCGTGCAAGGGCACACACGCGATCGCGTGCGCGCGCGCGCACACACACACACACACACACACACACTCGCGCGCAAGAGCGCGCGCGACGCACACACACACACACACACCTCCAGTTATATCTACATATGGTACGCATGCTGTCGTTGATTGCTTCATTGTTAATGTTGCTGTTTCTTGTGCTCCTTTTGTTGTTGCTGATACTACTTTTGTTGATTTTTTGGTCTTCAAGGGAATGCAATGTCCCCTTCAGCATAACAATAACATTAAAATGCGTTCTCCTGTGCATACAGCCAGCCCTTCATTACTGTCTGATACTTCAAATGCTCTGTTTCGAGAAACGGCTTCATCTGCAAGAAAACACATCATTTACTATAAAGTGCCTTGCATTCCTACATTTGTGTGTGTGATGTGTGTGTGTGTTTGTGTGTGTGAGACTTTTGTTTGAAGTTATCTTCGAATGTTTTTACCAATATGAAATGTAGCTTTCTTGTGTCTTTCGAGATAATGATACATATCAATGTGCCTGTCAGTATTGTTTTTGCCCTTCATAGGATGATGAAAGTGTTTTTGACTTGACTTTGGGGGGAAAAACGTCATTAACGACAGTTGGAAACAGCAGCGCTGAAAGTTGTAACCTTAGAATCTGAACATTGATATAGTGACTTGCATATTCCCAGACAGAGGTGTTCAGAGATAATCACAATTTTCCAGCATCTATCGCTTACTTCAGCTGGTGTCCTCGAACAAGTCCATGTTTTTACATAGGTACAACAATGGTCGAAACAGGTTTACTTTATGAAGCTTAAAACGACGTACACGGACAAACACGAAATATTCAACCACCAGCACATTCCTAAACTTAGTCCGTATAATCGCACACGAGACTTCGGTTTATATCCTAAATGGAAGGACTTTTACAGGAGGGGCTCAGTATCATGGTACCTCCACAGGGAAACCCCTGGCACAGACACCCAGTGCATCATGCTACCTCCAGAGAAACTCTCCCCGGACAGATACTCAGTGCGGACTCCTACCCGCGCCCTCAAAGAACATCAGATCACGACTTCGCTCTCTACATGTCCCTTGAAAGACTGCTTCCAACAAACCTGCAGGCTTCAAACACTTCAACATAAACTTACCACAGCAATGGACTCCAAGGAAGAACTATAACCAGGTCAACATAAGACCTGGCACGCGTTAGGGACACAAGATCTGGGGTTTCTTTCTGCTGCAAGGCAAGTCAGTACAGGTCAGGGCTGTCCTGAACACTATCTTTCATGTTTCGTCCCAGAGTCGGCCAGTTAGGAGATGATATGCAAATACTTGTAACTGTAGTCAGATGAATGCCAGCGTTGCTGTCACATTTACATCCTTAGCGTGGGGGAACTCGAGTCAGCCGTTTTTTGTCTTCCCTTTGAGGCCAAAGAAGGAGCATGAAGAAATCTGCGAGTGAATATTTTTAGGCTCTGGCTGCATATCATCACGCTCAGCACAGAGCTAGTGCTTTAATGAGAGGGAGAATATTATTCTCCAATAATATACACTGTTTTCTTCAAACATCAGTCTTGACATTTCCATATGCTGGTATTCATGTCAGAATGAAGCAGTTTTCTGTTAACAGAATTTAGGCGTGCAAGCATTAGCAGGGATCGTGGCCTGACAGACGGGTGAAGACAGACACCTTCCACAGATCACAGATACAGATCAAAGGGACTGACATGAGAAGACAGATTTTAAAAAATGAGATCAAAATCAGAAAACAGACAGAGAGAGAAACACAAACAAGAGACGAAAGGATCAGGCAATATCTGGAACTTTGTGAGAGCCACTGTGGTTTTTCTGATTGATTGAATTCTCCAAGTCTTGCATGGTTAGTTAGGATGCTTTTTCAATCACAATTCGGAAATGCGTTTCCCTTTCAAAAAGTACGTGACGGTGTTGCTGTAACTTCACTCTCTCCGCCAACTGGAAGCGCTATGGAGGGAGACAACAAACACATCCAGGGGAGGTGATTGCTTTAGGTCATAGCGGTGCATGGGGCACATCCGGATTCGCCCAGTACCGCCCGATTTCAGCATATTGTGTCCACATGATCTGCAATTATCCTGCATTGCATTGTTGCTCTATGAGGCAAAAAAATGTCTCGGTAAAAAAAAGCAGCAGTAGTGAATGAAATTTTGAAAATCTTGGTCAATGAATAAGTCGCTGACTTACGATTTATACATAGCTTTATGGAGTTTTTTTGTTTGGTTTGGTTTTGGTTTTGGTTCTTGGGTTTTCATGTCCTTTTACGCGTCAGTGAGTAGCACATACACATCATTTTTAAGTCTTTGCAAAGAGAACAAACCAACAACAAACTAACAAAGCACACGGGGACCTTGGCTACATGACTAAAAAAAAAGTACATCTCTTGGTGATGTACTTTTCTAGTCTGGTAGTGAAGGTCCGGCTTTTCTGCACCCTTACATCAGTATGGAAATACCGAGTGCTGTAAACAACATGAAGTTTGTTGTGAAGCTGGTCTCTTTTGCTTTTCCAAATCCTGTTCAACTGTTCACTTCACCTCGGCTGAGGGTACAAGGGCTGGCCAGTCTGATCTTGACCTCAGCTGCAGAGCGACTATTCTTGGTCAGTGTTGAACCCAGTGAGTTGAAGGAGACTTCTTCTTCAAGTTGTTGACCATTCATGACGATGCTAACTGTAACGCCACTGGCGCTGTTTACCATCACCTTGCATGCTCTTCTCTGCTGCACTGGTCTCCATACCCTAAGCAGGTTAGTGGGGAGGGCGGGAGGGAGGGAGGGAGCCTCAGAATCACAGTCCCGCCACGGAGACTTTGCCGATTGATCGTTCGAACCTTGGGTGGGTGACAACCCTTTTTTTAACTGTCATCCGGAAATTCAGTTTTGCTTTCGGATGGTGTGTAATGGTGTAGCCATTAATTCGCTTTCGTAGTAAGCTGTAATGCAGAAGAGATGGATTGCAGTATCCAGGGGAGAAGATTGCTAGGGGTAATAGCAGGCGTGGGGCACGCCTAGATTCACACCACTCGGTTTCATCCTAATGGCTCGTGATATGGAATTGTTCCCCCATGTCAGTTTGCCCCCTAGAACGATTTTTGATAGCGTATTTAACAGCAGTGGGGACAGAGGTGGTAACGGTTTCTATTTTAGTCCAGCTCAAAACTTTATGTGCTTGGTTTGGTCGTTGTTGTTGATGTTGTTGTTGCTGCTGTCGTGCGTGCGTGTGAGTGTGTGTGTTGAGAGCGAGAGAGGAGGGGTGTGTGTGTGTGTGTGTGTGTGTGTGTGTGTGTGTGTGTGTGTGTGTGTGTGTGTGTGTGTGTGGTGTGTGTGTGTGTGTGTGTGTGTGTGTGTGTTAAATATCTTTGTCTTTGAATTTCAAAATAGTACCATTATTTTTAAACTAGTCAGTAACTTATCCTATGAAAAAATCGTCTTCATTTCAAGTCCCCAAAAATGTATCGTCCTCTTTTATTCGTCAATCTTCAGTTACCCCTGCCAGTGTCTGTATTACACATTTGCCGCCATCTCTTCTCCATCTCCTGTTGTTTATATTGTTTATATTGTTAATTTTAGTTATTTTTTTATTTCAAGGATGATGGAATAAGCACCCGTGTGCTTTTTTACATCCAGTCCCCGTGTGTATGCACTTTTGTAAATTTTGTCATCCGTTCCCACCGGCACACAATGGCCTACTCTTTCGAAAAGCAGAACGGGTTTTAACGTGTGCGCAAGATGATCTGTGTGCGTTCGCACACGGGACCTCGGTTTATAGTCTCATCCGAAGGACTTCTAGAGGGGGGTGGAGTCAGCACTGATGTTAACTTCAGAAGAATAATCCTCTTGAACGAGGATCGAACCCGGGTCAGCAGATCACGAGCGCTACGCAACGCAACGCGTTTCACTCTAACCACTAGGCTATCTCTATGTTGTGGTTCAATGAGTAATACGCTCGTATTGTCTTCCTCTGTTGTGTTGCTTTGTATTGTAGTGTATTATGCTACGGTGTGTTGTATTGCATTGTATTGCATCATAATGCATTGTATTATGTTGTATTTACTGCATTGTAATGTATTGCGTTGCATTGTGTTGTAATTTTATTGTATTGTATTGCATTACATTGTGTTGCATTGTTTTGTGTACCACTTTCAGTGAACTTTGGGCTGCTTTCTCCTTGGAGAGCGTGTCACTGCAAGAGCAGTATCCCTTTTCCTCTCTCTGTATGTGCATTTGATTCCCCATGTTGGTGGCTTCGCTTTTCTTTTCTTTGATAGAACATTGCCATCAACAACACTCTTGTTGTCATGAGAGGAACAGAGAGACAGATAGAGAGACAGACAGACAGACAGACAGGGGGGGGGAGAAAGAGATAGACAAACACACACACACATTCACACAAAACACACACACACACACACACACACACACACATACACACACAGAGCAAAAAACCAACAAAACAAAAGACCCTTGCATATGCCACCAGGAGGCAAAGTGACATGGGTGGGGGGGGGGGGGGGGGACTAATTTCACCCCTACACCTAAATCTGTCAGGAAGCAGGCAGGGCAGTAACGAGACACCCCCTGTCTCAGCAGGATGCCACTGATGGTTCGAAATGTACAGCCCTGCTGACAGGTCCTCTTTGCTTTGATGGATGATGACATTTTACGCCGATGAGGGAGGCCCCAACCAGGAGTTTTAGGACTAAGAGAGAAAAAAATATATATATGT
Source organism: Rapana venosa (assembly GCA_028751875.1). Classification (NCBI taxonomy): domain Eukaryota; kingdom Metazoa; phylum Mollusca; class Gastropoda; order Neogastropoda; family Muricidae; genus Rapana; species Rapana venosa. Next base: position 99,650,228 of record CM054134.1, read on the forward strand.
ATGATACGATGTGTGGCTGGTCTTCACGTAATGATTATGTTGCGTGTTAGGTTTTGTGGAGAAGGACGGTGGTGGTGTGTGATGATGATGATGTGATGTGATGATGGTGGTGGTGGTGGTGGTGGTGGTGGTGGTGGTGGTGGTGGTGATGGCGGGTGGGTGTGTGGATGGTGGATGGTGGGTGGGGGGGGGGTGGTGTGAGTGGGGCGGTGATTGTGGTGGGGGGTGGGGTGTGGCATGGTGTGGGTGGGGGGGGGTAGTGGCGTAGTGGTGGGGGGTGGGAGGGGGGTGATGGGAGGGCAGTTGTTTGGTAGTTGTGGTTATGGGGGGGGGGTGGCGGTGGTGGCAATGGTAGTGTGGGGGGGGGGGGGGGGTGGACGGTAGGTTGGGTTGGGGGGTAGTGGTGGTAGTTGTGGTTTGGGGGTGGGGTGGGTGGCGGTAGAATGTGTGTGGGGTGGGGAGTTTGACAGTGGGTGGGTGAGGAGGATTGATGGGAGGAGTGAATGTGTTGGGGGTAACAGCAATGTGGTGTGTGGTTGGTGGTGGGTGAGTGGTGTGGTGGTGGTGGTGGTGGGTAGTGGTGGTGGGGTGGGTGGTGTGGTGGTGGTAGGTGGGTGGGGCGGTGTGGTGGTGGTAGGTGGTGGTTGGTGGTGGTGGTGGTGGGAGGGGTGGTGGTGGGGTGGTGGTGGTGGTGGTGTGGTGGCGGTTGGTGGTGGTGGTGGTTAAAAGTTGGGGAGGGGGTGGGGATATCGGGTTTGAGAGTGGGTGGGTATGAAGGGTTGATTTGGAAATTTATGTAGTGGATGTAGTAGTATCAGTTGTGGTGGTGGTAGTGGTGGTTGGTGGTGATGGTGGTGGTTGTAAAAGCGATGTGATGGTGAGTTTGAGAAAGGAAGGGGGGGGGGGTAGATGTCGAGGAGTTATGTTTTGGGGATGAATGTGTTGGTGGTAGTAGCCGTGGTGGCAGTGGTGGTGGAGGTGGTGGTGGTGGCTGTTGTGGTGATTGTGATGAAGGTTATTGATTGCAGGATGGGGAGGGGGGGGGGGGAAGGAAAATTTATTAGGGGGGACCTGTTGGTGGGATCGAAAGAGAGTGGGAAAACAGCTGCCAACGCTGCCAGCGCACACGCATACAGTCATACACACGCGCATGCTTGCGTGCGCACGGACACATGCGCATACATTATAGTAATGCACTCCTACAGAGCTATAAACACACATGCGTACGCGTATGTGCTCATATACACACGCACACCCACACCCACACATAGATAGATAGAATCATAGATACATAGATACTTAGACAGATATGTGTGTGTGTGTGTGTACGAGAGCAGCACGCGCACAGCCATCGCGCGCACACACACACACACACACGCGCGCGCGCGCGCGCGCGCACACACGCACGCACGCACTCAAAGAGGTAGACACAGACAGATAGAGAGATACACAGAGATACACAGAGACACACAGAGAGATATATAGATAGACAGACAGACAGAGAGAAAGAGAGTGACCCGGGTTCGATTCCTGTTCAAGGGGATATTTTCCCCTGGAGTTAACATCAGTGCAGACTCCACTCCTCCCAAAAGTCCTTCGGATGAGACTATAAACCGATGCCCCGTGTGCGGACGCACGCAGAACATCTTGCGCACACGTTAAATGCTGTTCCTCTTTTCCTACGAGTAGGCCATTGTGTGCCGGTGGGAACAGATGACAAAATTTACAAAACTGCATACACACGGGGACTGGATGTAAAGAATCACGTTAGTGATTATTCCATTATCCTCGATATAACAGATTTTTTTAATTTAAATATGAAAACATGGAGAAACAGACATGTATAACCAAGGAAAGACAGAGAACTCCTTCCGGCGTACAAACCAGCCATGAAACATGAATAAGTGTTGCCCACAAAGCGATCGACAACAGTAGGAATGCATGGCAAACAAGGAATTCGACACGACACTACACCACACCACACCACACCACACGACCCGACACGACACGACAGGACGCCATCTGTTTGATATGGATACCACAGCAATCTGTTTGGTCCGTCAGAGTCAATTTATGACTGCTACCAAAACGACGTGCCGTTTTCTTTGCCAGAGAGAGAGGGAAATAGAGACAGACAGACAGACAGACAAACAGACAGACAGAGATAGAGAGAGACAGAGAGAATGGAAGACAGACAGAGGCAGGGAAAATGGAAGAGAGACAGACAGAGACAGGGGAAATGGAAGAGAGACAGACAGAGACAGATACAGAGAGACAGAGGAAACGAAGGAGGAGAGGAGGTGTCACACAGAGAGGGCGGACAGAAAAAAGAAAGTGAAAGAGATGAATGAAGAAAGGGTCACATCATCTTCATCAACATCATAATATAATAATGATAATAATAATAATGATAATAATAATAATGATAATAATAATATAATAAAATAATAGTAATGTATGGGATTTATATAGCGCTGAATCTTGCAAAGGAACAAATCAAAGCGCTTACATTCAAATAATTCACTCTTATGAAATCATTCATGAATAAAATAAAATAAAATATCACACACACACACACATATACATATATATATATATATATATATATATATATATATATATATATATATATATATATATATATATATAATCGCACGCACACACGCACGCACAGCATGCGTATAAACAGTGATGGAGATGGAGGTGGCCGTTAAAGAGTATGGATAGATTATGAGAGGGAAGATTTTAGTAAGGAAATAAATGTGTTTTGAGGCTGGATTTGAAAGTATCGAATGTAGGCTTTTGGCAAAAGGACAGAGGGAGGTCATTCCAGATGGATGGACCACAGACAGAGAAAGAGCGACGACCAACAGTGGTTTGCTTGAATCTCAATGTTCGGAAGCACACACACACACACACATTTGCTGACCCGAATTCAACTCCCGTTCAAGAGGATTTTTCCTCTGGAGTTAGCATCAATGCCGGCTCCACTTCCCTCAAAAGTCCTTCGGATGAGACTATAAACCGAGGTCCCGTGTGCGAACGCACGCAGAACATCCTGTGCACACGTTAAACCCCATTCCGCTTCTCGGAAGAGTAGGCCATTGTGTGCCGGTGGGAACGGATGACAAAATTTACAAAACTGCATACACATGGGGACTGGATATAAAAAAGCATATAAGTGCTTATTCCATTATCCTCGAAATAAAAGAATGAATAAATAAGTAAAATAAACATACACACACACAACGCAAACACACACACACACACACACACACACA
>CM054134.1:99658508-99661008 GCA_028751875.1 Rapana venosa
ATCAGAGAGATTGTTTATTCAGTCATCATTACCATGATAGTTTTCTTTTGGGGAAAAAACCGAATCGAAACGCTGATGTTGTATATGAATTTTCAAGATGAAGGTTAATGATTATTTTGCTTTTTTTTAAAAAATAGTATCGCAAGGGTGTTGTTGATGCTGTTGTTGTTGCTGCTGCTGCTGCTGTTGTTGCTGCTGCTGCTGGATGTGATGGTGGTGGTGCTGCTATCGCTGCTGTTATTATTGTTGTGCTTTAAAGCCTGCTCACAGGTGGTGATGTGAAATGAATTGGAACAAAAGGCGGGAGGAGAAGGGTGCTGGAACATTGAAGCATTGTCAGGCACAAGAAGATGAAAACTAACTGGGACACAATTACTGGAGTGGAGTGGAGTGGAGTGTGGTGTGGTGTGGTGTGGTGTGGTGTGGTGTGGTGTGGTGTGAAGGGTGTGGTGTAGTGTGGTGTGGTGTAGTATAGCGTAGCGTAGCGAAGTGTAGTGTAGTGTGATGTAGTTTAGCGTAGCGTAGCGAAGTGTAGTGTAGTGTAGTGTGTGTGATGTAATTTAGTGTAGCGAAGTGAAGTGTAGTGCAGTGTGTTTTAGTGTAGTGTAGTGTGATGTAGTTTATCGTAGCGTAGCGAAGTGTAGTGTAGTGTAGTGTGATGTAGTTTAGCGTAGCGAAGTGTAGTGTAGTGTAGTGTGATGTAGTTTAGCGTAGCGTAGTGTAGCGAAGTGTAGTGTAGTGTAGTGTGATGTAGGGTAGTAAAGTGTAGCATAGTGCAGTGAATTGCGTTGCATTGGATCGTACTCTAATGCATTGTATTGTATTGCAATGTTTTTGTTCATTGTAGTGAAATGCATTGTATTGCATTATATTGTATTGCTTTGCGTTCTATTGCGCTGCATTGTATTGCGTTGCATTGTATTGCGTTGCATTGTGTCACGTCATATTTCACTGCACAGCATTATCTTGTGTTTTATTGTCTTCTATTGTGTTGCTTTGCATTGTAGTGTATGACATTTGCATTGTATGGCATTACATTGTATAATATTGCTTTGTATTGTATTGTATTGCGTTGTTTTGTATTGTATTGTATTGTATTGTATTGCACTGTTTTGTGTTGTAGTGCATTGCAATGCGTTGTTTTGTGTTGTAGTGGGCTGCAATGCATTGTTTTGTGTTGTAGTGCATTGTATTGATAGACTTGTGTCAGTCACGGCAGAGTTCCCTACGGGCTACTCGTTAAGTGAAAGCACGCCGCTACCAGTTGTCAGCCGCCCTTTGTCTTTGTCTATTCCTGCCTGAGGGTCTGTGTTCTGCCTTGTGAGAGTGCCTTTTCCCTCTCTTCAAAACGCTGCCAGGGGATACTCCCTTATTGCCGTGCGTTCTTCTACGTGTGCTATATTATGTTACTCAGGGGAACTTGGTTTACTGTCTCATCTGAAAAATTAACAACCAGACTACAGCTGATGGTTCAACGGATGAGAGAAAAGTTGAGCTTCAAACAGGAATAGAACCAGCAAAAACTCTCTCTTTGTAGACGGATGCGATACAGCGCGACTGATAATTATGTTTATCAGATGTGTTTGAGTTCTCTAAGTTCTGAATATTTTTTAGTAAGTTTTAAATGTGTGTCTAGTTTTTTTATGCGTCACATTAACCACTAGTTGATTGTTACATCTGAATCATGCTTGTACGGTTTGTGCATTGTGAGTTTGTTGATATGATTGTATTTGTTACTTACATGTATGCCCCCTGTGGGTTCTTTTTTTTTCAGTAAACTTTCTTATATTGTGTATTGTGCATCGTGCAACCCAAGGGTGTTGTAGATGTTATTGTAAATATAATTTTCTTTACCAGCATCAGAAAACAATGAATGAGTGGGTTTAGGTAGGGTGCAACTAAGAGTGTTCAGATCAGCTGCCACAGTGCAATGTTAGTGCCTTGGGCTACGGGTTTGAAGGTCCCGGGTTCGATTCCCATAAGAGTCATCGAGATTTTTCCAACTGCGGCAGGATCCGACCCAGCGTGAGATTGCTGTGAGCTCACTGGGAAAACTGGGACCACACAGTCGAGCTTCATCCACTTTACGGATGCAATTTTGAGAGTCCTGCTCAAATTACTTGACCAACACTGCAGGTGTCTGTATCTCTTGGGCCCGGTTGACGCTAGGATAGATTATGATAGTAAGCGTAGAGTACGGCATTGTCAAGTAGTCTCAAAGAAGCACATTTCCACAGCAGCATCATTACGTCATCCTCATCATCACTGATCATCATGCAATAACAGAACATTTTCTTTGATTCGGTGACTCCGGTTGCACTAGTCTCATGGTGACCTCAATGTCAGTTTCCCCATACACTTCTCTGCCTGTGGTGAGTTTGTGTCAAGACCTTTGGGGGACGGAGGTTCAAAGGAGAGGGTCGTGTTGGGAGAATGTTGTTGTGGTTGCTGCCCCTGTGGCGTCTCACTCAGCCTGGCTCCGCGACTGAGCTAATACTGT
>CM054134.1:99666008-99668508 GCA_028751875.1 Rapana venosa
AACTTTCAGCATCAAGAGCACAGAAAGCCCGGCAACATCATTCTTCAACACTCTCATAACCTTCCTCCTCTCTAAACACTGAACCAATGCATGGCTTAACAGCCCTTCTCCCACAGAAATCGTAAAAATCTGATACATACAAACACATCCCTAGATGTAAAAAAGCATATAAGTGCTTATTCTATTATCCTCGATATAAAAGAATAAATAAATATAGATAAATAAATAAAATACCTCTGCTGTTTAGTAGAATTATTAGTTAAAAAAATAAATAATCATAATAATAATTAATTAATAAATAGATAAATTTAAAATAATAATAAATAAATAAATAAATAAATAAAATTTTAAAAACAGAAAAATATTTTCCGATCCCATATCCCTGAACACCCTCATTTTCCCCCCACTCCCCACCCCCCACCCCCACCCCTTTTGTTGTTGCTGCTGCCTCATCTTCTGTGACGTTCCTGTCCTGCTGTACCCACACTGCTCATATCTACCTCTCCACCCCAGCCATACCTAGATTCCTCATGTCCTATCCTCAGAGTCAGAAGTTTACTGGAAGCCTATCAACAGCAGGCCGCCGAGGCGCCACGAGCCAGAGTGGCCCTGCATTGCTGCTGGGCCACTTTGGTGGTGTTCATTTGGGCTTCTTCTGAGCTCACATACGCAGGACACCAAATACTCAGCTCCCTACTAAGACAGTTATAGCTCAGTCATGGAGCCAGACTGGGTAAGACACACCTACCCAGGTCTGCAACCATCACAACATCCCTCCAGCGACCTTCTTCTGTGATCCTCAAACCCCCGAAGGCTTTGACGCAAACTCACCACAGGCACAGAAGTGTATGGGGAAACTGAATCTGAGGTCACCATGAGATCAGAGCAACCAGGGTCACTGAATTAGAGACAGATTTCTTTTATTGGATGATGAACAATGAGGATGATGTAATGATGCTGCTATGGAAATTTATGTGTTTTGAGACTCCAAAATGTGTATTAAATCCGACTGTGCGGTCTCAATCTTTCCAATGGGTCTATAGCAAACTCACCCTAAGCACGAGTTTGCCAGAGTCCTAAAAAGAAACCTGTAACACTATGGGATTTGAACCATGACTTTCCAGCCCGTGACCCAAAGCGCTAACCACTACACCACGGCAGCTGTACTGATTCCTCTTCTTCCCTCCATCCATTGATTTATCTGTTCAACAAAATCTCATCTCCAGAAAAATATGCAGAAAAAAATGAGCCCTCATAATCCTCTTTCCCTCTAACAGTTGGGCAATACATGCAACAAAAGCTCTTCCCCAGATAAATCAAGAAACCGGCAGTCATCTATTTTCCATTATCTGATGCTATGCTCGGATGGTCTGTTATTTATGCAGTGGTTGTCACCTATTTCCTTTATCTGATGATATGTTCAGTTGGTCTATTACTTATGCAGCAGTTATCATCTATTGCCATTATCTGATGCTATGTTCAGTTGGTCTATTACTTATGCAGCAGTTGTCACCTATTTTCCATTATCTGATGCTGTGTTCGGATGGTCTGTTATTAATGCAGCAGTTACCAGGATGGTGGAGTAAAACGAGAAACCCTGCTGTATTGTTTCCTTCACGCTGCTATCAAAACAATGGTGTGAAGGCTGTGAAAGAGAGAGAGAGAGACAGAGAGAGAGAACTCGAAGAGAGAGACACACACACACAGAGGGAGGGAGAGAGAGTTTGTAGGGTGCTCTATTCTCCAGGCTATGCATAGAGTAAAGAGAATGAGGGTGTCCACTTTGGAGCTGTGCCACTGAAGAGTTCCCTACTGTTGGAGCATGCAGGTGATGGTTTTACCTCTTTCGACGTTACCTGTGTAAATACGGCATGTGTGTGCGTCTCCTTTTTGGTATGGGAGTGGGTGGGTTACAAGGAAAGAGGAGGATTAGGTGTGTGTGTGTGTGTGTGTGTGCGCGCGCGCGCGCGCGCGTGCGTGCGTGCGTGCGGGCGAGCTTGTGTGTGTATATTTGAAATTGTTAGGCTGCATGTGAATGAAGTAGGATGAATGAAAGCGCTTTGATTGGTTTTTTGCAAGATATAGGGCTATATAAATTCCATTTATTATTATTATCATCATCATCATTGTTATTATTATTAAATGCGTGTTTGCGTGCATGTGTAGGTGTGTTTGTGTGTGCCTGGTCATGACACTCTAATCAGAGAATGAAGCATGCAACAATGAGCTGTGTGGCGGAGGATCTCCCCCCAAATCGTTAAGCAATGTGCACGTGCAAGTTTTCACCTCACCCCCATTATGCCGCCAAGTAATTGTCAGTGCAAAGGTGGAAGTAATCTCTCTGTCTCTGTCTCTCTCTGTCTCTCTCTGTCTCTCTCTCTCTGTCGGTCTCTCTGTCTCTCTCTGTCTCTCTCTGTCTCTCTCTGTCTCTCTGTCTCTGTTCTCTCTCTCTCTCTCTCTTCTCTCTCTCTCTCTCTCTCTCTCTCTCTCTCTCTCTCTC
>CM054134.1:99676008-99696008 GCA_028751875.1 Rapana venosa
GAGGGCCAACAAGGAGGAGGAGCAGGAGAAGGAGCAGGAGAAGGAGCAGGAGAAGGACAAGGAGGAGTAGGGCTCTTCGACAACGTCACCTCGCCGTCCTTGGAAAACCTGGTGGATTATCAGGGCCCCAAAGAGTTCATCAGCATCAGGCTGGGGCTGTGGGAATGGTGCCAGCAGTTCCAGCAGATGAATCCCTACTGTGAGGAACCGGGTGAGTTCTTGTTAGGTTGTGGTGTGTTGGGTTGGGTTTTGTTGGGTTGGGTTGGGATGGTTGGGTTGTATTTGTGTGTGTGTGTGTGTGTGTGTGTGTGTGTGTGTGTGTGTGTGTGTGTGTGTGTGTGTGTGTGTGTGTGTGTGTGTGTGTGTGTAAGTGTGTAAGTGTGTAAGTGTGTGTGTGTGTGTGTGTTCTGTTGTATTTTATAGCTTTGTATCACCGATATCGTATAGTACTGCGTTGTACTTGTATCTATTGTAACGTCTTGCTTTTACTGTAATTTCTCGTCTTGTCTTGCATTACATTGTCTTGCATTACATTGTCTTGCATTACATTGTATTGCATTACATTGTATGACATTGTATTCTATTGTATTTAGTGCATTGTGTTATGTCATTTTGTAGTATTTAACCCCCTTTTCGTCGTTGCAGATTTCTCTGTGCAAAATCTCTCCAGGCAGATTGTGTCGCCACAAGAGCAGCACCACTCATTGTAGATGTTGTTGTGGTTGGTGGCAGTGATAGTGGTGGTTGTAGTGTGTGTGTGTATGTATATACATGTGTGTCTGTGTGCGTATGTGTTTATGTGTGTCTGTGGCTGTGGCTGTATGTCTCTGTGTGTTTGAGAAAGACAAACATAGCGTCAGGCAAACAGACAGACAAACAAAGAAGACAAAACAGACAGACAAGCAGACAGAAGTTTGTTAACGAGTTTTATTGCTAAAATACAATACATGTGTATTTCTGGGCGGGTGCTGCTGCTGCTGTTGCTGATGCTTCAATGACTATTATAAATGCTACCTCCGTTGTTGTCGGTGCTATTGATGCTGCTGGTCAATTATTGCTACTACAACGCCTGCTGCTGCCTCTGCTGCTGCTGTTGCTGCTGCCTCTGCTGCTGCTGCTACTACTACTACTACTACTTCTACTGCTACTACTACTACTACTACCACCACCACTACTACTACTGCTGCTGCTGCTGCTGCTGCTGCTGCTGCTGCTGCTACTACTACTACTACTACTACTACTTCTACTGCTACTACTACTACTACTGCTGCTGCTGCTGCTGCTGCTGATGATGATGATGATGCTGCTACTGCTACTATACTACTTCTACCACCACCACCACCACTAGTCAAATCAAGTCAAGACAAAATGCTTTAATCACTCCATGAAGGGCAGTTACAACACTGACAGGCACATACACTGAAGAGGGGATGGGATAGCCTTGTGGTTGGAGTGTTGTATTCGTGATCTGCTGACCCGGGTTCGAATCTCGTTCAAGAGGATTTTTCTTCTGGAGTTAACGTCAATGCCGACTCCACTCTCCTCAAAAGTCCTTCGGATGAGACTATAAGCCGAGGTCCTGTTTGCGAACCCACGCAGAACATCTTGTGCACACGTTAAAACACGTTCCGCTTTTCGGAAGAGTAGGCCATTGTGTGCCGGTTGGAACGGATGAGAAAATTGACAAAACTGCATACACACGGGGACTGAATGAAAAACATGAGTGCTTATTCCATTATCATCGAAATAAAGAATAAAATAAATATAAAAAATAAAAGTGAATGATTATTTTTTTAAAACACGAAAGAAAAGCTATGATTTATACTTGTTTACTCTTAGAAATTTTCTAATCAAAATTACACACACACAAACACACACATTTAAGCACACACGTACATACACAAGATGACTTCAAATCAAAGCTACACTCTCTTTCTCTCTCTCTCTCACACACACACACAACACACACAACACACACACAACACACACAGCACACACACACACACACACACACACACACACACACACACACACACACACACACAGTACCATCCCTACCACCAGCAGTGTTAATGCTACTGCGACTGTGACTATTATCCCCCAAGGTAAAACCGCTGTAGCTAATTTAATGTCATTAGTTCATGACCCAGCAGCAGCAGCTGCCGCGTATATATGATGTACATACCGTGGACCATGCGGGAGCGATGCAAAAGTGCGAAAGGAATGCGGCATGCCCATAGCTGGCCCCCCCTTGTCCTAGCGGTCAGTGGTCCGTTCAACTGTCCATCTGCTGCCGCAGCAGATATGAAAGCCTCCCCGTCGTCATCTGTCTGTCTGGGCATCAGCATCATCGTCATCGTCATCGTCGTCGTCGTCATTATCGTCGCCGTCGTCGTCATCATCATCACTACTGTCATCATCGTCGTCGTCGACGCAAACATCATTGTGGTCGACGACGTTGTCGTCATCATCATTATCATTATCGGTGTCGTCGTCGTCGTCATCATTGCCATCATCATCACGATCATTCTCATCATGTTCATTACCATCACCCTCATCCTGATCATCATCACCCTCATCATCACAATCATCATCATTATCACCATCATTCGTTGTCGTCGTTGTCATCATTCGTCATCAATATCATTATCAACATTATCATCATCATCATCATGACCGTCAGCATCACCATCATTATCACCACCATCATTACTATCATCATCATCATCATCATCCTGGCCATCCTCCTCATCATTACCATCATTCATCATCATCATCATCATCATCATCATCATCATCATCATCATCATCATCATCATCATCACCATCATTCATCATCACCATCATTATCATCATCATCATCATCACCATCATCATCATCATTCCTATCATCATCTTCATGACCATCAGCTGCTGACATCATGTTGTTGCACGCTTTGTCCTGTGGGAGGTCATCCCGGCACATCAGACAAAGCCTTGATAGCTAGCTAGATACCAGCTGGCTGCACAAACGGGGGTGGGGGGAGGGGGGGCGGTGGATGTGGACGGCTAATATCGTTTCATTTTCGTTGTGTTTAGGTGGTGGTGGTGGTGGCTGTTTTGTTGTTGTTGGTTTTGGGGGGGGATTATTGTTGTTGTGGGGAGGTTTGATTTTTGTTTTGGTTTGGTTTGGTTTGTTGTTGTTGTTGCTGCTGCTGTTGTTTAGGGGGGAGGAGGTTCGGGTTTGGGGTTTGGTGTTGTTGTTTTTTGTTTCCTTTTATGTGGATGTTGTTTTATTTTGTTTTGTTTTATTTTGGGGGGTAGACAATGCACGGACAGTTAAAATGGGGGTGGTGGTAGCATTGGGAGACGTGTGCATTTTTGGATGAATTTCAATAAACCACAAACACTTTGTTGGTAGGTGGGCATAGCATCGGATGGTTGATCCAGTGTTTACTAACAGATACAGTTTTGATTCCTCCCACCCCACCCCTCAAATAAAATACATATTGTCTGAAATATGTAGGACTGACCCAGAGATAATAATTATACCATTGATCAATTGACATAGCATCAATCGAATGATAGAGTACTGACTGATGCGTTGGCACAACACTGACTGATAGCCATAACATTAGTCAACAGATAAATCATTGGACAATAAACCAACACTGACCATTACATGTAGCACTGACCAGCAGTCTAACACTGACCAACAGTCTAACACTGACCAACAGACATCGCCCTGACTGATTAACATAGACATCGACACACAGCGATTATATAAACAGAAAGACAGAGTAATGGTGTATCCTGTAGAGAAGCTGGGTCTCTTTTGATATAAACAGCATCCTCACCTTCTAGAAAGCTGTGCTAGAATTGTCTCATTTTCTATCACTCTCATTGCGTTTGTCTTTTCCACTCCCTTTTCTATCCTGTCTCACTCTTGCTTATTTCCCACCTTCCCAGTCCCTTTTCCTGCCTTTTCCCAGCAATTTTGGCTACTTTGTGTTTTCTGTTCAGACATGATAATGACATTTTTCTGTGCTCGTGCTGTTTTGTCTAGGTGACCAGGCAGTGAGTGGTGGTGTAAAACACTGGGATGGACACAGAATGTCCACTATGTAGTTCTCTTGTACATATGGTACTTTTAATGGGGGGTTTCACTAGTATGAAGTGTTCATTATCGTTGGTGGGGGGGGGGTTCTTTCGTCTTTTGTAACCTGGGGATGATACATGAAGCAGAAGGGCTGGTATCCTCAGCACGGCTTGGTTTTATGGTCCTGAAGGTATAGAAAGGATTCAGACACTTTGTCAGTCAATGCGATTTTTATTTTAGGATGACGGTGCTGGATATTTGAAGTGATTATGTGGTGTTCATTTTAACTCGAAGTGAGTGGGGTTTTTTGGAGCTGCTGAAACTGAATGGGGTGACTGCCCTGCCATAGCTTTCGTGGTCGATGGGGGTTATAAGCAAGATGAGATGAGATGAGTAACGACAAATTAAACGCAGATGTTGTTGTTATTATTGTTGTTGTTACTGTTGTTGCTGTTGTTGCTGTTGTTACTCATTCCCCAGCGTAACACCCGAGGATTCACCTAAAACACGCACTCTGTGTTACTCATCACGCTTAGAAGTTCGTGTGCACGACTGTTTTCGAATACCTCATCGTATCGGGGGACGGGATAGCTCAGTGGTCGGAGCACTCGCTTTCCCCCAGCCAAGTTAAGCAGCGTCGAACGTGGTTACCAGTTGGATGGGTGACCGTTTGTGCGCCTTGGCTTCAGTACAGTTCCCCCAGCTGTAAATGGGTACCTGCCCTCTTTAGAGTCAGGGAAGGTAAAGCAGCGAGGGAGAGGAGATGGGCGCCGCCCTCAATATGCTGGCCCTAGAGAAGTGAGGTCTCTGACGCCTCGCTCCCCTACGACCTTACAGGTTATGGGACTCCTTTACCTCCTTTACCTTTTATAGGCAGCCATACTCTGACTTCGGATGATTTTATTCGCCTTTTTTTAAAAGAAAAAAGCAGGCTGAAGACCATCTCAATATTTCAAAGTGTGACAGTAGTTTGATACAGGTCTTGGTGCTTGGTGTATAATTATCCTTTACCTGACAAAACGTTTGGGCCTGGACCAGAAATGCAGATGTGAGTTCAGCCAGGTGAACAGAGCAGTGACCGGTAACCAGGGTGTTGACAGACAGCATTGATGAATTATCACTTTTCTATAGACAAAGCATAGACAGGCTGATGCCAACGGCATTGACAGATTTTATCTGCTTTTTTTATACCACTTTTAAATCATGGCAGATTTGTCGGCGGGAAATTCGGGCTGCTCTTCCCGGGGAGATAGATATAGCATTGATGGATAGGTACAGGCATGGGTAAGGCTAGGCTAGGCAAGACAAGGATGGGGAAGGCAATGCGATGCGTGGCTAGGCAAGGAGAAGGTAAAGTGTATTTGAAAAACCCATTTGAAGAACGTGAATGTGTTACTCATTGCCTTAGTGTTACACAGCATTGGCGAAGCTCTCTCTTCTCTCTCTCTCTCTCTCTCTCTCTCTCTCTCTCTCTCTCTCTCTCTCTCTCTCTCTCTCTCTCTCTCTCCTCTCTCTCTCTCTCTCTCACACACACACCACACACACACACACACACACAAACACACACACACACACACAAACAAACACGCTCGCAGGCACGCATGCACGTACACACCACATACTCACACATAACCACAATTTAATGGTAAAGGATGCAATAATGTAGTATTTCAGTAAAATCATTAAGAAATTTGTTCTTAGATAGATGGCTTGATGAAAAGAAGCAAATGCATTGCTTATTCCATGTACCATCTGGAAATAAAATTTTGACTTGACTTGGCAAATACACACATCCACGCACACACGTATACAGAGAGAAGGGCAGAGAGAGAGAGAGAACATCTTGCGCCAACGTTAAAACCCGTTCCGCTTTTCGAAAGAGTAGACCATTGTGTGCCGGTGGGAACTGATGCCAAAATTTACAACACACACGGGGACTAGATGTAAAAAAGATATGAATGCTTATTCTATTATCGTCGAAATAAAATAAATAAATAAATAAACTAAAACACACACACACACACACACGCACACACACTCAAACGCACGCTCACACGCAACGTACGTAGTACACACACACACACAACACACACACACACACACACACACACACACACACACACACACACACACCACACACACACACACACACACACACACACACACACATGCACGCACACACATTCCCTTCGCGAATCAATACCAGCATAAACCATTTTAGGGGTGGTCATGAAAAGTCAACACCCTTTTTATATCCCGGGGATTTTTTTATTTATTAAAAAACAAAGCCGATCGGGAAAAAATGCATCGTTTTGTTAACACGCGTGAAAGTACTGTGTGTTGACTGAAACTGACTACCTCATTTCGTCTGTCAATATTTGGTGAACGGTCATTTAGTGCTGTCTCCTCCTGGGCACGGGATAGCTCAGTGGTCGGAGCACTCGCTTTCCCCCAGCCAAGTTAAACAGCGTCGAGCGTGGTTACCAGTTGGATGGGTGACCGTTTGCGCGCCTTGGCTTTAGTACAGTCCCCCAGTTCACCCAGCTGTAAATGGGTACCTGCCCCTTTAGGGTCAGGGATGGTAAAGCAGCGAGAGAGAGGAGATGGGTGCCGCCCTCAATATGCTGGCCCCTGAGAGAAGTGATGTCTCTGACGCCTCGCTCCCCTACGACCTTATGGGACACCTTTACCTTTTTTATCTTCCAGTTATCAATGCTTTGTTGACCTCCAATACTTTATTTCCCAGTGCTTTCTATCATTTCTCTCCAATTATTTATATTTTAATGCTTTGTCGTATATATCGTAGTAGCAGTAGTAGCAGCAGTAGTAGTAGCAATAGGAGGAGGAGGAGCTGTAAGTGTAGTAGTAGTAGTAGTGGTGGTAGTAGTAGTAGTGGTGGTAGTAGTAGTAGTGGTGGTAGTAGTAGTAGTAGTAGTAGTAGTAGTAGTAGTAGTAGTAGTAGTAGTAGTAGTAGTAAAAATATTGTATTCTTTAATTTTTCAGAAACTTGGCATCTGTTATGCTCATATTCTAAACCTTTTGGCAAAATCATTAATTGTAATTAAATTCTCAAAGAGAGGTAATTAGCATTTAATCAAAAAGCCTTTTTGATCTGTCTTCGTATAGTTCCTCTCTGATATAACTGGCTGCCTGTGGTTGTGCTGTTTTATTGTTTTTCGTAATATTGTTGTTGTTTTTCTTGTTTTTTGTCTTTTCTTTTCTCCTCTTCTCTTCTCTTCTCTTGCCTTCTTTTCTCTTCTCTCCCTCTTCCCCTCCCTTTCCCTTTCCTTTCCTTCTCCTATCTACCCTTCTCCTACCCTATTTTTCACTTCTCTCCTCTTTCCTTCCCTTCTTATTCTTTTCTCCTCTCTTCTCTTTTCTTCTTTTCTGTTCTTCTTTTCTCTTCCTCTTCCTCTTTCCATCTCTTCCCTTCTCTACGTTTCATTTTCTCTTCTCAGCTCTCCTCGTCTCTTTTCTCTTCTTTCCATCCCTTCTCTTTCTCTTCACCACACACACACATCTCTTGGCGCCAGATCAGCTGACGTTTTTTTTTTTCTTCTTTGTGGAAATAATTCATTCTAATTAAAAGCTAGTTGCTTGTTCGGAAACAAACCGCATGATCGGTCATCTGATATTGCTCTGTTCGTCACTGACAAAAACAGAGCCCACTGTCAGTTAATTAATGTGCAGTTTGTGTGTGTGTGTGGGGGGGGGGGGGGCGGTGGATGCGTTTGTGTGTGTGTGCTTGTGTGCACGCGCGTATATGTGTGCATGCGTGCATATGTATGTATGTGTGTACGTGCGTGTGTGGATGCATGTGTATATGCGTGCATGTACTAGCGCGCGCGTGTGTATGTGTGTGTCTATGTGCGTGTGTGTGTGTTTGTGTGTGCCGTGTATGTGCACATGTGTGTATGTGTGGGGGGCGGTGGGGAGCGTGCGCGTGCATGTGTGTGCACGCACGCGGGAGTGCATGTGTGTGTGTTTGTGTGTGCCGTGTATGTGCGCATGTGTGTATGTGGGGGGGGGGGGGGTGAGCGTGTATGTGTGCGCACGCACGCGGGAGTGCATGTGTGTGTGTGAAAAGGGAGATGGGGCAGTGGTACCCTAATGACAGGTCACTGATGGTATCAAGTCAAATTCAATTATCATCACTCTCCCTGAACCAGACGGCCAGGCCTCAAGCCTGCCTGCCTGCCTGCCTGTCTGTCTGTCTGCCTGCTTGCCTGTCTGTCTCTCTGCCTGCTTGCCTGCCTGCCTGCCTGTCTGTCTGTCTGCCTGCTTGCCTGTCTGTCTGTCTCTCTGCCTGCTTGCCTGCCTGCCTGCTTGCCTGTCTGTCTCTCTGCTTGCCTGCCTGTCTGTCTCTCTGCCTGCTTGCCTGCCTGCCTGCCTGCTTGCCTGCCTGTCTGTCTCTCTGCTTGCCTGCCTGTCTGTCTCTCTGCCTGCCTGCCTGCCTGTCTGTCTGTCTGTCTGTCTGTCTGTCTGTCTGCCTGCCTGCCTGCCTGCCTGTCTGTCTGCCTGCCTGCTTGCCTGTCTGTCTCTGCCTGCTTGCCTGTCTGCCTGCTTGCCTGCCTGTCTGTCTCTGCCTGCTTGCCTGTCTGTCTGTCTGTCTGCCTTCCTGCCTGCCTGTTCGTCTGTCTGCTTTCCTGCCTCTTTGGTACACACAGAAGGACACTGGCATAGAGAAAGGAGGGCATGTTGACTTTTCACTGCTATAATTATTGCCTGTCTGCCATCCTTTGATGGACAGCGGTGTTGTTGATGAGGGGGGATACGGAGGGTGAGGGGACGTGAGGGAGGAGGGGGGAGTGGTAAGAAACAGAGGCAGGAGGTGAGAGGGGTTGGGGCGGGGGGGGGGGGGGGGGTGAAGAGGGGATGGTAGGTAGGGGAGTGTGTGCGTAGTAGGAGGAGTAACAGTAGCAGTAGTAGTAGTCGTAGCAGTCTTCAATTTTATGTCCGTCTACGTGTGTATGCGTGCGTGTGTATGCGTGCGTGTGTATGCGTGCGTGCGTACGTGTGTGTGTGGTGAAAAAGAAAAGAAAGGAAAGGAGAGTGTGTGAAGTGTTTTCTCTCTGTCAGTAACACTCTCTCTCTCTCTCTCTCTCTCTCTCTCTCTCTCTCTCTCTCTCTCTCTGTGGATCTGGGAGCCTTGCATGCATGCATGCATGCACCTTCTGTGTGCATGCAAGCGGGTGTACCTGCATGCACGGGCACTTATGCACAGGTTGGTGAGGAAATAAGAGATCGAATGACGTGTATGTCGCACACCCTCTCCCGCCTCGCCAAACTTGTTTGTTCCGGTATCAACAATGAAAAAGACCGGTGGGTGGTGGGTGGGAGGTGGTGGGGTGAGAAAAGAGAGAGAGTGAGAGATGAGAAGAGAGAGAGAAAGAGGAGGAGAGAGAGAGAGAGAGAGAGAGAGGGAGGGAGGGAGGGAGGGAGAAGGTGGAGGGGGTTGTGTACATGTTTCATGGCCTATAAATAGGGGGCCAGAGTGGTTAGAGAGGAAGGGGGAGAAGGAGAGGGTAAAGAAGGGGAAGAGTTTTATAGCTGTTACAATGTCCCACCTCCCTCCCGCCCAAGGTACACACACACATATATACAGAGGAGGGAAGGGGAGAGGGAGGGAGAAAGAAAGAAAGAGAGACAGACAGACAGACAGACAGGTAGGTAGGTAGATGGGTGGATGGGTAGGTAGGTAGATGGGTGGATGGGTAGGTAGGTAGATGGGTGGTTGGGTAGGTAGGTAGGTAGACAGAAAGACACGTAGGCAGGTAATAGGTAGCTAGCTAGCTAGTTGGATGGATGGATGGATGGATGGATGGATGGATGGATGGATGGATGGATGGATGGATTGTAACTCACGTTGTTGGAGTTTCACTATTAAATATATGAAATAAGGATAATAAGATATCGGCTTTTTACTCTCTCTCTCTCTCTCTCTCTCTCTCTCTCTCTCTCTCTCTCTCTCTCTCTCTCTCTCTCTCTCTCTTCTCTCTCTCTTCTTTTTCAGATCCAGATGATCATGGATTTAAACCATATTTACTCTATGGAAGAAGTAAGCGGGTGCTTTTCGATGAAAATCAA
The DNA here is from genome assembly GCA_028751875.1 of Rapana venosa. Lineage (NCBI taxonomy): Eukaryota > Metazoa > Mollusca > Gastropoda > Neogastropoda > Muricidae > Rapana > Rapana venosa. The sequence continues at coordinate 99,686,174 of CM054134.1, forward strand.
TACCCATATGGCAGAGAACCCTTCATCATTGATCACAACTATGTAAAACGCCTGAAAATGTGTACTCCATCGATTTTTTGATTGCAACACTTTATTAAGTAAATATAAGTTGAAAAGAGAAGACTATCGATAACAGAGAGACAGACAGAGACAGACACATACGCACACATATCGAAAGAGAGCGAGAGAGAGAGAGATATTGATGATAATGAGGAGGAGGAGGAGGGTGATGATGATGATGATGATGATGATGATGATGATGATGATGATCTTTATTCGCAAGGATTAGAGGTACGTATCTACATACTTTTTCCATCCGTCCCCTATCCGAATAAGGGCTGTAATAAAAACCCAAGCTATGAATCAAGCAAAAAATCCAACTAGCTTCAAAATCAGGAGAGAGGGGGTGGGACACCGACAGACGTACAGAAGGAGTCAAAAAATACCATAGACAGACAGAGAAGTACCTAAAGAAGAGATAGAGGTAAAAACACAATATTGCACACACAAAATAAATGATAAAATAAACATAAAAAATAGAGCCAGGAGTGGCAAGGTACAACCGAACAAACAGACAAACCAAAAGAGGAGTGTGTGTGTATGTTTAGATAGATAGATAGATAGATAGATAGATAGATAGATAGATAGATAGATAGATAGATAGATAGATAGATAGATAGATAGATAGATAGATAGATAGATAGATAGATAGATAGATAGATAGATAGATAGATAGATAGAATAGTCACACTCCAGTCTTAACTTCCGGATTAAATTGTGTCTTCTTATATTATTGAGTTCGGTTTGGGTTTTTTGTTTGGGGTTTTTGTTTTGTTTGTTTGGTGTGGTTTTTTCGGGGGGTGCGATTGTGAAACCTTTTTGAAGCAGATAGGGGGGGGGGGAGGGGGGGTAGAGGCAGAACATTGCACCGTGTTGGTTTAGGGCGTTAAGGACTTTGAGCAATTCCAGGTAAGTCATGAGAAAGTTGAAAACGATAATGAAATGAAAATTGCTCGTGTTCCTACAGTGTTGATCCTGCGCATGCAATTGTAACTAAAATGCTATTAGACGGCACAGGACTTGGAGGAAATACAATATTAGTTGGGAAAAAAATCCAAATTCAAACCTACCAAAATCTCAGCAAAATCGTATGGGTGGTGTGAGTCAGGGGACTAGTCTTTCGCCAAAAAAATGCTATTTTTATTTCTGCACAGGCATAAGTACAGTGGAAAATAAACACGAGAGAGAAGGAGGGGGGGGACCCACAAGAGTGCAATAGAAAAAAACTACGGAAATGTGCCAAAATTTAAAGTTGGAGTGGGGCCAAAGTGTAGTGGCGCGAACAGTAAAAGGAGAAGAGAGTGACGCCCTGTTCATCTCAACTACACTGTAGTAGTGCTGCTGCTGCTGCTGCTGATGATGATGATGATGATGCAGTTGTTGTTGTTGTTGTTGTTGTTGTTGTTGTTGTTGCTGTTGTTGTTGTTGTTTGTTGTTGTTGCATCCACCATGTATGTAGTGCAGCTGATTGTATTTTTGTATAATTCTGAATGTTTTCCATTCTTGCAAAGTAAGAACACACATACATGTTCTTGTATACGCCAGTTTGTGAGGGCAAGCACAACCGTGCGCATGCACGTGCGAGTGTGTGCATGCACGATTGTGCCCCTTTACACACACATAATGAACACACACACGCGCACGTATGCACTCACGCACACACACACGCGCGCGCACGCACGCACGTACACTCATCACTCACACACACACAAACACAAACACACGCAAGCACGTACGCACGCACACACACAAGCAAGTTGCAAGCGCGCACGCACCCACGCACACACACAACACACCACACACACACACACACAGGCAGAGAGAAAGAGACAGATAGAAAGCAACAAACAGACAGACAGACATATAGACAGGCAGGAAAAGACAGACAGACAGAGACAGATAGACAGACAGTCTGGCAGACAGGCAGGCAGGCAGACAGACAGAGACAGACAGACAAGCAGAGACAGACAGGCAGACAGATAAACAGAAAGATAGATAGACAGATAAACAGACAGAGAAACAGACAGACAGACGGAAATCAATAGAATGTAAAATTCCTCAGAGAATGAACTGTACTTCCATTACGAAGATTATCAGCTTTCCCCCAAACTGGAGTGATACCACATCTGGAATGAAGGTCATCAGCTGCTGGCCGCGCGCGCGCGCGCCTGTGTGTGTGATATTTATAATTATATATGATATCATATATATATATTATTTATTGTGTGTGTGTGTGTGTGTGTGTGTGTGTGTGTGTGTGTGTGTGTGTGTGTGTGTGTGTGTGTGAGTGATGTTTGTGTGTGTGTGCGTGCGTGTGTGTGTGTATGCGTGTGTGTGTATGTGTGTGTTGTGTGAGTAAGTGTGTATGTGTGCGTGCGTGCGTGCGTGCATGCGTGCACATGTGCGTGTGTGAGAGAGAGAGTGAGAAACAGAGAGAGACACAGAGAGAGAGACAGATAGAGAGAGACAGAGAGAAAGACAAACAGAAACAGACAGACACGGAGAGAGATAGCATAGCGACAGACAGACAGATGTTCAGCTAACAATAGTTTAGGGACGTCAAACAAGCACGTTTTAAATTAACTACATTAAGGTTGTTTAAGTATGTTTTTGTGCTTCAGAGGATAGGGAAGTGCATTCCAGAAAGGGGATCAGGAAAAGAAGTACCTGCAGTAAGAGTGTTCTTCGTAGAATTCAAAGAGGTCGGGGCTGGAAATAACGAGTAGAGTCAGCTGAAGTTCAAGGTACGCAATGGAATGAGATGCTGCAACAACACAACAACAACAACAACAACAACTAAAAAAATCAGATTAACATTACAAAAGAATGGAATATCAAAACTTTTGTCGCGCCGTACGGTAAGGTTTTGTTGAGTTCTTTTATCGCAAGACTCCGTTGCCATGTGGGGTGTTTTTTTTCTGTTATGCTATCATTGCTGTTGATATTTCATTAGACCCGTCTGTGCTATTGTAGGGTGGTGTTTTGAAGCTATTCAAGCTAAAGAACTTCAGTCTGGTTCTGCGACTGAGCTATTACCGTCATCAGAAAGCGGTGGGGGTGGGGGAGGGGTAGTAGATAGTGTCCTGCGTGTGTTAGCTTAGAACAGGCACCACTGAACAGCACCAAAGTCACCCAGAAGCTGTGCAGGGCCTCGCAGGCTAGTGGCTCCACAGCGACCTGACATGATAGACTCCTGTGGCCTTCTCACCCTGTGGTGTGACGTGACAAGTGTAGGTATGACAGGGATGAGAGAGCGAGGTGAGCGACATGGGAACAGCGGGAGAGGAACGTCACAGAGGACAAGGCCGCCAAAGAAACACTGAAGTAGAAAGAACGAATACAGGTGTTGCATCACCCCGTGCGAATGCTGGGGCCCTGTCAGTATAAACAGCATCCCCACCTTCTGGAAATTCTGTGCTAGGAATTCCCCCCCCCCCCCTTTTTTTCTATCCCTCTCTTTGTTTCTGCTTGTTCCTTTTCTTCCTGTCTCTTCCTTCTTGTCTATTTTTCTGTCTTCTTGGTCCATGTTCTTCCCTTTTATTTCAAGAAAGTACATGTATAAAAGATGATAATTTATCTCCCACGCCAAAGTGGATGCACTGGGCCTGACTTTAGTCAAAACGCTTAACGGCAGCGCACCTCATTTTCCCTCATATGACAGACAACAATAGATGCTATCTGGTCGTTTAACGAAGAAGAAGAAGAAGAAGAAGAAGAAGAAGATGATGATGATGATGATGATGATGATGATGATGATGTGATGGTGATGATGATGATGATGGTGGTGGTGATGATGATGATGATGATGATGGTGGATGATGATGTGATGATGATGATGATGATGATGATGATGATGATGATGATGATGTCAGTCTGAGTGGTCAGAAAAAAGTAAAAACCAAGACTATGTAGCAGCTTGTGTGAACGACAGGACAGCAGCTTAAGGTCCATCGTTTCTTCGTTGGCGATCACCTGCCTCCAGAGACTTCACAAGGTGACAGCTCTGGTGTGGCCTCTGTGATCGGTGCGGCAGGGCTATGAATGATGCGATTGGAGTAGAGGGGAGGGGATTGGGTCTCCAGAGACAATGGAGCACTACGCCTTCACTTCAGTGTAGATAGTGTTGAGTGGCAGTGGCAGCGCCTTCTATGGCTGGGCTGGGCTGTGGCAGAAATACAGGCTCTAGTAGACTTGTATAGCTAGTTCTTTTCTGGATCTGTGGATTCTGCTGCTGCTGCTGCTGCTGCTGCTGCTGCTGCTGCTGCTGCTGCTGCTACTACTGCTGCTGCTGCTACTACTACTACTACTACTACTGCTGCTGCTGCTCCTACTACTGCTACTACTGCTACTGCTGCTGCTGTTGCTGTTGCTGCTGCTTCCACTGCTACTTCTACTACTACTACTACTACTACTACTACTACTACTACTACTACTACTACTACTACTACTATTACTTCTACTACTGCCACTCCTACCACTACTACCACTACTGCTGCTGCTGCTACCACCACCACCACCACTCTTACTATTATTACTACTGCTACCACTACTACGACTACTACTACTACTACTTTTGCTGCTGCTGCTACTGCTGCTGCTACTGCTGCTGCTACTGCTGCTGCTGCTACTACTACTACTACTATACTACTGCTGCTGCTGCTGCTCCTACTACTGCTACTACTGCTACTGCTGCTGCTGTTGCTGTTGCTGCTGCTTCCACTGCTACTTCTACTACTACTACTACTACTACTACTACTACTACTACTACTACTACTACTACTACTATTACTTCTACTACTGCCACTCCTACCACTACTACCACTACTGCTGCTGCTGCTACCACCACCACCACCACTCTTACTATTATTACTACTGCTACCACTACTACGACTACTACTACTACTACTTTTGCTGCTGCTGCTACTGCTGCTGCTACTGCTGCTTCCGCTGCTACTGCTACTTCTACTACTACTACTACAACTACTATTATTCCTACTACTACTATACTACTACTACTGCTGCTGCTGCTACTACTACTACTTCTTCTTCTGCCACTACTACCACTACTACCACTACTGCTGCTGCTGCTGCTGCTACCACCACCGCCACTCCTACTATTACTATTACAACTTTTACCACCACTACTACTATACTACTACTACCACTACTACTACTGCTGCTGCTGCAACTGCTACTACTACTACTACTACTGCTGCTGCTGCTGCTGCTGCCGCTGCTGCTTCCACTGCTACTGCTACTACTACGACTACAACAACTACTACTACTACTATACTACTACTGCTGCTACTGCTGCTACTGCTACTACTTCTACTACCACAACTACCACTACTACCACTACTGCTTCTTCTGCTATCACTTCTACTACCGCCTCTGCTGCTGCTGCAGCCGCTGCTAGCATCATCCCTGTGCCCTGCTCTATCAAAGATCTACCTCCTCTCCTTCCACTCTTCCTTTTCACTCCTGCTCTCTCCTACTAATGGCTCCCCCGACACTCGTCCCTCCAACTGCTGCTATGTGCAGCAGACGTCAGGAGCTCCCCTCTCCCCACAACTATTATTAGCCCGGCAAAGGAACGATGCCAGAACCAAAAAAATCCAATGATTGTTGTCACTACTATAAACGAGCCGTGCACACGCTATTGCCAACAAGAAGAGGACGAAGAAGAAGAAGATGAAGAACAGCAATGCTGGAATGCAGCACTAAGGGGGGATAACAATGGCTACAGGACCACCACAGATGTCAAGCTGAAAGGGCACTGCAAAAGATAACTAAGCAAAACTATACCGCACGCACGCACGCACCGCTACACACGCAGAGAGGGGAGAAAGAGAGAGAGGGGGGGGGGGGGGGAGATGGGCAGACAGACAGACAGAGCAGAGAGAGCTCAGAACTGAGACAGAAAGAGACAGACAGAAAGAGACAGACAGACAGAGACAGACAGACACACGGACAGAGTAGCAAACAAAAGAGACCATCACCTTGAACCTTTCTAGTCGTTCTTTCTGCGATTGGTTCACATATTGCCAAGACGACCCTCCAAACCCCCCTCCCCCACACCCACACCCACCCCCACACCCACCCCCACACCCCACCCCACCCCCTTCATCACCCCCTGCCCTCTGCCCTCCCCATCTCCCAACCGCCTTTTCCACCCCACTCCCCCCCCCCCCACTCTACCCGTTATGCCCCCCCCCCACCACCACCACCACACCACCACCATCCCCTACCCCTCCCTCCTTCCCCCACAACCCCTCTATCCCCCTATGAATTTCTTGAATTTGCATGCATCTGCTGAAAGGCCGTAAAATACATCCTGCCACTTGGAAACGAGACCGTCATTTGCAAGTCATCGTCTTTTCGGACTGCCTGTTTTCATGTTTCACTGGGGTGAAAGGGGGGAGTACACGGGATAGCCTAGTGAGAAGGAGACTAGGGAGATGGGGGATGGGGGCGGGATCAGAGAGGAAGGGGGTTGGGGGACTGATGGGGTTGGGGACGGAAATGGGGGGGGGGTGGGGGGGAGGAAGGGAGGAGGGAATCGTGAGATGCAGAAAACCTTCATACATCTGATTGTGAACAGATGGCGGGCGTAAAACATTTTTTGAAAGAGAACATGCGCTCTGTTAGGTTATTCCTTTGTGTTATTGTTTAGGTTTGTAGGTTTGTTTGTGTAATGTGAGTTGCTGTTGTAAATCGTGTATATTTTTGTCTGTGTCTCTGTCTCCATGTCGCTGTGTCTGTCTGTGCTTCTCACCTTTTTTTTTTTGGTCTCCATTTCTGTCTGTCTGTCTGTCTGTCTCTGTTTTCTTCTATCTGTCTGTCTCTGTTTCTGTCTCTGTTGTCTGTTTCTGTTTCTGCTGTTCTGTTTCTCTTTCTGTCTGTCTCTGTTTTGTTGTCTCTGTTCTGTTTCTGTCTGTCTCTGTTTCTCTTTTGTTGTTCTGTTTCTGTCTGTCTCTGTTTTCTTTCTGTTTCTTCTGTTCTGTTTCTGTTCTTCTTTCTGTTTCTGCTCTGTCTCTGTTTCTGTTTTCTCTTCTGTTCTTCTGTTTCTTGTCTGTCCTTGTCTCTTCTGTTTCTGTTTGTCTCTTTCTGTTTCGTCTGTTTCTGTTTCTGTCCTGTTCTTCTGTTCTTGTTCTGTTTCTGTTTCTGTCTGTCTCTTTTCTTTGTTTCTGCTTGTTTCTTGTTCTGTTTCTGTCTCTGTTTCTCTGTCTGTTTATGTCTGTTTTCTGTTTCTGTTCTGTTCTGTTCTCTGTCTGTCGTTCTTTCTGTCTGTCTCTCTGTTTCTTTTTTTCTTCTGTTTTCTCTGTTCTGTCTTCTCTGTTTCTGTTTGTCTTGTTCTCTGTTTTTCTGTTTCTATGCTCTTTTCTGTCTGTCTGTCTGTCTCTTTTCTGTCTGTTCTGCTTCTGTCTCTGTCTTCCTCTCTTCTCTTCTCTGCTTCTCTCTTTTCTGCTCTGTTCTCTCTCTTCTGTTTTCTGTCCTCTCAACTGTTCTGTTCTCTGCTTCTGGCTTCTGTTCTTCCTCCCCCCTCTTTCTCTCTTCTGTTTCTCAATCGTCTCTCACTCTTTTCTCTCGTCTCAGCTCGTCTGTTCTCCTGCATGTCATCTTACATCTGTTGTTCGTTTCTGTCTCATTTCTCTCGTCATGCAGCATCTTCTGATCTGTCAATCTCTCTCTACCTCTCCATCATCTCTCTTCTCTCTCTCTCATTCTTACTATAACAAAATTTTCTCACTGGTTTGATTTTTTTTGCTCGTGTTTCATCCATGCTAAAATTGTTGCACTTTGTTCTTGTCTCAGCATCTCTGTCTTCAAACCCCTCTATCTCTCTCTCTCATTTTTTCATACAGAACATTTAAAACGTCACTGTGTATTGAACAGTATACGTTGATAGAAATGAATAAGTATGTTAAACATGCATTGTCAAAAATTTAGATGTGGTGTATCAGATATTGCAGTACATTTGAAACGATATGCAAAAGAGGAAAATGAGAATTTGATTTGTAATTTGTGTAAATTGGCAACACAAGATGAAATTCGTGTTGTTTTGGAATCCAGTTCTTGGAGACCTGAGAAAAGAATTGATTCTGCAAACTTATTGGAACTACCCATCATTGATCAGGCTAGCTCAACTTATGTCATCTGAAAATGAGCAAACTGTTAAAAATCTAGCAATATTTCTGTATAAATTGTTAACAAATATTCATTGAATGATTTGTTTTCAACGATAACTTGACAGCAAATGGCTGTATACTAGCGCTTTTGGATGTTTCCACCCTTCAGAAGGGGCTTTGACCTATCTGAATAAATATCTGAAGTATGAAAGTCTCTCTCTTTCTCTCTCTCTCTCTCTCTCTCTCTCTCTCTCTCTCTCTCTCTCTCTCTCTCTCCCTCTCTCCCTCTCTCTCCTCTCTCTCTCTCTCTCTCTCTCTTCCTCTCTCTCTCTCCTCTCCTCTCTCTCTCTCTCTCTGCGACCTCGTTCTGGAGCGTTCACCTCCCCATCAGTCCCTGGAGCTCAACCGCACATGAATAACTTATCCTTTTCCTGACAGCAAGAGAGACCTCTTCTTCAACCCCATACGATGCCTTGTCCATCATTCATGATCACCAGCATTTTAATGACCAAAACCAATACAAAAACAAACAAAAACCCCTGCTCTTATCCTGAGAATTGTCATTGTAATCTGTCGTACGTTTCATGTTCTGTGGAATAGGAAAAAGGAATATTCAGAAAAAATGTTGAATTGAGTGTCTGCATCTTTTATGACTGAGCGAGAGAATAGAATAGATGGATGGAGATCCTGTATTACGGTGCCTTTAAAACATTTGTCACTGCTGTGCTTGGCATAAGTCAGACAGCTATATTGGCCTGGCTGTTTGTTGGTAGGTTGTTGTTGTTGATGATGATGATGATGATGATGATGATGATGATGATGATGATGATGATGATGATGATGATGATGATGATGATGATGTTACTGTGCATGATGCGCTCGAAGAGGAAAAGAAGAAAACAGAAAGAAACAAAATGGACAGAGAGAACGAGACACACACACACACACACACACACACACACACACACACACACACACACACACACACACACACACACACACAGACGGACAGACAGATAGACAGAGACAGAGGCATAGAAGCTAGTTTGATGGAAGAGAAAGAGAGAGACAGAAGAAGAGAGAAGAGAGAGAGAGAGAGAGAGAGAGAGAGAGGGGGACGGTATGTAATGTGTCTGTGTCTGTCTGCCTGTGTAGGCATGCATGCCCAGAAGAGAAATACTCCCAGCAACAGACTGAGGAAGGGGATTCCAAACTACATCAGCGGAAGATGGGGGAGGGGAGGGGAGGGGAGAGGAAATGGAAGCCATGCTGGTGATAAAAAAGCAGTTACTCAGACAAGGGATGGTGCACGCATTCACACAGCACTGGACACACCACACCCAGGGCAACAGCGCCTGTGGACAGAACTATCGGGAGGGCTTCCATGTCCCCACTTGCCGTATGCAATACCCCGATGTGTCCATAACTCGATACGTCTGTGTAATATACAGCCATATATACATATGCACAGGGAGCCGTGGTCAGTGTTATATCGGTCTATGGACGTATGACCAGCTTTGTCCAGCCCTGCGTTTGATGGACCAATACAAACGTGGGGTCAGCATCCTTCAAAGTGCTGCTGTAGTATTAATTTTGTGAAGTGCAGTGTTGTTCTGTTCTCATGTTTCCTAACAACATTGTTGCTG
>CM054134.1:99711008-99731008 GCA_028751875.1 Rapana venosa
GTGCTCTAAATGTGAAATACACACGGCATAATATCGGTTTGTCCTCTCATCCGAAACATGTATAGAGCCTATTACCAAACTGAAAAGTTCAGCCTGTTTCCATAAAAGGGACACCCCATGGCGATTGTTTACACACTGTCTGCAGTTTGTTACAATATTGATGATACCAAATCCCCAAGTGTAATTAATTACAACACATAAAAGAGAAACGATAGCTTACATTATCTTTTTTTTAAACTTACCAGTACATGAGTTATTGCTGATTTTAGTGTTCAAAACAAAGCTGTCGTTATCATAAAGCAGACATACGGCACAACCGTAAGCCCGCAGTGTTAAACGTTGTAACATCCCGTCGGTGTTATTACTACATTGTGGATAAATTATGAAATACACATGATGAAATTAATCTACTTAGTGTTATTGGTAACGCCCGGATTCTCTCTCTCTCTCTCTCTCTCTCTCTCTCTCTCTCTCTCTCTCTCTCCTCTCTCCTCATCTCTCTCTCTCTCTCCTCTCTCTCTCACACACACACACACACACACACACACAAACACACTCACAACACCCCAACACACATCAGCGCGCGCACGACGTTACGAAGGACGGGCACGTGCCTGGTGGTCAGAGTGATGCATTCGGGATCTGCTGACCCGGGTTCGAATCTCGTTCAAGGGGATTTTTCCTCTGGAGTTAACATCAGTGCCGACTCCACTCTCCCCAAAAGTCTTTCGGATGAGACTATAAACCGAGGTCCCGTGTGCGAACGCACGCAGAACATCTTGAGCACACGTTAAAACCCGTTCCGCTTTTCGGGAGAGTAGGCCATTGTGTGCCGGTGGGAACGGATGACAAAATGGACAAAGCTGCATACACACGGGGACTGGATATTTTTATAAAGCATATGAGTGCTTATTCCATTATCCTGGATATAAAAGAATAAAATAATAAATAGACAAAATAAAAACTGACTGACTGACTGGTTGACTGACTGACTCATTGACTAACAGACTGTCAGACAGACTGACACTCACCTCACTCACTCACTCACCTACAGACAGGCAGACTGACTGACAGATAGAGGCAAACGAAAACACTCTCGCACTTTATTTTCATCATCCTCAACAACAATAAAATATTTTGTTGCAGGGTTTGTGGGCGGGGTGGAGGGCATGGCGGTGGTGGCCCTCTTCACCCTCCCCCTCTCCTTCCTCCTGCTGGCCTACTCCGCCTGTCTGGACAAAAGCTGCCCCAGGAGTGGTCAGTTGGCCCGCTTCACCCTGCTGGCTTCAGCCTTCTCTGGTCAGCCTTTATCACCTTATCACTTATCACCTTTATCACTTTATCACACAGCCTTTATCACCACGTCTTGGCTTTGACGTCTGGTCATGTCTAGTGATCTGTTGCTGTTGTGGTGGGGGTGGTGGCGGTGGTGGTGGTGGTGGTGGTGGTGGTGGTGTGTGGTGGTGGTGGTGGTGGTGGTGGTGATGATGGTGGTGGTGTGTTGGGGGTGGTGGTGGTGGTGGTGTGTGGTGGTGGTGGTCATGGTGGTGGTGGTGGTACGTTCCCCAGCTTACCATTCTGGGAGTCACCCAGAATGTGCACTGTTTTCAAGTACCTCACCATATAGGCAGCCACACTCCGACTTCAGAGGATTTTTTTTCTCCTTTAAAGGAGAGTGCCGCTTGTCACGTTGAGAGCTTGTCATGACTGTAGGCAATGTCAACACAACGTTTTACAACATAACAACATTTTAGTACAGGCCTTGGCAATTAGCTGACATCAATAACTGACTCAGCTGTTGGCTACAGTGGTTTAAGATTTGTCATGAACGAAGGAAGGAGTGGAAGGTCGGGGGAGGGGGATAGCTAGTGAGGTGGGGGATAGCCTAGTGAGGTGGGGGATAGCCTAGTGAGATGGGGGATAGCCTAGTGAGATGGGGGATAGCCTAGTGAGGTGGGGGAGGGGGGATAGCCTAGTGAGATGGGGGAGGGGGATAGCCTAGTGAGATGGGGGAGGGGGATAGCCTAGTGAGGTGGGGGAGGGGGATAGCCTAGTGAGATGGGGGAGGGGGGATAGCCTAGTGAGATGGGGAGGGGGGATAGCCTAGTGAGGTGGGGAGGGGATAGCCTAGTGAGGTGGGGGGATAGCCTAGTGAGGTGGGGGATAGCCTAGTGAGGTGGGGGAGGGGGATAGCCTAGTGAGATGGGGGATGGGCCTAGTGAGATGGGGGAGGGGGGTAGCCTAGTGAGGTGGGGGAGGGGGATAGCTAGTGAGGTGGGGGAGGGGGATAGCCTAGTGAGATGTGGGGAGGGGGGATAGCCTAGTGAGATGGGGGATAGCCTAGTGAGGTGGGGGAGGGGGATAGCCTAGTGAGATGGGGGAGGGGGGATAGCCTACTGAGATGGGGGAGGGGGGGATAGCCTAGTGAGATGGGGGAGGAGGGATAGCCTAGTGAGATGGGGGAGGGGGGATAGCCTAGTGAGGATGGGGGGATAGCCTAGTGAGGTGGGGGGATAGCCTAGTGAGGTGGGGGAGGGGGGATAGCCTAGTGAGATGGGGGGATAGCCTAGTGAGATGGGGGAGGGGGGATAGCCTAGTGAGATGGGGGAGGGGGGATAGCCTAGTGAGATGGGGGAGGGGGGATAGCCTAGTGAGATGGGGGGATAGCCTAGTGAGATGGGGGAATAGCCTAGTGAGATGGGGGATAGCCTAGTGAGATGGGGGAGGGGGGATAGCCTAGTGAGATGGGGGAGGGGGGATAGCCTAGTGAGATGGGGAGATAGCCTAGTGAGATGGGGGGAGGGGGGATAGCTAGTGAGATGGGGGGAGGGGGGATTAGCCTTAGTGAGATGGGGGGATAGCCTTAGTGAGGTGGGGGGATAGCCTAGTGAGGTGGGGGAGGGGGGATAGCCTAGTGAGATGGGGGAGGGGGGATAGCCTAGTGAGATGGGGGAGGGGGGATAGCCTTGTGAGATGGGGGATAGCCTAGTGAGATGGGGGAGGGGGATAGCCTAGTGAGATGGGGGAAAGGGATAGCCTAGTGAGATGGGGGGATAGCCTAGTGAGATGGGGGATAGCCTAGTGAGATGGGGGAGTAGCCTAGTGAGATGGGGGGGATAGCCTAGTGAGATGGGGGAGGGGAGATAGCCTAGTGAGATGGGGGGATAGCCTAGTGAGATGGGGGAGGGGAGATAGCCTAGTGAGATGGGGGAGGGGGATAGCCTAGTGAGATGGGGGAGGGGGATAGCCTAGTGAGATGGGGGAGGGAGGATAGCTAGTGAGATGGGGGAGGGGGGATAGCTAGTGAGATGGGGGGATAGCCTAGTGAGATGGGGGAGGGGGGATATCCTAGTGAGATGGGGGAGGGGGGGATAGCCTAGTGAGATGGGGGAGGGGGGATAGCCTAGTGAGATGGGGGGAGGGGGATAGCCTAGTGAGATGGGGGAGGGGGGGTAGCCTAGTGAGATGGGGGAGGGGAGATAGCCTAGTGAGATGGGGGAGGGGAGATAGCCTAGTGAGATGGGGGAGGGGGGTAGCCTAGTGAGATGGGGGATAGCCTAGTGAGATGGGGGAGGGGGATAGCCTAGTGAGTTGGGGGGAGAGGGATAGCCTAGTGAGGTGGGGAAGGGGGATAGCCTAGTGAGATGGGGGGATAGCCTAGTGATTTGGGGGGGGGAGAGGGATAGCCTAGTGAGTTGGGGGGAGGGGATAGCCTAGTGAGTTGGGGGGAGAGGGATAGCCTAGTGAGGTGGGGGGAGAGGGATAGCCTAGTGAGTTGGGGGGAGGGGATAGCCTAGGGAGGTGGGGGAGGGGGGTAGCCTTGTGGTCAGAGCGTAGTGCTGGTGATTTGACGGGCCCGGGATCGAACCCGGGGTTTTAAGCCATCACTGGGACGTCCTTTCAAGTAGATTTTTTCCCCCGGGATGTACATCAGTACTGACTTCCTTACCCCAAAAATGTCCATCGCAGAACATCTTGTGTGCACACATTAAAACCCGTTCTGCCTTGCGGAAGAGTAGGCCAGTCGTGCCGGTAAGAAAGGATGACAAAAATAAAATCGCATGCTCGCTGGTGTCGTGTTTATGACATCATCCCTGAAGTTGAAATGCGGCTACCTGAATGGTGAGAAAACAAACGGTCGTATGTATGCCGCGAACATCTCACCATTGGTGAACCTCAGAGCTGTGCAGCATAAGAACAAAAAGAAAGAGAGAGAAAAGATTTGCCAAAAAACCTCAACTAGGTACAAAGAAGACAAGTTTAAAAGAGAGACAACAGAAGGCTTGTGTATTAACTATCATTCAAATTGCAAGTAACTAGGTGGCTGCTGCTGCTGCTAGTGTGCACGCACATGATACTACATAACGAACCATGACAGATACATCTTCTCATCTCATCTCTCATCTCATCATCTATCATATCATATCATTCATCATATACCAACAACTTATACTATACACTACTACTATACTTACTATCTACTATATACTTACTACTACTACTACTCTACTGCAACTACTACAAATATCTACTACTACTGCTACTACATACTCATACTACTACTACTGACTGCTGCTGCTGCTGCTGCTGCTGCTGCTGTGTGCTGCTGCTGCGTCTGCTGCAAACAACATACTACTATATACTATGTGCTGCTGCTGTAGCTGCTGCTGCTGTGCTGCTGCTGTGCTACTACTAACTTACATTATATACTATATATATACTATATATTACTATACTACTATATACTACTATACTACAAGAAAACAAAAAATAATAACAATAATCATCATCATCATCACAACAACGACAACAGCAACAACTTCAATAACGATGACTAAAACAACGCGTTCTGCTGCAGGGATGCTCTTGCTTGTGGCAGTAGCGACGTACGGAGTGCTCACGAAAAGGGAGGTCAGCGCTATGCTGCTTCAGATTGGCGAAGAGGACGAGTTGCATGCCTTCCTAGGCTGGGGCTTCGGCGCTGAGGGGGTGACGAGCGCTCTGGCCTGGCTGGCCGCCTTCCTGCTGGCTCTCCATCTCTACCAGTCTCCCAGACCTGCTCCTAAGTTCCAGCCCGTGGTCTGAAAACATAAAACAAAACAACGGCCGGGGAAAAAAAACACCCTGAAACTATCAAGAGGACGTGCGACGTGCACGCACGCACGCACACACACTCACTCACACACACAGAGGTATGCACGCACACATACACACGCACGCTCGCGCGCGCGCGCACATACACACACACACGCACGCACGCATGCACATACACACACGCACGCATGCACCACACACACACACACACACACACACACACACACACACACACACACACACACACACACACACTGCTTACAATGCACTGCAGTGTTCTTGTAAAACTGTTTCAATGCAGAAAAAATACCTGAGCATATTCTTTTACAGCAACTGTGTACGTTAAGCCCTCAGTTGCACATGCCACATAATTATGTGCGTGCTAGGGTTTAAAACAACAAAGCATACACAGGCGTAGACAGACAGACAGACAGATATACAGACAAACACAGACAGACAGAGATTCAGAAATTCCATACCGTCAAACTGACTTAGGCTTCAAGATCAACAGAAAAATCACAGCAACAACAATAACAACAACGGGATAGCTCAGTGGTCGGAGCACTCCCAGCCAAGTTAAGCAGCATCGAGCGTGGTTACCACTTGGATGGATGACCGTTTGCGCGCCTTGGCTTCAGTACAGTCCCCCAGTTCACCCAGCTGTAAATGGGTACCTGCCTCTTTAGGGTCAGAGAAGGTAAAGCAGCGAGGGAGAGGAGATGGACACCGCCCTCAATACACTGGCCCCTAGAGAAGCTGAGGTCTCTGATGTCTCACTCCCCTACGACCACATAGGTTATGGGACACCTTTACCTTTTTATAACAACAACTGCAGACTACATTAAGAACACAAAAGATATTAATCTTAGTAGAGACAATTTAGCAGTTCGGTTTTTAATCTTATCGTGTATCCTGTAAGCCTTTGCCTCTTTTCTCAGTTCAGATGTGAGTGTGTATGTATATGAAGGACGAGGGTTGCATGCCAGTGTGCACGCGCGCGCGTATGTATGTGTTGGGGGGGGGGGTGATGGCGGGGGAAGGGGAGGGGGGGACGGCGGTATGGGTGTGCTGTGTGTAGATGTAAGTATACGTCAGATGGCGTGCATTGTTGAGTGTATGTGAATGGCTGTCCGTTGGTCCATTCAGGCATGATTTTGCGCGGGTGTGCATGCAGACATGCTAGCAAACATGCACTCGCATGCGTGCGGTTTTACGTGCAATTTTTACATACATGGCATATTCCTTTCGTGTGTTTTGCTGTACAGATAACTTACATTTGTTATTTACCTCTATAGGGCAGTGAGTTATCGTTGTTGTGGTCGAAGCTATGAAAGTGTGTGTGTGTGTGTGTGTGTGTGTGTATGTGTGTGTGTGTGTGAACTTTCCTTTCTCTGTGGATTTTATGCATGTATACATTTAGTCATGCTTACAGTGATCTCAGCCTTACTGAGGATTATCATCGGTTTCTTCACATAATAAACTTGTCTGCGTCTTTTCTTTCATTGCTGTTGTTATTCGTGGTAGCAGTATACCCATAGTGTATGTTATTAGTAATTTCTCTACCACATACAGTCAATTAAAAAATATCTCTACCTCAAAATCAAGCTGCTCTCCCCGAGTTAAACGCGTCGCCACGAGTACAGCGCTACCCATTTACCAAAACTTCTTGTCTGGATGTAAATAGTTATGTGTGTTTTAATATTTCAATGACTTTTTCCCCCCACACAAAAATGGCAGGGACAAGAAGTGGGTTTTTTCACGAGCACTGAATGTGGGCTGTACATGGGGCATCGGTTTGTCAAGATTCAAGATTTTAATATTTTATTTCAAGAAAAACCCCAAGTGGTACATGAAATTTAACAAATCCACAAAATCGTATAACCTGAAAGACTAGCACCCAGGCTACCTCTCATGCTCTGGTAGATGGGAGTGGGAGAGTCCAAATTCAAAGGGGATCGAACTCGCAACCTGTTATTCACTAGTTAGGTGTCTTACTGCTGGACCAGCAATGCATCCCTAGGCTACTGATCTGCCTGTCCTGCGGTGGTAGTGGTAGCTGCGTCATGATGTTGTGTCTGTGTTGTTGGTGGTGGTTTTTTCATTGATTATTATGTTTTGCAGTATCGGAAAAGTCAAAGTATAACGCAGGAAATATTCAGTTCTTCCAGTGTGCACTGTTATACAGTTTTATGTGGAATAGGTGTATGTAAGTATGTTCTTCTGACACGTATTTAGTGTTTTCCGCTTTGCACTGTTTGACAGTTTCGTTATTGAATAGGTGTAAAGGATTATACGTTCCTCTAATGATATAGTAATTATTCCGTTCTTCCATTTTGCATTATTTCACAGTCTCATTGAATAACTGCAAATAGGCACGTTGTATGTGGGTATTTCTTTGCATTTTATATGGTTATAGGGTTTCCAATTTATGGCTAGCTTTCACAAGAATGAGAGAGGGATTATTTATTTGGGGGGTGGGGTGGGATGGGATATTATTAGAAAAAGACTTTTCTTTAACTGCTAGAGTATAAAGTATCTGTGCTAAAGTTTTTGTGTTGTAGTTTTGGCAATAACTTTGTCAGTACATTTACTTGTTTCTTGAATTCCATGGCTGCTAAAAAATACAAGCTTGTCATAAAAGTGGTGCAATGTATTTGAAATAAAGTGTTTTTTTCCAAATTTCTGTCCATGTGTTTTTGCTTTATTGTATCTATGGTGGATGGAACTTTTAGTAGAAATTAAGTTTGCAGAAAAATGTTTCTTCAGTATTTTTATGGCTCTCTCTCTATCTCTCTCTCTGCACACACGCACGCACGTACACGCACGCACGTGCACGCACGCACGTGCACACACACATGCACGCATGCAGATGGAAGTCAAACAACAGGGACAATGATATTGACAGTACAGCTCTTTCTGTCGCTTCACAAAAGCAATGACTTTTTTTTTTGTCTATAGAATCTATATCATCCCCCATATGCCGATAAAACCGAAGCCATGCTCATAGGGACCCAACATAAACTTTCCTCTATCACAAAAACTTCAATAGAATTCGACAATACGTCAGTTCCTTTGTCCAACTCTGTGAAGTATTTAGGAGTAGTTCTTGACAACACACTCTCTATGAAAAAATTCATCACCCAGACCTGCCAGTCTTGCTACTATCAATTACGGTGCGTAAGCGCGATTCGCAAGTATCTGTCCACTGATGCAACTTCCAAGCTTGTCACATCTCTTATTCTTTCACGTTTAGACTACTGTAATTCTCTTTTGGCTGGCCTACCAGCATCATCTATCCACTCTCTTCAACGCATACAAAACTCTGCAGCTCGACTGGTCCTAAGAAAGAAAAAATCTGAACACATCACTCCTCTTCTGCGATCTCTTCACTGGTTGCCTGTCTCACAAAGACTGCAGTATAAAATCAATGCCCTCTGTTTCAAATGTCTCCACAAATCTGCACCCTCTTATCTCTGTAACTGTCTTCACCTGTACACTCCATCCCGTTCCCTTCGTTCAGCCGCAGATACTTTGTGCTTTCGAACACCCAGATTCAAACAAACCACTGTTGGCCGTCGCTCCTTCTCTGTTTCTGGTCCATCCACCTGGAATGACCTCCCTCTTTCACTTCGTCAAAAGCCTTCACTTGATTCCTTCGAATCCAGCCTCAAAACACACTTGTTTCCTACCTGAGACTCTCCCCCCACATATCTGTCCCTAATTTTCAACAGCATCTTTCACCGTCTAAGTGTTGTTCCGTGTGTGTGTGTGTTGTGTGTGTGTGTGTGTGTGTGTGTATGTGTGTGCGTGCGTGTGCGTGCGTAGTGCGCGCGCATGGATTTCTCATTATGTTTAAGGAGAGTTGCATGCCTGTAAATGATTGAGTGCAAGCGCTTCGATTTGTTTGTTTTTTACAAGATTCAGCGCTATATAAATTCCATATATTATTATTATTATTATTATATCATGTACGTCATCACAGACATAACCCTTGTTGTTGTCTTTATCGTCATTATCATCACCATCATCATCGTCGTTGTCGGCGTCGTCGTCGTCTGCGTCGGCGGCGTCATCATCATCATCAGCAGCAGCAGCAGCAGCAGCAGCAGCATTTTATTGTTGTCGTCACTGACTCTCTTTGGGATAATGTGTTATTGAGGTAGGGTGAGAGAGGGAGAGAGAGGGAGAGGAAGAGAGAGAGAGAGAGAGAGAGAGAGAGAGAGAGAGAGAGAGAGAGAGAGAGAGAGTGAGAGAGAGAGTGAGAGACGCTTTGACGCTTTGACCAATTTATTGTCATTGCCCAATGTGGCCTATTGACAAGGGGGGTTATACACGACTTTCTTTTGTAATACAAATAAATACAAGAAAAATCACATGATGCATTTAGCGTAATGAAAACCAAAAAACAAACAAACCAAAAGAGCTCTCTATAAACGGATACGACTTTAAGCTCTGACATGAACTTAGTTTAAAACTGAACACAAAGTAATAGCAAGGATGAACAACAGGAACCATAAGCAATAACTAAATAATAAAAAGAACATTCTAGAATGCTATATTAGACCATCCAATGACAATGTATGTGAAATTTTCATAAATATTCTTGCTGGAGATTACAGCGTATTATAAATGTTTCTTAGGTGTGTCACAAAATGTGGAGTAGATATTAATTAATTTTACTTTAGTTTGTCAGAAATGTTAAACTAATGTAACGTTAGCTGTGAATTGTTGTATTGCCAGTGCCTTCAGCAATAACACGACTTTGTAAATTACACATATCATCATCAGGAAGCGTAAGAAGAACCAAAAATATCAGCCCGAAAAGCTTCTAGATGAGGAACACCACTTTTCAAGCTATGAGAAAATTGATTGACAATGAAACACAGAAATGCATTCAAGTGACAACAGGAAAATAGCAACATAGGCAAGAGAGAAGAGAGAGAGAGAGACGATGAGAGATGAATGAGACAGCATAGAGAGAGAGATGTGAAAGTAGTCAATAAATGATTGCATGTGGAGATTGACAGAGAGAGTATAAGTTTCTTAGGTGCAAAAATGCAGAGAGTAAGAGTTAGACATACAAAGAGAAAGAAAAATGAGCATTAGTAGATAATTGCTACATCAGTCTTCCAACTAAACTTCTGCACACCAAGATGGATCAAATTATCATCAGTCAGAGCAGCATAAGCAGTAAAAAAAAAATCTTGCCATAACGATAAGGTTCTAGGGTAGCATGGGTAGAGACACATCATTTCTAGTTGGCAGCATATGTGAAATGAACGGAATGCCTTCATCATCTAGCAATACCTTGACCACACATGACCTAAAGAGAGAGAGACATAACGTGCGAAGTGAATGGAGGGACAGTATGAATGCAGAGAGCATAAGCAGAGTAAAGCAGTAACAAAATGTACACAGCATTAGAGTAGAGAGAGAGGAGAGAGAGAAGAGAAGCAGGAGAGCAAGAGGAGACGAGAGTAGCAGAGAAGTAGCAGGGCAGAGAGAGAAGCAGAAGCAGAGAGTAGAGAGCAAGCAACAGGTAGAGAAAGCTGCAGCAACAGTAGCAAAGCAGTAGCACCACCACACATTTCCTCCTCAAAGGGCAGCAACAGCATACAGCAGCAGCAGCAGCAAAGCATGTGAACAGCATTAACAGCAGTAAGTAGCTAGCAGCCAACGTAACGCAACAGAGTACCTACCAGCGCAACAGTAGCAGCTACTCTACATAGGGCCAGCATACAGCAGGCAGGCACAGCAACATGTCCTCACGTAGCAGCTAGCAGCAACAGTACACCAAACAGCAGGTAGCAGCAGCAGCAACAGTAGCAGCAACAGTAGCGCAACAGCAAGTGCAGCACAGTTAGCAGCAGCAGCAACAACAACGTAGCAGCAACAGTACAAGCAGCAGCAGCAGACAGCATCAACAGCAGTCAGCAGCAGCACAGCAGCAACAGCAGTAGCAGCAGTAGCAGCAACAGGAGTAGCAGCAGCAGCAGCAGAGGCAGCAGCAACAGCATCAGTAGCAGCACCAGTGAGCAGCAGCAACAGCAGAAACAGTACAGTAGTAGATGAGCAGCAACAGCAGTAACAGCAGCAACGCAGTAGCAGCAGCAACAGCAGTAGCAGCAGAACAGCAGTAGCAGCAGCAGCACAGCAACAGTAACAGCAACAGCAGTAGCAGCAGCAACAACAGCAGTAACAGCAGCAGCAGCAGCAACAGTAACAGCAACAGCAGTAGCAGCAAACAGTAGCAGCAACAGCAGTAGTAGCAGCAACAGTAACAGCAACAGCAGTAGCACAGCAGCAACAGTAGCAGCAACAGCAGTAGCAGCACCAGTAGCAGCAGCACAACGTGCAGCAGCAGCATAGCAGCAGTAGCAGCAACAGTCAGCAGCATCAACAGTAGTAGCAAGCACCAGCATAACAGTAGTAGCAGTCTAGCAAAC
The DNA here is from genome assembly GCA_028751875.1 of Rapana venosa. Classification (NCBI taxonomy): domain Eukaryota; kingdom Metazoa; phylum Mollusca; class Gastropoda; order Neogastropoda; family Muricidae; genus Rapana; species Rapana venosa. The sequence continues at coordinate 99,722,549 of CM054134.1, forward strand.
AAGCAGCAGCAGCAGCAACCAGTAGCAGCAACAGCAGTAGAGCAGCAGCAGCAGCCAGTAGCACAACAGCAGTAGCAGCAGCAGCAGCGCAGTAGCACACAACAGCAGTAGCAGCAAGCAGGCAGGCAGTAGCAACAACAGCAGTAGCAGCAGCAGCAGGGCCAGTAGCAACAACAGCAGTAGCAGCAATAACAGTAGCAGTCATAACAGTAGCAGCAGCAACAGTAGCAGCAGCAACAACAGCAACAGCAGTAGCAGCAACAACAGTAGCAGCAACAGCATAAGCAGCAACAGCAGCAGCAGCAGAAGCAGCAGCAGCAGCAGCAGAAGCAGTAGAAGTGGCGTACTAGTAACAGCAAGCTTTAATTCCATACAAAGTCCAAAGCAAAAGCTGGAATCCCAATATCATGATTAAGCACTTAACTGAAATCCAAAACAACAAGAGCAAAACAAACAAAAAAACCAACAAAACCACTGATAAACTCTAAAGCCTCACTTTCTTCAACACCCCCCTCCCCTTCCCTCCCCTCCCCTTCCCCTTTTCCCCACATCACTTCCCCTCTAGTTCCGTTCCTCCTCCCCTTCCAATTTCCTGATAGAATGAGACGGAAGTAGACGAACACGCCCGAGGGGAGAGAGAGAGAGAGAGAGAGAGAGAGAGAGAGAGAGAGAGAGAGAGAGAGAGAGAGAGAGAGAGAGAGAGAATTATTTTATTTCGAGGATAATGAATAAGCACTCATGTGCTTTTTTGCATCCAGTCCCCGCCTGTAGGGATACATCTTAAATAATAACCCAACACTTATACAGTCTCACAGAGCGAGCGAGAGAGAGAGAGAGAGGAGAGAGAGAGAGGAGAGAGAGAGAGAGAGAGAACTGACGGACGGACAGACAGACAGACAGACAGACAGAGGCAAAGACAGAGAGACGGATGGACGGACGGACAGAAAAAGAATCGATCAGAATTCAAAGGCAGCTAAGCTTAGTGGGGCAACAGAGGAAAAGAGAACACCTGGCGGGCGGCTGTCCCTGTGTCCCCGCGTATTGCTCCACAGCTGTCGCCCCTCTCATAGGGTTGGGGTGGGGGTTTTTTAGTGTGCACGTGTACAGCTTAGCTTAGGGCCTTTTCAACCTCCATAGGCGCTTGCTAGCTTTCTTTTCTTTTTTTTTTTTCTTTTTTTTTGGGGGGGATTGATAGGCTGGCCTTGGTTGGTGGGTTGATGTTGTTGCTGGGGATTTTTTTTTTTTGGGGGGGGGACGGTGTTTGGGTGGGGTTTGAGGGGGGGGGGGCTTTTGGGGGGGGGTTTTTGGTTTTTTGTTTGTTTTTTATTTTATCCTTAATAACATTTTCAGGAGTCCATACTCACTGGCGGATAGTGATATAGAGGTAATGTTCCTCTGTCAAGAGAAAGAGAAGTCGTAGGTTCTATCCCCGTTTGGATCTTAATTTTCCCCCCGTGTATTAGATCTTGAGTGGTGGTCTGGGTGCAAGTCTTTCGGATGGAACGATCAATCGAAGTCATATGTGCAATACCCATTTAGCGCACGTAAAAGGTCCCCTGGCAATAAGAGAGCTGTCCTGCACATTTTTTTTTCAAACAAAAAAGCCGTAATAAGACAAAAGCATGTAGACAAGAAAATTGATCTTTAAGAAGAGATGGCACACGCACACACACGCACACAACGCACGCACAGCACACACATGCACACACACACACACACACACATCTGCACGCACGCACGCACACACACACACACACACACACACACACACACATTTCGAAACACACAAACACACACATTTCGAAAATAAATGCACAGTATTGTATTTCTATATTATATGCAGTCATACAGCTAAACAACAGCACACATGAGTACACTGGGCTCACAGCCCACTAGCTGACAAGGCTGATATTATGGAACCACCACCCCTACTCCCCACCCCCCCAACTCCCCCCCCCACCCACCCTACCACACCACACATACACACACCCCACCCGGCTCCCCCAGTCCAGGCATTATCTTCAGCGTTTTTCTCCTTCATTTATCTTATTTAGTTGTTTAATTATTCATTTATCAATCTACTTATTCACTTATCTATTTACTCATTTATGTAGTCTTTTAGTTATTTATTTTTTTATCTAGTTATTCCTTTATTTATTAATCTATACTTTTATTTCGAAGAAATTATTTCCTGCAGAGTTACAAACACAGGATACGCGCTCGTGTGGTTTTTTTAAACATCCTGTCCCAGGGCGCTTTCAGTTCCGTAAATGTTTTCATCCGTTCCCACCGGCAAAAATGGTATACTCTTTCGAAAGGCCGACCATATTTTGACGTGCACGCAAGATGTTCTCTGTGCGTTCACACACGAACCCTCGGTTTATAGTCTCTTCCGAAGGAAGTGTGAAATGCATCTAGTAGTATTCTGCACTTTTAAGATGTACTGATCAGTGAAAACGACGGACGCTATGGGGCCTAGTGGTTAACACAGTTTGACTTCCATCCTCTGGGTCTATAAAGTCGTGGGTTCGATCTTGGCAGCAGCGTCTTGGTGAATGAAGAGTTGGGATTTTTACCATCCCCTTGGCCAACTCAAAGTCCTGGCCTGCCAGGTGTCTTAGTTCTCTTCGTGTACTAACACATGCAAAGGTGAAATATGCACGTTAAAGATCTCGTAACTCAAAGCGTTCGGTAGGTTATGGAAACGCAAATATAGCCAGTATGTTATGTATCATGTACACACACAAAAATGAAGTGCTCTGAAGTGGGAACGTGTCAGCAGAGGCTTGCGAGTAGACCTCCTGCACAGTGACAAGCACGGGACATGCTCTGTGCCTCCCACCCAATAAGGAAACGCTGAGAAGAGAGGAAGAGCTCTGACTAAAAAGCATATCTCTCTCTCTCTCTCTCTCTCTCTCTTCTCTCTCTCTCTCTCTCTCTCTCTCTCCATCTGATGATGATAGCTCTCTCTCTCTCTCTCTCTCCTCTCTCTCTCTCTCTCTCTCATAAGAAAAGTCTCTCTCTCCTCTCTCTCTCTCTCCTCTCTCTCCTCCTCATCAATCATGATGATAGTCTCTCTTCTCTCTCCTCTCTCTCTCTCTCTCTCTCTCTCTCTCTCCCACTTCATTGATGTTTATGCTATTGATAGAATAATTCTCTCTCTCTCCTCTCTCTCTCTCTCCTCTTCTTCTCTCTCTCTCTCTCTCTTCTCTCCTTCTCTCTCTCCTCAAACCCGACTGTTGAAAAAAGCACTTGAGTGTCTCATTGCATTATCCTCGAAATAAAAGAATAAAATCTCTCTCTCTCTCTCTCTCTCTCTCTCTCTCCTCCTCTCTCTCTCTCTCTTCTCGATGATATGATAATGGTCGTGATGTCTGATGATGGTTGATGATGATGGTCGTGGTGGTGGTGGTTGGTGAGATGGTGATATGATGATGATGATGATGATGATCACTGGCCTTATAGTGGGCGTAATCTGGGTAATTTGAAGTGAACTGCAAACACTTTTTCTATAAATAAATAAAAAACCTCATAGTATTTACCACCGTCACCGACCCTTCAGATTCCGAATCCTTTGGGGCGCCTTCGAAGCTTTGTCAACCACCTTTCTCCAAACCTCGCATCTCTCGGCTGCTCTCAGGGTGTCTCTCAGCTCCATGTCTGTCCACTCTCGAATGTTGTCCTCCCATCTCTTCCTTTGTCTGCCTCTTCTTCTCCCTCCCCTCACCGTGCCCTGCAGGATTATCTTATCAAGACCAGAGGAGCGTGTGACATGACCAAACCACTTCAGTTTTCGTTGTCTTGTGAGTGTTTGAAGGTCAGTATAGGGCCCGATTTCATTGCGGATGCGTCTCCTGACTTCTTCATTCGTGATGTGGTCTTTGTATGAGATGCCTTAGAGTCTTCGGAAGCACCTCATTTCTACAGCTCTTATTCTTCTCTCTAAATCCGCTGTGAGGGTCCATGCTTCACATGCATACAAAAAGATTGACATGACCAGACAGCGCATCAGTCTGATTTTGGAACTGATGGCGATTTTTCTGTTGCTCCAGATGGGTTTGAGCTTGACCATTGCGGCTATGGTCTGGGCAAGTCTTGACAGTATTTCTGGTTTTGATCCCTCGTCTGTCACGATAGATCCCAAAAATTTGAATCTGTGAACATTTTCAAGTTTCTGGTCTTTGATTTTGATTTCTGATGTGAAGTTGCTGTTTGTCATCACTATTTTTCCCCCGCTGATTTCCATACCAATTTTTTTTTTTCTTCTACGCGGTTCACTAAGTCTGTTAGTTCTTGCTCGTGACCAGCTAATCCGTCAATATCATCAGCGAAGAGCAAGTTTGTGATTGTTCGCCCTCCAATACTCATTGTTCCTTTATGTTCTTCTAGTGCTTCTTCCATTTATGCAGGTTTATTAAAGCTTTTTCCCAAAGGAATTCCTGCAACAGCTAAGCTTCCTTCCTTCCTTCCTTCCTTCCTTCCCTGTCGGGGACATCTCCGTTATCAAGTACATCTTCTTTTGAAACAAGAAGGCCACGAGCAACTTTGGGTTTATTCCTATTTTCAGTCATCGTCATGGCTGCTTCCTGAGTTACTTCGTGAATTTAGAATGAGAATAATTATGTCGTCACAGATAACAAGGCAGCGGTTGTTGGACAGCATGCCTGACGAACTGATCTTACGACGACACAGAGGAAGACAAAAAAGAAACCCTTGTGTGTGCTTCCATTCCTCACCACTCAGAGACTAGTAGAGCACGGGCACTGTGTTTCCCTCTTCTTCTGTGTGGAACAAGTCGTCTTTCTAGAAATCAGGACTCACTGAGCCAGTTTCGTCTGTTGTTGTACACAAAAACCAAGCAAATCCTGCTTCATCATCTGTATAGCAAAGTTGTTGGGTTGCTTTTTTATTCAATACATTTTTCTGTGACCTGTTGTTGTTGTTGTTGTTTGTGTTAATGATGGTGATGGTGGTGATCATGATGATGATGATGGTGATGGTGGTGGTGGTGGTGGTGATGACGACGACGATGATGTGCCTTCCCCAGCTTTACACCCTGGGGGTCACCCACAACATGCACTCTGACTCTCTCATCATACCTGGGAATCTCTGTGAGATAGGAAGTACACACTGGATGAGAAGTTTGCGTGTATAACTGTTTCCAAAGGTCCTCGCCATAAATAGACAACCATACACTGACTTCAGATGGAGTTGTGTTATTTTCTCTCTCCTTAAATGGAGAGTACAGGTTGATACTAATCGTGACTGAAAACAATCTCAACACAACATTGTAAAGCATAACAACAGTGCACTGCAGGCCTCGGCTCTGAATCTGATATTAAGAGCAGAGACTGGCAGAGCTTTGGGGCCTCCTAGACAAAACAGTGACCTCTCTACCTGTTCACTTTATTCTTCTTGAGGCTCCTGTTTTTTTGCCATCCAAAGGAGACCTGGTACTGCCGCAGCGCGTGTTCAAGCCCGAAGTGTTCAGTGTGGTGGAGATCATTCCATTCAGACTGATGTATCAAACGATGGGCGCCACGCGTCTTTTCTATGGCTCTTCATGATAACAAAGCGTTGGAAGACCTGGTGACCCAGATTGAGGTCAAGACCGTTACATGTGAACAAGTCGACCTTGAAGCGTGTGTGTCGTACCTTTGTCTATATGTCTGGCTTAAAGGGTGTTTTACAGTTTTATTTTATTCTTTTATGTTTTATTTTATTCTTTTATTTTTATTTTATACTTTTATTTTTGCTTTATTCTTTTATTTTATTATTTTATATCGAGGATAATGGAATAAGCACCATGTACTTTTTTATATCCAGTCCCTGTGTATATGCGGTTTTGTAAATTTTGTCATCTGTCCCCACCGGCACACAATGGCCTACTCTTTCGAAAAGCGGAACAGGATTTAACGTGTGCGCAAGATGTTCTGTGTGCTTTCGCACACGTGGCCTCGGTTTATAGTCTCGTCCGAAGGACTTTTAGGGGACAGTGGAGTCTGCACTGATGTTAACTCAGGGGAAAATTCCTTTGAACGGGATTCGAACCCGGGTCGTTAGATTGCAAGCGCAATGTTCTAACCACTAGGCTATCCCGTCCCGTATTTTCTGAGGATGCTGCTTTTTTTTTCACATCTAATCTCTCTCTCTCTCTCTCTCTCTCTCTCTCTCTCTCTCTCTCTCTCTCTCTCTCACACACACACACACACACACACACCACACATACACACACACACACACCACACACTACACACACACACACACACACACACACACACACACACACACGCGCGAGTCTAGAGTGATGACTTTCACTTCTTTTTTCTCTAATTTCGCAACAGTCCTTCCACTGGTATGGCAGTGGCGTAAAATCATAACTGGCCACAAAAACAGAGTAACAAAGGGGATAAAACAAAGAACAAAATAAATCAGAGCAACAACAACAAAAACCATTTTTCTTCACACGCCTATGGTTTCGCCTCGCGTCACACACTACTATGTCACCGCAAGTCTGACAACACAAAAGGCATGCGGTACACGCTCTACCTGTTTGTCTCTTTACCACACACATACACAACACACACACACACACCACGTACACACTGACACTGACACAAGGCAGAGAAAAATCACTGTCTTCCAACCTCAGAACCTATAACAGACTTAAGGGAGCTCCAAAATGCCGAAATGACGATGAAGATGTAAACGGTTATCTTTTTTTTTTTCAAGTCGTCATGATGGATGCTGGTAACTTGTGACAGAGCTTGTTTTTTGTGTTGGTGAAAGAACAAGGTGTACTGCTTGTTGTGTGTAGCATTTTCCCCCATAGAAGGGAGAAGGAGTAGGTGTGTAATCGTCAGTGTGTGGATGTGGAGATGCGGCAAGGTGTGTTAGGGGAAAGAGAATGATGTGAAGAAGAGGTTTCAAATGTAAGTACATCAGTTTTGCTTACATGCCTTGTAGTTATGAGAGGAGGGGGGTTTTTGTTGTGTGTTTGAGTCTTGTTTTGTTTTGGTGTTGTTGTTGTTGTACTCGTTGTTCTGCTTGTTGAGGTTTTTTGTTTGTTTTGTTTTGTTTTTTTTCTTCTGTCTGTCTGTCTTCGTCTTCTTCTCTCTTCTTCTTCTTCTTCTTCTTCTTCTTCTTCTTCTTCTTCTTCTTCTCTCTCTGCTCTTTCTCTCTTCCTTCTTCTTCTTCTTTCTTCTTTTCTTCTTCTTCTTCTCTTCTCTCTTCTTCTTCTCTCCTCTCTTCTTTCTCCTCCTCTCCTCTCTTCTCTCTCCTCCTCTTCTTCTTCCTTTCTTCTTCTTCTTCTTCTTTCTTCTTAAGTTCAGTTCAAATTCTCTCCTCCTCCTCCTCCTCTTCTTCTTCTCTTCTCCTCCTCTCCTCTTCCTCCTCCTTTACTCTATTGTTCCTGTTCCCATTGTCGCTGATAATTGTGTTGTCCTGTTCTCTCTGGGTTGTGTTGCTGGTAGTATTGGTGTTGTTTAAAACAATGTATTCCAGTAGTCGCCTAAGTTTTGATTGCAGAGAACAATGCCTTGGTATAATTTGATTCTGTGTTTTGGTTGTGAGTGCCAGTGTGTGTGTGTGTGTGTGTGGTGTGTGTGTGTGTGTGTGTGTGTGTGTGTGTGTGTGTTGTGTTTTAACGATGTGTAATGGTGTGTGTGTGTATCCTGTATGTGTGGTAAGGGTGTGTGTGTGTAAGGGGGTGTGTGTGCGCGCGCGCGTGGTGATGATGGGGGAGGGGGTGCATGTCTGCCTTGATGAATGGATGGATGGATATTGATTACGTAAGTGGGTAGGAGGAAAATCTATGATTATCGAACATTCCAAAACTTGTCATTCTGTCAATCTGCTGACTTTTTTTTTTAAAACAAAGACAACCTCACACAATTATATAAACAAACTGATTCAATACCACAAACGCGCTGTGCGCGCGCGCGCGCCACCAACACACAGCCACACACCACACACACACACCACCACCCCCACCACCACCACCAATACCACACCACACACCACTACACTACACTAAACGGATATAAAAAACTTATACGATACCTCTGATTAGAATACTCTTGCCCTTTTTCCAGTAAAGACTTTTCCAGTAAAGCCTTTCGTAGCTGGGTTTTTGCCAACACACAACACACACACTCACCACCACACACACACACACACACACACACACACACACACACACACACACACACACACACACACACACACACTTAACAAAAGACAAAGTCGCTCTAACCCTGAATTGGTTTCTGTACCTGCAATGTATATATGCTATTAATCTATCTAAAGAAAATTGCCTTTACATTCCCCTCCACCCACGGAAGTGTGAATCATGTTTTTGACTTTTCGCTTTCGCCTCTTGACGTCTTGGAATAAAGCAGAAAGAATGTGACTTTGTACTATTTTTCATGTGCATGTACATATGTGCAGTATATTATATTA
>CM054134.1:99733508-99743508 GCA_028751875.1 Rapana venosa
CCTCCACGTGTCCTCCCATCACCTAACCCTGTGGAGAGTGCGAAGTGTGTGTGTGTGTGTGTGTGTGTGTGTGTGTGTGGTGTGTGTGTGTGTGTGTGTGTGTTTGTTGTGTGTGTTGTTGTGTGTTGTTGTGTTGTGTGTGTGTTTGTGTGCTGTGTGTGTGCTTGTTTGGTTGTGGTGTGTGTGTGTGTGTGTGTGTGTGTTGTGTGTTTGTGTGTGTGTGTTGTGTGTGTGTGTTTGTTTGTGTGTTGTGTGTGCTTGTTTGTGTGTTGTGTGCTTGCTTGTTTGTTTGTGTGTGTGTGTGTTGAAACTGGGTAACAATCGGTAGGTCTGTTCATATACTCCTAAATGCATTGCTTTAATATTGACTACTTTTTTTAGTTCTAAAATCCTTTCTGGGTAGGGTTATAATGAAGTGTGTGTGTATGTATGTATGTATGTATGTATATATGTATGCATGGATGGATGCATGCATGTATGCATACATACATACTGTATTATGTATGTATGTGTCTGTCTGTCTGTGTCCGTGTGTCTGTGAATGTGTGTATGTATGTACACACGCACAGAGCGACCAAACGACCGGAACGTACGTAACATTCGGCAGTGTGCAATATCACAACGTACAACTGCTCCTCCATATACTTCTGATGACGGATGTGCTGTTGAGTTGAAAGCCAGACGAACAGATCGGTCAATACCGAACACTATCTTCCACATCCTCCTCATCTCTTATCCCTTCACTTGTTTGTTGTTGTTGCAGCAAGCTGACGGTGATTCAGCCATCATGTTGCGATAGATGACGGAAAGGATACTGCAGCAGCAGCAACTGCAGCAGCAGCAACAACAGTGATCATCAAGCAACAACCCTGATTCAACACCAGGAGAGCCAACGACATATACACGACTTTGTTTTCCTCCCCCTCACTGTGCGGCTGTGTGACACAACGCCTGAACATCAGTTTCTAAACTACTTGTATCTAAACAAACAGAAAAACACACACACACACACACACACACACACACTCACGCACGCACACACAGGCGCGCACGCACGCACGCACACACACAGGCGCACACGCACACACACACACACAGGCGCGCACGCACACACACACACACACACACACCCCACACACAGATCAGAAGTGACAAACCTCAAGCGCTCAAGGAGGTGTGCACTGCATCTAGCGGTTACCACCACACAGCAGCTTGCACAGTAACACAGTTTATGCAACGATCGCCAAGCTTCGACTCAAGGCGAAATAGCAAGGCAAACCAAACCGTATGGTAAAAGCAATACATCCCCCTCCTCCTACTCAAACAAACTATGACAATACTAATAATTACAAAAAAGAAAAGAAAGCTGCCAGGTACAGCAGCCGTTCTGAACAAACTCCTGACCCAACACATCAAATGGAAACAGATTCGACTGTTGTAATTATCAACACCAGGAACAAGAACAGAACAGCAACAGCAACAACAGTGACAATATTACCAGCGATGTGATCAGACATGACCTAGTATCAACCCTTCTGAGATGCTAGCTGACACTCTTTCCAGAAAAAGTAAACAGATCAATGAATAATAAATAAACAAACAAACAAATAAACCTCCTATCATCACCCAAGCTTTTAAAAATCAACCCTTCTGAGATGCTAACACTCCCTCCCCCCCAAAAAAAAAAACAACAACAGATCAATAAGTCAATAAATAATAAAACAAGAAAGTAAGTAAAACAAAACATACAAATAAAACTTCTTCATCATCCACGCTTCTTTTTTAAAAAACACAAAAACCCAACCCTTCTGAGATGCTAACACTCCCTCAAAAAAAAACAACTAAATCAACAAACAAAGAAAACTTCGTTATCATCCAAGCTTCTATATTTAAAAAAAAAATCAACCAATCAACCAAACAAAAACCATGGATGAACTCCTCCCCAACAACAACGACGACCACGCGGCAGAAGACACAGACAACAGCCACCACCAGCACCACCAAGTCACCACACCCCTCTCCAAAACCTCCTCCTCGTCCTCCTCCTCCTCCCACAAGAAAGCTGCCCGTTCTTCAGCCCGGATGGTGCCCACCTCGCACTGGCTGATCCGCTGGGGGTGTCTGGGCCTCATCGCCGCGGGCACCCTGATGCACGTGGTGGGCATGGCCTCCCCCTTCTGGATCCGGGACCAAGCCAGACCCCCTGCCTACCCGGCCTTCCTGCAGCTCTTCAAACGGGCCGAAGGGGATGCGCCCACCCTGAACGCCACCCTGGGTAGCGGCAGGGGCCGGGGGCTGAGGGACGCTGGGGCGGACGTGGGGCTGTGGAAGTGGTGTGTGGAGATGGAGGTGGAGGTGGAGGTCGGGGTGGGGGAGGGGGAGGGGGTGGGGGAGGGTGGTGAGGAAGGGGGAAGGAGGAGGTCTACGTATTACTGGGCCTGTCACACGCCTGAACTGTCCGAGTTTCCAGGTGAGGGTTTGGTTTTGCTTCTTCTGTGGGATTGGTGGTGGTGGTGGTGGTGGTGGTGGTGGCGGTGGTTAGTGGTGGTGGTGGTGGTGGTGGTGGTGCTGCTGCTGTTGCTGCTGCTGCTGCTGCTGCTGCTGCTGCTGCTGCTGCGGTGGTGTGGTGGTGGTGGTTAATGACTTTAGGCCCCTGGAGAATAGACTCTGTCCTCAAATATCTGGCCAGTGGTGATGCTTCATCACTTCTCAGACACGGAAATGGGACACGTGATTGCTTTGCAGATGTTCATGCACTTTGGCTACGGTACAGTCTCCCAGTTCACCCAGCTGTAAATGGGTACCTGCCCTCTCCAGGGCCAACAGGGAGGGTAAAACAGCGAAGGAGGGGAGATGGGTGCCACTCTCAAAATTCTAACTTCAAGAAAAACTTAGTTCGAATACACAGGACTCTCCAGCATCATAGAACGTGGTTTCTTTCTTTCTTTGGTTTTTTTTTTTTTTTTTTTTTTTTTAACTTCAGGACGAAATACTGGTTTCGGTTTTAACCAGATGTTCTAGCAAACAGATTACTACACAGATTACTACACAGACTATAACTGGCTATATCATGGGCACGGGGATAGCTCAGTGGTCGGGACACTTGCATTCCCCAAGCTAAGGTTAAGCAGCATCGAGCGTGGTTACCACTTGGAAGGGAGACCGTTTGCGCGCCTTGGCTTCAGTAGAGTCCCCCAGTTCATCCAGCTGTAAATGGGTACCTGCCCTCTTTAGGGTCAGGGAAGGTAAAGCAGCGAGGGAGAGGAGATGGGTGCTGCCCTCAATATGCCGGCCCCTAGAGATGTGAGGTCTCTGATGCCTCGCTCCCCTACGACCACATAGGTTCTGGGACACCTTTACCTTTACCTTATAACAGGCTACCTGACACCACAACGGCCACTTTGTTATGGACGCCACGCTAACAACATCACTCGTTGCGTTTTCAATATATCGCGTACATTTTGCTATAATTTTGATGTCCTTTTTGATGCCATTTTACTCTCATTTTTATGTCATTCTGATGTCAGTTTGATGTCACTCTGCTGGTGTGTTTTTTATGTCATTATGATGTCATTTTGATGTCATTCTACTGGTATTTCTATGCCATTTTATGACATTTTACTGTCAATTTGCTGTCATTTTGATGTCATTTTGCTGTCAATTTGATGTCATTTAGACGTAATTTTGGTATCATTTTGATATCAAACTACCGCCCACATTGGGTCTACTCTTCCAAAATTACAACAACAACGACAACGACGACAACGACGACAACGACGCCGACGCCGACAAAATCACTGTTTCAAATTTCCCCCGTAACGTTCTCTCTCTCTCTCTCTACTGGCCGACAGGGTGGTGGCGAGCCAGCCAGGTGACAGCCATCGTGGGGATGCTGATGGGGATGCTGGCCTGTGTGTGTGCCGGCTTGGAGCTACACTACCTTCGCCGTGGCGTCCGTTTCAGCGGGCTGATGGTCCTCTGCTCCATTGCCTGCTTCGTGGCTGGTCAGTAGGATTGTTTGTTTGTTTTGTTTAATGTCTTTTCACTACATGGTGATTTAGACACACCCGCATTCATACCAAAGTACCTATTATTACACACTCTCTCTCTCTCTCTCTCCTCTCTCTCTCTCTCTCTCCTCTCTCTCTCTCTCTCTCTCTCCTCTCTCTTCTCTCTTACACACACACATACACACACACACACACACACACACACACATATATATAGATTATATATATATATATATATATATATATATATATATATATATATATATATATATATATATATATAATAACTAATTACAATAATGGTCTTACAGGTGAAGAATATATGACTTCAGCAACTGACAATATGAATTGCTGAGAGTCATATAAAACTTCTTGACTAGTGGCATATTTCTTATGAATATCTAAACCTCTTCTTTTATAGATGTCAAAAAGAATTGGGCAATCAAACAATAAATGGTGGATTGAAAGGGGAACAGAACAACAACATGTTACATTTTTTGAATATTTAGTATTCCATGCATTTAATCTCAGTTTATGTATTAGAATTTCTACTTTCGTGGGCAAGGTCAGTAGGAGATTGTACATGTGTGTGCGGTTTTCTCGGGGGGGGGGGAGGTCATCAGTTGCTCTGCTATTATCAAAGTCGGTTTTTTTCTCATCATCATCAAAGTAGCCTGCCCTTCTGTATCCTCTAGTCATATCATCATCTGATTTAAGTAAGTTAACGCCAGACAGATTACAACCTCGCCCCGGTTATTTTATTTCACTGACGTTGTTTACTGCCAAAGTTATCTGGTTTGTAAGCTTCTTGACATCAACAGAGGTATCTTACTTTATCATAAAAACTTGCTTATATCTTCGTCCACAAAAAAATTCTTCAAACCATCATCATATTTACATCACACCAAAAACAACGCCACAGTATACAATACGTCACAATCCTGTTTACTGCATGACGCATTTTCTGTGTGCAGCGCTTGGCATCGGTGTCAGTCACGGAATGTTCGGCACCAAGTACACAGAGACCTTGATCACCATCCTCCACCTGCCCTCCTACCCCGGGTGGCCCGGGCCCTCCTCCCTCTACCCCCCAACGCTGGGCTGGGCCTTCGGGGTGGGGGCTGCCGGCGGCGTTGTGATCGGCAGCACCGGAATCGCCCTGCTAGCAGTCATCACCCGCACCTACCCTACCTACCAGAGAGCTGACAACGTGGTCGTCTAGGCAGGGGGAGGGAAGGGGAGGGAAGAGGACGAGAGGGACGGAACGAAGCAGTGAAACACACACACACACACACACACACACAAAGATGAGCGGAGGAAGGAACTTGGAGAAAGGAAATTTAACGTTAAATAATTTTTTTACAATGACAAGAGCGGTGACAAGATGAAAAGACGAAATGGAGAAGCTCAAAGAGTGGATGGGTGGTGGAGATGGGGGGGGGGGGCAGATTGAGGGAGGAGACAAAAACAAAGAGAAAAGATAAAGCTGGGAGGGAGCAAACAAAACAAGGCAGAATGAGCAGGAGCAAACGGGGAAAGAAGGAAGGGGGAAATGAAAAGAAAACGGAAGACATAAGAAGTATCGTGGTAAGGGAGGGAGGGAGATAGAGAGAGAGAGAAGTAAAAATTTGGATGGTGCAGTAGTGAAAAGCAATATAAAAAAAATTTAATCGTAATCAGAAAAATTCGATTATGTGGGGGAAAGAAACGAAAATAAAGAAGGCAGGAAAGGAATGAGCAAGGATATAATATTTGCCAGAAAAGACGACAAATAACGAGAAATAAACTAGAAACAAACCATAAGGAAGAGGACAGGAGGTTTGAAAACGAAAGAATGGGAAGAGGGATAACAAACTTCAGAAGGCATAAAGGCCAAGGACGCCGAAATTCAGCTGATGGAGTAAACTGTTAGCAACAGATCTTTTCTCAAATGTTTGAAATCCGGCAAATGACTGTGTGAAAAAAATAGTATTATCCACATTGCAGTACTACGCAGATTTACGATTGTGCCATGATTATTGTTGCAAATGAGCCTACAGACTGGTTTTGTGCAAAGGGACAGACCTGCTAAGATAATGCATAAATGCCCGCGAACATTGGACAGGTAACCAAGAAATAGACTAAACAAGCGTAAATAAACACTTTCTTGTCAACGTCAAACAGTCTGAAGTTTCTGTGACTTTTTTTTACCCCTGCTACGACTGCAGTGGCCTTTGTGCAATACAAAAACGAAAATACGATGGAAGGGAAAGAACTCGCACAAGAACTGTTTGTTTCAAAGGTGGATCAGGAACTGGACCTGTAAATGACTTTCCGTGACGGATGTGATTGTCATACATAACTTTAATTAACCGATCTTGGAAAAAAATTTCTAGTCTTTCCAGCGAAGGACAAACAAATGGCTTTAGTTTTCCCGATCATGTTTAAACAACGAGTCAGAGTCCATGAAATGGCTGGCTTGGTACGAGCGCACACTCGCTGTGATGTAAACAATGGTGTGTGTGTGTGTGTGTGTGTGTGTGTGTGTGTGTGTGTGTGGTGTGTGTGTGTGTGTGTTGGTGCGTGCGTGCCTACATGCAAACGTGTGTGTGTAATGATTGTTTTGTGTGTGAATGACTAAGTTAAGTAAATGTACGTTGATGAACTACGTGTTATTGTCTCGCATTTATCAGGAGTTATTCATCTGAACCCTTTCTTTCTCATTGGATACCCATGCTGCCTTCTTTCTTGTCACTTCCGTAACCATCACAAGATTCATCTGAAAACTTTATTTCAATGCTTACTCCTGTCTGGGCTAGTACTGGTTTTCTTCCTAAGCTAACTGTATTTCTCTCATCATCAAAGTGTGTTCAGTTTGTTTATCGCTTAATATGTACCCCGTCCATATCTTTAGCTGTATGATGTTTGTGATGGTGATGATTTTGATGTTATTGTGGTTTGCATTTTTTTTTATTCCTCGGCTAGAGCTCCGAAGTTCACAATTGGTGACATTTTGCGTACGCGACCGTTTTTGCCCACCATTAAGGTAGCCACATTCCGACATTGGGGATGATGATGTAACACAACAGTATTGTGCATGCGGATTTTTTTTTTAAATTTTGTCATCTTTCCCTACCGGCACGAAACAGCCTATTCTTCCGAAAGACGGAACGGGTTCTAAAGTGTGCGTTCGCACACGGGACCTCGGTTTATAGTCCTATCCGAAGGACTTTCGGGGGGAATGGAGTCGGTATTAATGTGAACTCCAGAGGGTGAAAACCCGCTCCAGCTCCACTCCTTGTTATGAAGGATCGGCAGCAGCACGGTCTCTGCACCTGTGCGGGATGTCAGGGTCCCTCCCTCAGTCTGCTGCCAGCATCACTAGTGATGTTGTCCATGAAGTAGGTTGCTGGCCTTCCTGCCTTTTTGGGGGGGTGGGGGTGGGGGAAGGGGGGTCCCTTGCTTTGCAGGTTACATTCTTTCATATAGCAAGTACATCCACGCCAATACATAAAAATCAATGAATGTGCAAGTGTGTAGCATGCTGACATTGTGTGATTTTAGTATACATATCAATGTTTCAATTATGTTGCAGCGATTTTCTTTCTGCCCTTCCTTCCTTTCTTTCCTTCCTTCCTTCCTTCCTTCCTTCCTTCCTTCCTTCCTTCCTTGCTTTCTCTTTGCCACCACTCTCCACTGCATGCAGGACTGATAGCATCAAGTCGGTTCTTGTGTTTCTGTTTATGTGCCTTATACACTTCAGTTTTCTTTTGTTCAATCTCTAGAGCAGTTTACGTTGGACAACTAGTCCCTGTAGCACGCTGTTCTTGGATCTTTCGTCTGTCTGTTTTACCATGAAAAGATGCTCGTAGAACTGATACTGAAATGTGTTGGTGCGAATATGTACATACACGTTCACACTTGATGTTATGTGTAAGTATTATGATTATTATAACACGTGCTGAATATTGAGGATGTTCATATTCTCATGCTTTAGTTTGTTAAAAGTTCTTTTATTTGGATTTCCACTATGTTCAAAATTTTATTGTTTTAATGTTAGGAGTATAATATATAGCTATTAAGAGGAGGAGGACAACGACGATGATGATCATAGTGGTGGTGGTGGTGGTGGTGGTGGTGTGGTGGTGGTGGTGGTGGTGGTTGAACTGCCATCATTACGAGATTACTGATTACTGTAACTGTTATCCTTTGTTATTGTTTTCGTTGACTTGGATGTCACTTCGAAACTAACTCTCTCTCTCTCTCACTCTCTCTCTACTCTCTCTCTCTCTCTCTCTCTCTCTCTCTCTCTCTCTCCCTCTCTCTCTCTCTCTCTCTCTCTCTCTTCTCTCTCTCACTCTCTCTCTCTCACTCCTCTCTCTCTCTCTCTCTCTCTCTCTCTCTCTCTCTCTTCTCTGGGTTTTCCTTTTTGTCTTACAGGTACAAGTGCAATATCATCATAGAATAGAAATCACATGTACTCGGCTGAGATTAAAACAGTTGCAAACGTTGTGTGTTGTGTTTGGATATCACGATACATCACAACCGAGACTAACGCACGTACAAACGTCTAGATGGGCGTATGTACATCCCCACACACGCGCACACACAAGCACACAGGCACAAAGCAACACAAAAGGAGTAAGAAATAATGAAAAGTTTTCTTTTAACTGATACCAGATGTTGAAAGTGTTACATATAATTCAGCTTAAAATGGAGTCTTAATAATGGACCCCATTTGAGAGTGCTCAAAGAAACTCAGGCACAAATCTGATCACAAATGAACCAAGACTAGGAAAAGCACGAAAACAACATACCAAAGACACATTCCACTCTTACAGTTATTACACGAAACCATAAGGTTGAAACGAAAATGTTATGGAAAGATTCTCAGTTATATATGTAAAAAGTCAACTTCAGGAATATCTAAACAGTGAGACTTGGTTTCTTCTTTCTCACTCCTAACAATACATCACCAACAGAACAAAATAAAAAAGAACTCAGCATAACATAGACACAAGTTTTGCAAGTCTAGTTCTCAGCAATGATTAGGTTAAAACAAATTAACCATGCTAAACAGGGACTTTAAGTTCAATATGAAGATATATTCCCGTCTACTTTCAGTTAAGTGGGAAACCTTTTTTCTATCAAGAAAAAAAAGAAAGAATTAGTCAAATCTACCAAAAAACAGTCAATTGGTAGACCCATATTAATTTCTTCTTCAACAAAGAAAGATTTTCAACACAAGCACAAAATGTACATCTCAGATTTTATGAAAGATAACAGCCTTTTTCTTCAAGAATACTGTTGGGCTTTGAAATGACAAAGAACTCACAGCTAGCAGTCTCTTTAAAAAAACATTGTTAAAAAAGCAGGACTCTGCAGTGCGAATAGGAAAAAATCGACTCTGGAACTATTAATGTTTGTGATTTCATTCACTGTGCTTGAGAGCAATACTGCCTATGCAGCGCCTTACTGTAGGATGATTTTGGAGGAGTATGGAGGCTGGGCAGTGGATTCACCTTCAGGTAACTTCAATGTCAATTCATACCGTTGTTTGATCGTTTCTCTCCATTTTTGTCATCGTTGATCGTTTACCTCTCTACCCTGTCAAGTGTTTCTCCTACTCTGGTTTTCAGATTGTGAGTCAGTTGTGTTAGAAGTGAGCCATAGTCTAGGTGATGACAGCAGCTGTTCTTCAGGTCTGTTTAGGTCTGACTTGCACTTGACCTCAAAGTTACATGTACTGGGGGGTTTTTTGGGGGGACTTCCACCTTATTGATTAAGAGTTGATTTTTGTTCTTAAAAATATTTATTAAAAGCTTATTGATTTATTTATTAAGACTACATTTTGGTATAAACAAGAAGTTAAAAACTGTTCGCTTTATCATTTTTTTCTTTCGAAATATTGAACTTAGGAGGGAAAAAAATGCTCGCCTGTTATGATAGCTTCTAAAGCATCAGCAAAATTATATCTCAATTTGAAACGTGAAAAATGTTCCTGTAGTCCT
>CM054134.1:99748508-99778508 GCA_028751875.1 Rapana venosa
CAAACAAAAGAGAAGAAAAAACCAAACCAACAAAAGATGATAAAAAGAGAAAAACAGACAAACAACAACAACAACAACAAGAACAACAAAAAAGCCAAGAAAAATAACACAATCAAACTTAATAAGTCATAAAGATAAACATCTACACATTGTCAAATGGTACACATACTTGTTACATATAATTATAAGATATTGAAATAGGGCACTCATTAAAACTTAAGTACAGAGGCAAGTCCAATAAAGTATTGAAAATATAAAAATATGAATCCTTCATCAGGATATACTATGACTATAAGCAGGACGATAAAAGGTGAGAGAGAGAGAGAGACAGAGACAGAGAGACAGAGAGTGTGTGTGTGTGTGTATTTCAGAGATAATATCCAATATATAAATACCAAAACAGATGCGATCCCATCAACACTCATTTTAGATTATACTCGTTTCAAATTATATGTCATGATAAAAATAAATTGAATACCCATACATCCACACAATAAAAACAAGAAACAAACCAAGAAGAAATTTAAAACTATACAGTCGTTGGGGGAGAGAATATGAGTGGGTGAGTGGGTGAGTGAGTGTGTGTGTGTGTGTGTGTGTGTGTGTGTGTGTGTGTGTGTGTTTGTGTTTGTTTGGGCGTGGGGGTGGGGGGTGGGGTGGGGGGGGGTGTTTCAGGATAATACTAAATATGTAATACTCACATAGCACACGATCAACACAAACACTTTTTAATTATGCTCCTGCAAATTGAATGTCATGGTAATAAAATAAGTGCAATACCCATACACTCACATAATAAACAGGGGGGAAAAGCCAATAAAGTCATAAAAAGAACATCTACACATTGTAAGTAATAGAAACAAAATCTTTTTTTCAAGGATAATGAATAAGTATTCATGTGCTTTTTTACATCCAGTCCCAGCCTATGGGGTCACATTTAAAAATGCACTCAGTACTCATACTTTCAAGCAGAAGAAGCAAAGGGAAAAAAAACTTTTTTTTTAAAGAAAAAGAGAGAAGAAGAAAAAAAAACATACAAACAAACAAACAAACAAACAACCCCAGACGAGCAAAAGACAAAAACATACAGAGAGAGAGAGAGAGAGAGAGAGAGAGAGAGAGAGAGAGAGAGAGAGAGAGAGAGAGAGAGAGAGAGAGAGAGAGAGAGAGAGAGAAAAGAAAGAAAGAGAGAGAGGGAGAGAGAGAGAGAGAAAAAAAAACAAAGAAAGAAAGAAATAACAGAACAGAACAGAAACAGCAGAAACATAACACAGAAAAGAAA
The DNA here is from genome assembly GCA_028751875.1 of Rapana venosa. Taxonomy (NCBI): domain Eukaryota; kingdom Metazoa; phylum Mollusca; class Gastropoda; order Neogastropoda; family Muricidae; genus Rapana; species Rapana venosa. Next base: position 99,749,791 of record CM054134.1, read on the forward strand.
AGAAAACACAGACAGAAGGAAGGAAGGAATGCAGCCAGGACAGAACAAGACTGGACCTGAAGCAGTGGGCGGCCGAGAGGACCCAGTGGTTGTTGAGGATGGTGCCCCCACACCAGTGGCTGACCAGCACCTCCCCGCTGGAGTAGAAGTTGTAGATCTTCTGGATACCCACCTGCACACCCGACACCCACCGCCCAGTGGGCCCAATCCAATCCATCCATCCATCCATCCATCCATCCAAAATCTTGCTTTCCTGTTCTCTCTCTCTCTCTCTCTCTCCCTCTCTCTCTCTCTCTCTCTCTCTCTCTCTCTCTCTCTCTCTTCTCTCTCTCTCTCTCTCTCTCTCTCTCTCTCTCTCCTCTCATCTCTCTCTCTCTCATCTCTCTCTCCTCTCTCTCTCTCTCTCTCCTCGGCTAGAGCTCAGAGGTTCCACCAATGGTGAGATTTCTGCCTATGCCACCATTTTCTTTTACGGCTCACCATGAAGGTAGCCGCATTCCGACTTCGAGGATGTATGCTGGATATGTTTGGTGTTTCCGTGACCCATCAAATGGTGATATGAATTACGGGATCTTTAACGCGCATATTTGATCTTATGCGTGTGTATAATATACACGAGGGGAATGAAGGCAATGGAAGGAATGCATTTGGAGTTGACCTTGGAGATCGTAAAATAATCCCAACCCTTAATTCACCAGACGCTGCCGTCAAGATTCGAACCCACGACTTCATGGACCCATGGGATTGAAGTCGAATGGTCTTAACCACTCGGCTATGGCATCCGTCAAATCAAAATCGAAAACTCACTCTTCCGATTGGTAAGTCGTTGGGAGGAGGGGTCGGGAGGGGGGCTGACAGTATAAACAGCATCCTCAATTTCTGAAAATTCTGTGCCAGGTAATCTCTCTTTTCTATCCCTCTCTTTGATTCTGCCTTGTTTCCTTTCTACCTGTCACCTCCCTCTTGTCTATGTTCCGCCTTCTTGGTCCATTCTCCTGCCTTCTTGGTCCATTCTCCTGCCTTCTTGGTCCATTCTCCTGCCTTCTTGGTCCATTCTCCTGCCTTTTTTTTCCCAGAAAAGACTTAAAATGGAACAGTTCTCTCCCTCGCCGAAGTCGGGTTTGCTGGGTCTGACTTGTCAGACGCTTAACGGCAGCGCAACGTCTTTTCGGTCTTACGAAAGACAACAGCAACAGCTGCTCTCCGAGCGTTCAACGAAGAAGAAGATTACTGTTTCCAGGCTAACAAGCAAACAAGCATTAAAATGCTCTCAAATGTCATTCATAATTTCAAATTTGGCCTGCCGTTAAGTGATCGTTTTTATCATCAAAAAGATGTATGTAGTCTCTAATCTGATCTACCACTGGTAAAAAAAAATATGTTTGCCTTCTGACCTGCAAAATTCTTTTCTAAATTATAGCTTCAACTCAACATGCAACAGGTTTTTAAAAAAAACAACGAACATACTTTTAGTGTTCCTCGGCTAGAGCTCCGAGGATCATCAATGGTGGGATTTTGAGTATGCGACCGTTTTTACCCCCCATTTAGGTAGCCACATTCCGACTTCGGGATGGTATCTAAACACGACACCTGAGTGACTGCGTTTTAATTTTGTTATCCGTTCCTACCAGCACGCAATGGGCCACTCTTCTGAAAGGCGGAGCGGGTTTCCTAACGTATGAGCAAGATGTTCTGCTTGCGTTGGCAAACGGGGCCTTTAGGTTCATTGTCTCATCCAAGGGATTTTTGGGAGGAGTGGGTCAAACACATAAACAACAGCAACATCAAAAAGATGTGGTTTGCTCTCTAACATGCCACAAGCTTTAAACACACACACACACACACACACACACACACACACACACACACACACACACAACACACACACCACACACACACACGACCCACATACGTTCAAAACCAGACAGTTTCCAGTCTAACCTGCCAGGGATACATGCCATGCTGGGCCAAATCCCCGCCGACGATTTTCTCAATACGCGGCGGGGTCAACTCCCTTGGGGCGCCTAGGTCAGACTCATTGGCCGCCGCTGCCCGGCGCCGCCTTTGTCGACTTAAAATCTTCTCCATCGGCCGCAGTCCGCATTGAACATCTGTCAGGTTGAAAATTAAATAATAATAAAAACCTCCATGCAGATAAGTTCCCTTGCACACATACACACTGCGTGACCGCGCGCACACATACTCATACACACACACACATATATATATGTATATGATAAATAGACAGACAGACAAATAAGTAGGTAGGTAGGTAGGTAGGTAGGTAGATAGATAGATAGATAGATAGGTAGATAGGTAGGCATATAGAAAGACAGACAAATAGGTAGATAGATAGATAGATAGACAGACAGACAGAGAGACAGACAAATAGGTAGACAGATAGACAGACAGACAGACAGATAGAGAGAGATAGGTAGTTAGATATACAGATAGATATACAGACAGACAGACAGACAGATCGTGCAAGCGCACACACAAACTCACACATAATTATATTATACACACACGTATTCAATTAAAAGAAACATGTTAGTGCTTATCAGTCACCATTGGGAAAAAAAAGATTATCAATCAATCAATTTTTACTCTCTCTCTCTCTCTCTCTCTCTCTCTCTCTCTCATCGCTCTCTCTCTCTCTCTCTCATCAGCATGCCACAATCTCATCTCTCTCTTCTCTCTCTCATGCTTCTAGTCACTCTCATCTCTCTCGCTCTCTCTCTCTACGCTCTCCATCACTCCTCATCTCTTCATCGCTCGCGTCTCATCACTCTCATCTTTCTCTCTCACTCTGTCTTCTCTCTCATCACTCACTCACTCTCTCTCACTCACTCACACTCTCTCCCTCTCTCTCTCTCTCCTTTCTCTCTCACTTCTTCTCTCTCGCCTCGCTCTCTCCTCTCTCTCTCTCTCTCTCTCTCTCTCACTCTCTCTCTCTCTCGCTTTCTCTCTCTCGCTCTCTCTCTCTCACTCTCTCTCTCTCTCTCTCTCGCTCTCCTCACTCTCATCACACTCTCTCTCTTTCTCTCTCACTCTCTCTTTCTCTCTCTCACTCACTCACTCTCTCTCTCTCCTCTCTCATCTCTCTCTTTCTCTCTTCACACACTCTCCCTCTCTCTCACCTGTTTCTCTTCCTCCCCCCTCCCTCTCTCTCTCTCTCCTCTCTCTCCTCTTTCTCTCTCCTCTCTCCCCCGCTCTCACTCTCTTCTCTCTCTCTCTCTCGCTCTCCCTCTCTCCTCTCTCCCTCTCTCTCCCTCTCTCTCTCTCTTCTCTCTCTCCTCCTCACTCTCTCTCTCCTCCTCTCTCTCCTTCTCTCCCTCTCTCTCTCCTCACTCTCCCTCCCTCACTCCCTCCTCTCTTCCCTCCCTTTCTCTCTCTCCTCCATCCTTCTTCTCTCTCTCTCCTTCTCTCTCTCTCTCCCTCTCTCCCTCTCCTCCCTCTCACTCCCTCTCTCTCCTCCCTCTCTCGCTCTCTCTCTCTCCTCTCTCCTCTCTCCTCCCCCCCCCCCTCTCTCTCTCCCTCCTCTCTCTCTCTCTCTCTCTCCCCTCACTCACTCCTCTCCTCCCTCTCTCCTCTCTCTCACCTCTCCTCTCTCTTTCTCCCTCCCTCCCTCTCTCTCCCTCCTCCTCTCTCTCTCCTCACTCACTCTCTCTCCTCTCTTCTCCTCTCTCTCTCCCCTCCTCTCTCTCTCTCTCCTCTCTCCCTACTCCTCTCCTCTCTCTCCCCCCTCTCTCCTCTCTCCCTCTCTCTCTCTCTCCTCTCTCTCTCTCTCTCTCTCTCCCTCTCTCTCTCCTCTCCTCTCTCTCTCACTCACCCACAACGCTGATGGGTGGAGCCCGGGAGGTAGGGGTGGGGGTGGTGGTGGTGTATCGGTCAGGCCGACCGGGCAGGTGACAGATGACCCCCACGTCCTCGCTGTGACGGCAGTTGTGGGTGCCCAGCGGCTGATGCTGGCACTCCAGCACGCTGCTCTCGGTGCCCCTGCAGTTGACCTCGTCCAGCAGAATGGGGCTGTCGTCTGCGCCTTCGCCGAAGTGGGCCTCCTGCATTACCTCCCCTCCCTCACTGTTACAGAGGATCGTGTTCTTTGTGTGTGTGTGTGTGCGTGTGTGTGTGTGTGCGTGCGTGCGTGCGTGCGTGTGTGTGTGTGTGTGTGTGTGTGTGTGTGTGGTTTTTTCTTTTGGGGTTTTTTTGTGTGATTTGGTTGGGTGTTGTTTGTTTTGTTTTTTTTGTTGTTGTTGTTTGTTTGTTGTTGTTGTTTTTTGGGGGGTCGGAGAAAGAGGAAAGGTGAGGGATATGGGGGAAGGAGAATGGGGTGAAGGAGAAGGAGAAAGTAGAAAAGGACAACCTGAAGAAGTACATAAAAGAAGATGAGGAGGAGGGAAGAAGAAGAAGAAAAAGAAGAATGAGGAGGGAGGAAGAAGAAGAAGAACAACAACAAGAACAAGAAGAACAATAACAAGAAGGAGGAGGAAGAAGAAGGAGGTGGTGGAAGAAGAAGAAGAAGGGTGAGGAGGGGAAAAGGATGAGGGGTGAATGAGGAGAAAAAGGGAGAGGGAAAGGAGGATATGGAGGAGATAAAAGGAGGACAAAAAGGTAAAAGTATCCTTTTAGGTAAGCTACCTAATCCGAAAGATTTTTTTTTTATAATTTCTGCTGATAATACTCCAATCCTGTAACACCCGATTTTTTCCCATCTACTAGACTTCGTGTGTTGGTCTGGGTGCTAGTCTTTCACATGAGACGATGCGTGCACCGTGCATATTGCGCAGGTAAAGGAAAGTCACGCTAACAAAAGATTTATTCCTGGTACAGTTCTGTAGATGGTTGTAACTCTCAAAGGAAAACAAGTACACACGCAGACAAGAGGGTTTTTTTCCTTGGTGAAAAGTGGCGCTGCTCTTTTGGCGTCAGACTCCCTACAGGGTGGTTCGAAAATGGTATACAATACAATACATTACAATATAATACAATACAATACAATGGAAACAATACAGTGCAGTACAATACATTGCATCACATCGTATCACACAACAATTCAACACAACACAAAACAGTATAATACTATATGGTACATCACTCTACATTACACAGCAGTACAATTCAATACGATACAATACTTGCTTAAAAACAATACCATATTATAAAACAGTATAGTTCAACGCAAAACAACACAATGCTAAACAGTACATAACTTTTCCTGCCCCCACCCCCACCCCCACCGCCACCCTTCATCCCCGATTGCAAATGAATACAAAACAATACAAAATAAATACAAAACAATACTAAATAAATACAAAACAAGACAAGACAATACGAAATGCGCAAAGAGTGAATTCTGAAACACTACCAGACCGGAGGCTGCTACAGGAACCCCCCACAGGAGCAAGAGAGTTGTCCCTGGCAACATTCGGTAGTAAGAAAAAAGCCACCCTTATGGGAAAGCAAATACACATGCAGACAGAAAAGGAGAAAATAATAATAATGGGTGGCGCTGGTCTTGTAGCGACGCTCTGTCCCCAGGGTCCGAATTTCACGCAGAGAAATCTACCCTGACTTAAAGGGGTATACACTACACTACACTACACTACACTACACCACACTATACTATACTTCACTACACTACACTACACTACACTACACTACTTTATACTATACTTCACTACACTACACTACACTATACTTCACTACAATACACTACACTGCACTGCACTACACTGCACTGCACTACACTACACTACACTACACTATACTACACTACACTACACTACACTACCCCACACTACACTACACTACACTACACTTAAAAAAGGTAAAGGTGTCCCATAACCTATAAGGTCGTAGGGGAGCAAGGCGTCAGAGACCTCAACTTCTCAAGGGGCCAGCATATTGAGGGCGGCGCCCATCTCCTCTCCCTCGCTGCTTTAACTTTCCTGACCCTAAGGAAGGCAGGTACCCATTTACAGCTGGGTGAACTGGGAGACTTTACCGAGGCCAAGGCGCGCAAACGGTCACCCATCCAACTGGTAACCACGCTTGATGCTGCTTAACCTGGCTGGGGGAAAGCGAGTGCTCCGACCACTGAGCTATCCCGTCCCTCACACACTACACTACAATAATATAATACTATGCAATACAACATAATGCCATACAATACAATTCAACACAACACAACACGACACAATAATATAAGAAGTGCTAAGTGATGCACGCACTTGTAGCCAGCCATTCTGCAGATGACAGCAGCATCTCTGGCATCGAAGGAGTCATCACAGATGGTTCCACGCAGGTTGCCTATCTGCAGTTCCACCCATCCTTCGTTTGCTGTGGCGCCGTTCACTAGGTACACTCGCACTGTAAACAAGTTTTGTTAAGGGTACATTAAGGGCAGGCGACTCTTGCTTTGGAGTGCTTTGGGCAGACTTTTGTACGCACTGACTTGACTTGACTTGACTGGTGACTCTCAGTCCTGATTATGGTGGTGTGACTTCATGCTGACTATATTGCTGACTTAATCCTGGCTATATTCACACACGTACGCACGCACGCACGCACGCGCGCGCACACACACACACACACAGCACCACACCAGACCACACCACAATTCACACACAAACAACCCAACACAGCACAACAATAACCACAACAATAACGACAACACAACACAACACAAACACAACACACACAACACAACCAACACCAAGACCACACTACACACTACACCACACCACACACAACACCGCATTACACCACACACACACATGCACGCACGCACGCGCGCACACAACACACACACACAAAACTCAACACAACACAAAACACACACAAAAACACACACACACAACTCACACAAAACACATCACACACAAAACACACACACACAACACCACAAAACACACCACACAAACACACACAAACACACACACACCACAAAACACACACACACACAACAACACACACACACCACAAAACACACCACAACACCACACACTCACACCACAACACACACACACAACACACAACACACACACACACCACAACCACAACACACACACACAACACACACACACACACACAACACACCACACACACACACACACACACACACACACACACACCACAACACAACCACACACACACACACACACACACACCACAACACACACACCACACCACAACACACACACACACACCACAACCACACACACACACACACCACAACACACACACACACAAACACACACAACACAACACACACAACACACCCACGCTAGAACACCGAAACACACCACTACCTCCTCACCACACCCTCCACCACACCCACACCCCACAACACCCCACAACAACAACACCCACACACACCACAACACAACACACCTGACTCCGGACGCGGGGTTGTAGTGGTGGTGGAGGTGGAGGTGGTGGTGGTGGGAGGGGGCTGGGGGTGGCACCGGACTCCGGCGTCTTCCAGGTGGCTGCAGTCGTTGCGGGTCCAGCCCCTGTGGCCGCACTCCTGTAGGGAGCTCTCGTCCCCCGTGCAGTTGACGCTGTCCAGCCAGATCAGGCCAGAGCCCTGGCCGAAGGTCGCACTGCCCACCGCCCTGCCCCCGTACCTGTCAGTGAGGAGATGTAAAGGTAAAGCTGTCCCCTAACCTCTGTGGTCGTAGGGGGAGCGAGGCGTCCAGAGACCTCAACTTCTCTAGGGGCCAGGATATTGAGGGCGGCGTCTATCTCTCCTCTCTCCCTCTCGCTGCTTTACCTTCCCTGAACCTTAAAGAGGGCAGGTACCTGTTTACAAGTTGGGTGAACTGGGAAGGGGACTGTGCTGAAGCTTAGGCGCGCAAAACGGTCGGTCACCCATCCGAGTGGTAACCATGCTCGATGGTGCTTAAGCTTAGCTGGGTGGGGGGGGGGAAGTGAGTGCTCTGACCACTGAGCTATCCTGTTCCTCGGTTTACTGATACCAATACCAATACTCAGTCAGCGGAGGAGCTCATGTATCTTTCCGATGTTTGTGTTGGGGGATTGAGTCTTTTGTAAATGCAAGAAATATCACACACACATACACACTATTCTGAATCTGAATCTGAATCTGAATCTGAATCTGAATCTCTACACACATACACAGATAGATGTGTATATACATACATACATGAATGCAGACAGCAGACATACATACATACATACATACATACATACATACATACATACATACATACATACATAATGCGTACTTACATATGTAACTACATACATACCCACATACATACCTACATACCTACATACACACCTACCTACATAAATAAATAATACATACATACATACATACATATATACATACATAGATACATACATACATACAGACATACATACAGACATACAGACATACATACATACATGCATACATACATACATACATACATACATACATACATACATACATACATACATACATACATACGCCCACGAGTCTATGTGAATGATTGACTTTGTAAATGCAAGAAATCTCTCACTCGCTCTCTCTCACTCTCTCTCTCTCTCTCTCTCTCTCTCTCTCCTCTCTCTCCTCTCACACACACACACACATACACACACACACACACACACACACACACAGAGGGAGAGAGAGGGGGGGGGAGATGTGCAGAATATGAGATTTTAATACAATACAAATACAATAGCAACAACACTCAAAGATAATAATGACTACAGAAATAGCAAGCTTCTCCAGAACTGAAGCTTGAGCAGGGAAAAAAAATCTATCTCCCTTAGAGACATTGATTCTTCTTGTCCACAAAGTTTATTTCTGATGAAGAAGGCGTGTGTGTATGTGTGTTGTTTTTGTTGTTGTTTTTGTTGTTGTTATTGTTGTTGTTTGCTTGCCCGCTTGCTTGCTTGCTTTGTATTTGCTTTTTATTATTTTTTCAAGGAGAAAGTGAAAATAGATAAGGTCTCAAGATGAGGACAGATTATACTGTCTTTTCTTCTTGTTCTCTTTTTCTCTTGTCTCCTTTGCCTTCCTGAGGAGTCTTTCAGACTTTCATGCATGAAAGAAAACCACTACACTTATTAAAGTAGACAGGCCAAACAAGTATAATCAAGAAAGGAAAAACATATAAAGTGTATTGTGATGAGATGGGTTGTATTGTATTGTGTTGTGTTGTATTGTATTCTATTCTATTGTACTGTATTCTATTGCATGGTAGTGTATTGTATTATACTGTATTGTATTGTATTGCATTGCACTGTATTGTACACCATTGGCAAATTATCCGTGTGAAATTCGGGATGCTTTTCCTGGGGCGTAAGTAACACATCTCCACAAGAGCAGCGCCACCTTTTCTTTTTCTTTTTTTAGAATGTTCCTGACAGCATGGTCATGCAAGTGTTTCCCAGTCAGACTGGCTTTTACGACAACAGTTTTCTAAAGGGACAACAACTCGCTTGTTGCCGAAGGTTCTTTTACACGCAACTGTATCCAGAGAACCCTCTGACCTGTAGCCGAGCATTTTGCAGACGACACTGGCATCGTTGTCGTCCCAGTCATCGTCGCAGATGGTGCCCCGAAGACCGTTCCGAAGCACTTCCACCCTGCCCTCGTGTCGGCTGGTGCCGTTCTTCAGTTCCACCCTCACCTCTGTTTCCCGGCACACAGAAGCAGACCACACTGTTTTAGACAGAAGGCGAGAGAGAGAGAGAGAGAGCGAGAGAGCGAGAGAGAGAGAGAGGAGATAGATAGATAGATAGATAGATAGATAGATAGACAGATAGATACATAGATAGATAGATAGATAGATAGATAGATAGATAGATAGATAGATAGATAGATAGATAGATAGATAGATAGATAGATAGATACACATGCATGCTTATTCACAATAACACCATCACAGCACTAGCAAATTTGTAATGAGAGCCATAACAAAGCTCAGAGCTTATACTATACTGCGCTCTTTCAGTAGAAGAGATATTATATATAACAACAAAAACATGCAATGACAGAAACAACAAAACAGCACGCACAAAAACAAAATAACAAAAACAAAAACATAGGCCGATAATGCATTGATTAAAGATTATTCACTCAGATGCTATTTGCTGATGTCAAAAACTTTTTTTTCAAAAATAAAAAACACACACGAAGGGGTTTGAGAGGTGGATATCCTTCATAATTATATCCTGTATCAGTGTTAGTAGCATAGAGTGTATATCATACACTCTCTTCTGTAAAAGATCAAATATGTACGTTAAAGATCACGTAATTCAAGACAGATTGCAAGATTAGGCAAGGTCTAAAATTCGATATCCTTGCCTCTTAAAACTCTCTCTCTCACACACACAGAGGTTATGACAATATTTACAAAACTGCATACACACACGGAAACTGGTCGTAGAAAAGCACACGAGCGCTTATTCCATTATCCTCGAAATAGAAGAATAGACAGGTACATAATCATGACAAACGGGACGATTCCTACCACAGTCGGCCTCATCGGAAGAGTCAGGACAGGAGGACGTTCCATCGCACACTTTGTCAGCCTCCACACACAGCGGGATTCTGGGGTCATGGGCACAGGTAAACTGTCGCTCGTCACAGGCTGCACGTGCACACAGTACCGTAACGCTGGTCAGAAGAGGTGGATGGTGAGGCAGAATACAGTATGTTGCGATGATATTGATAATATTGATGATAGTAGTGATTACAACAATAGCAATAATTGCAATTGGTCATTTGTAGTGCACTTTTCTTGTATTCATATAATTATATTCAGGCATATTATATACATATATATATATATATATATATATATATATAATATATATATATATATATATATATATATATATATATACATATATATATATATATTCTCTGAAAAGAGACGCGTGATACACCAACCACAAACAGAAAAAACTCCCGACAACAAAGAAAAACGAACATAAAAAAAGAAAAAGAGTATACTCTGCGATCTATATACTGAGACATCATAACAAAGACAGACAGACAGACAGACAGACAGATAGACACACAGAAAGAAATCCCCCTGATACTGGAATTAGAAATTAAAAAAAGAAACAAAGAACAAAACTAAGATTGAAACAAACAAACAAACAAATCATTCAGACAAATAAAGATTAAAACAAAGACAGAAACAAACAAACCACAACAAAACCCCAAAAAATCAAAAACAAAAACAAAAACAACAAAAACTAAGAAAAAAATCAAACTACCAATCCAGCAATCATTCAGTTAACCACTCCACAAATCAATCTCTCAGATCACTCAGACACTGAAAGAATGAAACTCAAAAAGCCTCATTCCACCAATCCACCAATCATTCAGTCAGTCAACTCCCTCCCTCCCTCAATCCTTCGGATGAGACGATAAACCGAGGAGGTCCCGTGTGCGAACGCACGTAGAACATCTTGCGCACACGTTAAAGTCCGTTCCGCTTTTCGGAAGAGTAATCCATTGTGTGCCGGTAGGAACGGATGACAAAATAATTTACAAAACTCCCTTAACACTGGGACTAGATTTTTAAAAAAATAATTCAAAAGACAAACACATGAGTGCTTGTTCCATTATCCTCGAAATAAACGAACAAATAGATAAATACCAAATATACAATCAAATAAATAAATAGATGCAAAAAGCACAGGAGTGCTTATTCCTTCATCCTCGAAAAGAAAGAAAGAAAGAAAGAGACAGACAGACAGACAGACAGAAAAGAAAAGAAAAGAAAAGAAAAGAAAGAAAGAAAGAGACAGACAGACACGCAGACAGACAGACAGACAAACAGAAAAGAAAAGAAAAGAAAGAAAGAAACAAAGAAAGAAAGTAAGAAAGAAACAAAAGAAACAAAAGAAAACACAAACAAAGAAACAAAACCAAAGAAACCAAAAGAAAAAGAAATACACGAAATTCCCTATATCGAGGGCACACTGACACTTGTTGACTCTGCAGACGACTCCGGCTGCCTCAAAGACCTGGCAGTTGTGCTTCTTCCAGGGAGCGGCGGGGCAGTCGTGCAGGGAGGCCTCGGCTCCGCTACAGTCCACCTCGTCCAGCAGGATGGCCCCCTCACCCATGCCGAACTCCGCCCTCACTGAGGCACGGTCTGCTCCACTGGGGAGTCGAGAGGAAGATTAGTGAGTGAGTGAGTGAGTGAGTGAGTGAGTTAGTGAGTGAGTTAGTGAGTGAGTTAGTTAGTGAGTTAGTGAGTGAGTGAGTGAGTGAGTGAGTGAGTGAGTGAGTGAATGAGTTAGTTAGTTAGTTAGCGACTGAGTGAGTGAGATAGTTTTGTGTGTGTGTGTGTGTGTGTGTGTGTGTGTGTGTGTGTGTGTGTGTGTGTGTGCGTGTGTGTGCGCGCGTGCGTGTGTGTGTGTGTGCGTGCGTACATGTGTGATTGCGTGCGTGCATGCGTGTGTGTTTTACAGGTTGTATAGCCACACAGGCATAGACACAGATAGATATATAGATACAGAGAGACAGGACAGCAGACAGATAGACACGTGCTCACGCACGCACACGCACACGAACACACACACACGCGCGCGCGCGCGCGCGCGCTGGAGAAGAGAGAGAGAGAGGAAGGGGTGGGTGTAGGTGGAAGGTGGGGAAGGAGTCCAAGTGAGGCGTGTGTGTGTGCGCGCACGTGCCTCCGTGCGAGTGTATGTGTGTGCGTGCGTTTGTGCGTGCATGTGTGTGCGTGCGCGTGCGTGTGTCTGTCTGTCTGTCTGTGTCTCTGCGAGTCAACGTCTCTGTGTCTGTGTGCATGGGTTTGTCAGCGAGCACCCTTTACTTTCACTACTTCTTCAGCTGCTCGTCCTCCTACTCTCGCTCCTACACCCACAACGCTCACTCACCACCACCACCACCACCACCCCTCCCTCCCTCTCACCTCACGCCAAATCCACCACCACCACCCCCCCATCCACCCACACTATCTTCCCACTCACCACCCTTCCATCCCTGTCCCTTCCCACCTCCCTTCTCTCCCCCATTCCCCCTCTCTCCCCCTTACTCACGGGAAGCCGAGCATCCTGCAGACGACAGTGGCGTCTTTGATGTCCCAGTTGTCGTCACACACCATGCCCCACTCCCCCATATAGTGCACCTCCACCCGCCCCGAGTTCTCCTCCCCTCCCACCAGCCGCACCTTCATGGGAGGTGGCTGTGTGGCTGCCCACAGCATCGGCATCAACATCAGCATCGGCATCAACATCAGCATCAGCAACATCATCAGCATCAACATCGGCATCAACATCAGCATCAGCATCAGCATCAACATCAGCATCAACATCAGCATCAACATCAACATGAGCATCAGCATCGGCATCAGCATCACCATCAACATCAGCATCAACATCAACATCAACATGAGCATCAGCATCAGCATCGGCATCAGCATCAACATCAGCATCAACATCAACATGAGCATCAGCATCAGCATCAACATCAGCATCAGCATTGACATCAGCATCAGAGTTAACAGCAGCATCAGCATCAACATCAGCATCAGCTTCAACATCATCATCAATATCAGCATCAGCATCAACATCAGCTTCAACATCAGCATCAGCATCAACATCAACATCAGCTTCAACATGAGCATCAACGTCATCATCAGAGTTAACAGCAGCAGCACCATCAACATCATCATCAATATTTTCCTCGAAATGAAACCATAAATGAATAAGTAAATGAATAGATAGATAGATAGATAGATAGATAGATAGATAGATAGAAGATAGATAGATAGATAGATAGGTAGGTAGACAAATAGATAGATAGATAGATAGATAGATAGATAGATAGATAGATAGATAAATGGACGGACGGACGGACGGACGGACAGACAGACAGACAGACAGACAGATAGATAGATAGATAGATAGATAGATAGATAGATAGATATGATAGATATATAGATAGATATGATAGATTGATATGAGATAGATAGATGGATATGATAGATAGATAGATAGATAGATATGATAGATAGATAGATGCGATAGATAGATAGATAGATATGGTAGATAGATAGATATGATAGATATGGTAGATAGATTGATAGATATGATAGATAGATAGATAGATAGATAGATAGATAGATGGATGGATGGATGGATGGATGGATGGATGGATGGATGGATGGATGAATGGATGGATAGACGGACGGACAGACAGACAGACAGACAGACAGATAGATAGATAGATAGATAGATAGATAGATAGATAGATAGATAGATAGATAGATGCTTGGATGGATGGATGGATGGATGGATAGACAGACAGACAGACACACAGACAGACAGGTAGATAGATAAATAGATAGATTAGATTAGATTGGATTAGATTAGATGAGATTTAGATTAGATTTAGATTAGATTAGATTAGATTAGATTAGATAGATAGATAGATAGATGATAGACAGATAGATAGATAGATAGATAGATAGATAGATAGATAGATAGATAGATATACACACCACAGTTAAGTTCATCAGAGAGGTCCCCGCAGTCATCCAGTCCGTTGCACACCTTCTCTGCTTCAATGCAGCGTTTGTTGTGACAGCGGAACTTCCCTGTACAGTTGACTGCCGGAACAGACAAACAACACCACGCCTATACAGTCTGTCTGTCTGTCTGTCTGTCTGTCTGTATATATATCTCTCTCTCTCTCTCTCTCTCTCTCTATCTCTCTCTCTCTATCTATCTATCTACCTATCTATCTCAATGATAATCTCTATTCAGGCTATCTGCTAGCTTTGGAAATAAAGATTATCAACCAATCAATCGATCGATTGATCAATCAATCAATCAATCAATCAATCGCTCTTCAAATTAAGCCTAGTTGATTTTCTTTGCAGCTCTCAATCTAACCCCCATAAACTGAACACCAACCACAGCAACGACTAGGCCTATACGTTTTACTCGTCTAATATCACTGAGAGTGAACAGACGTAAAATCGAAGACAACAACAAGAACAGCGGTTTACTCTTTCTCTTCCTTTGGAGTAGGTTGTGATTTTCTTTCTCCGGTGGCTAAAATACACAGATTGGAAACGTCCATGAGTTATATGTTGGGCGTTCCCCAGCTTGACATCCTGGGAGTCGCCCACAGTATATACGCACTCTGTTTTACTCATGCCAGTTTGGTATCACTGTGAGACCATACATACACACTGGATAAGAATTTGGCATGTATGTCTGTTTTCAAATTCTTTACCGTGCATGCAGCCATACTCCGACTTCAGAGGATATGAGTTCTACGTTAAAGAAAACGCTACATGCCACCCTTTTTTCCTTCAGTCAGTTGCTTGGTACCGTGGTGGCCATACCACACTGTTAGCTGAGAAAACTGACTTTTGTTTTAGTCAAGTGGTTGTTATCTTTGTGGAAAGGAAGGGGTCGTCTTCTTTTTC
Source organism: Rapana venosa (assembly GCA_028751875.1). Classification (NCBI taxonomy): domain Eukaryota; kingdom Metazoa; phylum Mollusca; class Gastropoda; order Neogastropoda; family Muricidae; genus Rapana; species Rapana venosa. The sequence continues at coordinate 99,765,237 of CM054134.1, forward strand.
TTTTTCTTTTTTGTATGTATTTCTTGAAACAAGACTCAAGACATCTTAATAATCTCGCAGGCCATACATCCTGAAATCAATCGAATTCAATTAAACGATCGCTAAAGTGTATTAGAGTTCATACCACGATGACTTAAAAACTTGTAATTGATGATGGTTTGTTGTTAATGTTGTTGTTGTTGTTGTCGTCGTTGTTGTCGTTGTAGTTGTCGTCGTCGTTGTTGTTGTTGTTGCTCGTTCCCCCAGCTTAGCACCCAAAAAGTCACCCAGAATATTGCTCTGTGACTCTCTCACCCCACCTTGGAAGTACTGTGAGATAAATAGCACACATGGATGAGAATTTTGCATGTATGACTTTTCACACAAAAATCGCCACAGAGTAGCCACACTCCGACTTCTGAGGACATTGTCCTCATTTAAAGAGAATTCAGGCGGTCGTGCTAAGAACTTGTCACGACTGAAGACAATCTCAACATTATAATGATTTCTTTCTCTTTTTTTTAAAAATGAACAGCGAGAAAAAGGTGCAGCTTGATACCTTTTCCCATTACTGTATTGTTGTTTCCTTATGCTGTATATGTACCGAATAGATTATGTCTAATCCAAGAAAAATATGCTGAACTAAACCAAAAAAAAACCCAAAGATCCATGACGTCTCTCATTCTTTTTTTAAATTCTTTTATTCCGAGGATAATGGAATAAGCCCTCATGTACTTTTTTTACATCCAGTCCCCGTGTGTATGGGGGTTTTGTCAATTTTGTCATCCGTTCCCACCAGCACACAACGGCCTACACTTTCGAAAAGCAGAAACGGGTTTTCACGAGTGCGCGTTCGCACACTGGGACTTCGGTTTATAGTCTCACCCGAAGGACTTTTGGGGAGAGTGAAGTCTGCACTGATGTTAACTCCAGGGGGGGGGGGGGAATCCTCTTGAGCTAGATTCGAAACTGACCTGCCTGCGAACTGAGGAGGAAGTAGCTGTGGTCCGGAGAGGGCAGGAGGTGGACCGGGGTGTCGTCCCCCGCATCCAGCAGCTGGCACTCCCGCTCATCCTCGCTGTAGATGAAGGACAGGCAGATGAAGTAGGTGTTGTCAAGGCAGTATTTGGCACACGAACACCAGATAACATAGCTTTGTCAGGCAACTTGCACATGAAAAGAACAGATACGTGTGTCAACACTGCACACTCAGAGAACATAGCTAGCTTTCAAAGATTGGCACACTGAAACTTTTCTAATAACAAGCTGTTCCAGACAGTAAAGTGACACTGAACATTTCCATACTGTTTGTTGTTCTTACACGAAACACTTAGATATATAGCTTGTCCGAAAGATATGCTAAACCCAGAAAAAATGCTGACTACCAAAAACCAAGTACCTGCACCTACTACCAGTTTAACATTCTTTTTTCCAGGATAAGGAACTGGCCCTCTGCTTAACACACCGGTAGGGGTTTGCATTTTGCCCGTCCACCGCACACAACGCACACTCAAAACAAAACGGTTTTCCACATGACCTTCAGAACATAGGGATTTCGCTCTTAAAGCACCGATAGACTTTTAAGTGTTGTCCTGCACTGATGTTAACACCAGGGGAGGAACCTAGCTTGAGCTAATTCAAACTGAACCCTGGATGAGAGAAGCTGTGTCCGCAGGAGACCGTCGCACCAGCATACATAGCTGGTCCAGCACTGAATAAGACCAGAATAACGTAGGTGTTGTCACAGCAGTATTTGGCACACTGAAACACCAGATAACATAGCTGTTGTCAGCAGTACTGACACTGAAACACCAGATAACATAGCTGTTGTCCAGACACTGAAACACCAGATAACATAGCTGTTGTCCAGACAGTACTTGGCACACTGAAACACCAGATAACATAGCTGTTGTCCAGACAGTACTTGGCACACTGAAACACCAGACAACATAGCTGTTGTCAAGGCAGTACTTGGCACACTGAAACACCAGATAACATAGCTGTTGTCCAGACACTGAAACACCAGATAACATAGCTGTTGTCCAGACAGTACTTGGCACACTGAAACACCAGATAACATAGCTGTTGTCCAGACAGTACTTGGCACTCTGAAACACCAGATAGCATAGCTGTTGTCCAGACACTGAAACACCAGATAACATAGCTGTTGTCCAGACACTGAAACACCAGATAACATAGCGGTTGTTCCAGACTTGAAACCCAGTACAACTGTATTCCAGTAACAGTTTGGCACACTGAAACACCAGATAACATAGCTGTTGTCCAGACAGTACTTGGCACACTGAAACACCAGATAACATAGCTGTTGTCCAGACACTGAAACACCAGATAACATAGCTGTTGTCCAGACACTGAAACACCAGATAACAAAGCTGTTGTCCATACACTGAAACATCAGATAACATAGCTGTTGTCCAGACAGTACTTGGCAACACCAGATAACAAGCTTGTCCAGACACATACTGTGACCAGATACATAGCTGTTGTCCAGACACTGAAACACCAGATAACATAGCTGTTGTCCAGACACTGAAACACCAGATAACATAGCTGTTGTCCAGACAGTACTTGGCACACTGAAACACCAGATAACATAGCTGTTGTCCAGACACTGAAACACCAGATAACATAGCTGTTGTCCAGACACTGAAACACCAGATAACATAGCTGTTGTCCATACACTGAAACACCAGATAACATAGCTGTTGTCCAGACAGTACTTGGCACACTGAAACACCAGACAACATAGCTGTTGTCCAGACAGTACTTGGCACACTGAAACACCAGATAACATAGCTGTTGTCCAGACACTGAAACACCAGATAACATAGCTGTTGTCCAGACAGTACTTGGCACACTGAAACACCAGATAACATAGCTGTTGTCCAGACACTGAAACACCAGATAACATAGCTGTTGTCCAGACACTGAAACACCAGATAACATAGCTGTTGTCCAGACAGTACTTGGCACACTGAAACACCAGATAACATAGCTGTTGTCAAGGCAGTACTTGGCACACTGAAACACCAGATAACATAGCTGTTGTCCAGACAGTACTTGGCACACTGAAACACCAGATAACATAGCTGTTGTCCAGACACTGAAACACCAGATAACATAGCTGTTGTCCAGACAGTACTTGGCACACTGAAACACCAGATAACATAGCTGTTGTCCAGACACTGAAACACCAGATAACATAGCTGTTGTCCAGACACTGAAACACCAGATAACATAGCTGTTGTCCTGACACTGAAACACCAGAAAAAGCTGTTGTCCAGCATACTGGCACACTGAAACATCAGATAACATAGCTGTTGTCCAGACACTGAAACACCAGATAACATAGCTGTTGTCAAGGCAGTACTTGGCACACTGAAACACCAGATAACATAGCTGTTGTCAAGACAGTACTTGGCTCACTGAAACACCAGATAACATAGCTGTTGTCCAGACACTGAAACACCAGATAACACAGCTGTTGTCCAGACTCTGAAACACCAGATAACATAGCTGTTGTCCAGACACTGAAACACAATACATGTGTTGCCGCAGTACTTGGCAACTGAAACACCAGATAACATAGCTGTTGTCCAGACACTGAAACACCAGATAACATAGCTGTTGTCCAGACACTGAAACACCAGATAACATAGCTGTTGTCCAGACACTGAAACACCAGATAACATAGCTGTTGTCCAGGCAGTACTTGGCACACTGAAACACCAGATAACATAGCTGTTGTCCAGACACTGAAACACCAGATAACATAGCTGTTGTCCAGACTCTGAAACACCAGATAACATAGCTGTTGTCCAGGCAGTACTTGGCATACTGAAACATCAGATAACATAGCTGTTGTCCAGACACTGAAACACCAGATAACATAGCTGTTGTCACAGACAGTACTTGGCACACTGAAACACCAGATAACATAGCTGTTGTCCAGACAGTACTTGGCACACTGAAACACCAGATAACATAGCTGTTGTCCAGACAGTACTAGGCACACTGAAACACCAGATAACATAGCTGTTGTCCAGACAGTACTTGGCACACTGAAACACCAGATAACATAGCTGTTGTCCAGACAGTACTTGGCACACTGAAACACCAGATAACATAGCTGTTGTCCAGACACTGAAACACCAGATAACATAGCTGTTGTCCAGACAGTACTTGGCACACTGAAACACCAGATAACATAGCTGTTTTCCAGACAGTACTTGGCACACTGAAACACCAGATAACATAGCTGTTTTCCAGACAGTACTTGGCACACTGAAACATCAGAGAACATAGCTGTTGTCCAGACAGTACTTGGCACACTGAAACACCAGATAACATAGCTGTTGTCCAGACAGTACTTGGCACACTGAAACACCAGATAACATAGCTGTTGTCCAGACACTGAAACACCAGATACATATGTTGTTCACAAGCACACTGAAACACCAGATAACATAGCTGTTGTCCAGACAGTACTTGGCACACTGAAACACCAGATAACATAGCTGTTGTCCAGACACTGAAACACCAGATAACATAGCTGTTGTCCAGACAGTACTTGGCACACTGAAACACCAGATAACATAGCTGTTGTCCAGACACTGAAACACCAGATAACATAGTTGTTTTCCAGACAGTACTTGGCACACTGAAACATCAGAGAACATAGCTGTTTTCCATACAGTACTTGGCACACTGAAACACTAGATAACATAGCTGTTGTCCAGACAGTACTTGGCACACTGAAACACCAGATAACATAGCTGTTGTCCAGACACTGAAACACCAGATCACATATGTGTTCTCCAGACACTGAAACACCAGATAACATAGCTGTTTTCCAGACAGTACTTGGCACACTGAAACACCAGATAACATAGCTGTTGTCCAGACACTGAAACACCAGATAACATAGGTGTTGTGCAGACATACTTGCACACGAACACACCGTAACATAGCGTGTCAGACACTGAACACCAGTAACATAGTGTTTAGAGCTTGACTAAACATCAACGTCTGTTTTCCTACAGTCTTCACTCGTGTATAGATAGACGTGTTTCCCTCTGTTTTCGGTCCTTTCTTGAATAGATAAACGTGTTTCATCTCTGTTTTCAGTTCCTTCGTGTAGAGACAGACGTGTTTCCTCTCTGTTTTCAGTCCCTTTGTGTATTGACAGACGTGTTTCCTCTGTTTTCAGTCTCTTCGTGTAGAGACAGACGTGTTTCCTCTGTTTTCAGTCTCTTCGTGTAGAGACAGACGTGTTTCCTCTGTTTTCAGTCTCTTCGTGTAGAGACAGACGTGTTTCCTCTGTTTTCAGTCTCTTCGTGTAGAGACAGACGTGTTTCCTCTGTTTTCAGTCTCTTCGTGTAGAGACAGACGTGTTTCCTCTGTTTTCAGTTTCTTCGTGTAGAGATAGACGTGTTTCCTCTGTTTTCAGTCTCTTCGTGTAGAGACAGACGCCTTTCCTCTCTGTTTCCAGTCCTTTCTTGAATAGACAGACGAGACACATGCAGACGACCAGATATGCCTGTTAAAGGCTCTATGCTTCATGAAGCTGAGTGGACAGGACGTTTGGCTTATATCCCTGTGTTTCCATACAGTAGTGGCTTCGAATACAGACCGAGACAAATTAATATGAAGACAGACAGCGAGACAAAAAGTCAGACAGACAGAAAGACAGAAAGTAAGACAGACAAACAGACATAGACAGACAAACAGACAGACTGACTGACCGTCTCCACAGGCACATTGGCATAGGTGAGGTTGTTGAGAGCCAAACCAGGAAGACGACCTTGGTACTCCTCAAACTTCACGATACTGTAGTCTGCAAAGAAACCACTGTACAGGTGAGGTAAAGACAGGAGGCTACAGTGTAAAAGGTAATCACACACACACACGCATGCGCGCACGCGCGCGTGCGCATGCACACATTATTTTACTTTAGAAAAAATTATATTTTACCCAGAAAACGGATAATAATAATGAGGAATAAAGTGGTCGTCTTCCTGGGCTGGCTCTCAACAATACTAAGATGCAAAAGTGTTGGTTGTTTTTATACACAAAAACTACAACGCATACATTTGGCCAAGAGGCATTTCTCGGGAAAGTCCACGTAAAATGTTTTAGAACAAGATCCCGTCCATTCCTAAATAAATAAATCAATAAATAAAGAGTCGGTCTGACTTCCAAAGAGGAGCTGCTGTCAATCGATTTTACAAATGACTTCATGTCACAGTCCCGAGCAAGATTTGTCCATTTCACAGGACATTTCATGTCATTTTCACATGACATTTTAGGTCACTTTCACATGACATTTTATGTCACTTTCACATGACATTTTATGTCACTTTCGCATGACATTTTATGTCACTTTCACAGGACATTTCCAGTCACTTTCACAGGACATTGTATGTCATTTTCAAAGGACATTGTATGTCACTTTCACATGACATTTTATGTCACTTTCACAGGACATTTCCAGTCAATTTTAGGGAATTTTTTTCCCTGGAGTTAACATCAGCACCATATCCACACTCCTGAATGTCCTTCGGATGAGACGATAAACCGAAGTCCCTTGCGCGAACGCACGCAGAACATCTTGCGCTCACGTTAAAACCCGTTCCAACTTCCGGAAGAGTAGGCCATTCCGTGCCAGTAGGAACGGATGATAGGATGTTTGAAAGACACACGCACAGTAACGTCGTGTTAAGACATCATCCCCGAAGACCGAATATGGCTACATTTATGGTGGGGAAAAAACCGGTCGTATACACAAAACATTGGTTGTTGCTGCTGCTGCTGCTGCTGCTGCTGTTGCTGCCACTGCTGGTGTTGTTGTTGTCGTGCGTTCCCCAGCTTAATACCTTTGGGGTCACCCAGGATATGCACTCTGACCCACTCACCCCACCTGGGAATCACTGTGAGATAGGAAGTACCCTGGATGAGAATTGTGCGTGTAGGACTCTTTTCAAGTACCTCGCCATACAGGCAGCCATACTCCGACTTCAGATTTTTTTTTCATTCATGGAGAGTGCGGGTTGTTACGTTAAGAGCTTGTCACGGCTGAAGGCAATCTCAACACAACATTTTACAACATAACGACATGTCAATGTAGGCCTTGGTAACGCTGGTGAACCTCGGAGCTCTAGCCCAGGAACAGAATAAATATACATTAGTTTTACGCACGAGCTCATGTGAGCTTAAGGGACGGACGGACGGACGGACAGGCAGACTCATGTTGCAGTCATGCAGGGATGCTGACTCACCACAGCTGAATTCGTCTTCACCATCCTCACAGTCCTCCTCTCCATCACACAGGTAGGCACCCGGTATACATCTGTTGAGTATGCAAGGTTGTGTTGGGTTGGTTTGGGGTTGTTTTTTACAGAAACACTATCTCAGTTGCGATATACACTGAAGATGTTGGTTAACCAACCAACAGTCAGGTACAAGGTACTAACTCAAGTGCTCAGAAAGAGCAACAACATACACCTGTGTGCGTACACATAGAGACATGTGCACGCACATGAATGCGTTCACGCTAACATATGCACAACACACAAACAAGCAAGCAAGCGCACACACGCACGCACACGTGCGCACACACACACTTACACTCACACAAACACCGAAACTACATAGCACCCTTTACTTTCTCACCTACTTAAAGAAATCAGGCAGATAAAGAAGGAAGGAAACCCCAATGGATCAATATCAGTCACCACGTGTCACACACACAGACACACACACACGCGTGCGCGCGCGCCCGACAATAGCAACAACAAGAACAACAACAAGAACAACAACAACTATCTAACATTTGCTTTCAAAGATCAACTTTGGATGGGAACATTAGGTACAGCTTGCTTATTCATCATAACGATAGTTCTAGACAGTGGGTAAATAGAAAATCAAATGCTGTAAAAATAAAAAGAATAACTTTAATATCATCAAAACCATGCTATTCATTAGCAAGTAGCTACAGCTGCTATTGTTGTTACAGTACCAGCACCAGCAATATTATGAGGAGTAGGAGTAGGAGTAGTCGTAGTAGTAGAGTAGTAGTAGTAGTAGTAGTAGTAGTAGTAGTAGTAGTAGTAGTAGTAGTAACAGCAGCAGCAGCAGCAGCAATATTAGGAAGAGGGGGAGTACAAGTAGGAGTAGAAATAGGAGGGAGAAGGAGGAGGAGTAGTAGGAGGAGGAGGAGATGGAGGAGCAGCAGCAGCAGTAGCAATTGTAGTAGCAGTAGCAGCAGCAGTAGTAGTAGCAGTAGCAGCAGCAGCAGTAGTAGTAGCAGTAGCAGTAGCAGCAGCAGCAGTAGTAGTAGCAGTAGCAGCAGCAGCAATAGTAGTAGCAGTAGAAGCAGCTGTAGTAGTTGTTGTAGCAGCAGCAGCAGCAGCAGTAGTAGTAGCAGCAGCAGCAGCAGCAGCAACACCAACAGCAGCATCACCAGCACCAGCACCAGCAGCAGCAGCCCAGCAGCAACAAAAGCAACAGTAGCAACAGCAGCAACAACAGCAACAGCAGCAGCAAATGTGGCAGCAGCAACAGCAGTAGTAGTAGTAATAATATAAATAATATTATATGGAATCTGTAGAGCGCAAAATCTTGTAAGCAAACAAATCAAAGCGCTTGCAGTAGCTGCAACAGCAGTACCATCACCAACAGTAGCAGCAGTAGCAGCAGCAACGGCAAGTTTAGTAATAGCAGTAGTAACAGCAGTAGTTGTAGTAGTAGCAAATAGAAGCAGTAGTAGCAGTAGCAGCATCGCAGCAACAGCAGTAGTAGTAGTAGCAGCAACAGCAGTTTTAGTAATAGTAGTAGTAGCAGCAGTAATAGTAGTAGTAGTAAATAGGAGCAGTAGCAGCATCGCAGCAACAGCAACAGCAGTAGTAGCAGCAACAACAGTTTTAGTAATAGTAGTAGCAACAGCAGTTTTAGTAATAGTAGTAACAGCAGTAGTTGTAGTAGTAGCAAATAGAAGCAGTAGTAGCAGTAGCAGTAGTGGCAGCAACAGCAGTTTTAGTAATAGTAGTAGTAACAGCAGTAGTTGTAGTAGTAGCAAATAGAAGCAGTAGTAGCAGTAGCAGCATCGCAGCGACAGCAGCAGCAGCAGCGGCAATGGATGTAGGCTCTGAACTCACTGGTCGCCTTGTGAACAGTAGAATTCATTGGCAGGGCAGTTGGGCGTATCCGGAGCTGCAACACGATCACACTCGTTAACTCCTCTCCACACACAAAAAGTAAAATTATGATAATTATTAATAAATAAATAAGTAAATACATACATACATACATACATTTGTGGCTTATGTCATAAAAATGCGACGCATGTGTGCGAATTCTTCCAGTGTGTGTGTGTGTGTGTGTGTGTGTGTGTGTGTGTGTGTGTGTGTGTGTGTGTGTGTGTGGTGTGTGTGTGTGTGTGTGTGTGTGTGAGATATTATGTTTACATGTTTATTCTTTTTTGGTGTGTGGCTCGTGACCCACCGGAATTTCTCTGTCTCTGAGATAATAAAGTTTTTGAATTTGAATTTGAATACATACATACAAACATACACGCATACACACATACATACATACATATATACATACACACATATATACATACATACATACACACACATACATACATACATACATACATGCATACATACATACATACATACATACATGCATGCATACATACATACATACATACATAAATGAATAAATACATAAATAACTCCTTTCCACACAACACATGAGGCAGCTACTTTATGCCTTCAGAAAACAAACGGACACATTAGGAAAAACAGTAAATAGAAAATAAACCCCAAAAATGCACACGAAAAAATAACAAAAGCAACACACACGCACAAACGCTCGCATGCACACACACACCACACACACAGATACACACACGCACACACGCGCACACACACACACATGCACGCACATACACACATGCACGAAAGCATACATATACACACACGTACAAGCACACACACACACACGCGCGCGCGTGCGCGCACACACACCATGCATACACGCACGCACAGACATAATCTCTGATTACTAAAAGAATTGATGTTTGCTGCTCCCCATTATTTCAAACAGATAACAAAACACAGCCACGTAAGGCATGTTTCAATGTGTTTTTTGTTTTTAAAAACAACCGAAAACAAGCGCAACTCTTAAGCTGGAAATAATAAATAAAAAAAAGAAATCACACACACACACATACACACACGCGCGCACGTACGCACGCACGATTTTACTATCCTTTAAAATCTCCGGCTCACCCATTTTCTAAACACACAATCACACAAGCCTAAAAGACGTCCAGATCTGTTTACCCCACTGTTCCACCTCCATTACACTACATGAAAAGGATACAGGTGTCCAACAACATAATATGCTGTCTTTGAACAGCGAGGTGTCAGAGACCTCACTCAGCTTCTCTAGAGTATTATTTTATCGATTTTCCTCCTTTTACTGGTTTAATTTATTGGTAAAGGTTGTAATAATGTAGTATTTCATTATAATCATTAAGAAATTAAGTTCTTAGATAGATGGCTTGATGGAAAAAAAGCAAATGCATTGCTTATTGAATGTACCATCTGGAAATAAAAATTTAACTTGACTTGACTTGACTAGAGGCCAGCATCTTGACTGCGGCGCCCATCTCCTCTCTCCCTCGCTGCTTTACCTTGCCTGTCCCTAACAAAAGGCAGGTGCCCATGTTTTACAGCTGGATGAACTGAAGGGACTGTATCAAAACCAAGGCACACGAACGGGTCACCCACCTGAGAGGCAGCCACACTCAACACTCGCTTAGGGAGGCGAGCAAGTACTTTTGACTACTGAACTATCCCCTCCCCCTCTCCTCTCACCTCACCTCACCTCACCTATCCCGTAGTCTAGTGGACCATTGGGTCAGCAGTGAAAATGGTTATACATGAAATGATGTATAAGCGTACAGAGTGATGCCTGTGCAAGGCCAGTGGCCAGCCAACAAAACCTGTGCTACCATTCTGCCTACTATTTTGTTTTTATTATTATTATTTTATATCGAGGATAATGGAATAAGCACCTATTGCTTTTTTTACATCCAGTCCCCCGTATGTATGTGGTTTTGTAAATTCTGTCATCTGTTCCCACCGGCACACAATGGCCTACTCTTACGAAAAGCGGAACAGGATTTAACGTGTGCTTCAAGATGTTCTGCGTGCGTTCGCACACGGGGCCTCGGTTAGTAGTCTCCTCCGAAGGACTTTTGGGGAGAGTGGAGTCTTCACTGATGTTAACTCTAGGGGAAAATATCCCCCTTGAACGGGAATCGAACCCGTGTCGTCAGATTGCCAGCGCAATGTTCTAACCATTAGGCTATCCCGCCCCCCCCCCTCCCCCCCCCCCCCCTACTACACTACACATAGCAAGCGTCTTAGAAAGAGAATGTGGCCTGACTGCACTCCGACATACAGTGGCCAGTAAGCACCACTGAGCACCAGCAGCGTACTGCCTGCCTACATACCTGCCTGCACTGCAGACAGACACTGAGCCGGCTGTCTATCTCACGAACACAAAAAAGGAAAAAGGAACTACCAACAACAACACCACCAACAACAAATCCCCGCCCGATACAGAGACTCACGCAGGGAGGTGGTGGTGGTGACGGGGCTGGGGGTGGTGGTGAGGGAACATTCGGGAATGGGGCAAAAGCCGAACTTGCCCTTAGCCACCCAACACCAAGGCCTCAGGTCGCCGTCAGGATTCCGGCAGTAGTTGTGGTCCCCGAGACCCTGCAAGACAACAGAAGAGAGAGGATGAAGGAAGGAAGGAACGATCTTTATTTTTTCAAGGGTTACAGATAAGCATTCACATACCTTTTTTTTTTCATCTGGCCCTTGCCCTGATTAGGTACTATCAAAGCAAATACAACACAGAGAGAGAGACAATGACAATGACAATGACAAAGGTTTATTGTGATAAGCAAGATGCCCATTCACAAGGGGACAGTGGGAGGGGGGCTGGGCACAAAACACATAATATCAAATACCGAGAACATAACAAATTTCAGCCCAAATAATCATCATGTCATGGATTCCAGAACATGGTTACGGTAGAGATTCAAATCCTTTTTTCATAAGGAATTGTCAAGGTGGAGGAGTTTCCACAAAAACTGTACACATTCAAAATCAACTTTTTACAACAAACTGGTCTGCGACAAGAATACAAGGTCACAATGTCTCTTCTTCCTTTTTTTCATGGCATGTGCAATTTTTACACGGCTAACACGTGACAGACTCGTGACAATCTAGGTGGCATGTAGCCTACAGCTATTCTCTCTCTTTCTCTCTCTCACACAAACACACACACACACAGGCACGCACGCACACACTCGCATACATACACACGCACACACAAACACGCGCACTCACGTTTATACACACACATATACACACATACCTATACACACATGCATATCCACATCTTCAAACACACACACGTACGCGCACACACACACACACACATACACAAACACACACATACAGATACACACGCACTCATACATACACACACGTATACGCTCGAACGCATGCGCACGTACGTACGTACACACACACACACACACACACACACACACACACACACACACACACACACACACACACACACACACACACACACACACACACTGGTCATCCAAGCAAGAATCGAACTGCGTCCACTATTACATGCATCACATCAAGTCCGGCACTGATTCGATCTTTCATTTTCTCCCGGTCAACAGGGCACCACAGCTTCAGTTTCTGATAGACACAGGATTCCTCATTGGTCATCAGCCTGGTGTTCCTTTTCACAAACCAAAACAAATCTGGGGGTGTATCATCAGCAGCAGTCCATTTAAAACGAAAAACAAGATCGTCTGTTTCACATACCATCGTGTCTGGATGCCGCTTACTACTGAACACCTTACTAAAGTCTTGGTTCCTATGCCTGTCCCTTAGCTTTCTCTGCAAAGATCTATCAGTCAGTTTAGCCACATAGTTCTTGATGACGTCGGCACTAGTTCCAACTTGCTGAACTTTTGCCAGAGGATCGTCACAGTCCAAAGTTTCCTTTGTAAACACAGGGGCAAGGTCAATGCCACGTTGCACTTCAGCATGCTTTTCGTTCTCCGACTCTTTGACAGAACTTGGTGAATGACGGATTGCACGTGCAGCTTCTTGCGGCAGTGTGTTGCTGGCAGAAGGGGGTGTGTCAGTGTGTGACACA
>CM054134.1:99783508-99796008 GCA_028751875.1 Rapana venosa
CTGGGCACATTTTTGGACCAGCGCCAAGTCTTCTTCGTGAGCCGTCCAGATGTGTACCAGGTATGTTCTGCACACGGGTTGAAAAACAGCTTCTGAAAATGTTTGTGGCGGTCGCAGGATACACTGTAAATGTGTATTGTTTTGTATTGTATTGTATTGTATTGTATTGTATTGTATTGTATTGACTTACTTGACTTATGCCTCTTGGTTCCTTGGGGAACATAGGGCTGCAACAACACCCCTCCAACGAACTCGGTTTGGGGAGATCCTCTTCAGCTCGGCCCATGTCATTCCGGCTGCCTTCGTTTCTTCGTCAGTATTGTATTGAGTTGGTTTGTATTGCGTTGCATTATATTGTATTGCAGTGTATGGTATGGTATGGTATGGTATGGTATGGTATGGTATGGTATGGTATGGTATGGTATGGTATGGTGTGGTATGGCATGGTATAGTATGGTATGGTATGGTATGGTATGGTATGGTATGGTGTGGTGTGGTGTGGTGTGGTGTGGTGTGGTGTGGTATGGTATGGTATGGTATGGTATGGTATGGTGTGGTATGGTATGTATGGTATGGTATGGTATGGTATAGCACTTTCAGTCACTGTAGATATCCCTGCGTGAAATTTGGCCTGCTTACCCAGGGAGAGCACATCGCTACAAGAGCAGCGCGTTCTATATCTTATTGAAGTGTTCATTCGACTGTGATCCTGGTTTAAACACTCTGTGTTGTTTTCAGAGGACTGTGAACAAGTGAAGAAGTGAAACCCGTAATCGGTTTGAGATTCGAGTGCAATGGGATGCCCGGTTCACCCCTAGTGTATGATCTATGGTCTACAGGTACAGAGATACCGTTTATACTGAAAGAGCCCCTGGCATTCTTATCACACAGAGTGGATTACCAGACCTGTGATTCGTGTTGCTACAGAAGGTCATCTAACTAGCATGCCTTCTCTTCTGGGTATAGTTGCTACGTGATTACTATCACGACCTTTACCATTCTCACAATGACCAGTGACATAACTCGTTATTGCTGTCTTTAGAAACAACATTCAGCATCGTGCAACACCATTGCCATCACCGCCAATGCCATAACCATCAACACTTGTGATCATGGTCGAAGTCACAATCATTCATCCTTGTGATATTACTACTGCCACTCCCATCGCCAACAATACCACAATCATCAACACCTTCCTACTCCTCCTCTTCCTCCTCCTTCTTCTTCTTCTTCCCCCTGTGGATCGGTGGTCTAGAGGTAACGCGCCTGTCTAGAAAGCGAAAAGTCCGGGTCTGAAGTGTGCGGCGGTTCGTACCCCGTTTGGACCAGAAAATTTTCCCCCATCCATTAGACCATGAGTGGTGGTCTGGGCGCTAGTCTTTCGGATGAGACGATAAACCGAGGTCCCGTGTGTTACACGTAATTATTTAGCGCACGTAAAAAAAACCCACGGCAACAAGAGAGTTGTCCCTGGCAAAATTCTTAGAAAAAAGCCACTCTGATAGGGAAACAAATACAGCTGCAGAAAAAAAAAAGGGTGAAAGGGTGGCGCAGCGCTAAGTGGCGACGCGTTCTCCCGCTCTCCCCGGGGAGAGCAGCCCGAATTTCACGGAGAGAAATCTGCCATGACTTAAAGTGGTATGAAATAAAATCTGAGCGCTTTGATTTGTTGCTTTACAAGATTCAGCGCTATATAAATTCCATACATTATTATTATTATTATTATTATTATTCCTCCTCTTCCCCCTCCTGCTCCTCCTCTTCCTCCCCCTCCTCCTCTTCCTCCCCCTCCTCTTCCCCCTCCTCCTCTTCCTCCTCCTCCTCCTCTCCCTACTCCTCCTACCTCATCCTCCTTCCTCCCTACTACTCCTCCTCCTCCTCCCTCCTCCTCCTTCCCCCTCCTCCTTCCTCCTCCCTCCTCCTCCTTACTCCTCCTTCCCCCTTCTCCTCCTCCGTCCTCCTTCCTCCCTACTCCTCTTCCTCCTTCCCCCTCCTCCTTCATCCTCCTCCTCCCTCCTTTCCCCTTCTGCTCCTCTTCCTCCTCCTCCTTCCTCCTCCTCCTCCCCTCCCCTCCCCCCTCCTCCCTCCCTCCCCTCCTCCCCTCCTCCTCCTCCTCCCTCCTCCTTCCTCCTCCTCCTTCCTTCCTCCTCCTCCCACCTCCTCCTTCTCCTCCTTCATCTTCCTCCTTCCTCTTCCCCTCCTTCCCTCCTCTCCTCCTCCTCCCTCCTCCTCCTCCTCTCCTCCCCTCCTCCTCTTCCTCCTTCCCCCCTCCTTCCACCTCCCTCCTCCTCCTCCCCCCTTCCTCCTCCTCCTCCTTCCCCTCCTCCTCTCCCCCTCCTCCTTCTACCTCCTCCCTCCTCCTCTTCCTCCTCCCCCTCCTTCCTCCTCCTCCTTCCTCCCTCCTCCTCCCCCTCCTCCTCCCCCTAGCTCCTACTCCTCCTCCTGCAGGACATACCGTCGCTGCTGGCGGTGAGGGCCAGAAGGTTGGAGAGGAAGTGGTTCTCCTCCATCCTCCACATCCTCCTTTCTCCTCCTCCCCCCTCCCCTCCTCCTCCCTCCTCCTTCCACCTCCTCCTTCCTCCTCCTCCCCCCTCCCCCTCCTCCTCCTTCCTCCTCCTCCTTCCCCCTAGCTCCTACTCCTCCTGCTGCAGGACATACCGTCGCTGCTGGCGGTGAGGGCCAGGAGGTTGGAGAGGAAGTGGTTCTCCTCCATGCTCTCCACGCTGACCAGGCTGGCGTTGAGGGACCGGCACTTGGCGCCTGCCGCCTTGATGTTGGCCGCTCCGCCGAAGAACTTGTAGCACGACTCCCTGCCTCCCACCCAGCCCTCGGCACAGCCTGGTCACAGAGCAGGCAGCGTGGAGACAGACAGTGAAGACAGACAGACAGTCAGACAGATAGACAGTGAGACAGACAGTCAGACAGACAGACAGACAGACAGACAGACAGACAGACAGTCAGACAGACAGTCAGACAGACAGACAGACAGTCAGACAGACAGACAGACAGTCAGACAGACAGACAGACAATCAGACAGACAGACAGACAGTCAGACAGACAGTCAGTCAGTCAGTCAGACAGACAGACAAACAGACAGACAGTCAGGGAGACAGACAGACAGTCAGGGAGGGAGGGAGAAGAAAAACAACAGAGAACAGAGGAAAGTTGCCACTCGTGTACATGATGTTTGAGTGCAAGCGTGACGTTTCGTTTGATTTAGCAAGATTCTGCGGCTGTATAAATTCCATGTAGTAGTGGTAGTGGTGGTGGTAGTGGTGGTAGTAGTAGTGGTAGTTGTAGTTGTTGTAGTAGTAGTGTTGTTGTTGTTGTGTTGTGTAGTTGTAGTTGTAGTAGTAGCAGGTTGTAGTAGTAGTAGTAGTAGTAGTAGTAGTAGTAGTAGTGTAGTATAGTAGTAGTGTAGTTGTAGTTGTGTAGTTGTAGTAGAAGTTGTTGTAGTAGCTAGCAGCTAGTAGTAGTAGTAGTAGTAGTAGTAGTAGTAGTAGTAGTAGTAGTAGTAGTATATTGATCGTTGAAGGAAAACTAACTCTTCCATTGTCTCTTCTTTTCTGTTTTTTTTCTGGGGAGGGGGCGGAGGCTCAGTTACCATTACAAGCACTTCAGGACATCTTATTTTCACAACAACAACAACAACTAGTCTTAGAGACGGCTACTAATCTCAGCACTCTTAAATCTTGGGGCCACAAAATCTGTCCATCTTCAGACAATAAAAAAAATCATCAGCTCTAAGAACAAAACAGAAGCAATAACAAGAACAAAAAAGAACATCCAAAAACGCCATCAAACAACAATCACAGAAATAACTACACACAACACATGAGAACGAACGACGCTGATGATGACGACAACAACGCATAATCTTCATAGATGATGATGATGACGACGACAACAACGCTATATGATCATCTTCATTGCTTTGATCGATCATCGTAACCAAAGACACGGCGGCGATACCTCTGTTCACTTTACACACAACGGAGGCAGCCTCGCCAATGGTGCAGTCGTGGCGGTCGTTATACAGGCAGTGCTGCAGACTGTCCTCATCACCGTCACACTCTACGTCATCCATCAGAATGTCGTCATCGCTCCAACGGTTGGGGTCCACGCCATAGTGGGCTTCTCCGGGTGACGCCTGGGCTCCTCTGTTATCATCACCATCATCATCATCATCATCATCATCATCATCATTATTTTTTTAAATTATGATTATTGTTGTTGTTGCTATCGTAAGTAGTAGTAGTAGTAGTAGTAGTAGTAGTAGTAGTAGTAGGAGTAGCAGTAGGAGTAGCAGTAGGAGTAGTAGTAGTAGTAATAGTAATAGTAATAGTAGTAGTAGTAGTAGTAGTAGCAGTAGTAGTATCATTATTCTTCTTATTATTTTTTTACTATTATTATCTATTCTCGTGCGTTTTTTTACATCCAGTCCCCGTGAGTATGCAGTTTTGTAATTTTGTCACCAGTTCCCTCCGGCACACAATGGCCTACACTTCCAAAAAGCGGAACAGGCTTTAACGTGTGCGCAAGATTTTCTTCGTGCGTTCGCACACGGGTCTTCAATTCATAGTCTCAGCTGAAGCACTTTTAGGGGGAGTGGAGCCGGCACTGACGCTAACTCCAGAGGAAAAATCCTATTGAACGGGATTCGAACCCAGGTCAGCAGATCTCGAGCGCAATGCGCATCGCTCTAACCACCAGTCTATACCGTGACACTGTGGATGTATGTCACATGCTTCACATTTTGAGGGACATCTATATTTTTTTATCCGATTTTTTTCGACTAGCTTTTTCTTGTGCCTTGTCTGCTTTATTTTTCTTTCTTATTTATTTTGATTATTATTTTGGTTATGCCCATTAGTTTTATCCCTCTGCGTATTCAGTTAAGTCTTGAGGTTTGTCAGTATGTTTTTGATTGTAATTGTGAGGGGGGGGGGGGGGTCCAGGTTCCTCAGCTAGAGCTCTGAGTTTCATTAATGGTGAGATTTTGTTTATGTGACCGGTTTTTTGCATCATTAAGGTAGCCGCATTCCGACCACATACTATATGTAGCTTGATTTTTGTAGATGTATGCACCCATCATTTTTCTTTTGTTGTTAAAACATTACTCTTTGTATCTTTCGAGGGTTTTGTGGGAGGGGGGGGGGGTTTCCAAATTTTGAAATAATATTGACAACTGTTATCAACACAGGTCACGTATTCTAAAAGCAGAGAACTTTGTTGGTTGGGGGTGGGGTTTTTTGTTTGTTTTGTTTGTTTGTTTCTTTCATTGTTTCGTTGTTGTTTTTTTGGGGGGTGTCTCTTTTTTCCCAGTTGCATCAATTGTCTTGATGCATGTGTAATAATTTGGTCAGATTTGAATGACTTGCCTGGGCCTAAAATCTTGGTGTTTGTGTACTAAAGACGATTCCTCCATTCACTTACTCATTTATTCATTCATTCAGTCAGTCACTCACTCGTTCCCCATACTCACTGTCTGAAGCCTAGTTGCCGGCAGACGACACTGGCGTCCCTGATGTCCCAGGCGTCGTCACACACCAGCCCCCACCTCCCCGCTCGGTACACCTCCACCACCCCCGCGTTGATGTAGCCACGCAACGCCCGCAACCTGCACATCATTGCAAGCTTTTCGCTTGTTGCTGCTCTGTTGTAATGTGTATGTGTATGATTTTCTTGGAACAAACTCTTGTTTAAACCACCCTGCAACACAATCATAGTTTGCTTTAGTGGGGTTTAGCGTCACTTTACACCGCTGTGATTTAGATGATAACAATGGAGGCTGGGGGAAAGGGGAAGGTGTGTGTGTGGGGGGGGGGGGAGTGTACTTCAAGGCAATTAGACTGCTACAAGATGGAGGGATTCTGCTTTTCGTTAAACGCTCAAACAGCAACTATTGATGTCTGTCATATGAGCGAAAATGCGTTGCGCTGCAGTTAAGCGCCTGACAAGTCAGGCTCAGCGCACCCAACTTCGGCGTGGGAGAGAATCGTTATTTTCTTTAGTCTTTTGGGGAAAAGAAAAAGGAAGGAGAATGGACCAAGAAGGAAGAAAATAGACAAGAAGGATTTGACAGGAAGAAAAGGTACGAGGCAGAAACAAAGAGAGGGATAGACAAGAGGGAATTTAGTGCCGTAACCTCGTAACTTTTCTAAATCTCAATCTGGATCAGATCTGGGTGCTCTTATATAAAAGCAACCGACTGTCGATTTTCATGATCAATCAGATTGACTCAAATGTGTCCTGCCTGCCATATCTACTGCTCATATATCTGTCCTACCCACACGACAGACAAAACGCCGACAGCTAGAGCGCAATGGCGAAAAACAAAAACTGAGATTAAAAAAGCAGCTTCTTCGTAAACAAATCAACAAAGTCAAAACCTTAATCCATTAAGCAAAAACAAAGTATTACTTTTCTCAACTTCTTGATGCGACATCTATGAAATCTCTCTTTTCCCTCACATCCACTCTTCTTGGATCTGTGAAGGCAAGCCATCTGCCTTCTATTCACGACCACTCTGAACTTCCTTCTATATTTTCTGCATTCTTCTCTGACAAAGTCCGCAACATTCGCTCCAGTTTGGATCAGACTCCTTTTCAGCCAGCAATTTCTGATCCCCAATTTTCTGGCGCTCCTCTCCTTTTCTTTCATCCAGCAAGCGATAAAGAAATCGCGACAATTCTGAAAAAAATGACAATAACATCATGTGATCTTGTTCCTATACCTGCTTGTTTATACCCACTATCACAAAAATAGTAAACTCATCACTTCTTTCAGGAATTTTTCCAACAGCTCTCAAAACTGCAATAGCACGACCTCAATCCTAACACTCTGAAGAATTATAGACCTGTATCCAACCCACCGTTCATCTCTAAAGTCCTTGAAAAAGTTGTTCTGATACAACTCAACAGCCATCTTTATTCAGTCACCTATCGTCCCAACCACAGCACCGACACCACCCTAGTCCACACCTTAAACACGCTTCTACACGTGTCTGACTCAGGAAAAATCTCCCTTCTCACTCTCCTCGACTTATCTGCAGCCTTCAACACTACAGACCACTCAATTATTCTCTCCCGTCTCAAAAAAACTTTTGGTATTAAAGGCACAGCCCTCACCTGGCTCAGTTCGCACCTTACAGACTGATTCCACACAGCTGCAGTAAACAAGACTCAATCAACTTCTGCCAAACTTGAATGTGGAGTCCCACAGGAATCAGTTCCCGGCCCTGTTCTTTTCACTCTCTACACTGCACCTCTTTCACACATAATAAATCGTCATCATATCAACCATCATTTTTATGCAGATGACTCTCAAATTCTTAGCAGTGTTACTCCTGAAAACCTGCCCTCTCTCTTGATTAATATGTCCTACTGCCTTCAAATATCCAAAATTGGATGATACAGAACAAATTACAGCTAAATGCAGATAAAACCGAAGCCATGCTTGTAGGGACCAAACACAAACTCTCTTCCATCACAACAGCTTCAACAGAATTCGGCAATACGTCTGTCCCTCTATCTACTGCTGTGAAATATCTAGGGGTCATTGTCAACAACACACTCCCCATGCAAAAATTCATCACCAAACCTGCCAGTCGTGCTACTATCAATTGCGGCGCATCAGTGCAGCTCGAAAGTACCTGTCCACTGATGCAGCATCCAAACTAGTCATTCTTTCATTCTCTCACTCTGGACTATAGCAATTCTCTTCTGTCTGGTCTGCCAGCATCATCTATACACACCCTTCAACAAAACTCTGCAGCTCGTCTAGTTCTCAGAAAGAAAAAATCTGAGCACATTACTCCTCTCTTGCGATCTCTCCATTGGTTGCCTGTGCCACAGAGAGTAAACTATAAGATCAGTACACTCTGTTACAAATGCCTCCATAAAACAGCATCTTACTACCTCTGTGTATGTCTTCACCTGTACACTCCTTCTCGTTCCCTCCGCTCTGCTGCAGATTCCCTGTGCTTAAGAATACCTAGATTCAACCAGTCCACCTTTGGCCCGTTGCTCTTTCTCTGTTTCTGGTCCATCGATCTGGAATGACCTCCCTCTCTCCCTTCGCCAAAAGCCTTCTTATCACGCTTTTAAATCTGGCCTCAAGACACATTTATTTCAAACCTAAGATTCTCCTCTCTTGTTCCATTTCATTTTTGTCCCTGCCCTCAACAGCCAAAACCCCATCATCCTGCCGGAGTTTACAACCTTTATGTGTGTGCGTGGGTGTGCGTGTATGTGCGTGCGTGAGTGCGAGCGTGTGTGTATCATTTGAATTTGTAAAAAAACCAACAACAAAACAATTAATTGTAACTAGCTGCATGTGAATGAGTATGATGGGTGTAAGCGCTTTGATTTGGGGTTTTTTGCAAGATATGGCGCTATATAAGTTCCATGTATTATTATTATTATCATTATTATTAAAACAAATCATATACTGTCAACGAACATGTGGCCCAAATATTGGCCCCTGTATCAACTTCTCTCAACATACTGCATAATACAGAGGAAGGATTATGTTTGTTTGTTTGTGTTTTTTGCTGGGGCGGGGGGTTAATTTCATGTTGCATTATCGCCGGGTGGAGATTGGTAAGATAGATAGGTAAAGGTAAAGGTGCCCCATAACCTTTGTGGTCTAGGGGAGCGAGGCTTCAGAGACCTCACTTCTCTAGGGGCCAGCATATTAAGGGCGGCGCCCATCTCCTCTCCCTCGCTGCTTTACTTTCCCTGACCCTAAAGAGGGCAGGTACCCATTTACAACTGGGTGAACTGGGAGAACTGTACTGAAGCCAAGGCGCGCAAACGGTCACCCATCCAAGGGGTAACTACGCTCGATGCTGCTTGACCTTAGCTGGGGGAAAGCGAGTGCTCCGACCACTGAGCTATCCCGTCCCCAATCATAATAAATAAGATACTTTTTTTTAATCTCTGGCAGCCACGCTACAAGACGTTGCAACTGATATCGCTGCTCGCAAAGTGTGCGTTTAAAACAACACAAACAGGAAAAGAAAAACACATATGGGCGACTGCAAAGATGGCCACACAACGTGACTACTGCCATGTCGTCCAGAGTCTGACGGGGTTGAGGGTTTGAGCCTTACCTGACCCACTCCCCGCTGTAGGGTACCGGCAACTGGGCGTGGGGACTGGATTGCGATGGAGCGTGTGTGGTGATCTGCGGGGAAAGGTACAGGTAGTTCAGTGGGCATGCTTGACTGTAGGCTTCTTTCTCTGTCTGTTCTGCCGTCTGTCTGTCTGTCTGTCGGTTTGTTTGTTTGCCTGTCTTCTGTCTGTTTATCTGTCTGTTCATTTGTCTGGTTTCGTGTCGTTGTCTGTCTATTATGTCTGTTTGTCTGTCTGTTTGCCGTCTGTCTGTCTTCTGTCCGTCTTTCTGTCGTCTGTCTGTCTGTCCATCGACCTGACGTCAATTTTTCTTTTTTGACTGTTCATCTATCTGTATGTTTTCAAGGTTCTCTTTCTCTAAAAGGTTGTACTAAGTATCTAGATTTCTCTCTCTCTCTCTCTCTCTCTCTCTCTCTCTCTCTCTCTCTCTCTCTCTCTCTCTCTCTCTCTCTCAAAACACATACTTGTGTGTGTGTGGTGGGTGTGTGGGTGTGTGGTGTGTGTGAGTGTGTGTGTGGGTGTGTGGTGTGTGAGTGTGTGTGGGTGTGGGTGTGAATATGCATGTCATGTACTCATTGTTCAGGGGGAAATATTGCTGTGCAAGATACTACTAAATGCGCTGATACAAACCACGCTTTAAAAAAAAAAACAAGAACGAAACTTCAAAAATACACACACACCCTCCCCGCCCCCCTCCCCCACCTCGAAAAAACCCACGCAATGACACACAGACACACTAACGCGTGCGCCTACATACATGCATACACATACACCCACACACTGTGTATACACATAATTACATGCATACATACATACATACATACTACATACATACATACATACATACATACATACTATACCATACATACATACATACATACATACATACATACATACATACATACATCATCATATTACATACATACATATACATACATCGTCATACTACATACACCAAACACACACAAACACACATATACACACACACATACATACACTCACAACAACAACAACAACAACAACATCTACGTACCTGGGAGTCATCAGAATTCCCAAACAGATCCATCCATCCGTCTCCAAGATCGATACGAATCGTCTGCCCAAGTAATATAATATTGCAACAGATAATCAGTGTTAACCATGATGATCCCGTCATGTACATTTGTGTATCTTTGAGCAGCAAAACACAAGGAAAACTGCACAAAAACTAAGTCGCACACATATACAAACATCGAGAATGTAAGTTTTTCAACAACGAGGACGTTCTGTGTAAGACATGATCAAATATGTGCATGATTCTTTTTTTCCAGAAAAGCCGAGAGCATATAGACAAAATGACATCAATCTAACGATCTCCATCTTTTACGGAAATGTTGAATACACTCATGTTTGGTGTCCAGTATATTACGAGCGTGCCCCTGGGCATTTGAGCGCTTTGATTTGTTGCTTTACAAGATTCAGCGCTATATAAATTCCATACATTATTATTATTATTATTATTATTATTATTCATACATTCATACATGCGTGCAAGCGCAGGCGCGCGCGCGCGCACACACACACACACACACAGACCACACACGCACGCACACAAGCACGCAGGCGCGTACACACAGACACACACATACACACACACACACACACACACACACACACACACACACACACCGCGCATGCGCACTTGAGCGAGTGTCTTGGTGGCGACTCGAACCCAGGCTGTCAGGTTGCGAGCTCAACTCTCTAACCACTAGACTATTCCACAATGAGAGAGAGAGAGAAATCGAACTCGAACTCGAATGCTTTATTGAGGGTATTTGGATAAGCCAGTGGCTTCTTTACACCAGGCCCTCCTCAAAAGAGGCCTAAAAAATAATAAAAGAAAGAAGCAAATCAAAGTGATGGATAATGAAAATAAATAAATAAATAAATAATAGTTCAGGAAATATTTTCCACATACTGACAAGCACATATGTTTTCCAATCATTCTAAAGACTATCAATGTTACTAACATACCTACATACAGACAACGAATTAATAGTCAACTGGACACCAACCATTTAAAAAAAATTATCGAAATCTGGAATTCAAGACCAAGACACACAAAAGAACCAACAACAAGAAAACGAGATGAAAAAGGAGGCTAACAGCAAGCAGATGAACAGTATACCACTGACATTGTCAACGCGGGAGAACACGGAATCAAAGAAGTCGTCTGAGAAACTCCTGGCTCTTCCCCTCTGTCTTTGAACTGCACACGTAGGTGAAACACACAATACACACACACACAAAACACACACACACACGCACACACATACACACGCACGCACGCAAGCGCGCGCCCGCACACACCACACACACACGCACGTACACACAGCATACATTATATGCACACATACATGCATACATACATACATACATACATACATAATATACAGATATATATATATATATATATATATATATATATATATAATGCACAGAGAGAGAGAGGAGATTAAATTCAGTCCAATTCACTCTTCACAAAATCAAAAGAGTTTTATTGGCGACTTGCAGGAATAAAATAAGAAAGTTGGTAAGCTTACTTCACAGAATATGTATGATGTGCGTTACAAGATCAGCTTTGAAAACTAGCATCCTTTTGCCATTTTTTTGTTAGAATTCTGGAAACTCGTGGCCTTTTACGGAGCGAACAGGCCTTTACTAACGGCTTCCACCTCTGGAAGCTGGTTGCCAAATCCTCAGTGGTGCTCCAATGGCCCCCTACACTACAGGACAGGGAGGTGAAGGTGAAGGTGAAACTACCTCTGATGAACGGCAACTCGCTCTCTCTCTCTCTCTCTCTCTCTCTCTCTCTCTCTCCTCTCTCTCTCTCTCTCTCTCTCTCTCTCTCTCTCTCTCTCTCTCTCTCTCTCCCCGAGTTCCCTTCTTGGATGGGATGCATAGTGCCTGGTCTTCTCCTATACCTCTGTAATGGGTCTGCCCGCTGGCATCAGTCGACCCATTCCGACTCCAGAGCAGCTCAGTTTTTTTTACAAGATGCATGCTGGGTATGTTCATGTTCACGCGGGCGGGAATTACCGAGTGGTTAACGTGCATATTTGATCTTCTGCGTGTGTATGTATATACACGAAAGAAATAAGGCACTGGCAGGTCTGCACATTAAGGGAAACTGTAAAAATCCCCACCTTAAATTCAACAGACACCGCCACCAAGATTCTAACCTACGACTTCATGGAACCACAGGTAAAAAGGTAAGGTAAAGGTGTCCCATAACCTATGTGGGCGTAGGGGAGCGAGGCATCAGAGACCTCAACTTCTCTAGGGGCCAGCATATTGAGAGCGGCGCCTATCTCCTCTCCCTCG
>CM054134.1:99801008-99808508 GCA_028751875.1 Rapana venosa
GAATCAGAAGAAACAATGTCCATTTTGTAAACCCAAAGTTGAAGATGAAAAGCATTTCCTTTATGAATGTTTTGTGTATAATGATTTAAGAATAGAATTAAATTTTTAAGCGATTGTGTTGATACACCTTTGCATGATATACTTAAAGCAGAAAACAGTAGTAAAAATCACTGCCTATCTAGATATATATTCCATGCCATCAATAAGAGAAAAAGTTTGTTGTATTAGGATATTTACATCACAAACGACGATACGGTATGGTTTTGTTATGCTTTTGAAAAACTATATATGTATATTGATTTTATCCAGACATAAGGAAGATACATTTAGATCAAAATAGTGAATTGTGTTTGATACATATGGATTTTTATGTATTTGTGCATTGTCTTCATTATTTCTTCACTGAAAGTGAGCTTGGTATTGTGTATGTTATCTGGTTTTTGCCCACTCTGTGGCATTGTCAATTTCTTCTACGCCAACCATGTATTATGGCCTAAGGCTGAGATACATTAAATTTCTGAGTTCTGAGTTCTCTCTCTCTCTCTCTCTCCTCTCTCTCTCTCTCTCTCTCTCTCTCTCCCCTCCAATTTAGTGATTGTACAGAGATACCAAGTTAAACCCCTCAGCTGCTGACAGCTACAGGGGAAGATGTGTATGTATACATGAATGTATATTTTCAGCTGATTCAATATTGTTAAATCACTGTTTGTGCCTCCAACCCCACCCCACCCTCCCACAACTCCCTTTTGATGTATTGTGGCCTAAGGTCGATGTACCATTAAACTATTTCAGAGTTCAGAGTCCTCTCTCGCTCTCTCTTTGTTCGCTTGTCAACCGTCTGTGATGCCAGTCTGTCCAATCTGTCTAAATCTGTCTGCCTGTGTGAAAGGGAGTGAGTAGTGCAAGAGTGGACATACATACATGCATGTTTGATGCAAAAGATGAAATCCTTTATAGCATTGTATGAAGTCAAAGTGTGTGCCAAATGACGTCTTGAAGGGAGAGCCAACTACACAAGAACATCTATGACATAAAGAGGACAGGTGTTGTACTACCCTCTGTGAATGTGAATGGATGAATGTGTGAGTATGTGTGTGCGTGTGAGTGTGTGTGTGTGTATGCGTGTGTGAGTGTGTGTGTATGTGTGTGTGTGTGTTATGCGTGTGTGTGTGTGGTGTGTGTGCACATAAGGAGGGAGGGAGTATTGAGCATTCTTTATTTCGAGGATAATGGAATAAGCACTCATGTGCTTTTTTACATCAAGTTCCCTGTGTATGCAGTTTTGTAAATTTGCCATCGTTCCCACCGGCACACAAATGGCCTACTCTTCCTAAAAGCGGAACGGGTTTTAACATATGCGCAAGATGTTCTACGTGCGTTCGCACACGGGACCTCGGTTTATAGTCTCATCCGAAGAGCATTTAAGCGGAGTGGAGTCGGCGCTGATATTATTAACTCCAGAGGAAAAATCCTCTTGAACAAAGTTCGAACCCGGTCAGCAGATCACTAGCGCATCACTCTAACCACCAGGCTATCCCGTCCCCTAAGGGACAGGGAGGGCGGGGGGGGGGGGGGAGGAGGCAGAAGCGGCACTGTTACTTGATCACGTCATTGAGGTCGTGCACCCAAAACTGGGTGAGCCCTACCAAGAAAAGGAACAACCCAATGTTTCCACAATGTTCGGCTGCAGAGAGAAACTGACTCTCTTTTCTCAGAAAAACGGATCTTTGTCTCACCACGGTATCGGGGTCACCGGGGAGATAACGATAACGATAACGAAATTTTATTGCCGTTAAGCTGATAAGCTCATACAGCAGCGAAGCGTTGCAGCACAATGCAATTACATGACACGGAAACCACGGCATTAATTTTCATAATTTACAGCCAATCACGAAACTCTTTACTGTCCAGGGGTCACCGGGGAGAGAGAGGGGGGGGGGGAGGGAGGAGGTAGTTGCTTAATCAATGTAATTTTCTCCCCAAAAAATGACTTGCTCTACAGAAACCAAAGTTGACAGGATGATCGAAGCTATGAATGCTGCCACTCTGTACAAGCCAGTCTCTGTGTTACAACACCTGTATGGGTGGCATTGAACAGCAACAGCAACATAGTGGAAAATAAACTTTGAGGAAAGAAAAAAAAAACAGAAATATCTTATTGGTCAGAATGTTGTGAAAGTCTTGTATATACTGATGATCAGACTTGTATCTCCATCCAAGCTTCGTATTTAAAATAACACTGTGAACATTTTTTCCCAGTATCTCAGGTTTGGGTGGTTTAGATTGGGTTTTTTAAAATTATTATTGGTTGCTTCGATTGTATTAGCGTCCCAGCGGAGTCATCCTATTTAGGGACTATACCATCAACCAGTCCTCACTGATTTGGGTTTTGTGAATCTATACATACAACTGACAGGCCAAGGCTTCCGGTGGCTTATTTGGATTCCCTCCCTTTCTAACATCATAGCTGAAAATAACTGGTATGCGCTTAAAATGATATTTATATCAGTCTAAAATACCGCGTCTGCTTTTGCTGATTATGTAAATGAAAAAGACAACTTTGAATGGAAAAATTCAGCTTTAATCTCGTAACTGCACGGTATCTCACAATCTATTTCTTTTAAATTTGGAATATTGAGAAAGTGTTCAAGACGCGTAAGTGAAATGTTCAAATAACAGTTTAAAAAAATAACAATTTACGAAATAAAATCTACTCAGTTATTATGAATAGGACTGTATACTTCTTTGGCAACGTTCTCAATACATTTGTTTTCTATTAGAAGAGAAGCGGTTTTACCTCATGAATTCTATCTACTTTAACAGATGTCACTTATCTTTCCCATTAGGCCTACTTCCTGTCTGTCCTGTAGGCCTACAGCCTTTCTCAGTCTCCAAGACCGTTCTGATGAGGACACAGGAACTATGTTATGTTCCTTTCTGTTCTCCTGCCAACCCTGGCAAGTAGTTTACTTTGTTTGGGCTTTTTTAAGCCTCGAGTGCATGCTGGACATTTCAAGTCGCGACCCTGGAAACTGGTCAGCAACTGATGGCATCAAACAATAAAGGGATTCTTAACGTGCATAATTATCTCTCTGATCTTCTGCATGTGAAATGGGAAATGAATGAGAAACAAAGGCATTGCTACATTGCCGATATGGGAGATCAGAAAATCCCAGCAGCTCTTAATCCAGCCACGGAGATTTGAACTTACGACCAAAAGACTGATTGAATGTGAAGCTCTATCCACATGGTTCATGAACCTGTTGTAATCCTGGCATATTCGCCCCAAAAAATCCCCATCTCCCTCACCACCACCACCCATCCACCCCCTAAAACGAACACCCAAAGAAACACCCTGTCAACACCCCCTCCCCCTTTCTTCCGTAAGTGGCCCATACACCCCCCCCCCACCCCCACCCACCCCCACCCCCTGTTTATGTTGTTGTTGTTGGGTTTGTTTGGGTTTTTTTTGTGGGGGTGGGGGGGTAAGTGTTTTCACGGATTAAAAGACTTAGAGCATACACGAGTTTTCTGAAGTAGGAAATGAAATGATTGCTTTTTTCTCTTTTTTTTGCTATTAACCTTTCTATTACTGTTTCATTTAAACTTTCGTTGCTTCACTTAAACTTTCAATGCATAAAAACTTTCCCTGTTTCATTCAAACTGACTGAAATGAACTTGAACCGAAGAACGAATGCGGTGAAACTGATTTCTTCACACACTACCGAAAGTGTGTTTGTTTTGAGTTTGGGGGGTTTTCTTTTTAAATTTCATTCTGACGTAAATGATGACGTTTCAAGTGGGTACACATTTCTCTGCTGTGCAACCCATCCTTTTCCCACCCTACCTACCTACACCTCCTCATGCTTTCCCTCCTTCCTCCCCCTCCCTTCTGCACTCATCTCAATCTAATAGCTTACATTTGTGTGCTGTATCGTGAAAGTGTCAGTTACGCGATTCGACAGTTTTCTTACCATGTTCCGTAGGCTGAGTGTGGTGTGGGGCGGGTGATGGTATGGTGAGGTAAGTAGACGTATGTTGGTGCAGTGTGTGTAGGGTGACTGGCGTGGTGTGTGCTGTAACTGTACTGTGCTGTGCTGTGCTGTATGTGGTGTGGTGTGGTGGGTCGTGTCGTGTTGTGTTTGCTCAACATTACGCTCGTTGTCGATTCCAATAATGTACATGTACACAGAAAAAAAGAAGAAGGGAGGAACACATGTGTACATGTCAACAGACAACAGAACAAACATAATGTACATGTCAACAGACAACAGAACAAACATAATGTACATGTCAACAGACAACAGAACAAACATAATGTACATGTCAACAGACAACAGAACAAACATAATGTACATGTCAACAGACAACAGAACAAACATAATGTACATGTCAACAGACAACAGAACAAACATATGTACATGTCAACAGACAACAGAGCAAACATGATGTACATGTCAACAGAACAAACATAATGTACATGTCAACAGACAACAGAACAAACATAATGTACATGTCAACAGACAACAGAACAAACATAATGTACATGTCAACAGACAACAGAACAAACATAATGTACATGTCAACAGACAACAGAACAAACAATATATGTACATGTCAACAGACAACAGAACAAACATGATGTACATGTCAACAGACAACAGAACAAACATAATGTACATGTCAACAGACAACAGAACAAACATAATGTACATGTCAACAGACAACAGAACAAACATAATGTACATGTCAACAGACAACAGAACAAACATAATGTACATGTCAACAGACAACAGAACAAACATGATGTACATGTCAACAGACAACAGAACAAACATGATGTACATGTCAACAGACAACAGAACAAACATGATGTACATGTCAACAGACAACAGAACAAACATGATGTACATGTCAACAGACAGAAGAATAAAGGAACATCCGTATCCATGTCAACAGACAAGAGAATAAATGAACACCCGTAAACATGTCAACAGACAGAAGAATAAAGGAACATCCGTATCCATGTCAACAGACAAGAGAATAAATGAACATCCGTAAACATGTCAACAGACAGAAGAATCAAGGAACATCCGTATCCATGTCAACAGACAGAAGAATAAAGGAACATCCGTATACATGTCAACAAACAGAAGAATAAAGGAACATACCTATCCATGTCAACAGACAGAAGAATAAAGGAATATCCGTATCCATGTCAACAGACAAGAGAATAAATGAACATCAGTAAACATGTCAACAGACAAGAGAATAAATGAACATCCGTAAACATGTCAACAGACAGAAGAATAAAGGAACATCCGTATCCATGTCAACAGACAGAAGAATAAAGGAACATCCGTATCCATGTCAACAGACAGAAGAATAAAGGAACATCCGTATCCATGTCAACAGACAGAAGAATAAAGGAACATCCGTATCCATGTCAACAGACAGAAGAATAAATGAACATCCGTAAACATGTCAACAGACAAGAGAATAAATGAACATCCGTAAACATGTCAACAGACAGAAGAATAAAGGAACATCCCTATACATGTCAACAGACAGAAGAATAAAGGAACATCCGTATCCATGTCAACAGACAAGAGAAACCAGCAATTGAACCAATCCACACAATCAGACAAAAAGTAGCGGTGGACAATCAATCACTAAATCGATTAGTTAATTTAAACACAATGAAGAAAGGAAGGAAGAAGCATTCCAAACAAACAAACAATCTTTTCTGGTTAAAGAAAAAAAAATTCAATAGGAGAAAGACCAAATCAAATCAGATCATTTCATGTCGACCGTATTGATTACCCATTCATTTGCTTATTTTTACATCTCGTCAAATACAAGGAAGAACTGAAAGAAAAACAAAACTTTTGAAAAAACAATTCAAAAGAATGGGAAAAGAAAACCTTTAGACATCAATATAGACTCCATCTAAGAGAGAGAATAAAAGAATTGAACTGCGCACGCACGCGCGCGCACACACACACACACACGCGCGCGCGCGCGCGCGTGCGCGCAAGCAAGCAAAACCACATAATATATCTCAAGCAAACAAGGAGGGGGAAATAACACCATCGAAAAAGAACCACAACCAAACCTACCTCTCTTCTGGCACACACTTCCAAAACAGTCCACAAAAGAAGAAGGGAGAGAAAAACTCGGCTCCACTTCATGTTCTCTTCATTCACGCGGAAAAACAATCCATAAAACAAAAACAAAACAAAAACCAGAAAAACCTCTTACAGGCCAAAAACCGCACTCACAAAAACCACCACCACCACCCCAACAATAACAACAATTACAAACACCCTACACGGACTAGTCAGCAGAAAAAGTCTCACAAAAGTAAAACAATCATAAGAACCATTCAGTTCAAACAACACACAGTTTCAAAATGATGTGCGATATCCGATTTTTGTGCAGAATGCAGCCAGCAAGTCGCAATAAGCTATCAGACGCGTTTTACAAACTCAACTGCGCACTGTTTGCCATGCACGGCTTATTGTGGGTGGCTATAAAACATTCCTTGGAGAGAGAAGTTTTCTGCAAAACTCATTTACTGACACGGATACTGTTGAACTGAAGGGTTCAGAGCGAGGAGCTAGCTTTCTGCTGGTGGTGGTGGTGGTGGTGGTGATGGGTGGTGGTGGTGGTGGTGCACTGCTGAATCAAGCGTCGACTTGTTTGAGCAGTCCGACACTCCAACTGCCGCTTCAAGTGGACGGTATAGGCTTAACTAACCTTCTTCTTGAGGTTTATCACGCACACGCCTACACACACACACACACACACGCACACGCACGCACGCACGCACACACACACGCACACGAACACACACACGCACGAACACACACACACGCACACACACACACGCAAACACACACACGCACGCACACACACTCATACACACAGCCCCTATCACCACCCACGTAGCTCCACCCTCACAATAAGAGTAAACAGAATTGTGACGAGAACGGAAACCGTTTTGAACAACAAAATGATGATGGTTTTTGTTTGTTTCTTTATTTCTTTCCTTCTTTTAACCTACACCAGCTTCTTTTCTTTTTCCCTTCCTTCTTCCGTTATTTTCTCTTTTCTTTTTCCTCTCTCCTTTTTTTCTTTTCCTTTCTTTCTTGTTCCTTTCTCACTAGCTTTTTGAAGTTTCTTTTTTCTAGAGTGCATTTTGCTTTTAAGCAGTAAAAGAAGGAAAATATTTTTCTGTGGGTTTGGGGTTTTTTAACAGCCGCAGGTTAAACAGCCACGGCAGCAACAACAGTAGCAATAGTAACAGCGATCATAATGATAATTAGTCAGTAGTGAATCAGTAGCAAACAGAGAAGCTGTTAACAGCCACAGTAGTAGCTGTGCTGTAGAACCTGTCAGCAAGAATGGAGAGAGAGAGAGAGAGAGAGAGAGGAGAGAGAGAGAGAGAGAGAACTCGAAAGATTTATTCACAAAAAGGCCATTGGCCCATACATAAAG
>CM054134.1:99813508-99875723 GCA_028751875.1 Rapana venosa
TATTGCACGATTATCAAGGACGAGGAGGATGACGTAATGATAGTTAGTTCTTCAGTTTAAGGTCCTTCCACCAAAAAGTGATATTAGTCGGTTAAGTGTGTGTGTGAGTGTGTGTGTGTGCGTGCGTGTGTGTGTGTGTGTGTGTGTGTGTGTGTGCGTGTGTGTGCGTGCATGTGTGTGTGAGTGCATATATAAGTGTATGTGCGTGCGTGGGTGTGAATGTGTGAATGAGGGAGAGTGGTGAATATAATATGAGTGAAATTGTGTGCTTTTGTGAGTGTGTGTGTGTATGTGTGTGTGCTCGCGCGCGCGTGTGTGTGTAAATATATCAGAGAAATTGTGTTATATATGTGTGTGCCTGTATGTGTGTGTGAGTGTGTGCGTGTATATGTGCGTGAGTGCATGGGTGCGTGTGTGTATGTATATATGTGTGTTTGTGTGTGTATGCACGTGTCTGTGTGTGCGCGCGCTTGTTTGCGTTGTGAGCATGCGAGCATGTGTGGGGGTCTTGCGTGCGTGTGTATGTGTGTTTGTGTGTGTGTGTTTATGTGTGTGCGAGTGTGTGTGTGCCAATAAAATGACCTAAGCAACAAACAGTTAAAAAAAAACCTAGGGCCTTACTATTTGAAAGAACTATAGGGGAATAATCAAGAACATGTTTTAAAATCTTCAACCAGTCAAGGATAACAAATAGAACAAGAAAAACTCCAAAAACTAACAATAGATACTATAACTAGCCAAAAAGTTTGGACTTTGGGAACGTTAAAATATTCTACGTAGATATTAGCACAAAGTATGTGGTAAAAAACAAAGAGCATTTAGAGAGGTTTACAAAACATTCATTAAATGATAAGCTTTAAAACAGGGTGATCAATCACAGGAAGATACCGACTGGGCTGTGTAGCAGACATTCAGAAATTCTGCAAAGAAGTATACAATCGTTTAGGATGCTTTTAAGCGTTACAGATGATTCTAAAAGTAACGGATCTTTCAATGTCATAGAAACGATTTTTTTAATTCTAGGACAACCAGTAAGTAAATGTCTGACGCTAATTTGTTTTCCACACATACATAGTATGTTCTTGCAGTATTTTGTGCGAAGAGCATTTAAACGGAATCTATAAACAAAGCTTGACATTTTTCTGGAAGCAGACATAGGTGGTTTTGCACAGAAACGCTTAGTATTTTGTACATCCGTCATATTTAGGCAATTTTGAGTGTAATAACAGTTAGAATTTAACAAGTTTTTAATTGCCTTATTATAGGAAATATGCTTTAAAAGTTCATAACCCTCCCGCAAGTCTAACGGAATATTGACTAAAAGTGATCCTTCAACATTGCGTGCTCCTCGTCGCGCAGCTCTATCGACCCATTCATTAGCAATAATCCCGCAGCTGGAAAGAACCCAGCAAAAAGTAACACTGATGCCTTTCAACGACAATAAATGAACAGCATGTTTCAGTGATCATTTCTAGTCTAGAATTTTGATTTAAGGAATTTAATGCGCACAATACAGATCTAGAATCAAGCATAGTACAATATTCAAATCTTTGTGATGAAGTGGAACAAAATAGTTGAGAGCCATCAATATTGCAAAGAGCTCTGCAGTAAAGATAGAAACGCCACTAGTTATATGATATATTTTATCAATGTTATGGGCTGGTATAACGAAACCTGCACCTGCCTGTTCGTTATCAAGTTTTGATCCGTCTGTGTATATTTTTAAGTGGTCTGAATAGTAAGTCCCCTGTAGGTCTCCCGGGGTATGCTTGCAAAGCGAGCATTGCAAGAATAGGAACCCTGCCCGCCATCCAGGCATGTCGTAAAAGGCGACTAAGGAGGCACCTTTCCCCCTAGGTAAAGGGGGTTGGACACAGGGCTAACAACCCTGCTCCGTAAAACAACTCCTGTTACGGAAACCTTAAACAGAAAACTCTTGCCAACTCAGTCCTTGGGAGATCTGGGGATCCTTCAAGGAAACCTATGACGCCGCTGCAGCCAACCCGTCAGGAAGCTGCAGGGCTGACGACCCTCATCAACCGGAGACGCCCCTGATGAAGTCCCCGAGGTTGTTGTTCACGTCGGCCGGTCCTACTTGGAACATGGAACGTGAGGACCCTCTCGGAAATCCGGACGGTGTGCGCAGGCAGTGAGGGAGATGAACAGATATCGCCTCACACTCCTGGGCATGTCTGAAGTCCGGTGGATGGTCACGGAGGTGACAAGATTAACAGTCAGGAGAAACTTTGCTCTACTCGGTAAAAGTGAAGAAGACCGTCACGAAGCTGGAGTAGGTCTCCTGCTGTCCAAGCATGCAGCCTAAGAGCCTGCTGGAATGGGAGCCTGTTTCGGACCGCATCATCACCGCTCGGTTTGAGTCGCGTTTCCAGAAGGGGGTCCCTTGTCATGTGTTTAAGGGGCCTCCCCTACCAACCCCCCAACCCGGGGAAATAAGGAAAAAAGGGAAACAACTTCTACACCCGCCCAGGGGTGGTTTAACAAGAATTCCGAGAGGGGAAAATGCTAATCCCAGGGGGGGACTTGAACGCCAAGGGTTTGGGACTCTGACAACACCTAAAAGAGACGGGAGTTTGGACCCCCAGGGGGCTTGGAAACAAAAATAAAAAATGGGGGAAAGTTTGCTGATTTTTGGGGCGGGCCAACAACCTTGGGGGATTGGGGGCCAACGCTTTTTCCAAAACCACTTTGGGCCTACAAAAAAGCCACCTGGGTCTCCCCCCCCGCCCAAACCTCCCAGAAGAACCAGATAGTCACGCCAGGGTAGAAAAACCCAACCGGGAGCCCCTACAAAAAGGGGTGAGAGTAAGACGCGGGGAGCAGACATGGGGCCCCGACCAACCCATCTTGTGGTCACCAAGACCCAAGGGGAAATGGGGGCTTTCTGCGAAAAAAAGACCTCCCAAACCCCAAAAAAAAAGTTCAACGTTTTGGGGATTGAAACAAAAAAGACACAAAGCAGGCATTTCAGATCTCCCCCTTCACAACTGCTTCCAAGTGCCCAGTAAAAGGAGACAGAAACGGGTGGAACACAAATAAACCCAACCTTCGAAGACGCCATTGGGGAGCCTGTGTTTTGGGGTTTTGGGAAAAACCCCCAGAAAAATAAAAGCCATGGACCCAAGGATGAAACCCGGGAAAAAAAGTCGAAAAGAAGGCTAGTAAAAACAAGACCCAAAAACCGACAAGGGCCCCCCCGCCAACAGAAGCGGGCGAGAAAACCCACCCAAGTACTCCATACTTCCCAAAAAAAAAACCCAAAGAATGAGTCGAAAAAAGACAAAACGACTCGGCATAAAGCCATCGCAGATAAAAGCAAAAAAGGGGGGGGCCCCCGGAAAGGGGAAGACCCCAACCGAAAGACCCCCTGTATTTCCCCAAAACCAGAACTTTTTTGGGGCTTTCGCGGGCAACCCAAACGGGACCTTTCAGAAAAAAGGAAGGGGGAAGCTTCCCCCACCTCAATTAAAGATCAGCAAAACAAGAGGGGAAAGAGAAATTTTTCAGGAGGACTTGAATCAAACCAGCCCCCAGAGGAACCCCCCTCATCTGGACCCCGGGGGGAACCCCTCTCAAAACATAAACCCTTTGGAGGGGACCCACCAAAACAGAGACCGAAAGCCATCACACTTGAAGAAGGGAAAGGGCTGCGGGAATTGACAATTTCCCCCCCCAAAACCCCTTGAAAGAAGGGGGGGTAGTGACTCGTTGACGAGTTTAAAACCAATTGCTCAATAACCCGGGATCGGAAAAATTGGGGGGGGGGTGCCCAGCAAATTTGGAAAAAGGGGTCCGTTTGCTTGGAAGCCCCCCCCCAAAAAAGCACGGCAAAACCTCTCCCGGTGGAAAAAGTGGCGACTAACACCCTTTTTGCCACCCCCCACAAAGTCCTCCAAAGAGTCACCCTTAAACCGGAATGAAAGGGCCCCGGGGGCCGGAAGGGATGAAAGAGCAGGGAGAAAAAACCGGTTATTTACCGGGGAAACCAAAAATGGGACCCTATAATAAGGGGAAATTTAATAGAAAGGCCCAACATTCCGTTAAACCGGAACCCCCCACCCTAACCACACCAAATGTTAAAATGAAAACTTTTTCCCCAAGCCTTGGAAAAACCTGAGCCCCAAGCCCAATCCGGAAATTACCGGAAAACCCTATCCACGGGGAATCCTTCCCCCAAAACTTTAATGTTTTGGGGGGCGGAATTCACAAGTTTTAAAAAGGGTTAAAAACCAAATCCATAAAACCAAAATTTTAGGAAGGGATTGGGGGGCAACAAAATTTGCCGGCCCGAGTCCCGGGGGGCGGGGTTTTGGAAGAAAGAATTGCCAAAAGCCCCGGGATCTTTTCCGGCGGGGGGAACCAGGACCTGCTTAGGGTTGGTTCCCCCTGCTTCCTTTGGGGTTGGAAAAAAGGATGGGGGTAAAAACCCCCAAAGGGAAAAAGAGACCGGCCTTTCGACCAAGGAAAAAGGGGTTCCCCGCCCCGAGAGAAAAATGGGGTTATCCCCCCCTTGGACCCCCCAAACTAAATTCCCCCAAAAAAACAAAAGGCCGGGAAAATTTTTAAACATTCGGCCCCCCAAAAAATTTTTTGGGCCCAAGTTTTGAAAAAAGAAAATTAAAGGGCCCCCTCCCGACCCGGGGGGCCCGGACATTCGGGCTTTCCGGCCCCGGCCCTGCGGGGCCCATTCCCCCAAAGGGAAAAAGGGGCCCCAACTAGCCAAAAACAATAAACCCCCAAAAAAGTTTAAGTAAACCGACGTTTTCCCCCAGCACCCCCCTCAAAAAAGAAAGAGGAACCCCAAGAAATTTCCCGGGCGGAAGGAAGCCCAAAACCCTACCGTTCCCAAAACCAACCAAAAGGGGCTCCTTAAACCATCTCGGGGGAAAGCAGTAGAGGATGTAAATTTGAATTGTGAAACCTTGGGCAAGTAAGTTTCACCAGAAAAGGAGGCACAAAACCCGAAGACATCAAGGCAAGAAAAAAAAAAAGAAAAACCGGCCAAGCATTTGGCCTTTTTTTTAAAACCTTATGGCGAAAAAAAAATGGGGAACCCTCCAAAAACCCCCCAAAAGGGCTCAGGACCCTTTCTAAAAACCCAAATTTTTAAAGGGTTTCTGTGCTTTCTGGGGCGGGTTTTCAGAAATTGGCGGGTCAAAAAAACTTGGGGGGTTCATAAAAAACCAGCCCTCCAAGATCCAGACCTCCCATAAAAGGATGTTTTCCGCAGATCCTTCATCTCAGATGGTTCGCCATAGGGGCCAAGTAACCGACCTGGGAAATAAAGGGCGAACCAACAGACCCCAATGAAGTTCCCAAGTAAGGCGGCGAAAGGGGGCTTTTTGGGGGTTTGGCAATCGGCCACACCCCTTCGGAAGGACCCTTTGGGTCAAAAAATCACCAGAACCAAGCGCTAAGGGGAAACCCCCCGCAGGGAAAAAGAAAGAGGGGGTGGCCCCAAACAAGACCGGGAAGGAAAAAAGCCTCTTTAGGGGGCCGGGAAAAACCCCCCGGGCCTGACAGGGAAAGGGGCCCAAAGGGAACCCCTTGCCAGAAAAACGGGAAAAAGGGGGTGGAGGGGAAACCCCTTTTGACCCCCAAAGCTTCCCGCGGGAAATTTAAATAAGTAAAAAGAAGGAAATAAAAGTGTCAAAAAAATTTGGAAAATTCCAAAAAAGGCTTCCCAAGAAATTTTAAAGGTTAAAAATGGCCCATTTTGATTTTGGAAATGAAAAAAATTTCAAATATTGGCTTTATTCAAAAATGCCCGAAATTTGCCCCCGCTTGGAAGTGCATGTGCTTTAAAACCCTATTTTGAAAAGGGGTTTTGGTACCCAACGCTTACAATCAAATTTAATTAAATCCCGGGGGCTTCAACCAGCCCCGAGAGATACAGACAACTGTAGTGTTGGTCTGGTAATTTGAGCAACACTCTCAAACTCGTATCTGTAAAGTGGATGAAGCTCGACTGTGTGGTCCCAGTGGAACTTCCCACTGAGCCCACAGCACACTCACTCTGGGTAGGAGCCGGCCGGTCCGAAATATTCCCTATGACTCTCATCGGATTCGAATCCGAGACTTCCCCGTTCGTAACTCAAGACGCTAACCACTGCGTTTACTTGGTGCGGCATCGGCCATGTGAATTTATTTGCAGGTGTGGTGCAGCGGATATGGAATATGCGTGTGTGTGTGTGTGTGTGTGTGTGTGTGTGTGTGTGTGTGTATGCGTGTGTGTGTGTGTGTGTGTGTGTGTGTGTGTGTGTGTGTGTGTGTGTGATTTGTTGTTGTTTCTTGTTTTTTTGGGGGGATTATAACAACTGTTATACTCTCAGCAGGTCTTGGTTGTTCACACAGTATATTTAGGAATAACTAGCGATATCAAAAGGCTTATGACATTTGCAGTTATAGACCAACGTTTATGTGCAGAATATCACTTGAAATACTTTTGATATCTGAAGCAATATGTCAGACTGTGCTTGATATTCTTGTCAAAATCTGTTTTGTCCGAGAAACGCAGGCACTCAATGTTTTGCTAATCAAATCAATTTCAAATTTGAAATGATACCTCACACCGAACACGCCTTGGTAATTCACTTCAGTTGAGCACACACACACCCACACCCATGCACTCAAACAAGCGCACACACACACACACACACACACACACACACACACACACACACACACACACACCCCCACACATACACAGAGTTTGTGTTTGGAAAGTGCGTATGTACGTGCGTGAGTGCGTGCGTGCGTGTGTGTGTGTGTGTGTGTGTGTGTGTGTGTGTGTGTGTGTGTGTGTGTGTGTGTGTGTGTGTGTGTGTGTGTGTGTGTGTGTGTGAGACAGTCTGAGAGACAGGGAGAGACAGAGAGAGACAGAGAGGAGGTGGAGAGAACTACGCCCCTGATCAGCATCATTTGTAAAGTCTGAATGCCAGAACATTGAGATCACTAGTCAGGTTCCCAAAATGACAATAATTATCATTAGATTCTTGCTTAGTGTCTACAAATAAATTCAACTCATAAAGAAACAGACTACGACACGGTACAGTTTATCATAATTATAAACCCAAATATTAAGGGTTTTTTGTATTAACAGAGAAATATAATTATTGTTTATACTTCCTTGAAAACAGTACCCTAGCCATCTCGCTATCCCTTTTTTCCTGTCCTGAAGATCTATTAATAATAGCCTACTAATTCTCGCGTGATAATGATAATAATGAAAACGATGAATAAAACAAATAAAACTGAGGAAGTTTTATAGAATGAGAAAACCTGGCCTCAAAAGAAAATTTCTCTTTTAGTTTAGACCAGTCTCACGCCTTTACATCTATATGCTTTTGTTTGTTTTCGGTCACCTTAAACGGGATATAACTTCGTTTTTGTTGTTGTTGTTGTTGTTTTTAATAAAAAGACGTACACAGAAAATAGTTTAAAACTACGTTTTAAGAAACGGGCTTCACACTGTATTCAAGAGAGGTAATTCAGACAAAAATGTAGCCTAGGAACAGTGGAGGAAGTTATGTACCTTGCCTTGTACAGCGACACATTTCAAAAGGCCTTAAATAAGATCAGCACCAGGATTGATCTGTGTCGTTCACATACTGGACACCCTGACCCCCATTTCCCTACCACAGCCTTTGCTCCTCCTTCTTCCCCTCCCTACATCATGATTCTCTTCCTGCATCTGCCATTCTCTTCTTTCAAACAATTATGTATGTGTGTGAGGGGTGAAGTTGTTAATTTCATTTCACCTTATTCATTCTCCACAACTCCAATAACATATTCACTTCAAGTTCAACATCAACACCATCCAACCTGCTCGAACATCCAACACTGTTAATCTGAAACAAGTCCTTCAGATGTGACTCTAAACCGAGGCCCAGTGTGCCAACTCATACAGAACATCTTGCACACACATTAAATCCTGTTCCTAAGAGTAGGCCATTGTGTGCCGGTGGGAACAGATGACAAAATTTACAAAACCACATACACACGGGGACTGAATGTAAAAAAGCACATGAGTGCTTATTCCATAATCTTGGATATAAAAGAATAAATAAATGGACAAAACAAACTGCTAGTTGACACAATACCTTAATCATTTCACTCCTTAAGACCAATAAAACCAGGCTGTGCAGAGGTAACCAGCTTTTCCACGTAATTCATCATCCCCAAGTTACAAAAAAAAGCACACACCAAATTAATGAACACTTCAATGCACAAAAACAATACGCGAGAAAACTGCCATATGGGCAAACAACACTGCAGAATGGATGTCCTGTACCCATCCCAATGTTTAAAATCACTACCTGGTCACCAGAACAAAACAATACAGGCAAAATGTCATAGAAATGGAGGGAAAAGGAGAATATTTCAAATATTTGCTTGGAAAAAAAAGGCAGGCGAATGTACTGGGAAGGAAGAAAATAATCAAGAGAGATGATAGAAAGTTATGACTATGGATAAAGACAGAAACAAAGAGAGTGATAAAAAGGGAGAATTTCTAGCATAGAATTTCCAGGTGGGGATGCTATTCATACTGAAAGAGCCCCCAGCCATCCCCACTGGGGATCCTTTTTCATCCTGTTGGATTTGTTTCTTGTACTGCTGCTGTTGTTGTTGCTTATTTTTTTCTTGTTTTGGGGTGGGGTGGGAGGGGGGGGGGGATATTCTGGTTTGTTTATAATGATAAACATTGGTTGAGGATTATTCTCTCTTTTTTGTCATAACCTTATAATTTTGCATGGTTGTTTAATTGGTAGGAGGGGGAATTCTTTTTTTTAACATGATAGAGTACCCGATAAGGGCAAGGACTGGATATAACAAAGCACACGAATGCTTGTTCACTATCTTTAAAAATAAAATGATTTGTCTTAACATCACCTGCCTTGCAATAATATAGAAGAGTATGGTGGGAGAGGGGGGGGGGGTGTAACAATAAATTATCAAGGTTTGTTCAGTTCTAGAAGCTGGTTGGACCCACATGAACATGAGAGTGCATACACCTACAGGTGTTATAAAACTTATAAGCCAAAGAAAATGTAGACACAATAAAAATAGAATATAAAATGTAGGTAGAATGGGCTGAATTATATGGATTTCTTGGTTTTAAGTTTTATGCACTATTTGATTAGGTAAAACAAACAGCACAAAACACAATCAAACAAAAAATACCAAATAGGACTTTTCAATGTACAGACTGAGCCAAAATTCAGCTCCCCATGCACATGAATTATGGTGAGAGAAAAAAACAAGGAATGCCTAGACAACATTTTTCAAATCTGAAAGCAAGAAAGAGGATTTGGGGGGTGGGGGTGTTTTGTTTAGGTGTTCTTATACTTCCAATACTGACATTGTTATTATCATGCTCCATATGATCACAAGCACTCATCTAGTTGAAGAACCATCTCTCATAAATCCACCAAACATCTGGCACTTCACAACGAGGCTTACACACACACACTGTACCAAATGTGGGGCATATGTATTATACATGGGGCACACACACACACACACATTACATATACGGGACGGGATAGCTCAGTGGTCGGAGCACTCGCTTTCCCCCAGCCA
The DNA here is from genome assembly GCA_028751875.1 of Rapana venosa. Taxonomy (NCBI): domain Eukaryota; kingdom Metazoa; phylum Mollusca; class Gastropoda; order Neogastropoda; family Muricidae; genus Rapana; species Rapana venosa. The sequence continues at coordinate 99,823,109 of CM054134.1, forward strand.
AGTTAAGCAGCATCGAGCGTGGTTACCAGTTGGATGGGTGACCGTTTGCGCGCCTTGGCTTCAGTACAGTTCCCCCAGTGCATCCAGCTGTAAATGGGTACCTGCCCTCTTTAGGGTCAGGGAAGGTAAAGCAGCAAGGGAGAGGAGATGGGCGCCACCCTCAATATGCTGGCCCTAGAGAAGTGAGGTCTCTGATGCCTCGCTCCCCTACAACCTTATAGGTTATGGGACTCCTTTACCTTTTATATATATATATATGTATATGTATATATATATATATGTGTGTGTGTGTATAAATTATACATACATGTAATATCACATCAATGTGAAAAAATTTGCCTGAAATAGATCTTTTATACCTAACAGATTGCAGCTTTTGGGGGGCTATCAAATGTTGGTTTTCAATGTCATCTTTGATGCAGCATCAGCCTTGGTATCATCCCTGTGGCTGGCCAGGCTATTGATAATAAACATGAATGAAAAAAGAAAATAGATATCACATCTGGTTTTGCAAACGTGCATCATTCCTTCATGTAGACTGTGAAAAAGAACATTTATTACAATACATTCAGTGGATAGAACTAAAGTCGATCAACATCAAAAGGACTGAGAATACTAAACATTTGATTTGTTTACGTTACAAGATTCTGCGCTAAATAAATTCCATACATTACTATTAACACAATAGAAAAAGATGGTTTCAGATATTTACATCTATTCAAATAATTTGTTGTATTAGTATTTTTCTTTGAAAGCTTTTTAAAATATTTTTTCTGATTAAAGTGTGAGAAAAATAGAAAAAAAATTCTTGCTTACTGAAATAGATGATTTATTATCACCACCTAAAATAAAACCAAGTTTCTTATGATTTTTGTACACAAATAACCAAAACACACAAATCCCCTTCAAAATCTGTTGTGCCATCAGCTATCAATTTTCTCAGCCAGCTAAATCAGTTACAGAATTATTTTATTAATAATAAACCTTGTCACATTCACACACCTTATGTACCTAAACATTGCTACCAAGTGCAAAGGACAAACATGATATTGCTGATTTATAAAGTTGACTTTCAGCTTCAAGAAATAGGCTACAACTTCTAACAACATACTGCCAGTAAGGGCGGGGAGACCCACAAAATACATATTAATGCACACTAACCAAGGTACAGGGATGTAAAGTTCACAGCTGGGGGAAAAACATTTTCTCTCTACCCTGGTTAGTTTGTGCACAGTCCAGCTGACTGCCAAGTCGTACCAGGCCCATTGTCAAACGAGGTCACATCAGTATATCAGTCTACTCCCACACTCCATCTTCATCACCTATGTAAAGAATACACCTTCTTCCATTTACACTGAGAGCAGTTTCTTCTAGGTTTTCCTCAGAATAACTGACTCCTTAGACAAAAGTGCATCATTATTATCAGCAACTATTTCATCCCCGACAGATACTACTCAATACTTACTTCCATGTAAGAATTTCAACATAACTGTTTTATTTTAAAAGCTTTTAACTGGTGAAGATGGGAATTGGTTGGGAGTTGGTTTAAATTCAAATTATTTCCTGTCAACCTTTTAAGAATATGAAGGATTATCACATAACATCAAGATTTTGTTTAAAACAGCTTGACTGTGTGGTCCCAGTCTCCCAATATGCTAATAGCAAACTCACAATGGGTAGGAGCTAGCTGGGGTCTGAAAAAATATCTATACCTCTTATGGGATTCAAACCTGTGACCGTCCAGTCCGTCACCCAAGGCGCTAACCACTGCACCAAGGAGGCTGTTTTTTATTTTTAAAAAAAGAGGGTTCTACCTTTCAGTAAACCTAATCACTCTTAATCTTCCACACAAGAGATTTACAGATAATCAATGCCAACTTCAGCCTGAAAGGAAATTCATCACATCAAGGTTCACTTTCAAGTGCATAATTCAGACCATCTTTTCCTCCTAGATATGTTTGTGGTAGGAAGTCTGATGCCAAGTGCTTTCAACTGTAACTTTCTGTAAACTACTACTGCTGAGTTAGTTTCCAAAGTGCATGGGCAACATCATTCCCTGGCAGTTTTCTTATGAAGTGATAAGCATCTCAGCTCCAAAGCAGCAAACCAAACAAACTTGACGCAACATCAACACTTGCTCATTGGTTTATTAAATCCATGCTTTAAGGAGCTTAGATGTACATTATTAAAGGAGAAGTGCTTGGATATACTAAAGAGTAAATATTTTGAGCATGCATGTTTATTCTTACAGGCATCTGAATACATCTAATAGCGTCAGACAATTTGCGTATATTCCATGTACTGATTTAGTACATTTGAATGTAAGGAAAAGGAGAGAGCAAGACAGATAGATGGACAAAAAGAGAAGGGGGAGAGAGAGTGTCATAAGTACAGATAAAAGATGTATATATGAGATCTGCACATCATCTACAACACAGATGAAAGATGTATATGCATCTAAGATCTGCACATCATCTACACTTTAAAACACACAGTTAGTCATTCATGATTGGAACTCTGAACATGGATGTTGGTCAAGTTTGTTTTATTCAATGTCTTTAATTATTGCACTTATTTACAACAAGCATTACTTTTCATCAATTTTTGACAATGTTTAAGTCATTCTGAAGTTTCCTTTTCATTTTGTTCTATTTCAGCTGCGAGCCGGCTACCCAACCTAACTCCAGCCTCTTTTTTTTGGCTGAAGGGGGAGGTAGGCTTTTCCCAATGCTCTGACCAGCAGCGACAATGACCAACCCACTACATTTGAATTATCAACCATCACTTGAAATATCACATACCACAATGACGTTCATTTCAATACATTAAAAAAACCACAGAAGTCACAAAAAGCTACAACCAGATGCCATGGTGCAGTGCTTAGTGCCTTGGGTTATGGACTGGACAGCCGTGGGTTTGAATCCCATAGTGTCATTGGGATTGTCTCTTACTCAGATTGAGTGCGCTATGGGCTTGATGGGAAGGCTGGGATCACACAGTCAAGCTTTATCCACTTTACTGCAGGTGTTTGTATCTCTTAGGCCCAGTTGACGCCAGGATATATTATGATAGGAAGCGTAGAATACAACCCTGTCAAGTAGTCTCAAAGCATATGCACTTTCATAGCAGCAGCATCACACCCACACCATTCTCGTTGCTCATCATGCAATTAAAAAAATGGCCCCCGATTTGGTGGCCCCAGTTGCTCTGGTGAACGAATCGCTCAGTCTGGCTCCGCAACTGAGCTAATACTGTCGTTAGTAGAGGGCTCAGTAGGTGGTGTCCTGCGTATGTTAGCTCAGAACAGGCACCACTGAACACCACCAAAGTGACCCAGCAGCAGAGCAGGGCCCCTTGGGCTGGTGGTCCCATATCAGCCTGATATTGATGTGGTCCCTGTGGACTTCCGACTCTGATGATGCCATACAAATCTGGGTACGGCTGTGGCGGGGAGATTGAAATGAGCATAAGAAAAATAAAGCTACAACCAGAAAGCACACACACCTTTAAGTAAGTGCAAAACATCCGCTTGCAAGTTCTGAAGAAGAGGATTTAGTGCAAAGCTTGTATTCTTGTAAAAGTCAGTCAGATGGGTGGGTGTGTACATGGTGTGTGCTCACCACTTGATTTGGAAACTTCAGAAATAAATTTATAAATTTTATTCAAGGATATTGTGAAATGCAAGAAAAATGGAAGCAGTACTTGGTACCACAAACTCATCTGTTTTGTCGATTCTGTAAAGAAACATGCAACAGTTTCTCCACTTATATAGATGGGCAAGCTTGGATCTTATCGCCAGTGGTCACATATTATAGACTATAGATAACTCAATCAGGTTGTAAAAGTTAACCACACCTGCATGTTTCCAGTTGGGATTCTAGATCAAGCTCAACTGGGTTTGGGTGGTGGGGGGTGGGGGGTGGAGTCTATTTCTGATGATGTGTACTAAAAGAGAAAGAAAACCACTGATAATACTTGCAACCCAAAAGCACAAAAAAACATAACATGCTACTGGCAAATGGGGTTTTAGAATTACCTTTGATTAGAGTAAAGGCAACTGGAAAGCAGCTTCAAGCGCAACACATTATAAAATAAAGCACATAAAACTAATTTTGACCCTGGAACAATAGATAATAGGGGGAGGGGGTAGCAAACAAAGCGGAGGGCATTAACTGCATAACTTCAATGATTCTTTCAGATACCAGGAAAAACCACTGTCTAAAAATTTCACATAAAGACATGATGCAAGGCATGTCCTTCAGGTTGATATGATCAAGAAATGATACAGGCAACAAGCTACACAAATATTACCTGTCTATTTGAAGGTGAACAATGTGGCCATTGCTTGGAATGCTTACATCAACTAAACCAATTACACAAGTGTCCAGATAAACTGGACAAATTTGATGCATCCAAAATAAATATCAAAAGGCAAAACAAAATAAATAAATAAAACTACGTATGTAAATTTGAAAGCATTATGTAATTCATTTATAAAAAAGGGGGGTGGGGAGCATGTTATGTTTGGCAGAAAATTATGAGAGATGAGTCACTCGCACTTAGCAGCACCATTATGCTCGCTGTTTATGCAGAAGAAAGAAAAAGTGAAATCAAGCAACTCAATGGTGGGAGAGAAACCACACAACAAAGGCATGGCCTTACAGCTGGGGAACATATAAACCCAAGACAGGAAACACTTCTTGATCACAATCTTAACATCACTACAATCTTTAACAACAACGATGTCAGGCTATGTTGGAATAATGATCTAAAGGCACAGTGGGTAACACAGCAGTCAACAATACCCAAATTCTACCATCTACAATATTTTTAAAAAGTAATTTAAAAGGGCATCAGCAATAAACTGTACTCAGTACTTCAAATTGCGCACATCAAAAAATAAAATAAAAGACACGTCAGCCTTTGGTTAGAATCCAAGAAAACAATGCTAAATGTTTCAATACAAAATGTCAAAAATGTGGCTGACAACAGGAATGGAACAGGCAAGCATTTTCAATGCACAACTAGCTGTCCACCAGCAGTCCTTGCTGAAATGCAGGTTTTTCTTCTATCCTGCATATCAAGGTTCATGTCATGACTCTCTTCTACATGCATAAAGGCTACAACCAGTTGATTTAAATTTACACATAAAAATCATGCTAATAATATCCTTCCGTTCCACAAACATTCAAGAGTCATTTCAAAACTATTTTCAAATCAGACCATTAGGAAACAAGACTTCAAATAACATCCAGCTCTGCTTATATCAAATACTATTGGAGGTTTTTAAAAAGTTTTATATAATACCAGAATTAAACTTGGAACAAATGCATAAATCAAAGCTAATAAAACTATTCTTACAAATGATCATTTTGGGGTTCTCCAAAAATGTAGAAAAAAAATTAACCAGATTTTATCTTGATGTTATTTATCATCATAAAACTTTTTTTAAACAACTACTATGAGAAATAAGTTTTCAAGATACCCATTATAAACACAAGCACACATGCATGTGTGTATACCAACACACACACAATTTTTTTCCATTCTTGCCCATAGTATAGTAATCTTTACTGTGATAAACCATGGCCTACGCCTTTCCATAAAATGCACAATCTTGTTTAGCACACTAGTGTTGAATGGAACTCACATGAAACCCTGCTTCCTGACAGCCTTAAAACCGCTGCGCATCAACCTACAAGACAAAATACCACGACAAATGACCAGAGAAAACAGGGCTAACAGGTATATCAGGTGTGTGCTAAAGCAATGGAAGAATGCAGGCACATTGCCAAACAAGAGGACAACAGACAGACAGACAGACAAAAAGGGGCAGCACAGAATGGTGGGCAAGATATGGTTGCAGAACTCCTGACAGACCAACAACCAGACAGCTTGATAACGTCAAGAAACAACATGGGCGTGACGACATGGCACAGAGTGGCACAAGACAGGAATCAACAGAGGACTGGAACAGAGGGCTGGCTGCTACATCCTGCAGTGGATGGACAATGTCAAGGTGCTCACAGTCCTATCACTGGCTAATTTGACTGCTAGGTGGTGTGGACACAAACAGTAAATCTACAAAGCCATGCTATAGGTAGACCAACCTTTTCAAAGTCAATGATAGAAAATCTTGACACCAACTCAAAAAGGAAAGAGCTTTATACTGTGATGCCAACTAATTAAAAAAAAAAGAGCTTTATACTTTGATACTAAATAATTCAAAAGGAAGGAAAGAGTTTTGTATATTAACACCAACTCGGGAAGGAGATAGCTTTATACTTTTGATACTAGCTTATTCAAAAGGAAGAAAAGAGCTTTATACATTGACACCAAGTCAAGAAGGAAAGAGCTTTATACTTTTGATACCAGCTAATTCAAAAGGAAAGAAAGAGCTTTACTTTGACATGAACCAATTAAATATAAAGGAAGAAACTTTATATCTTGATAACAACCAGTTTAATTTGAAGCAAAATCTACACCTGGTACATTACACACATGAAACATAGCACTGACTTACATACAGTCAGCACTTTTTCCAGCACAGCAGCTGTCAAAGCTTAACTCAAGACTGGCTTGTTTATCTGCATGGTATTTCTCCCTTACAATTGCTCCACCATCATGACAATCTCCAGAAAAAAATCATCTTCAACTAGCTAATAAGCCAAAACAATGTCTGATGCAACTAGTTGACTATGAAAGAAAGAACTTTGAATCCAACTAACTCAAGACAAAGGAAAAAACGTTATACTTTGATATGGACTCACTAAATAGGACAAGAAAGAACTTGATACTTAGATACCAACTAACTGAATGCAAGGAAGAGCTGTATACTTTGATACCAACTAATTCAGTATGAAGGAGAAACGCTAGACAACAGCTCACTCATTATGAAGGAAAGAGCTTTATACAGCAATTAACCTGAATATGAAGGGGGAAAACCATTTTGAAGCAAATCAACTTGATGAGAAGGAAATCAGTCTTTGCTTTGGTTAACTACCTGTTCAATACCAAGAAAACATTTTTGACACCAACTGCATGATGGAAAGAAACTTTATACCAGGATACCAACAAAACAATTCTTGGGAAAGCTTTACAGTTTGATGCCAACCAACTGCATAAAAAAGGAAAACACTTTATACTTTGAGACGAACTACCTCAAAACAAATGGAAAAAATGTGATAGTCTGAAACCAGCGGATTCTACATGAAAGAAAGACCTCAATACTTTAGCACCAACTAATACAACATGAAGGAAAGAACTTAATATGTTAATACAACTAACTCAATATGAAGAAAGAACTTTATTCACTGATACAACCCAATATGAAGGAAAGAACTTTATACTTCGAAACAAATAACTCGTTATGAAAGAAAGAACTTTAATACAACTAACTCCATATGGAGGAAGAAAATTAATACTTTAATACAACTCTATGTGAAGAAAAGAACTTTGATATAAGTAACTCAATATAAGTTCAGGGGGACAGGAAAGCTCAGTAATCAGAGCACTTGATTTCCCCAAGCCAATGTTAAACAGCATTGAGCGTGTTTATCAAGTGGATGGGTAACTGTGAGCCTTGGCTTCATATAGTCCACCCAGTTCACCAAGCTGTAAATAGGTACCTGCCCTCATTAGGGTCGGGAAAGGCAAAGCAGCAAGGGAGAGGAGATGAGCGCAACCCTCAATATGCTGGCCCCTGGAGAAGGTAGTCTCTGATGCCTCTCTCCCCTAAGACCACATAGGTTATGGGGCACCTTTACCTTTTAACTCAATAAGAAGGGGGGAAAAACTTTACCTTTGATACAACTCAATATGAGGGAAAGATTTTTTAATATACTTTAATACAACTCAATATGAAGGGGAAAACCTTTGATACAACTCAATATGAGGGAAATAACCTAATACTTTGGTACAACTCACTCAATATGAAGAAATGAACTTAATACGTTGATATAACTAAATATAAAGGAAATATTTTTATACCATGATACAACTCGATATGAAGGGACAAACTATGATACAACTAACTCAATATGAAGGAAAGAACTTAATAATTTGATACAACTAACTCAATATGAAAGAAAGAACTTAATACTTTGATACAACTATCTCAATATGAAGGAAAGAACTTTCTACTTTGAAACAACTAACTCAATATGAAGGAAAGAACTTTCTACTTTGAAACAACTATCTCAACATGAAGGAAAGAACTTAATACTTTGATACAAGTATCTCAATATGAAGGAAAGAACTTAATACTTTGATACAACTATCTCAATATGAAGGAAAAAACCTGTTCGATGCAGATTAAATATACAGGAAATAATGTTATACTTTGGTAGAGTAAATAAATATGAACGAAGGAGCTTTATACTCTGAGACCAACAAACTGAATGTGAAGCAAAGAGTTTTAATCTTTGATACCAACAGACACTATATCTAGCAAAAAACTTCATCCTTTGACAACTTCATAAATAAGGAGGACAACGATTTTAATTTTCTGACACCAAACCTTATTTCATATGAAAGAAAACTACAGAGTTATCCCAACTCAATAAGGAATAAGCCTTATACTTTGACACCAACTAAACAGAATGAGGGAAAAACCTTAAACCTTGGTAACAACCAGTTCACCATGAAGGACCATCTACAGTGGTACATGGACTCCCTTACAACTGATTTTTTTTTCTAGTGCTGCAACGATCAACTCACCGACTTTGTGTCATAGATCTTTATGTCAGACCTCAATACTCCACACTTACACTACTACAAAATGCTGTGTCGTAGCTATTCATACATAAGGAAAAAAGGTTAATACTTGTTTAATCCAAAGGATGCTACACATGCTAACTGAATCAGTCTTCTGTCAAATGTGTGTGTACCTTCAGACTTTATTTTTACATCACGGCAAGTTGACAATATTTCATAACAAAACTGGTGTACACGCTAAAAGAGGCAATATTGGCAGATTTTACTTCAAAGTGATTCCTGAGCCTGAGGAAACAATACTGTGCGTGAAATCAATGCGATTCTTTCTTGGGGATTAGCTGATGGATACTTTCACTGCTGTGTGTAATTTTTTTTTTTTTTTTTTTTTGGGGGGGGGTGTACTTTTTAGCATTTGTTGACTTACTTTAAGGCAAAACACAAAAGATGTGAGATACCTATGGACAAATATCTTTGTGAATCGTAGAACTGAAAAACATTCATTGATATATAACTTGTTTGGTTTTGTTAATCTCAAAGTAATATACAATTTTTAAAAAACATGGCCAAAATAGTGTGTCACAATTTTGTCGGGATGTTAAATAGACTGCAACTCCAATGAGTCAAGGATTAGCTTAAGACTGCCTTATTTCCCTGTTTGTCTTTTTTTTTTTTTTTGCAAGTCCTTCCACTGTCATGTTAGTTCCAGAATAAAGATTTTCAAATGGTCAGTAATCCAACACCACTCTTTCCCTGTACTGCTGTTTCCTTACATGGCTGTTTCCCCACACCGCAGAACTGTGTCAGAGTTAAGGGAACAGTGTTAAGAGTTAAGCATTAAGATCAGAACAATAAACTGTTAGGGTTTGCGGTATGGGGCAAGAACAAGGGTTAGTGTTAACAGCACAAGGGAACAGCACTACAGGATAACAGTGGTATGGGGAAAAGTACTGCTCTGTCTTCAAACATCCAGCACTCGTCATGTGCACTTTTTTTCACATTTAGCTCATCACAGAAATATCTAGCAAAAATAATTTGTTGCCGTGAAATATGCGATAATATGCCAATAATGTCTATATCAACGATTTACAACACCACAAATGTCTGAACCTATTCACGTTAACTCTCCCCAGCCCCTCATTTCTAGTCTGGGGTTTTCATTACAAATGTTTTGTATCAGTCTTTCTGATTGGGAATTTAAGATCTTGAATTTTCTGCATTCTTTCTATCACTCCATTATGACATTGTAAGCCATTAACAGGAAGGCTGGACCATTTTTCTTTCAAAAGCGCAATTACCATACTTTACTGGTCTGTGTGTTAGTTGTGTTTGTGACCTGAACCTCTCTGTGTCTTAGTGTCAGAGAAAACTGTCCGTATAGTACCACCAGCTAAAATATGAAGAAAACCATTTTACTTTGAAACCAGCTAGTTCACAATGTAAGAAAAAACTATACTTTTATCCCAACAAACTGAATATGAAGCAAAGAACTTTACATATGAATTAACATGAATTAACCTAATATGAAGGAAAGGACTTTACACTTTGATATCAACTAGATAATTATGAAGAAATGTACTTTGTACTTTAACATCAAATACCTATAACATGGCAGAAAGAATCGTTTCCTTTCATAAAAACTCAAAACTTTATACTTTGACACCAACTAATTCAAATGAAGGGGGAAAATGTTATACTTTGATTTATACTTATTTGATGTAAAGGAAGGAACTTGCGATTTGACACTAACTTTTCCAAAAAAAGAATTAAATACATTTTTGATACTAACCACAACATGAAGAAAACAACTTTGTACTTTGATGCCAACTAACACAAGACGTAGAAAAAAAAACGTTTTTACTTAAACAAAAACTAATTGAATAGAACGGAAATAGTATATAATTTGGTACCAACTAATTCAATGGAAAGAAAAGAAGCATATTCTTTGATACCAACTAATTCAGTATCAAGGAAAGAGTTCATACTTAAACTCAACATAAAGAAAATAAGTGTATACTTAAAAAGCCAAAAAAGTCAGAAAAAGAAGAAAAAAAGTATTCAATACCAACACAAAGGAAACAACTTTCCATCATATGAGCAAACTGATTATGAAGGGAAAAATCAAAACCTTTAATACCAACTAACTCAAATTGCGAAAGATTGTACTTAAACAAATGCACTTTGAAGGAAAGAGCTTTATACTCTGACGTCACCTGCCTCGAATGAAGTTGAACTTTCATACCAACTAGCCAAATTTGAAGGAACAAACCTTATATTTGGGTACCAACTAACCTAATTTGAAGGAACGAGATGTAAAACTCAGTAAGAAAAAGAGAATGGTATAGTTGATACCGACTCAGTATAAGGGAAGGAAGTGAGGTTTATTCTTTGATACCATCTAATTCAATATAAATAAGAAATATTTAATTTAATATGAAGAAAAACATGTATAAGTCATAATTTTACACAAGCTAAGTTTATTCCTTCAGAGCAATTTAGTATGAGAGAAACACCTTTGATACAGAGTAACTCAATATACTGGGGAAAAAATACCAGATTCCAAATAAGTAAAGAGGAATAAGTAAATGAGAATGTGTTACTTACATACCAACCAACTAACACTAAGGAAAAAGCTTTATTCTTTGATACATACATACTAGATATGAAGAAAATCTCTTTATGCTAATATTAATACCAACTAAGGCAAAATGACTTTGACCCAAACTAATCAAATATGAAGGTTAAAAACAAAAAAAAGGGGGGGAGGGTGTTCCCATAACCTATGCCATCGTGTAGAGCAAAAAGTCAGAGACTTCTGCACCTCTAGGGGCCAGCATTTTAAGGGCAGCAGACATTTCCTTTCCATAACTGCTTCACCTTCCTTGTCCCTACAGAGGACGGGTACCAATTTACAGCTGGGTGAACTGGGGAACTGTACTGAAACCAAGATACTCAAACTGTCACCCATTCAAGAGGCAACCATGCCCAATGCTGTTAAACCTAACCCAACTTAATTATCAAGCAAAAATGTTGAAACCTTCTACCTTGATATGAAGGAAAGAATTTCATACCTCTATAGAAACCAAGTATGAAAGGAGCAGCTTTTACTTTGCTACCAACTCACTCGATAGGAAGAAAATAACCTTACACACTGATACCAAGTAGTTTAATAGGAAGGAAACAACCATATGTTTTGATACCAACTAAATGGGAAGGAAATAAATCAGTAGTTTGATATCAACTCAGTGTGAAAGAATTTACCTTGATACCTACTAACTGAATAGAAAAGAAAGGAATTTTGTACCTTGATACCTACTGACTGATTATGAAGGAAGGAAATTTGTAACTTGATACCTACTAACTGAATATGAAGGAAAGAAAGAATTTTGTACCTTAATACCCACTGACTGAATATGAAGGAAGGAATTTTGTACCTTGATACCTACTGACTCAATATTAAGGAATTTTGTACCTTGATACCTACTGACTCAATATTATGGAATTTTGTACCTTGATACCTACTGACTGAATATGAAGGAAGGAATTTTGTACCTTGATACCAACTGACTGAATATGAAGGAAGGAATTTTGTACCTTGATACCAACTGACTGAATATGAAGGAAGGAAGGGATTGTGCACCTTGATACCTACTGACTGAATTACAAAGGAGGAATTTTGTACCTTGACACCTACTGACTGAATATGAAGGAATTTTGTACCTCGATACCTACTGACTGAATATGAATAAAGGAAGGAATCTTGTACCTTGATACCTACTGACTGAATATGAAGTAATGAATTTTGTACCTTGATACCTACTGACTGAATATGAAGGAATATTGTACTTTGATACCTACTGACTGACTATGAAGGAAGGAACTTTGAACCTTGATACCTACTGACTGAATATGAAGGAATTTTGTACCTTGATACCTACTGACTGAATATAAAGGAAGGAAGGAATTCTGTACCTTGATACCTACTGACTGAATATGAAGGAAAGAATTTTGTACCTTGATACCTACTGGCTGAATAAAAAGGAAGGAAGGAATTTTGTACCTTGATATCAACTTTTTAAATAAGAAATTAAGAACCTTATGCTATGATAGTAACGCAATAGGAAGTTCAGACCTTTATCCTTTATACAGCAATACCAACAAGTTCAGACCTTTATCCTTTATACAGCTATACCAACAAGTTCAACATGAAGGCAAGAGCTTTACATTTTGATACCAGCTAAACATTAAAGGAAGATATGTATACATAGACATATAGCTGAATATGCCTGAAACAAACTTATTTCATTTCATTTCATGTTAAGAGCTCTACAAACCAGGGAGGACAGTCATGTCAAAAACACTTTAATCATCCTATGAAGGGCAATTACAATACTGACAGGCACATTAATACATATAATTATCTCAAAAGACACAAGAAAACTACATTTCAAATTGTTATGAACATTCCAAGATAGCTTAAAAATATATATATTTATCACCCACACACAAACCCAGGCGCACACACACACACACGGCATAAACACCCACACACACACACACATTAATACACACACCAATGTAGGAATACAATGTTTTAAAAACAACATTGATTGGAAAAGACATATGAACTTATTAGTTACATGTGCACGCACGCACGTACTAAAGACATAAACTTACAAGCACACAATTTAAAAACCATTTAAGCCAAAAGTAAGATACAAGAGTACTTATTTTCATGACCACACACCCACACCCGACAATCAGGGAGGTATATCAGAGAATGTAAAACTGTTTGGTCAGTGCTGTTTTGAATTTAGAATTCGAATGACTACTGGAACAAAAGAATTTCTTCATCTATTTGTTTTACTGTTGGAGCACCAAAAACGGTGTCCTGAAGGCAACAACTGAAATTCCGAAGACATAACATGAGAAGGATCAGCCAAGATGGCAGTCGCTTTGTGCACAAGCTGCTGATCGCAGTACGACTTGAGATCTCTTTGATCTTCTCCAATTATTTTTGAGTACTTTCTAACAATTCTCCAAAGACTATTCTTGTCTTTAACACTGAGGTTGTTGTGCCAACAGATGAAAGCAAATCTTAGAACACTCTCTATGTAGGACTTGTAGAACAAAGAAAGAATCTTTTTGTCAACAAAAAATGAGTTCAGCATCCTTAGAAAATACAGACGTTTTTGTCCCTTTTGACAATAGCAGTGTTAGCATCCCAGTTTAATTTGCAATCAAAAATAGTTCCCAGATACTTGTACTTCAAAACGTTTTCAACTTCTTGACTATGGATGATAATATGCTCAGAAGTGTGACCCGATCTTCTGAAATCGATAGGAAGATATAACAGAGACAAAAGAGCACTGTCAACGGCAAATTTTACAAGAAAGGAATTTTCATAGCTTTCTCTGCAATCATTTGTGTATGGAGTGTATAGAAGTGGTGAGAGAACGCAACCCTGTGGAAAACCCGTACAGGTAAATCTAACCCATGAAGATATTTTATTGGCCAAAACACGCTGCAGTCTGTTAGTTAAAAATTCAATCAGCCAACGAACAAGTTGACAGTCTACATCAAATTTTGAAAGTATTTTGTGAACAAGAACATGAGGCTGCATTGTATTGAAAGCTAAACTTAAGCCAGCAAACAATATTCTGGAATGACAGTCAGGTGTTTCTAAGTGGTTGTACAACTTGTTCAAAATGAAGTTTGGCATCTTCAACACCTCGTCCTGTCCTGTAGGTAAACTGTAGCGGGTCAAGGTCTTTCTCTTTAGTGGAAAGAATGAGAGATTTTACAATCTTTTCTAAAGGCCATATCAGGGCTGTCATCTTATTAAATTTGAGCTACTCCAATAACGTTCACTGTAACTGCCGTTCATGGGATGATTAAAGTGTTTCTGACTTGACTTGAAATTCACTCTCAACACCATCCATTCCCTTAAAAAATCCAACTCTGTCAATCTAAAGAGAAAAAAATTTCTCAAAGCCAATAAAAACCTAGCTTTGCTGAGGACTCCAGCCTTTCCACTTAATTTATCATCCCTAGTTACCACTCCCAAAAAAACACATTTTGAACACAAAAAAAAGCATAATGCCATATGGCCAAATAATACTGCAAAGTGGACACCCTCTGGCCATCCCAGTGTGTACTATTTCACTACCTGGACACCAGACCAAAACAAAATAGGCAAAATGGCATATAATATCCCCCCCAAAAAAAAAAAAAAAAAATTTAACAAAGATTTGCTTGAAATTTTTTTTGGAAAATGAAATAAAACTTTAAATTTTGCATCAAAGTCCTCAGTATGAAGAAAAAACTTCATCCTTAGACCCCAAAGGGCTCAATCTGAGGGAAATAATCTTATACTTTGATGCACATTAAAGAACCCACAGTCTTTCATGGTGTAGGAAATCATGGTGTTGGCTTTCACGGTGTAGACATTCATGGTGAAGACTTTCAGGGTGGAGAATTTCATGGTGTTTTCTTTAAAGTAGAATTTTGCAATGCTTATGACTTTTTTGATGTAAAATTTTATGGCGACCACTTGCTTGATGTAGAATTTCATAGTGATGACTTTTATGATGATGAATTTCATGGTGATAATTTCTATGGTGTAGAATTTCATGGTGATAACTCCTCTGGTGTAGAATTTCATGGTGATGACTTCTACGTTGTAGAATTTCATGGTGTAGACTTCTACAGTGTAGAATTTCATGGTGATGACTTCTATGGTGTAGAATTTCATGGTGATGACTTCTATGGTGTAGAATTTCACGTGTCGACTTCTATGGTCCAGTTTTCCACAGCACCTGTAGGGCAGGAAAGAGAAAGAAGTGCGTTTAGATTTTCTTTTTTAATTATAAGACTTTATTGCTGTGAACAAAACTTTAATCATTATGGTACCACCAAGACACCCATTCAAGGCATTTCCACCCTGAAGTTTATATCAGTACAGACTCCACTCCCCCAATAGTCTTTTGGATGAGGTGATAAACTGACTATCCATAAACAAATGCACACATTCAAAACTCCTTCTGCCATGGAAAGAATAGGTCACTGTGGCCAGCAGGAATGCATGAGAACAGTTTACAAAAGTGGCATGCACACTTCTTGGAGTGTGGCTACCTTATTGATGGGCAAACCGTCGCATATGCAAATTCTGAATAGTGATGATCACAGACATAGGAATGATTACAAATGAAGTTAATAAAAATGATAGTATAATAATGATAATGATAATAATCATAATAATAAATATAATCAGCGGCATAATAGAAATGTGCTAGAATACTGTAATGATGCTGATGATGACAATGATGACACCACCACAATAATATGACAGAGATGATATATAACGATAATCTTCTTCTTCCTTTTTTGTCATGTTTCTCCCAGGGGAGGTTTGACATTGATGAGCTTTCTCCGTCTCTCTCTCTGTTTTGAGCTTCCTCCTTATTTATGCCCCTTTGTCTAAGATCAACTGCAATACAGGCAGCCCAGATCTTGCTAGGTCTTCTCTTTGGTCTCTTTCCATCCACTACGAAGTTCATTGCTCTTTTTATGATGTGGTGGTCTGCTTTCCGTTGAACATGCCCAAACCAGCGCAGTCTATTGCTACTAGCTACAGACATCAGATCATCAACTTTGTACATTCTCCATAGTTCTTCATTCGTGATCCTGTCTTCCCATTTGATCTTTGTTATGTAGCATAGCATTCAGTTTTCACAGCTTTTCAACAAACATTTGACGGTTTTTGTGAAAACCCACATCTCCGAGCCATACAGGAGAACAGGTCTGATGCAGGCCTTATATATCAGGCAGCGTCTCTCCAGTGGGATTTTCTGATTTCCGAGCAGACTTGCCAATTCTTTCCATTTCTTCCAAGCAATCACAATCCTGGTTCTGACAGCTAACTCAGATTTTGCTTCGCAGCTCATCATCTCTCCCAGGTAGCAGAATTCGTCTACAACTTTTATCTTCCCTTGTTCAAATTCTAGCTCCTCCTTTCCTGCATCGGTATTGTCTTCACCCTTCTTATTCATACAACTGGGGCAGACAAATACTCCGTCCTCCTTCTTCAGACTTTTGAGCTTTGAGCATCTTTTGTGACACCAATAATTATTGACATTTGGAGCATTTGATCGAATTGTTCCCTACACCTTTGTGGCAGACACCACATGGGTATTTGCCTTGCTCTCTTTGTTTGCGGTCTTTCCAACTTCATTGCTTTGGCTTTCAACATTTTCCTTCATTCCTTGCTTTAATCTCTGTTTCTAATTTTCCAAAATCTTCAAGTGCGTACACGCCCACTCCCAACTAAGTCATAAGCAACACATTCCCAATCTTTCTGGCCTCTCCATTTCCTGGATTTCAACACACAAAAAAACAGGGAGGGGTAAAATTGGACCCTTTGGGTCACTCCTAATTTATCTAAAGCTTTTGGGCCCAATTTACAGTTTTCATTTTTTGTAGGGAGTTCTTGTACAAATCATACCTATAGTTTAAGAAAAAAAACCTTTTCATAAAAATGGATACCTTTTTCCCTTCTCATAGTTACAAAATAGTTCATATTATTGTAATAACTAAAAGGTATACCCCCTCAGTGTCGGCGAGGACCAAAACGGGGTTTTATGTTCAGTCGCTTTTTGGGTAAATCTACGGTCAATTGCTTACGATTCCCAAAAAAAAATCATGATTTCCCGACTTATTCTATGCCTTGACTTTAAAAAAGCTTTCAACTCGGTAGATAAGTTCTGTTCAAAGTTCTTGATCCCTTTTGGTTTGGGCTGTGAAATTCGGAGATGGATCGCCCCTTTAAATACGGTAAAAATCACAATTCAGAAAAAAAAGATTTTCCGGGTTTTAATATCAGCCATGGGGTAGAAAGGGACCCAAATCTCATACTTGTTCATTCCTGTGTTGAAATTTTTAGCTCACGATCAAAAAATTTAAAAATAAAGGGAATTAAAATAGCTAAACAAAAAAAGACTTTCGTATCCGTGACAGGACATTTTTCAGATGGCAATAAAAAATTCATTTGAAAAAGTAAGAAGTAAAAATGTTTTGGAAAGGCCCTTGGTTTTTTATGAATAGGGAAAAAAAACATTGCTGTTGGCGGGGTTGAAAGAGAAATTATCAGAAAAAGTATTTGCCTCCTACAGGGGGTTTGGAACCCATCATCATTCACGTTTTGGCTTGGGTTACTATTCATGGGACGTTCCCCAAATCAATAAGAAAGGAAATCAGGGAAAATAAACATAAAAAAATATGGTTAAAAAGACAGATAACACCTTTAGGGGGTAGCATTTCCCAAAATTATCTTCTTTAAAAAATAATAACCGTGGATGCTTTCCCAAAATCCTCAGCAAAGACTTTTAATCATTAGAAAATTTATTTTATTTTTGTTTGGGATAGACAAAGACAAATTGGTAGAAAAACGGCAAAAATTTTGAAAACGGTGGGTTGGTATCCCAGACATTGGCTATATGTTGTGCTTAAAATGACATGGAAAAGAAAGCTAAAAAAAAACAGTAAAAAGGGGAAAAATTTATATATAGCAAAAATTTTCCCAAGATCTTTTAAATTCAAGGTAGGAGGTGAACTAGATTGATAAAAAATTTAAATATTTTTGGAAAGGTCTTGTTGGTACGACAGTTTGGAAGAAAACAAACTGTAATCCAATAGATTCTTTAACCTATTTTCTGAAATCACAATATTTTTGGGAAAAAAAAAAAAAATTTTCATAAATTTGGATAATAAGAGGTGTTTCAGATAGGTCATTTTAAAATGACAAAAAACCGATACTTTCGTTTAAACATTTAAAAAAAAATGCAGTAAAACACAAAACATCTAAAAAGTTTGTACAGAAATACAAAACTTTTGAAAAAAGAGATGGTTTGCACCAAATAGTAAAAAGTAAAATTTTGCCTAAAACTTTTGAAAAATATATATTTTTTAATTTTTAGGAAAATTCAAGGTTTATTTAGATAATTTAAGTTCGGGACCTTTAAAACCCAAAATGTTTTGCAAATGGGAGAAAAATTGGCCAGAAAATAAATTTGGGAAAAAACAGAAAATAAAAAAGATTAAGAATAAAACTAAAATGGTTCCACTAAAAAAAAACCCACAGAGATTTCCCAACAAACATTGTTTAATTAAAATTGGGTTGTGAAAAAGCGACTTATGACGTTCTGCCAAAATGGAAAGAGTGGTTCATCATTTGTTCGGCAAGCCGAAAACGCAAACTTTTTGGGGCGGGAGGTTTTTAAAAGCCGAATTCAGGCAGGGAAGTTGTTTTCCTTAAATGAAAAGTTGGGTTTTTTGGCCCAAGGAAACAATCAAAACAAAAAAACATTTGAAAAATTTTTTTATAGCAAGCTTTTACTTTACAGAGAAAGTAAAGTGTCCCCTTTTCACCAAAAAATTCAAAACGCTTTAACGGAATTTTTAAATTGTTAAATATTTCCTTCAAGCTACTATAAATGTTTATAAGAAAATTTGTGTGTAAGACGTACCTGAAACAAAGAAATTTTTTTTTGGAAGTGGAAATTGTTGGGGGGTATGTTCAAAAAAACATGGATCATAGGAAAAAGTCTTTTATTCGACCTTATGCAAACGGGGGTTTTATCATGAGGATGATTCTCTGGTTATTTTGGGGGGGGGGGGGGGGGAATAAGTTACGTTGTGTCGGGGGTTCAATTTCTCTCTGAACTAAAAAACTTTTTTGCTGTAAAAAAAAACAAAACAAAAAAAATTTAAAGGTGAGTGGGTTTTGTTTTTTTTTTAGATGGGGTAATTTAATTGAAAATTTGTTAGGGAAACGATAGAATATTAAGTTTAAAAGTGACAAAAAATTTTTTAGTGGTGCACAAAAAAAAATCTGCATTTTATTATTTACTTTTTTTAAATTCGCATGAAAAAAAGACTTACTTTTTTTCAAAAATCCCTTGATACTTTTTAAAATTTTTTAGTTAAAGGGAAAAAAGGCGTTACTCTTCGAAATGGAACCAACTTTACCTTTGCGCAAATTGTTTCAACGGCCTTGTTATAGCCTCTCCAAATTTTCAATACAGTGAGTCTGCAGGTTTTTAAATCAGGAATTGAACGGATTCCAAGTTTCAGTTGTTGAGTGCAATTTTCTAAACACTTGCTTCATCACATATGCTTGTGTGAGAGTGCATTGTTTTTCAAAACACTGATTTAAGCTGAACCCAAAAAAAAATTGAAAATTGTCCTATTTTTTCCATTGGGGGCCCCCCTCAGGATTGAAGTTTTAAGGCGGGAAAAACCTCAAGGTAGTTGATTTGCAAAAAATTTGGGAAAATTTTAAAAATGCATGAGACAAACCACCCAACAGTGAGAGGGCAGACGACGGGTGAAAAGAGGGGGATTTTTTTTAAAGGTTACGAATTTATTGTTTTTTTTGGCCTGCACCATTTAGGCACCACAAATTATTATTTTGGGTTTAGTTTAATTGGTTTCAAAACAATTTACCTTAATACTTTTCCAAGCAAATTTGATTAATAGAGAGAAATATATGAAGAAAAGAAGGGTTTGGGGATAGACAAGCTCAAAGAGGGGGCCCAAAATAATTTTGGTTTCATGGGTTAATGATGTTAATAAATGAAATTTATAAGAGATGCTGTTTTGATTAAGGGATGATTTGGTGTATTTTGGTTTGTGTTTACGTGTCATTGAGTAACCGTTAAAATAAAAACAAAAATAATGAAATATTTTGCGGACAAATACGGTTTGTATTCGTTGTTAAAGATTTTAGGCAATTGGTGAGGTCTTAGGGTTTGGGTGTGTGTTCAGGGTTTTGAAGTTTCCAGGTTCGATTCCATTTGTTGTAACTTTTGAAGGATTGGCAGAAATCGGGAATTGTCTTGGCAGTGTTTTTTTTTGTGGTTGTCTGGTTGAAAGTTTCCACTTGATCGGTTGATTTATAAACCCAATTTTTGTAATTAAAATGTTATCCTAATAAATACAAGTTGGGGAAAAAGTCAATTACATGAAATTTAATAGGAAGTCAGTAGTTTGTGGGTTAAAAAATAAGTCTGTAAAAAATATAGAACTAAATTCTTTGATAATTAAATTGTTTGGTTTGTAACTTAGAGTGATTAAATTTTCTTTTAAATAGTAAATTTTGTAATTTTGTGTGAATAATTCATTGAGTAAGAATTGTTTAAAAGGGTGCTTTTTTGCTGCTTTTTTATTATTTTTGGAAATCTTCCATTTTGAGTTATTAGAATATAAATTTTAAGTCAGTATCCCAAATCTTTCCTGAATTCTGTTTTTATTGGCCATTTCCCAACGCGGGAACGTTTCAATTAGGGAAAAGTTTTTGAGTTGTTGATAGAAAATAACGTTTAGGGGCGGTATATGGAAGAAAGGGTTGTAACCACAAAACAATTAGGATAAAATGGGGGGATCGGAAAAGTGGTTTAAAAAAGCATTATATGTGATTTTTTTCAATTAGGATAAGAAATATATAGCAAAAATAATTGTGAGTGAATATGCAAAATTTAGAAAGCTATATCAAAATTTACAATATCAATTTTTGAACCTTTTGGTATTCTCAGCCATATTCTGTAGGTTAGGGATTTCAGGAAGTGTTTTAAATTTCGTGTTTCAGTGTTAGATCTAGGGTTGGTTCATGTGTATGTTAAATGCATCTTAAGGTTGGTTTTCATGTGTAAATAGGATTGCACATTTGTTTTGGGTTTGTTAGTTTTCTTTGGTGTATATAGTTTATTCATCTATATTTATTCTTCAAAAAAAATTTTGTAATTAAAAATGTTATTTAAAATGAATACAAATTTGTTAAAAAAAGTTAATAAGGGTAAATACTAGTCCGAGTAGTTCGGGGCATTTAAAAATAAAAAGTCATGTGACGTTAAAACTTGATTTTTTTCAACTATTTAATTAGCTTATCATGAAATTTGTTGGCGGTCTTTATAAAAATGAGAAATTTAAAACAGATAATCGCTTTAAAAGGGGAATAAAAAAAAGGCCATGTAAATTTAATGTTTATTTGAACATTGGGATTACTAAATTCAAATTATTTATTTATATTTTTTCAATCAAGAGAAAGGGAAAAGACTCTGTTATTTTAATAGTTTCCCGTGGTTGGGGTTTTTAATGTGTCATATTTCCATCGTAAACAATGGCCTCTTCCTTTGAAAAGGTTTTTTAAAGGATTAACCAGGTTGGAGATGGTTTGGGAAGAAAGGGTCTGGTTGTGGGTTTCAAAAGACTTTCAGAAAAGTAAAAGTTGATGGTAATCAGGAAAATAAATTAAGGTTAAATTTTTGTTAGGAGTGCAATTTTAAAATTGGTATCCTCCCATATGTGGTTGAAAGGGGTTTTTAAAATTGATTTAAGTCGAAAAACAAACATATGAAAAATGTACTCATCGCCTTACTTTTTTGGGGCCCCCTAAGATTGAAAGTATATGGATGGAAAATTTATCTTTGAAATGGTTTTACCAAAAAATTGACATTTTTAAATGCAAGGGAACACATCAAGCGAGGGAAGGAAAGGGAGACAGAAAAGAAGGGAAATTTTTTTTTTTCAAAGGTTACGTTTAAAATTCTTTTTGTATTTTTTATTGGTTTGCCTCATTGGCATAAAAATTTAATTATATTATTAAAAAGGAAAACTTATATTTAAAGACAATTTAAATTTATATTAATTTTCAAGACATATATGATTAAAGAAGTAAACTATTCGAAGGACAAAAAAAAGGGGAGAATTTTGAAGGTAAAAGAGAGTCACAAAAAATTTGGTTTAAAATTTGGTAATAATTTTGTATTGTGTTTATAAAAAAATTTTAATAAGAGGGGGGTGTTTTGAGTAAAGATAGGGTTTTGTTGTGCTTACGGGGTCAATTGGGTAAAAAGGTTATAAAATTTCCCAAATCTAAAATGAAAATTTGTTGCAGGAAAAAACCTAGGTGGCTGTACTTGTTAGAAAAGATGTAGGACTTCTGTGGCGTTTGGGGTGATGGCGGCCATGGTAAAGTTAAGGTGCGACTTATCTGTAAATTTGCAAGGTGGGGAAATCGGAGATTGTTTGAGGGTGTTGTTTTCTGTGGTTCAGGTGTCGTTTCCATGTATGTGTTGTTTTCCAACAAATTTTTGTATTATGTTTCTTAAAATCCCAAATAAGTTTGTGGAAACAAGTATTTTACATGTCACTAATACCAATAGTAGTTTGTGTGGTTAAAACATCAGAAAGCTCTGAAAATCATTAAATGATTTTTGATATAAACTTTTTGGGTTTTGCAACTTAGAGTTTATAAATTTTTTTTAAATGCCCAAAATTAGTGATCACAATTTTTTTGGGAGCAAAAACTTCAACTCCATTGATCAAGAAATTTGTTTAAAGACTGCCATTTTTCTGTTTTGTCTTTCTTTGGAATCCTTTCCATTTTGCAGTAAATTCCAGAAAATAAAGATTTTCACCCCGGGCAGTAATCCCACACCACTCTTTCCCTGTACTGCTGTTTCCCTTTCATGGGTGTTTCCCCACCACCGCAGAACTGTGTCAGAGTTAAGGGAACAGTGTTAAGAGTTAAGCATTCAGATCAGAACAATAAACTGTTAGGGTTTGCGGTATGGGGCAAGAACAAGGGTTAGTGTTAACAGCACAAGGGAACAGAACTACAGGATAACAGTGGTATCGGGATAAGTACTGCTCTGTTTTCAAACTACCAGCACTTGTTATGTGTACAGTTTTTCACCTTTAGCTCATCGCAAAAATATCAAGCAAAAATAATTTGTTGTGAAATATGCGATAATATTCCAATAATGTCTATATCAACAATTTACAAAACCACAAATATCTGATCCTATTCAGTTAACTTCCTCCAGCCTATCATCTCTAGTAGGTAAAGTGCTCAAAGATGAAGTGTTCCATGTCGTAGTCTTCCAGGGTGCAGTCTTCCAGGGTGTGTCTTTTCCCGGTGTCATCTTCCCTGCTGTGATTGTCTTGGGTGTGTAGTTTTCTGTGGTGTCATTGGTTCGTTCTTCCATGACGGTTGGGAAATCTTCCAAAAAAAGTTTTTTTAATTAAAAGCATTTCATCCCTAAATTGCCAATACACAATTCTGTTCAAAAAAAAAGTAAAATCACCCATGCTACCGCGTACATAGCCCCAAATCAGTAGTTGTGAGTTAAAACGTCACAAAAACTCCCAAAAACCGACATTAACATGTATGCTTTCAACTATCTTCAAATTTCCCCTTCATCCATGACAACCTCTTAGCATGGCCTTACTCTCATGAAAGAGGAAACCCCCTCTCAAGCCCGACTACATCCCCCCTTTCTAACGAGGGAAGTGAAACACAAAAATGGGCCCTGATCACAAAATTCTCAATGTCTTTTTGGCAACATGGGCATTACTAAATATTACTTATTTATTTATCTTTTCAATCAAGAAGAAAGGAAAAAGCACTCTGCTATTTACCTCAGTTCCCGTGTGTATGCGTTTTTCTCAATTGTGTCATCAGTTCCCCTCGGCCACACAATGGCTCCTACACTTTCAAAAGTGGAACAGGATTGACCAGTGCACAAAATGTTCGCGTGTGTTTGCACACAGGGCCTCTGCTTTATAGCCACATCCCAAAAAACTTCCGGACAGTGGAGTCTGCACTGATGTTAACTAGGCAAAAATCCCCTTTAAAACACGATTTCCCAAACCCACGTTGTCAGAATTGCAAGCGCATCTTCTAACCACTTGGCTATCCCATCCCATTGCTCTGTGAGACAAAGTGCATGTTCTTCAAGACTCTGATCTTAACTGGGAACACCCAAAACAACAAAATGAAAATTGTACCTCATTTTCGCTTCACTTTCTCGTGCTGCGCCCTCAGGATTGAAGTACCCAGGAGGGAACAACTTCCATCGTAAATGTTTCTACACAAAATTGGATCTTTTAAAATCAATGCTCCTGATGCACAAAACACCCCCACACACACGAGGAGGAGACAGACGGACAAAGGGCGAGAGGGCAAAGGAGGAGGGTTTTTTTTCAAAGGTTACAGTAAAATCTCTATTTGTTTTTTCATTTGGCCCTTGCCCTATTAGGCACTACAAAATTTCATTCATCCTTGGAATCTAACAAAGAAAATTTATGTTACAACAAAGACAATCCTTACCTATAAATATTAATATCAAACAATATATTGATTATAATGGAATTATGATGACCAAACAAAAGCAGAAGTAGCAAGCTCAAAACAATGGACACTGCTATTCTTTACATAAACCAGACTCTCCAAAGAGTTGCGTCTTTGAGTTACCAAGATGCCCGTTGTTTGGCTTTACTGTGTCCAAAACTTCAATGTTTTAAGCATACACAATACAATACAAAGCCAAAAAATACAGAAAAACATACCTAACGTGGTGTCCTGTAGTTCCCTCTTTGACGTCAAAGGTGAAGAGCACATCTGTGAGTGTCTTGGCGGTGTCGTGTTCCGTGGTGCAGTTTTCTATGGTCGTCTTCAATGTGTGTGTTCCAGGTTCAGTGTTCCATTGGGCAGTGTTCCATGTTAAGTGTTCATTTGCAAGTGTTCCGGGTGTAGTCTTGCAGGTGCAGTCTTCAAGGGTGCTTGTTCCCTGGTGCAGTCTTCCAGAACAGTCTTGCAGGTGCAGTCTTCCAGGTTCGTCTTACCTGATGTGATGTCTTGGCTGTGTAGTTTTTGTGGTGTCATGTGTGTGTCTTCATCGTATCGTGTGATTTGACTAAACAAAAGTTTTGTAATTTAAAAACAGTCATCTTAAATCGCCGCAATACACAATTCTGTTCAAACAAAAGTAAAATCACCCATGCTACAGGTACATGCCAATTTATAGTGTTTTAGGTTTAAACATCACAAAAGCTGAATGCGCCCTTAACATATAGCTTTTCAAAATTCTCAATTCCACTTCCTCCATGACACCTCTTAGCATGGCCCGTATTCCATGAAAGGAGGAACCCCTTCAAGCCAGATACATTGCCTTTTTAACGAGGAATGAACACAAAAAATGGGATGATCACAAACTTTTAAATGTCTTGTGGGAACATCGGCATTCCTTAAATTTTCTATTATTATTCTTTTTTTTTCAATCAGAACAAAGAAAAAAGCAGTTGCTTTTTTTAATTCCAATCCCTATGTGTAAGCGGTTTTCCCAATTGTGTCATCAGTTCCAATCGGCACACAATGGCGTCCTTACTCTTTCCAAAAGTGGAAAAGGATTGACATTTCTCAAGATGTTCTGCGTGTTTTGCACAAGGGCCTCTGCCTATGCTCTTTCCCAAAAAACTTTCAGGGCAGTGGGAGTCTGCACTGGAAATTAACTCTAGGCAAATCCCCTTTTTAACCGTTCCAAACCACGTTGTCAGATTGCAAGTCAATTTCCAACCCCTTGGCTTCCCTCCCATAAGCTCTGTGAACAGAGTGCATGTTCTTCAAGACTCTGATTTAAGCTGGAACACCACAAAACAACAAAAGAAAATTGTACCTCATTTTGCACTTCCACCTACTCTGCCGCCCTCAGGCATTGAAGTACCTAGGACGGGAAACCTCCATCATAGATTGATTTACACACAAAATGGGATCATTTTAAAATGCAAAACCCAGCCGCACGACACAAACCCACACACACACAGGGGGAGACAGACGGACAAAGGGGACAAACAAAAAGAGGGAGGATTTTTTTCAAAGGTTCCAGATAAACATTCTATTTGTTTTTTCATCGGCCCTTTCTCTCATTGACATCCAAAATTAATTCATCCTTGGAATTAACAAAGAAATTTATATTCGACAAAGCAATCCTTACTGACTCAAAATTTTTAAACAAGACAAATTATTGATTATTTAAAAGTCATGATGAAGACAAACACAAAGCAGTAGTAGCAAGCTCAAAAAAGAGCCCCAAACGCATGGTTAAACATGTCACAATGGAAAACCCGCTATTCTTTTACATAAACCGACTCTCCAAAGAGTTGCTGTCTTTGAGTTCCAAGATGCCCGTGTTGTTTGCGCTTTACTGTGTCCAAATCGTTAATTTTAAGCGAGTCATAATCAATACAATGTCAAAAAAAACAAAAAACAATACATAAACATTGTGTTGTGGTTCGTTTGACGTGCAAAGATGTAGAGACTCTGTCAGTTCTTGGCCGGGGTCGTGTTCCATTTGGGGCAGTTTTCCTTTGGTGCAGTGTTCCCAAAGGTTAGTTTGTTCCAATTTAGTGTTCCATGGGGCAAATGTTCCATGGGAAGTGTTCCAGTGCAATGTTCCGTGGTGAAGTCTTGCAGGGTGCAGTCTTGCAGGGTGCTGTTTTCCAAGGTTTCCAGTCTTCAGGATGCAGTCTTGCAGGGGTGCAGTCTTCCAGGGTGCTGTGTTCCATGCTGTAGTGTTCCAAAGATTTCAGTCTTCAAGGGTGGGAAAGTCTTTCCAGGGTGTCGTCTTCCATGCGTGATTGTCTTGGCTGGTAGTTTCCTGTGGTGTCATGGTGTCGTTCGTCCTTTCCATCGTATTGTGTTGCTCCTTTAAACAAAATTTTCATAATTAAAAACATGTCATCCTTAAATCGCGCAATACACAATTCTGTTCAAAGCAAAAGTAAAATACCTGCTACAGCGTACATAGCCAAGTCAGTAGTTGTGTACGTTAAAACATACAAAAAGCTCCAATGCTGACATTAACATGTTATGCTTTCAACTATTTTCAATTTCACTTCATCCATGACAACCTCTTAGCATGGGCCTGTACTCTCCATGAAAGGAGGAAACCCCCTCTCAAGCCAGACGACATCGCCTTTCTAACGAGGGAAGTGAACACAAAAATGCCATGATCACAATTTTCTCAATGTCTTGTTTGGCAACATTGGCCATTACTAAATATCTAATTTTATTTTTATTCTTTTCAAACAAAAGGGAAAAGGAAAAAGCACTCTCTTTTTTACATCATCCCGTGTGTATCGGTTTTCTCAATTGTGTCATCATTCCCATGGCCACACAATGGCGTCCTCTCTTTCCAAAAGTTTGGAACAGGATTGACCGTGTGCGCAAGATGTTCTGCGTGTGTTTGCCACAGGGCTTTTGCTTATAGCCTCTCGAAAGACTTTTCAGGAAGTGGAGTCTGCACTAATGTTAACTCCAGGGAAAAATCCCTTTAACACGATTCCAACCCATGTTGTCGATTGCGAGCGCAATCTTTTTAAACACTTGGCTATCCCATCCCCATATGCTCTGTGAGACAGAGTGCATGTTCTTCAAAACTTGATCTTAAGCTGGGAACACCCAAAAACAACAACAAAAGAAAAATTGGGACCTCATTTTGTGCTTCCACCTTTCTCGTGCCGCGCCCTCAGGCATTTAAGTACCTAGGACGGGGAAAAACCTCCAACGTAGAATGATTCTACAAACAAAATGGGATCATTTTAAAAGCAATGCCTCCCTCACGCACACACACACACACACACACATACACACAGTGAGGAGGAGACAGACGGACAAAGGAGACAAACAAAGAGGGAGGAATTTTTTTTTTCAAAGGTTACAGATAAACATCTCTATTTGTTTTTTATCTGGCCTGCCTCATTAGGCACACAAATTTAATTCATCCTTGGAAAACTAACAAAGAAAATTTATATTCAACAAAGACAATCCTTACTGACTCATAAATTAATATCAAGACAAATATAAATTTATTATATAGAAGTCAAATAGATGAAGACAAACACAAAGCAGATAGTAGCAAGCTGAAAAAGAGCCGACAAATGCATGGTTAAAAATGCTCACAATGGACACTGCTATTTTCTTTACATAAACCAGACTCTCCAAAGAGTTTTTCTTTGAGTTACCAAAATGCCACCGTGTTGTTTGCGCTTTACTGTGTCCAAATCGTTCATGTTTTAAGCAAGTACACAATACAATACAATGCCAAAAAATACAGAAAAACATTACCCAAATTGTGTCCTTGTTGTTTTGTTTTTGACGTGCAAAGATGTAGAGCACATCTGTGCGTGTCTTGGCAGTTCGTGTCCCCTGGTGCAGTTTTCCATGGTGCAGTTTCAATGGTGTAGTGTTCCATGGTTCAGTGTTCCATGGGGCAGTGTTCCATGGTTAAGTGTTCCATGGTGCAAGTGTTTCCGTTGTGTAGTCTTGCAGGGTGCAGTCTTGCAGGTGCTGTGTTCCAAGGTGCAGTCTTCCAGGATGCAGTCTTGCAGGGTGCAGTCTTGCAGGGTGCGTGTTTCCATGCTGTAGTGTTCCAGGATGCAGTCTTCCAGGGTGAAGTCTTCCAGGGTGTCGTCTTCCATGCTGTGATTGTCTTGGCTGTGTATTTTTCCGTGGTGTCATGGTGTCGTCGTCTTCCATCGTATCGTGTTGATTCTTCCAAACAAAATTTTGTAATTAAAAACATGTTCATCCTGAAATCGCGCAATACACAATTCTGTTCAAAACAAAAGTAAAATCACCCATGCTACAGCGTGCATAGCCCAAGTCAGTAGTTGTGTAGGTTAAAACATCACAAAAGCTGCAATGCCACATTAACATGTTATGCTTTCAACTATCTTCAATTCCACTTCATCCATGACAACCTCTTAGCATGGCCTGTACTCTCCATGAAAGGAGAAAACCCCCTCTCAAGCCAGACTACATCCGCCTTTCTAACGAGGAAGTGAACACAAATATGGCCATGATCACAAACTTCTCAATGTCTTGTGGCAACATTGGGCATTACTAAATATCTACTTATTTATTTATTCTTTTCAATCAAGAAGAAAGGAAAAAGCACTCTGCTTTTTTACATCAGTCCCCGTGGTATGCGGTTTTCTCAATTGTGTCATCAGTTCCCATCGGCACACACACAATGGCGTCCTACTCTTTCCAAAGTGGAACAGGATTGACCGTGTGCGCAAGATGTTCTGCGTGTGTTTGCACACAGGGCCTCTGCTTATACCTCATCCGAAAGACTTTTCAGGACAGGGAGTCTGCACTGATGTTAACTCTAGGCAAAAATCCCCTTTAACACGATTCCAACCCCACGTTGTCAGATTGCGAGCGCAATCTTCTAACCACTTGGCTATCCCATCCCCATATGCTCTGTGAGACAGAGTGCATGGTCTTCAAGACTCTGATCTAAGCTGGAACACCCAACAACAACAAATGAAAATTGTACCTCATTTGCGCTTCCACTTGCTCGTGCCGCGCCCTCAGGCATTGAAGTACCTAGGACGGGAACAACCTCCATCGTAGAATGATTCTACACACAAAATTGGATCATTTTAAAATGCAATGCCTCCCTGCACCGTGACACACACACACACACACACACACACACACACAGCGAGGAGGAGACAGACGGAAAAAGGGGAGACAAACAAAGAGAGGGAGGATTTTTTTTTCAAAGGTTACAGATAAACTCTCTATTTGTTTTTTCATCTGGCCCTTGCCCTCATTAGGCCACTACAAAATTTAATTCATCCTTGGAATCTAACAAAAAAATTTATATTCAACAAAGACAATCCTTACTGACTCATATATTAATATCAAGACTAATATATTGATTATATAGAAGTCAACTAGATGAAGACAAACACAAAGCAGATAGTAGCAAGCTCAAAAAAGAGCCACAAACGCATGGTTAAACATGCTCACAATGGACACTGCTATTCTTCTTTACATAAACCACACTCTCCAAAGAGTTGCTGTCTTTGAGTTACCAAGATGCCACCGTGTTGTTTGCGCTTTACTGTGCCCAAAAATCGTTCATGTTTTAAGCGAGTACACAATACAATACAATGCCAAAAAATACAGAAAAACATACCTAACATTGTGCCCTGTAGTTCCGTTTTGACGTGCAAAGATGTTAGAGCACATCTGTCAGTGTCTTGGCGGTGTCGGTTTCCATGGTGCAGTTTTCCATGGTGCAGTCTTCAATGGTGTAGTGTTCCATGGTTCAGTGTTCCATGGGGCAGTGTTCCATGGTTAAGTGTTCCATGGTGCAAGTGTTCCGTTGTGTAGTCTTGCAGGGTGCAGTCTTGCAGGGTGCTGTGTTCCAAGGTGCAGTCTTCCAGGATGCAGTCTTGCAGGGTGCAGTCTTGCAGGGTGCTGTGTTCCATGCTGTAGTGTTCCAGGATGCAGTCTTCCAGGGTGAAGTCTTCCAGGGTGTCGTCTTCCATGCTGTGATTGTCTTGGCTGTGTAGTTTTCCGTGGTGTCATGGTGTCGTCGTCTTCCATCGTATCGTGTTGATTCTTCCAAACAAAATTTTTGTCATTAAAAACATGTTCATCCTGAAATCGCGCAATACACAATTCTGTTCAAAACAAAAGTAAAATCACCCATGCTACAGCGTACATAGCCCAAGTCAGTAGTTGTGTACGTTAAAACATCACAAAAGCTCCAATGCTGACATTAACATGTTATGCTTTCAACTATCTTCAATTCCACTTCATTCATGACAACCTCTTAGCATGGCCTGTACTCTCCATGAAAGGAGAAAACCCCCTCTCAAGCCAGACTACATCCCCTTCAACGAGGGAAGTGAACCAAATAGCATGATCAAAACTTCTCATGTCTTGTTGCAACATTGGCATACTAAATATCACTATTTTTTTTCTTTTCAATCAAGAAGAAGAAAAAGCCTCTGCTTTTACATCATCCCTGTATGCGTTTCTCAATGTGTCATCATTCCCATCGCACCCAATGCGTCCTACTCTTTCCAAAAGTGGACAGGATGACCGGTGCGCAAATGTCTGCTGTTTTGCACACAGGCCTCGCTTATACCTCATCCAAACTTTTCGGAAGTGAGTCGCACTGATGTAACTCTACAAAATCCCTTTAACACGATTCCAACCACGTTTCAGATTGCGAGCGCAATTTCTAACCACTTGCTACCCATCCAATCTTGTGAGAAGAGGCAGGTCTTCAAGACCTGATCTTAGCTGGACACCCAACAACAACAAAAAAATTGTACTCATTTGCCTTCCACTTGCTCGTGCCGCGCCTCAGCATTAATACCTAGGACGGAACAACCTCCATCGTAAATATCTACAACAAAATTGATATTTTAAAAGCAATGCCTCCCACCACACAACACACACACACACCAAAACGAGGGAGACGACGACAAGGGACAACAAGAGAGGATTTTTTTTTCAAAGGTTACAAAACATCTCTATTTTTTTTTCATCTGCCCTTCCCTCTTAGCACTACAAAATTAATTCTCCTTGGATTACAAAAAAAATTTAATTAACAAAGACATCCTTATGCTCATATATTAATACAGACAAATATTGATTATATAGAAGTCAACTATAACAACACAAAGAGATAGACAAGCTCAAAAAAAGCCCACAAACCATGGTTAAACATGCTCACAATGACACTGCTATCTTCTTACTAACCACACTCCAAGAGTTGCTGTCTTGGTACCAGAGCACGGTTGTTTGCGCTTCTGTTCCAAATCGTTCATGTTTAAGCGAGTACAAAACAATACAATGCAAAAATCAGAAAAACACCTAACATTGTGTCCTGTAGTTCCGTTTTTGACGTGCAAAGATGTAGAGACATCTGTAGTGTCTTGGCGGTGTCGTGTTCCATGTGCATTTTCCATGGTGCAGTCTTCAATGTGTAGTGTTCCATGGTTCAGTGTTCCATGGGGCAGTGTTCCATGGTTAGTGTTCCATGGTGCAATGTTCCGTTGTGTAGTCTTGCAGGGTGCAGTCTTGCAGGGTGCTGTGTTCCAAGGTGCAGTCTTCCAGGATGCAGTCTTGCAGGTGCAGTCTTGCAGGGTGCTGTGTTCCATGCTGTAGTGTTCCAGGATGCAGTCTTCCAGGTGAAGCTTCCAGGGTGTCGTCTTCCATGCTGTATTGTCTTGGCTGTGTAGTTTTCCGTGGTGTCATGGTGTCGTCGTCTTCCATCGTATCGTGTTGATTCTTCCAAACAAAATTTTGTATTAAAAACATGTTCATCCTGAAATCGCGCAATACACAATTCTGTTCAAACAAAAGTAAAATCACCCATGCTACAGCGTGCATAGCCCAAGTCAGTAGTTGTGTACGTTAAAACATCACAAAAGCTCCAATGCTGACATTAACATTTATGCTTTCAACTATCTTCAATTCCACTTCATCCATGACAACCTCTTAGCATGGCCTGTACTCTCCATGAAAGGAGAAAACCCCCTCTCAAGCCAGACTACATCCGCCTTTCTAACGAGGGAAGTGAACACAAATATGGCCATGATCACAAACTTCTCAATGTCTTGTTGGCAACATTGGGCATTACTAAATATCTACTTATTTATTTATTCTTTTCAATCAAGAAGAAAGGAAAAAGCACTCTGCTTTTTTACATCATCCCGTGTGTATCGGTTTTCTCAATTGTGTCATCAGTTCCCATCGGCACACACAATGGCGTCCTACTCTTTCCAAAGTGGAACAGATTGACCGTGTGCGCAAGATGTTCTGCGTGTGTTTGCACACAGGGCCTCTGCTTATAGCCTCATCCGAAAGACTTTTCAGGACAGTGGAGTCTGCACTGATGTTAACTCTAGGCAAAAATCCCCTTTAACACGATTCCAACCCACGTTGTCAGATTGCAGCGCAATCTTCTAACCACTTGGCTATCCCATCCCCATATGCTCTGTGAGACAGAGTGCATGTCTTCAAGACTCTGATCTTAAGCTGGGAACACCCAACAACAACAAATGAAAATTGTACCTCATTTTGCGCTTCCACTTGCTCGTGCCGCGCCCTCAGGCATTGAAGTACCTAGGACGGGAACAACCTCCATCGTAGAATGATTCTACACCAAAATTGGATCATTTAAATGCAATGCCTCCCTGCACGCACACACACCACACACACACACACACACACAACGCGAGGAGGAGACAGACGGACAAAGGGAGACAAACAAAGAGAGGGAGGATTTTTTTTCAAAGGTTACAGATAAACATCTCTATTTGTTTTTTCATCTGGCCCTTGCCCTCATTAGGCACTACAAAATTTAATTCATCCTTGGAATCTAACAAAGAAAATTATATTCAACAAAGACAATCCTTACTGACTCATATATTAATATCAAGACTAATATATTGATTATATAGAAGTCAACTAGATGAAGACAAACACAAAGCAGATAGTAGCAAGCTCAAAAAAGAGCCCACAAACGCATGGTTAACATGCTCACAATGGACACTGCTATTCTTCTTTACATAAACCACACTCTCCAAAGAGTTGCTGTCTTTGAGTTACCAAGATGCCACCGTGTTGTTTGCGCTTTACTGTGTCCAATCGTTCATGTTTTAAGCGAGTACACAATACAATACAATGCAAAAAATACAGAAAAACATACCTAACATTGTGTCCTGTAGTTCCGTTTTTGACGTGCAAAGATGTAGAGCACATCTGTGAGTGTCTTGGCGGTGTCGTGTTCCATGGTGCAGTTTTCCATGGTGCAGTCTTCAATGGTGTAGTGTTCATGGTTCAGTGTTCCATGGGGCAGTGTTCCATGGTTAAGTGTTCCATGGTGCAAGTGTTCCGTTGTGTAGTCTTGCAGGGTGCAGTCTTGCAGGTGCTGTGTTCCAAGGTGCAGTCTTCCAGGATGCAGTCTTGCAGGGTGCAGTCTTGCAGGTGCTGTGTTCCATGCTGTAGTGTTC
Source organism: Rapana venosa (assembly GCA_028751875.1). Taxonomy (NCBI): domain Eukaryota; kingdom Metazoa; phylum Mollusca; class Gastropoda; order Neogastropoda; family Muricidae; genus Rapana; species Rapana venosa. The sequence goes on from CM054134.1 coordinate 99,857,486, forward strand.
CAGGATGCAGTCTTCCAGGTGAAGTCTTCCAGGTGTCGTCTTCCATGCTGTGATTGTCTTGGCTGTGTAGTTTTCCGTGGTGTCATGGTGTCGTCGTCTTCCATCGTATCGGTTGATTCTTCCAAACAAAATTTTTGTATTAAAAACATGTTCATCCTGAAATCGCGCAATACACAATTCTGTTCAAAACAAAAGTAAAATCACCATGCTACAGCGTGCTAGCCAAGTCAGTAGTTGTGTACGTTAAAACATCACAAAAGCTCCAATGCTGACATTAACATTTAGCTTTCACTTAATCCACTCATCCAGCAACCTTAGCATGCCTGTACTCTCCATGAAAGGAGAAAACCCCTCTCAAGCCAGACTACATCCGCCTTTCTAACGAGGAAGTGAACACAAATTTGGCCATGACACAAACTTCTCAATGTCTTGTTGGCAACATTCCCCTCAAGCGTCGCTTTCTTCTGGGAAAATCCATACCCATTCATTTAACAGGCATCTAAATACATTTTTAAAAAAAAAACACTCTGCTTCCCATCTTGTTTTTTCCACTTTCATTCAACATTACTTCAAATAAGATTGTTGTTTAGACCTTCGGTGTTTACGGGTGAAGCCAGACAATTTCAATGTATTTGCAATGTTTAACTCTAGAAAAATCCTCTTTATCAGATAAAAACCTCCTTGTGTCGAGTCTCGCATTGGTTTCATCCCTTTGCTCCACACAAGGCTCCTACTCTTCCAAAAGTGGAACAGGATACCAAATGTTCTTGTTTTTTGGGCCTCTGCTTATGTCCCCAAGCTTTAGGCATGGAGGATGATGTTAACTCTAGAAAATCCCCTAAAATTGCAACCTAATTGTCATTCCCGCGTTCACACCACCCTCACATCTAGACAGAGCAGGAGACTCGACAAGGGACCAAACAAAAGAATTTTTCAATTGCGCTTCCACTTCTGTGTCCGCGGCCCAGCCTCATCGGAGACAACTCAATTGATGATTCTACAAAAATTTATATTTCAACAAAGCCCCTCCCACAACACACAACACAACAAAAAAGAGAGTCAAAGGATAAAAAACAAAGAAGGTAGTTTTACAAAGCAATAAAATTTTATCATTGCTCATAGGACAATGTTTATTCTTCAAACTAACCAACTCTCCAAAGATTTTTATAACAAATCAACCATTTTTATTAATGTAAACATCATTATTTAGCAAGCCAAAAAACACAAACATGAAAAATGCCAAACATGCTACATTTACATGACCTTCTAGTTCATTTTAGACCATGCCAAGTGTTGTGGCTTTAGTGTCCAATCTTTGTTTTCGAGTCAACTAATTGCAAAATACAAAAATCAATACAGTGTCTTTATTGTTTCTGTGAGTGTCCCTGTAGGTCTTGGTGGTTTCATGGGTGCGTTTCCATGGTGCTTTCCAGGTGGTCTTCAGGGTCGTTCTGGGGTTCTGTGTTCCATGGTAGTGTTCCTGGTGCAGTCTTCAGGTGCAGTTCCTGTGTTTCGGGTTGATTGCTGGCTGTGAGTTTCCAGGTGTTGTGTGTTGTTTCCATGGATCTCGTTATCTTCCAAGATTTCCATTATTTTGGTGTGTTTCCGTGTCATTTCGTGTCTTCCTCTCGTGTTCTTCCAACATTTGTCTTAAACATCATAAAAGTCCATTCAACCAATAAACACCCTTACAATCCCCATCAGTTGTACGAATCATAGAAAACCCTACCATCACATCTTCCTAAAAACTCTTACACAACCTCTGCAGGGACTCATAAAACCCCTTAAAATCACATTAGGAAGAAAAACCTTTTTCATTTCAATTTTGGCCATTGGATACATTCTTTATTAATTCTTCCTATCCAAAGAAAGGAAAAGCACTTGTTTTTCTCGTCACCCGTGGGTTGCGTTTTCTCAAGTAACAGTTCCCATCGGCACACATGGCCCTACTTTTAAAATGGAACAGATTGCCGTTGCGCAATGTTCTCTGGTTTTGCCAGGGCCTCCTATGCCTAACCCAAAATTTCGAATGGTCTGCACGATGTCTTTCCACCAATCTAACTTTACACCCATTCCACACTTTAAGATTCCGGCATTAAACCCTTGCTCCCCCAAGTTGGGCAACAGATGCATACTTAAACCACCCAAAAACCCAAATAAACATTGTACCTTGGCCCCCTCGCCCCCCCCAACAAGACGGTGAAACTACCCCATGGAAAAACACCCCAAAATTCATTAAAACAATGCCCCCGCACGGCCACACACACAAAAAAACCCCAGACACCAACAGAGAGACTTTTAAAGGCAACAAAAAAACCTATTTTTTTAATGTTAATAAAATTTAATTTTTTATCATTTTAAATCTAAAAACAAATTAATAAATAAAACAAGAAAAATTTTTAAAGACATAAATTATAACTAATCTAGATGAAGACAAACACAAAGCAGATAGTAGCAAGCTCAAAAAAGAGCCCACAAACGCATGGTTAAACATGCTCACAATGGACACTGCTATTCTTCTTTACATAAACCACACTCTCCAAAGAGTTGCTGTCTTTGAGTTACCAAGATGCCACCGTGTTGTTTGCGCTTTACTGTGTCCAAATCGTTCATGTTTTAAGCGAGTACACAATACAATACAATGCCAAAAAATACAGAAAAACATACCTAACATTGTGTCCTGTAGTTCCGTTTTTGACGTGCAAAGATGTAGAGCACATCTGTGAGTGTCTTGGCGGTGTCGTGTTCCATGGTGCAGTTTTCCATGGTGCAGTCTTCAATGGTGTAGTGTTCCATGGTTCAGTGTTCCATGGGGCAGTGTTCCATGGTTAAGTGTTCCATGGTGCAAGTGTTCCGTTGTGTAGTCTTGCAGGGTGCAGTCTTGCAGGGTGCTGTGTTCCAAGGTGCAGTCTTCCAGGATGCAGTCTTGCAGGGTGCAGTCTTGCAGGGTGCTGTGTTCCATGCTGTAGTGTTCCAGGATGCAGTCTTCCAGGGTGAAGTCTTCCAGGGTGTCGTCTTCCATGCTGTGATTGTCTTGGCTGTGTAGTTTTCCGTGGTGTCATGGTGTCGTCGTCTTCCATCGTATCGTGTTGATTCTTCCAAACAAAATTTTTGTCATTAAAAACATGTTCATCCTGAAATCGCGCAATACACAATTCTGTTCAAAACAAAAGTAAAATCACCCATGCTACAGCGTGCATAGCCCAAGTCAGTAGTTGTGTACGTTAAAACATCACAAAAGCTCCAATGCTGACATTAACATGTTATGCTTTCAACTATCTTCAATTCCACTTCATCCATGACAACCTCTTAGCATGGCCTGTACTCTCCATGAAAGGAGAAAACCCCCTCTCAAGCCAGACTACATCCGCCTTTCTAACGAGGGAAGTGAACACAAATATGGCCATGATCACAAACTTCTCAATGTCTTGTTGGCAACATTGGGCATTACTAAATATCTACTTATTTATTTATTCTTTTCAATCAAGAAGAAAGGAAAAAGCACTCTGCTTTTTTACATCAGTCCCCGTGTGTATGCGGTTTTCTCAATTGTGTCATCAGTTCCCATCGGCACACACAATGGCGTCCTACTCTTTCCAAAAGTGGAACAGGATTGACCGTGTGCGCAAGATGTTCTGCGTGTGTTTGCACACAGGGCCTCTGCTTATAGCCTCATCCGAAAGACTTTTCAGGACAGTGGAGTCTGCACTGATGTTAACTCTAGGCAAAAATCCCCTTTAACACGATTCCAACCCACGTTGTCAGATTGCGAGCGCAATCTTCTAACCACTTGGCTATCCATCCCCATATGCTCTGTGAGACAGAGTGCATGGTCTTCAAGACTCTGATCTTAAGCTGGGAACACCCAACAACAACAAATGAAAATTGTACCTCATTTTGCGCTTCCACTTGCTCGTGCCGCGCCCTCAGGCATTGAAGTACCTAGGACGGGAACAACCTCCATCGTAGAATGATTCTACACACAAAATTGGATCATTTTAAAATGCAATGCCTCCCTGCACGCACACACACACACACACACACACACACACACAGCGAGGAGGAGACAGACGGACAAAGGGAGACAAACAAAGAGAGGGAGGATTTTTTTTTCAAAGGTTACAGATAAACATCTCTATTTGTTTTTTCATCTGGCCCTTGCCCTCATTAGGCACTACAAAATTTAAATCATCCTTTGAATCTAACAAAGAAATTTATATTCAACAAAGACAATCCTTACTGACTCATATATTAATATCAAGACTAATATATTGATTATATAGAAGTCAACTAGATGAAGACAAACACAAAGCAGATAGTAGCAAGCTCAAAAAAGAGCCCACAAACGCATGGTTAAACATGCTCACAATGGACACTGCTATTCTTCTTTACATAAACCACACTCTCCAAAGAGTTGCTGTCTTTGAGTTACCAAGATGCCACCGTGTTGTTTGCGCTTTACTGTGTCCAAATCGTTCATGTTTTAAGCGAGTACACAATACAATACAATGCCAAAAAATACAGAAAAACATACCTAACATTGTGTCCTGTAGTTCCGTTTTTGACGTGCAAAGATGTAGAGCACATCTGTGAGTGTCTTGGCGGTGTCGTGTTCCATGGTGCAGTTTTCCATGGTGCAGTCTTCAATGGTGTAGTGTTCCATGGTTCAGTGTTCCATGGGGCAGTGTTCCATGGTTAAGTGTTCCATGGTGCAAGTGTTCCGTTGTGTAGTCTTGCAGGGTGCAGTCTTGCAGGGTGCTGTGTTCCAAGGTGCAGTCTTCCAGGATGCAGTCTTGCAGGGTGCAGTCTTGCAGGGTGCTGTGTTCCATGCTGTAGTGTTCCAGGATGCAGTCTTCCAGGGTGAAGTCTTCCAGGGTGTCGTCTTCCATGCTGTGATTGTCTTGGCTGTGTAGTTTTCCGTGGTGTCATGGTGTCGTCGTCTTCCATCGTATCGTGTTGATTCTTCCAAACAAAATTTTTGTCATTAAAAACATGTTCATCCTGAAATCGCGCAATACACAATTCTGTTCAAAACAAAAGTAAAATCACCCATGCTACAGCGTGCATAGCCCAAGTCAGTAGTTGTGTACGTTAAAACATCACAAAAGCTCCAATGCTGACATTAACATGTTATGCTTTCAACTATCTTCAATTCCACTTCATCCATGACAACCTCTTAGCATGGCCTGTACTCTCCATGAAAGGAGAAAACCCCCTCTCAAGCCAGACTACATCCGCCTTTCTAACGAGGGAAGTGAACACAAATATGGCCATGATCACAAACTTCTCAATGTCTTGTTGGCAACATTGGGCATTACTAAATATCTACTTATTTATTTATTCTTTTCAATCAAGAAGAAAGGAAAAAGCACTCTGCTTTTTTACATCAGTCCCCGTGTGTATGCGGTCGTACTACTCTTTCCAAAAGTGTAACAGGATTGCCCATCGGCACACACAATGGCGTCCTACTCTTTCCAAAAGTGGAACAGGATTGACCGTGTGCGCAAGATGTTCTGCGTGTGTTTGCACACAGGGCCTCTGCTTATAGCCTCATCCGAAAGACTTTTCAGGACAGTGGAGTCTGCACTGATGTTAACTCTAGGCAAAAATCCCCTTTAACACGATTCCAACCCACGTTGTCAGATTGCGAGCGCAATCTTCTAACCACTTGGCTATCCATCCCCATATGCTCTGTGAGACAGAGTGCATGGTCTTCAAGACTCTGATCTTAAGCTGGGAACACCCAACAACAACAAATGAAAATTGTACCTCATTTTGCGCTTCCACTTGCTCGTGCCGCGCCCTCAGGCATTGAAGTACCTAGGACGGGAACAACCTCCATCGTAGAATGATTCTACACACAAAATTGGATCATTTTAAAATGCAATGCCTCCCTAGCGCACGCACACACACAACACACACACACACACACACACAGCGAGGAGGAGACAGACGGACAAAGGGAGACAAACAAAGAGAGGGAGGATTTTTTTTTCAAAGGTTACAGATAAACATCTCTATTTGTTTTTTCATCTGGCCCTTGCCCTCATTAGGCACTACAAAATTTAATTCATCCTTGGAATCTAACAAAGAAAATTTATATTCAACAAAGACAATCCTTACTGACTCATATATTAATATCAAGACTAATATATTGATTATATAGAAGTCAACTAGATGAAGACAAACACAAAGCAGATAGTAGCAAGCTCAAAAAAGAGCCCACAAACGCATGGTTAAACATGCTCACAATGGACACTGCTATTCTTCTTTACATAAACCACACTCTCCAAAGAGTTGCTGTCTTTGAGTTACCAAGATGCCACCGTGTTGTTTGCGCTTTACTGTGTCCAAATCGTTCATGTTTTAAGCGAGTACACAATACAATACAATGCCAAAAATACAGAAAAACATACCTAACATTGTGTCCTGTAGTTCCGTTTTTGACGTGCAAAGATGTAGAGCACATCTGTGAGTGTCTTGGCGGTGTCGTGTTCCATGGTGCAGTTTTCCATGGTGCAGTCTTCAATGGTGTAGTGTTCCATGGTTCAGTGTTCATGGGGCAGTGTTCCATGGTTAAGTGTTCCATGGTGCAAGTGTTCCGTTGTGTAGTCTTGCAGGGTGCAGTCTTGCAGGGTGCTGTGTTCCAAGGTGCAGTCTTCCAGGATGCAGTCTTGCAGGGTGCAGTCTTGCAGGGTGCTGTGTTCCATGCTGTAGTGTTCCAGGATGCAGTCTTCCAGGGTGAAGTCTTCCAGGGTGTCGTCTTCCATGCTGTGATTGTCTTGGCTGTGTAGTTTTCCGTGGTGTCATGGTGTCGTCGTCTTCCATCGTATCGTGTTGATTCTTCCAAACAAAATTTTTGTCATTAAAAACATGTTCATCCTGAAATCGCGCAATACACAATTCTGTTCAAAACAAAAGTAAAATCACCCATGCTACAGCGTGCATAGCCCAAGTCAGTAGTTGTGTACGTTAAAACATCACAAAAGCTCCAATGCTGACATTAACATGTTATGCTTTCAACTATCTTCAATTCCACTTCATCCATGACAACCTCTTAGCATGGCCTGTACTCTCCATGAAAGGAGAAAACCCCCTCTCAAGCCAGACTACATCCGCCTTTCTAACGAGGGAAGTGAACACAAATATGGCCATGATCACAAACTTCTCAATGTCTTGTTGGCAACATTGGGCATTCTAAATATCTACTTATTTATTTATTCTTTTCAATCAAGAAGAAAGGAAAAAGCACTCTGCTTTTTTACATCAGTCCCCGTGTGTATGCGGTTTTTCTCAATTGTGTCATCAGTTCCCATCGGCACACACAATGGCGTCCTACTCTTTCCAAAAGTGGAACAGGATTGACCGTGTGCGCAAGATGTTCTGCGTGTGTTTGCACACAGGGCCTTGCTTATAGCCTCATCCGAAAGACTTTTCAGGACAGTGGAGTCTGCACTGATGTTAACTCTAGGCAAAAATCCCCTTTAACACGATTCCAACCCACGTTGTCAGATTGCGAGCGCAATCTTCTAACCACTTGGCTATCCCATCCCCATATGCTCTGTGAGACAGAGTGCATGGTCTTCAAGACTCTGATCTTAAGCTGGAACACCCAACAACAACAAATGAAAATTGTACCTCATTTTGCGCTTCCACTTGCTCGTGCCGCGCCCTCAGGCATTGAAGTACCTAGGACGGGAACAACCTCCATCGTAGAATGATTCTACACACAAAATTGGATCATTTTAAAATGCAATGCCTCCCTGCACGCACACACACACACACACACACACACACACACAGCGAGGAGGAGACAGACGGACAAAGGGAGACAAACAAAGAGAGGGAGGATTTTTTTTTCAAAGGTTACAGATAAACATCTCTATTTGTTTTTTCATCTGGCCCTTGCCCTCATTAGGCACTACAAAATTTAATTCATCCTTGGAATCTAACAAAGAAAATTTATATTCAACAAAGACAATCCTTACTGACTCATATATTAATATCAAGACTAATATATTGATTTATAGAATGTCAACTAGATGAAGACAAACACAAAGCAGATAGTAGCAAGCTCAAAAAAGAGCCCAAAACGCATGGTTAAACATGCTCACAATGGACACTGCTATTCTTCTTTACATAAACCACACTCTCCAAAGAGTTGCTGTCTTTGAGTTACCAAGATGCCACCGTGTTGTTTGCGCTTTACTGTGTCCAAATCGTTCATGTTTTAAGCGAGTACACAATACAATACAATGCCAAAAAATACAGAAAAACATACCTAACATTGTGTCCTGTAGTTCCGTTTTTGACGTGCAAAGATGTAGAGCACATCTGTGAGTGTCTTGGCGGTGTCGTGTTCCATGGTGCAGTTTTCCATGGTGCAGTCTTCAATGGTGTAGTGTTTCCATGGTTCAGTGTTCCATGGGGCAGTGTTCCATGGTTAAGTGTTCCATGGTGCAAGTGTTCCGTTGTGTAGTCTTGCAGGGTGCAGTCTTGCAGGGTGCTGTGTTCCAAGGTGCAGTCTTCCAGGATGCAGTCTTGCAGGGTGCAGTCTTGCAGGGTGCTGTGTTCCATGCTGTAGTGTTCCAGGATGCAGTCTTCCAGGGTGAAGTCTTCCAGGGTGTCGTCTTCCATGCTGTGATTGTCTTGGCTGTGTAGTTTTCCGTGGTGTCATGGTGTCGTCGTCTTCCATCGTATCGTGTTGATTCTTCCAAACAAAATTTTTGTCATTAAAAACATGTTCATCCTGAAATCGCGCAATACACAATTCTGTTCAAAACAAAAGTAAAATCACCCATGCTACAGCGTGCATAGCCCAAGTCAGTAGTTGTGTACGTTAAAACATCACAAAAGCTCCAATGCTGACATTAACATGTTATGCTTTCAACTATCTTCAATTCCACTTCATCCATGACAACCTCTTAGCATGGCCTGTACTCTCCATGAAAGGAGAAAACCCCTCTCAAGCCAGACTACATCCGCCTTTCTAACGAGGGAAGTGAACACAAATATGGCCATGATCACAAACTTCTCAATGTCTTGTTGGCAACATTGGGCATTACTAAATATCTACTTATTTATTTATTCTTTTCAATCAAGAAGAAAGGAAAAAGCACTCTGCTTTTTTACATCAGTCCCGTGTGTATGCGGTTTTCTCAATTGTGTCATCAGTTCCCATCGGCACACACAATGGCGTCCTACTCTTTCCAAAAGTGGAACAGGATTGACCGTGTGCGCAAGATGTTCTGCGTGTGTTTGCACACAGGGCCTCTGCTTATAGCCTCATCCGAAAGACTTTTCAGGACAGTGGAGTCTGCACTGATGTTAACTCTAGGCAAAAATCCCCTTTAACACGATTCCAACCCACGTTGTCAGATTGCGAGCGCAATCTTCTAACCACTTGGCTATCCCATCCCCATATGCTCTGTGAGACAGAGTGCATGGTCTTCAAGACTCTGATCTTAAGCTGGGAACACCCAACAACAACAAATGAAAATTGTACCTCATTTTGCGCTTCCACTTGCTCGTGCCGCGCCCTCAGGCATTGAAGTACCTAGGACGGGAACAACCTCCATCGTAGAATGATTCTACACACAAAATTGGATCATTTTAAAATGCAATGCCTCCCTGCACGCGAGCACACACACACACACACACACACACACAAGCGAGGAGGAGACAGACGGACAAAGGGAGACAAACAAAGAGAGGGAGGATTTTTTTTTCAAAGGTTACAGATAAACATCTCTATTTGTTTTTTCATCTGGCCCTTGCCCTCATTAGGCACTACAAAATTTAATTCATCCTTGGAATCTAACAAAGAAAATTTATATTCAACAAAGACAATCCTTACTGACTCATATATTAATATCAAGACTAATATATTGATTATATAGAAGTCAACTAGATGAAGACAAACACAAAGCAGATAGTAGCAAGCTCAAAAAAGAGCCCACAAACGCATGGTTAAACATGCTCACAATGGACACTGCTATTCTTCTTTACATAAACCACACTCTCCAAAGAGTTGCTGTCTTTGAGTTACCAAGATGCCACCGTGTTGTTTGCGCTTTACTGTGTCCAAATCGTTCATGTTTTAAGCGAGTACACAATACAATACAATGCCAAAAAATACAGAAAAACATACCTAACATTGTGTCCTGTAGTTCCGTTTTTGACGTGCAAAGATGTAGAGCACATCTGTGAGTGTCTTGGCGGTGTCGTGTTCCATGGTGCAGTTTTCCATGGTGCAGTCTTCAATGGTGTAGTGTTCCATGGTTCAGTGTTCCATGGGGCAGTGTTCCATGGTTAAGTGTTCCATGGTGCAAGTGTTCCGTTGTGTAGTCTTGCAGGGTGCAGTCTTGCAGGGTGCTGTGTTCCAAGGTGCAGTCTTCCAGGATGCAGTCTTGCAGGGTGCAGTCTTGCAGGGTGCTGTGTTCCATGCTGTAGTGTTCCAGGATGCAGTCTTCCAGGGTGAAGTCTTCCAGGGTGTCGTCTTCCATGCTGTGATTGTCTTGGCTGTGTAGTTTTCCGTGGTGTCATGGTGTCGTCGTCTTCCATCGTATCGTGTTGATTCTTCCAAACAAAATTTTTGCATTAAAAACATGTTCATCCTGAAATCGCGCAATACACAATTCTGTTCAAAACAAAAGTAAAATCACCCATGCTACAGCGTGCATAGCCCAAGTCAGTAGTTGTGTACGTTAAAACATCACAAAAGCTCCAATGCTGACATTAACATGTTATGCTTTCAACTATCTTCAATTCCACTTCATCCATGACAACCTCTTAGCATGGCCTGTACTCTCCATGAAAGGAGAAAACCCCCTCTCAAGCCAGACTACATCCGCCTTTCTAACGAGGGAAGTGAACACAAATATGGCCATGATCACAAACTTCTCAATGTCTTGTTGGCAACATTGGGCATTACTAAATATCTACTTATTTATTTATTCTTTTCAATCAAGAAGAAAGGAAAAAGCACTCTGCTTTTTTACATCAGTCCCCGTGTGTATGCGGTTTTCTCAATTGTGTCATCAGTTCCCATCGGCACACACAATGGCGTCCTACTCTTTCCAAAAGTGGAACAGGATTGACCGTGTGCGCAAGATGTTCTGCGTGTGTTTGCACACAGGGCCTCTGCTTATAGCCTCATCCGAAAGACTTTTCAGGACAGTGGAGTCTGCACTGATGTTAACTCTAGGCAAAAATCCCCTTTAACACGATTCCAACCCACGTTGTCAGATTGCGAGCGCAATCTTCTAACCACTTGGCTATCCCATCCCCATATGCTCTGTGAGACAGAGTGCATGGTCTTCAAGACTCTGATCTTAAGCTGGGAACACCCAACAACAACAAATGAAAATTGTACCTCATTTTGCGCTTCCACTTGCTCGTGCCGCGCCCTCAGGCATTGAAGTACCTAGGACGGGAACAACCTCCATCGTAGAATGATTCTACACACAAAATTGGATCATTTTAAAATGCAATGCCTCCCTGCACGCACACACACACACACACACACACACACACACACAGCGAGGAGGAGACAGACGGACAAAGGGAGACAAACAAAGAGAGGGAGGATTTTTTTTTCAAAGGTTACAGATAAACATCTCTATTTGTTTTTTCATCTGGCCCTTGCCCTCATTAGGCACTACAAAATTTAATTCATCCTTGGAATCTAACAAAGAAAATTTATATTCAACAAAGACAATCCTTACTGACTCATATATTAATATCAAGACTAATATATTGATTATATAGAAGTCAACTAGATGAAGACAAACACAAAGCAGATAGTAGCAAGCTCAAAAAAGAGCCCACAAACGCATGGTTAAACATGCTCACAATGGACACTGCTATTCTTCTTTACATAAACCACACTCTCCAAAGAGTTGCTGTCTTTGAGTTACCAAGATGCCACCGTGTTGTTTGCGCTTTACTGTGTCCAAATCGTTCATGTTTTAAGCGAGTACACAATACAATACAATGCCAAAAAATACAGAAAAACATACCTAACATTGTGTCCTGTAGTTCCGTTTTTGACGTGCAAAGATGTAGAGCACATCTGTGAGTGTCTTGGCGGTGTCGTGTTCCATGGTGCAGTTTTCCATGGTGCAGTCTTCAATGGTGTAGTGTTCCATGGTTCAGTGTTCCATGGGGCAGTGTTCCATGGTTAAGTGTTCCATGGTGCAAGTGTTCCGTTGTGTAGTCTTGCAGGGTGCAGTCTTGCAGGGTGCTGTGTTCCAAGGTGCAGTCTTCCAGGATGCAGTCTTGCAGGGTGCAGTCTTGCAGGGTGCTGTGTTCCATGCTGTAGTGTTCCAGGATGCAGTCTTCCAGGGTGAAGTCTTCCAGGGTGTCGTCTTCCATGCTGTGATTGTCTTGGCTGTGTAGTTTTCCGTGGTGTCATGGTGTCGTCGTCTTCCATCGTATCGTGTTGATTCTTCCAAACAAAATTTTTGTCATTAAAAACATGTTCATCCTGAAATCGCGCAATACACAATTCTGTTCAAAACAAAAGTAAAATCACCCATGCTACAGCGTGCATAGCCCAAGTCAGTAGTTGTGTACGTTAAAACATCACAAAAGCTCCAATGCTGACATTAACATGTTATGCTTTCAACTATCTTCAATTCCACTTCATCCATGACAACCTCTTAGCATGGCCTGTACTCTCCATGAAAGGAGAAAACCCCCTCTCAAGCCAGACTACATCCGCCTTTCTAACGAGGGAAGTGAACACAAATATGGCCATGATCACAAACTTCTCAATGTCTTGTTGGCAACATTGGCATTACTAAATATCTACTTATTTATTTATTCTTTTCAATCAAGAAAAAAGGAAAAAGCACTCTGCTTTTTTACATCAGTCCCCGTGTGTATGCGGTTTTCTCAATTGTGTCATCAGTTCCCATCGGCACACACAATGGCGTCCTACTCTTTCCAAAAGTGGAACAGGATTGACCGTGTGCGCAAGATGTTCTGCGTGTGTTTGCACACAGGGCCTCTGCTTATAGCCTCATCCGAAAGACTTTTCAGGACAGTGGAGTCTGCACTGATGTTAACTCTAGGCAAAAATCCCCTTTAACACGATTCCAACCCACGTTGTCAGATTGCGAGCGCAATCTTCTAACCACTTGGCTATCCCATCCCATATCTCTGTGAGACAGAGTGCATGGTCTTCAAGACTCTGATCTTAAGCTGGGAACACCCAACAACAACAAATGAAAATTGTACCTCATTTTGCGCTTCCACTTGCTCGTGCCGCGCCTCAGGCATTGAAGTACCTAGGACGGGAACAACCTCCTCGTAGAATGATTCTACACACAAAATTGGATCATTTTAAAATGCAATGCCTCCCTGCACGCAGCACCACACACACACACACACACACACACACAGCGAGGAGGAGACAGACGGACAAAGGGAGACAAACAAAGAGAGGGAGGATTTTTTTTTCAAAGGTTACAGATAAACATCTCTATTTGTTTTTTCATCTGGCCCTTGCCCTCATTAGGCACTACAAAAATTTAATTCATCCTTGGAATCTAACAAGAAAATTTATATTCAACAAAGACAATCCTTACTGACTCATATATTAATATCAAGACTAATATATTGATTATATAGAATCAACTAGATGAAGACAAACACAAAGCAGATAGTAGCAAGCTCAAAAAAGAGCCCACAAACGCATGGTTAAACATGCTCACAATGGACACTGCTATTCTTCTTTACATAAACCACACTCTCCAAAGAGTTGCTGTCTTTGAGTTACCAAGATGCCACCGTGTTGTTTGCGCTTTACTGTGTCCAAATCGTTCATGTTTTAAGCGAGTACACAATACAATACAATGCCAAAAAATACAGAAAAACATACCTAACATTGTGTCCTGTAGTTCCGTTTTTGACGTGCAAAGATGTAGAGCACATCTGTGAGTGTCTTGGCGGTGTCGTGTTCCATGGTGCAGTTTTCCATGGTGCAGTCTTCAATGGTAGTGTTCCATGGTTCAGTGTTCCATGGGGCAGTGTTCCATGGTTAAGTGTTCCATGGTGCAAGTGTTCCGTTGTGTAGTCTTGCAGGTGCAGTCTTGCAGGGTGCTGTGTTCCAAGGTGCAGTCTTCCAGGATGCAGTCTTGCAGGGTGCAGTCTTGCAGGGTGCTGTGTTCCATGCTGTAGTGTTCCAGGATGCAGTCTTCCAGGGTGAAGTCTTCCAGGGTGTCGTCTTCCATGCTGTGATTGTCTTGGCTGTGTAGTTTTCCGTGCTGTCATGGTGTCGTCGTCTTCCATCGTATCGTGTTGATTCTTCCAAACAAAATTTTTGTCATTAAAAACATGTTCATCCTGAAATCGCGCAATACACAATTCTGTTCAAAACAAAAGTAAAATCACCCATGCTACAGCGTGCATAGCCCAAGTCAGTAGTTGTGTACGTTAAAACATCACAAAAGCTCCAATGCTGACATTAACATGTTATGCTTTCAACTATCTTCATTCACTTCATCCATGACAACCTCTTAGCATAGGCCTGTACTCTCCATGAAAGGAGAAAACCCCCTCTCAAGCCAGACTACATCCGCCTTTCTAACGAGGGAAGTGAACACAAATATGGCCATGATCACAAACTTCTCAATGTCTTGTTGGCAACATTGGGCATTACTAAATATCTACTTATTTATTTATTCTTTTCAATCAAGAAGAAAGGAAAAAGCACTCTGCTTTTTTACATCAGTCCCCGTGTGTATTGCGTTTTCTCAATTGTGTCATCATTCCCATCGGCACACACAATGGCGTCCTACTCTTTCCAAAAGTGGAACAGGATTGACCGTGTGCGCAAGATGTTCTGCGTGTGTTTGCACACAGGGCCTCTGCTTATAGCCTCATCCGAAAGACTTTTCAGGACAGTGGAGTCTGCACTGATGTTAACTCTAGGCAAAAATCCCCTTTAACACGATTCCAACCCACGTTGTCAGATTGCGAGCGCAATCTTCTAACCACTTGGCTATCCCATCCCCATATGCTCTGTGAGACAGAGTGCATGGTCTTCAAGACTCTGATCTTAAGCTGGGAACACCCAACAACAACAAATGAAAATTGTACCCATTTTGCGCTTCCACTTGCTCGTGCCGCGCCCTCAGGCATTGAAGTACCTAGGACGGGAACAACCTCCATCGTAAAATGATTCTACACACAAAATTGGATCATTTTAAAATGCAATGCCTCCCTGCACGCACAACACACACACACACACACACACACACACAGCGAGGAGGAGACAGACGGACAAAGGGAGACAAACAAAGAGAGGGAGGATTTTTTTTCAAAGGTTACAGATAAACATCTCTATTTGTTTTTTCATCTGGCCCTTGCCCTCATTAGGCACTACAAAATTTAATTCATCCTTGGAATCTAACAAAGAAAATTTATATTCAACAAAGACAATCCTTACTGACTCATATATTAATATCAAGACTAATATATTGATTATATAGAAGTCAACTAGATGAAGACAAACACAAAGCAGATAGTAGCAAGCTCAAAAAAGAGCCCCAAACGCAGGGTTTTAAACATGCTCACAATGGACACTGCTATTCTTCTTTACATAAACCACACTCTCAAAGAGTTGCTGTCTTTGAGTTACCAAGATGCCACCGTGTTGTTTGCGCTTTACTGTTCCAAATGTTCATGTTTTAAGCGAGTACACAATACAATACAATCCAAAATACAAAAAAACCCACCTAACAATTGTGTCCTGTAGTTCCGTTTTTGACGTGCAAAGATGTAGAGCACATCTGTGAGTGTCTTGGCGGTGTCGTGTTCCCATGGTGCAGTTTTCCATGGTGCAGTCTTAAATGGTGTAGGTGTTTCCATGGTTCAGTGTTCCATGGGGCAGTGTTCCAGGGTTTAAAGGTGTTCCATGGTGCAAGTGTTCCGTTGTGTAGTCTTGCAGGGTGCAGTCTTGCAGGGTGCTGTGTTCCAAGGTGCAGTCTTCCAGGATGCAGTCTTGCAGGGTGCGTCTTGCGGGGTGCTGTGTTCCATGCTGTAGTGTTCCAGGATGCAGTCTTCCCAGGGTGAAGTCTTCCAGGGTGTCGTCTTCCATGCTGGTGATTGTCTTGGCTGTGTAGTTTTCCGGGGTGTCATGGTTTCGTCGTCTTCCATCGTATCGTGTTGATTCTTTCCAAACAAAATTTTTGTCTTTAAAAAAACATGTTCATCCTGAAATCGCGCAATACACAATTCTGTTCAAAACAAAGTAAAAATCACCCATGCTAAGCGTGCATAGCCCAAGTCAGTAGTTGTGTACGTTAAAACATCACAAAAGCTCCAATTGCTGACTTAACATGTTATGCTTTAACCTTTTTAATTTCCACTTTTAATTCATGACAACCTCTTAGCATTTGGCCTGTACTCCCATGAAAGGAGAAACCCCCTTCAAGCCAGAAATACACCGCCTTTCTAACGAGGGAAGTGAACACAAAAATGGCCATGATCACAAAATTCTCATGTCTTGTTGGCAACATTGGGCATTACTAAATATCTACTTATTTTTTATTCTTTTCAATCAAGAAGAAAGGAAAAAGCACTCTGCTTTTTTACATCAGTCCCCGTGTGTATGCGGTTTTCTCAATTGTGTCATCAGTTCCCATCGGCACACACAATGGCGTCCTACTCTTTCCAAAAGTGGAACAGGATTGACCGTGTGCGCAAGATGTTCTGCGTGTGTTTGCACACAGGGCCTCTGCTTATAGCCTCATCCGAAAGACTTTTCAGGACAGTGGAGTCTGCACTGATGTTAACTCTAGGCAAAAATCCCCTTTAACACGATTCCAACCCACGTTGTCAGATTGCGAGCGCAATCTTCTAACCACTTGGCTATCCCATCCCCATATGCTCTGTGAGACAGAGTGCATGGTCTTCAAGACTCTGATCTTAAGCTGGGAACACCCAACAACAACAAATGAAAATTGTACCTCATTTTGCGCTTCCACTTGCTCGTGCCGCGCCCTCAGGCATTGAAGTACCTAGGACGGGAACAACCTCCATCGTAGAATGATTCTACACACAAAATTGGATCATTTTAAAATGCAATGCCTCCCTGCACGCACACACACACACACACACACACACACAGCGAGGAGGAGACAGACGGACAAAGGGAGACAAACAAAGAGAGGGAGGATTTTTTTTCAAAGGTTACAGATAAACATCTCTATTTGTTTTTTCATCTGGCCCTTGCCCTCATTAGGCACTACAAAATTTAATTCATCCTTGGAATCTAACAAAGAAAATTTATATTCAACAAAGACAATCCTTACTGACTCATATATTAATATCAAGACTAATATATTGATTATATAGAAGTCAACTAGATGAAGACAAACACAAAGCAGATAGTAGCAAGCTCAAAAAAGAGCCCACAAACGCATGGTTAAACATGCTCACAATGGACACTGCTATTCTTCTTTACATAAACCACACTCTCCAAAGAGTTGCTGTCTTTGAGTTACCAAGATGCCACCGTGTTGTTTTGCGCTTTACTGTGTCCAAATCGTTCATGTTTTAAGCGAGTACACAATACAATACAATGCCAAAAAATACAGAAAAACATACCTAACATTGTGTCCTGTAGTTCCGTTTTTGACGTGCAAAGATGTAGAGCACATCTGTCAGTGTCTTGGCGGTGTCGTGTTCCATGGTGCAGTTTTCCATGGTGCAGTCTTCAATGGTGTAGTGTTCCATGGTTCAGTGTTCCATGGGGCAGTGTTCCATGGTTAAGTGTTCCATGGTGCAAGTGTTCCGTTGTGTAGTCTTGCAGGGTGCAGTCTTGCAGGGTGCTGTGTTCCAAGGTGCAGTCTTCCAGGATGCAGTCTTGCAGGGTGCAGTCTTCCAGGGTGCTGTGTTCCATGCTGTAGTGTTCCAGGATGCAGTCTTCCAGGGTGAAGTCTTCCAGGGTGTCGTCTTCCATGCTGTGATTGTCTTGGCTGTGTAGTTTTCCGTGGTGTCATGGTGTCGTCGTCTTCCATCGTATCGTGTTGATTCTTCCAAACAAAATTTTTGTAATTAAAAACATGTTCATCCTGAAATCGCGCAATACACAATTCTGTTCAAAACAAAAGTAAAATCACCCATGCTACAGCGTGCATAGCCCAAGTCAGTAGTTGTGTACGTTAAAACATCACAAAAGCTCCAATGCTGACATTAACATGTTATGCTTTCAACTATCTTCAATTCC
>CM054134.1:99876223-99936223 GCA_028751875.1 Rapana venosa
AAAAATATGATTTTTAAAAAAAAGGTAACAGTCAAGAAAGAAAGTATCGGTTTTCAATTACTAAGAACATAAAAATGTCACAAAGGTAGCACTGAAGGGCAAAAGTATCATACATGTCCTGAACACTATGACAAATGAATGGTTTAACTGCAGTTGGACTGTTGGTGAAATCATCACGGATGACTGTGTCCAGGGAAGGAAGTCTGTTTTTCTTTCTCCTGTTTTTGCATTCACAGAGATTTTTTCCCCTCCAAATTTGTGTCTGAATTTTGTTGAGTAAGAAATGATCAAACTAACTCTTTTATTTCGATTCTTTTTTCCAAGCACCTAGAATATAAAATAGCAACATGTACCGACACTGCCACTCTGTAAAACCTAAATGCATCTAAGGCAAGCATCAAGAACAGTTTACAGACTGTGGTGTACAGCAAGTGTTTACCACGGGCATTTGGACTAGCCAGCCGTCTAAAGCAACTGATCTTTTCCCCTTAATTTTATCAAACACAAGCAGAGAGTTTCATGACCCAAAAAAATATTAACAGAATGCCAAAGTCGCAATATGACACCTTTGGTTTTAAAAGATACTCAAAGACCTCGTCTCACTTGCTCCCAACAACAAAAGATTACTAAGTACACGACAGAAAAAGAACTCTCACATTTTTGTGATCCAATTGATGCTGACAAACTGCACTGAGATAACAGCACAAGTCTAACATGATGTACAACATGAACTGCAAATAACAGCAAATGTAGCATTTTTTCTCAAAGTATAGTATGAGTATGATCTCAGTAAAATCAGAAATAAGTATCTCCAGCACTGAACTTTCATGTCAACCACAACGATGCATACCCGTGTACATATTTAACAACAGCCCCTCCTCTGTTTTTACACCAATTTACACTTCCAAAAGAAAAAAGGCAAATACACATATATATATATAAATATATATGTATGTATGTATGTGTACCAGTATCGCAAGAATTGAGGGAGGCCTAGGCACCTTTTGCATCACACACAGTTCCAAATGCCACAGGCTGGCACAAACCATATTTTAAGTCCAGATCAACTGATTTCTCATCCAGATTATATCAATTATTTCACTGGATTAACAAATGCAGACTTCAGCAGCAATATACATAAACTTATTTTTCTAGTTATAAAAAAATGTATATATATTAAATACAACAATAAGCAGAGTTCTGGCATTGTAGATAAACAGCAGAAACTGTAACAGTGTGATAACGCAGCTGCAATGAAACCAGATATACTGATTGAAAGAAAGAACTTATATATTTTTAATACATATTTTCACTGACAGACAAGACACACAGATGGATACACTAGCCATCAGACCATGAATCCTTTGGACATTAGTTTTACAACAACTGTTTTCCTGCCAGATTTTAAGTTATTAATGAACAATGACTGCTTTCACACGATCACTCTGTTTACAGAGCCTTCAGTTTTGAGGTAATTTTAACAATACAGACTGCATCTGAAACCAGTTTACTAGATTATTTCTATGAGCATTTTACAATTTTGTATCACTGAGTTAGGGGAGGAGGAAGGTTAATTTTGAAGCTTTGTATTTTCAAAGCTCAGCAGAGTGCTCCTAACAGTTTTCCTATACCTGTGCATAGCCGGCATACTTGTGAGGAAGAATTCTGTCAGGTTGTTGGATTATCATACCCATTGTAGTCAATGTAAAAACCTGGCATCAGCAGACACTCAAGCCTGCGTCACGAGTTATGGTCAGATAAGCTCCAACACACTGACAGCTGCACTATCCCCCCCCCCCAAAAAAAAAATTAAGATAAAACTTTGTAAGTCAATGAACGGGCCATAAAGATGTCAGACAGATTGATCAGTGTTTTCTCAAAAATTGTTGATCTATTATTTCAACCCCCCCCTCCCTCCCCTGCTCCTCAGCTAGAGCTGCAAGGTTCACCAGTTGTCAGATTTTGGCATGTGTGACCATTGTTGCCCACCATTAAGGTGGTCGCCTTCCGACTTCAAGGATGATGTCTACACATGACAATAAGATGCACGTGCTTCTAAACAATTTTTATTACGCAGTATTATCGGCATGCAATGGCCTACTTTTTTGAAAGGTAGAACTGGTATTAACATGTCATCAGATCATAAGCTCAATGCTCTGACCACTAGGCTATCTACCCCCTTTCAACTACTGATTCCTATATTAACTATCTCAGAATATAAGTTGTAGCGTTTCCACACATTAATAACCCTGTTTTTGAAGCTCAGTCAGCTGGATCAAGAGCTTAGTTCTTCCTCTCAATAACTTGGGCTCTTCTCTTCAGCTAACTGAACACATTCAACAGGTCAAAAGCCATTAGAAAAAAAAAAGTTTATTGATATCTGCATAGATTCTTGTTTTATCTCCCTCTGTAATGCATAGACCCTAGTTCCTTTAGTCCAAAGAAAATGGAAAAAACTTTTAATCTCAGCATGTTTCATGGCAGGACGAACAACATGGAGAACATTTCTCAAAACATGAACCACAGGATGGTATATCCAGAATGATAGCACAAGATGCCACAGCAGGTTGCTTATTCTCTTATTGCATGTAAAAATAAATCTTCCATTTCATATTTTTAACTCAGTGCCCCAATAAGCAGTATGCAAAAACTTGTTCTTGTTATCCAATAAAATAAAATGACCATTTTGGACAGATCTTACCATTACTTACAATTAATTCATCAAAGCTTAAAACTGGACCTTTCATTATTGCTTACATTGTAAAGAATATTCACAGTGTAAATGCTTAGTATATATATATATATACAAACAAATCGTCTCCCTCTCACTCACTCTAACTCATGCACGCACACACCCACACAGGGGCTGTAGACTGAAGGCTAATTCTGAATGGCTATACAATTCACTTTGAGTGCACAAAAAAAGGCATATTTATTTTCATATGTATTATTACACAGACTATTGCTTAATTTGCACAACTGTACTTATCATCAATTTGGTACAAAGCAAATGTGTGATATGATTTGTTCAAATCACACTCATATATTTTTCACACACACTCGCACCTATTTTTTGTGCACACATGCACGCACACACACACACGCATGCGCACACGCACACACACACACACACAGCATAATGCCTACCCTGAGTCTTACGACCTCCAAAATCAGGAACGGACTTGTAATTTTCAATAACTTTGTACAACAAAAGAATAAATCTGTATCACTGCATCTTCAATGTATTGATGACAATAACACTACCTGTATCTGATCAAGCAACACATGCACCGACTCAGGTTTCCACGTTTCTTCTGACTGTAAACTTGGTCACTATCCATACGTCTGTTTTCAGAGGCCATGTCATATCAAATTTTTGTTTTTCGGGGCAAGATCTGCTCTTTACCTTCGTCTGTGTTACTTACACATTTTCTTACAATAATGACCTATCTTTTTAGGTGAATGAGCTTTCCATAACACTGAATCGGTTCAATTTGTTTACAGTCAGTTACAGATTAATACAAGTATGTATAATGCTCACATTGAATAAAAACTGTCAGCTTTATCCAGTTGCAGAGAAAAGGACGGTGTAATTTGCTTTCCTCTGTCTAAAACAGGTGTCCTACAGTTACAACATTAGGAAAGACCGTCAATTTTCAGCAGCTTTTTTTTTGGGGGGGAGGGGTTGAACAGATATGGTTAATTATGACAGTGGATTTTCACTTTTATTTCTTCGAATAAATAAATAAATAAATATAATTTTTTTTTAAAAACAAAAAAAGGATAAATTCTGAAGAGTAGGCATGTCTCACACACAGTCCAACACAAGCATACACATGTATACTCCAGACAAATGAGAGACTTTTCTTTCTCCCCGACAATCAACACAGTGTACATACTGTACATCAAAACTACCCGGAGCATTATTCAGGAACCAAGAGACCTGCTTCAAACAGGCACTGTCACCAACACTGTCCCCTAGTGACTGCCATGGCACTAGTGTCATAGCCACTCTGCACCATCACACCCAACACCTTCACTTTGTCCTTTTCTTCATCCCCATGCCCTATATCAATGATGAGAGAGGCATAGTAGCGGATAATCAGGCAACCCACACATTGTGAAGGTAGATATCGTTGACAGAAGAAGTCCACAACATTCAACAACAATGTCTGCTATGTGTTTGTCTTATTGTGATAAACTATTTCAGATTCTAACACAAACCACCTGAGGGTGACTGTAAACTGGAGTCCTATCAACAACGTTGATTTCTTCATTTCAGGCTTGCTGATGACATCACGACGATGCTGAGAATGATTTTGGCACTACTGACACCAACATCGTGTCGCTTCTATCCCCCTCACCATGTTCACCATCACTGCTGCCACTCAACAAAACTCCACGTGTGTTCGTAGTTCCTTTCACCACAAAAGAAGTCATTGTTCAAAGCTTCTGTTGTCACAAGGAAATTTCAGTTTTCACTCATAACTGCAGTTGCCACAGTAGGACTGGATATGTTGGGTTTTTCTGTAGCTTCTGGTGTCTTGCTCTTTAACACAGTCGGTAGACTCTGTTAAGATCTTTTATTGTCACAAAAAGACTTTATAATTACTACTACCACAAAGACTCTGGCCATAATTTCTATTGCCACAAAGATTTTGTTCATGGCCTCTATTGCCACCAAAAAAAATATGTTCATAACTTCTATTGCCACACCGAAATTGAAAATGTTCGTACTCCTTCACAGTTCTGGTGCTATCACAAATAATCTGCATACTTTGTTCCATATTGCTGATGCCAAATCTAACTGGGACACAACTTCATAATTCCTATTGCTGATATGATGCCGTTTTCATACTCGTACACAAAAATCTGCACGCACTCTTTGTTCAACATTAACTTTGTTACAATAATGCAGAAATGTTGCTAAGTATTCTTTTAACTGCTGGTATGTGCTGTTTCCAAAATGGCTGAGCTGCACTTATTCCCAAACTGCCATGACAATGGAGATATGTGGCGGCTTGCTGGTCCTGGAGTTGTGTGAGTTGGGAGGGGGGGGGGGGTCTCCCCTGAGTCTGGCCTGTCCTGCAGAGTTCAGACCTCAAGCCTGTCTAGCTACTGTTTTAAGGTTAGCAACTTGGTCACTTGATGAGCTCGTGCCACCAACACATATTGTGCATGTGTGACAATGTGAGTATGAGTGTGTGTGTTTGGGGGGGGGGAGTGTTCATGCATGTTCAAGTGCATGCATGTATGAGTGGGTAGACCATTGTTCAGATCTGTTGGTCTTGTCCAATATAATTGCACACGAACAAGAATTCAAACTCCCTGAATCTGTCCACATAGTCCAATTCAAAAGCACCTTGCAGGAGGAGGAGGAAAAGAGCAACATCAAGAGTACTCTCAACTGCCCTGTATTCTTCCACAGCTGGTCAGGCACAAAAGAAAATCTTCACCTCCAAAGAACAAGCATGAAGAGACATTCACAGAACCTGATGATCAGTGGCACTAAAAGCAGATCCTATCTCCAGGAGGAAATTTCTGGCAAGATTCTCAGGAACAATACTCTGTCTCCAGCCGGCCACATTTACTCTGCGTCTTGACTCACACTTTTTCAACAGTCAGCTGCACAACATACACACGGCTCTTTGATTTCAGAACTCGTGACAACCTCTGTCTCTAAATAATGACTTTTTCAACAGAATCATAATTACCACCACTGTCAACATAAGCAAGCGAAAACTGAAATTTGTCTGCAATAATTCAGGTAGAATCAGAGTCACAGTCGCAAATAAAATGTTTCAGCGCTGGTGGTGGTCCAGAAAAGTGAAGCAAGCATGGACACCAAAGCCAAGCCGCATCACACACACACACACACACACACACACACACATGTGAAAGTCTGTCCCTGCAGGCTGTGTCACTGTGCGGATCAGGAGAACTACGACGACAGACAACTATCACAGCCACGGCAGCACGCTCACACAGACAGCAATGCAGACTGAAGACTTTCTGTCCAAACTGCAGCTCCAAGTGAGCCATTCTCTGACGGCAGGGGGAGGGAGGGAGGGAGGGAGGGGGTTTTGCAGCTGTAGACAGCCGAGCGCTGCAGCTGTAGACAGCGAAGATGGAGACTGTGGGAGGTAGTGGACATCAGACAGCCGACACCTGCTCTTCTTCACCGTCTGAAAGAACATCAGAAATTATCAGTGATTGAGAACATCTAAAATTATCAGTAATTGAGAACATCTGAAATTATCAGTAATTGAGAACATCTGAAATTATCAGTAATTGAGAACATCTGAAATTATCAGTGATTGAGAACATCTAAAATTATCAGTAATTGAGAACATCTATCAGTAATTGAGAACATCTGAAATTATCAGTGATTGAGAACATCTGAAATTATCAGTGAAATTGAGAACATCTAAAATTATCAGTAATTGAGAACATCTGAAATTATCAGTAATTGAGAACATCTAAAATTATCAGTAATTGAGAACATCTGAAATTATCAGTGATTGAGAACATCTGAAATTATCAGTAACCAATAATTCCACCCCCCCCCCCCCCCCCCCCCATCCTCCCCTAATAATGGCTTTTTTTTTCATTTCAACCATACATATTTCTGAGAAGAGAATAAATTAAAGTTTGTTTTGTGATGTTATGGTTTACATAATGAATTTGATTATACTTTATTGGGTAAGATTTTCTTTCTTTTGTGTGTGTGTGTGTGTGTGTGTGTGTGCGCGTGTGTGTGTGTGTCCTTCAACTAACAAGTCCAACAAAAGTAAGTCAGCAAAAGTCCATTATTATCAAGGCATGATTCTGATATCATGACAACTATTTCTTTCTTTACAGGAATTCAGGCAAGCATTAATCGCAATATAATATAATATAATATTATATGATATAATACAATGTAATACAATACAATACAATATAATATAATACGATTTCAGTTTTTCATTAATTTCAAAGGTTACAGAAAACAACATGTAGAAGACAAAACAAAGAAGGAAAGATTAAATGTACACCTGTTTCACCGATAAGTTACACACATCAGATTGGTTAGGAAAACCACACAGTGAGACAATTAAAAGAGACAAAATCATCAGAATTAGCAACAAACTTCCCATAACGATTTACTGTAAAGAATATCTTTAAAATGACTGTTTTGGTTGGTTTTTAAAAATATTTTAGTTTACTTTGAAGAGTGGACCTTTAGCCTGTGGCTCTCTTTCTCCAATGATGGAGTGCAGCCATGCAAGTTTCCTGGGACTGCTCAGAAATTATGTATTTATTTCCATAACCCATTAACAACTGAAATGGCTTACAGGACAGAAATACATGCATACTTCACATTATGCAAGCATATATACAAGAAAATAATAGCACTGGTATGCATTCACATCAGCTTATTTGTGTTGGTTGTTTGTAAACTATTTCAAGGTGGATGTAACTTAAGATGCATTCATGTGACACCTGTGTGTGTGTGTGCGCGTGCGTGCGTGCATGTGTGTGTGTGTGCGTGTGTGTGAGTATGTGTGTGTGAGTATATGTGTGTGTGTGTGTGTGCCTGTGTGCGTGCGTCCTTATGCATGTGCGAGTGTGTGGCATATGTGTGAAATAGAGTGGTCTAACTTCATTTTTTTGGTGTGAGTTCTACAAAGTCTATAGCAGTATGGATGCTAACAAAAACTTTGGGGAGGAATTTACATTACAACTGACTTCTACTATAACCAGCATCTCCCTTTTTCAAAATCTTAACCATATTTCACCACCTAGCCTCCATAGTCCCCTTCCTCTCCCTCCTTCTCTTCTCCCCCCCCCCCCCCCCCCCCCAACCTTTTATAAACAATTTTTAACACCCTCTCTGCTCTCCCCGAGTTGCAGCAGTTTTAACCAAGGTTTACTTTAGAGTACATCTACAGCATTTCATTCTTCAGCTGCACCACACACTGTCTGCCTGCGCCTCCCTCCTCACAATCACCAGATACCTGTGTGGACAGGCTGACAGCAAAGCCCAGCATCACCCGCTGCCGCCACCGTATGTTTGTGTCGTGCCATGTGAGCGGCTGATTGGTAGTCAGGCAGGGGTCGTCGCCCAATGGCAGCGCAGCCTGGTGCCGGTGCATGATTACCGACTACTGTCACAAATAAATCACTAGCTGTCTGACAGATTTCACTCAGTGGCTTTCTGTCATGCCCCCCCCCCCCCCCCCCCTCCTCTTCCATTAAAGAAAGTGTGTCTTTTTATGTGATGAAAAAATTCCCTAATCATTTTAATCAATTACTCTACACTTTCACACTGGGTGGTGGGTTTTTTGGTGTGTTTTTTTTAAAAACTATCCTGTTACATTGTGATAGGAGCTTTTTGTTCAAAACTTTACAAAACAGGTTCTTTCTTTAGCTTTTTGTTGTTGTTGTTGCTTGTTGTTTCTCGGCTAGAGCTCTGAGGTTCACTAATAGTGAGATTTTATGTATGTGACCGCTTGCCCACCATTAAGGTAGGCACATTCTGACTTTGGGTGCAAACTTTTTTTTAAAAAACCTCTTGTATGCACTCTACGAAGTAATTGTAACTTTTAAACTGTTCTTTTATGTAATCATAACTTCTCTATTCTTCTTTCATGTAATCAGTACATCTAGACTGTTCTTGGATACAATCATCACTTCTGTACTGTCCTTGTATGTAATCATCACTTCTGTACTGTTCTTGGATGAAACCATCACTTCTGTACTGTTCTTGGATGTAACCATCACTTCTGTACTGTTCTTTGAAATAATTATAACTTCTATACCTTTCTTTCATGTGATGACATGTTTATGATGGGGGGGGTTTTCAATGTAATTACAACTTCTATACTGTTTTCTGGTGTCATCATAATTTTATGCGGTTCTCTGATGACCTTCCACATACTTGTTTGTATATATATGTCCAGATTTTTAATTTACAAAAGTATTAGAGACAGAGAAAAAAAAGTACACTGGCTGTTAGCAGTACAGCTAAGGAAAAAGCTCTGTACAGATGTACATGAAAAGCTGTATGTACACTCAGAAAAGACAAGTACATATAGATTTTCAGTTTAAATATTGAGTCATGTGATTAACCTAGACACAAAAGTACTTTCTGAGCCTTCTAAACTCTCCTAGTTACCACATGTTTTCTACTTTGTTAAAATATACATACTTGCAAACACAGGAAATCAACATGCTAATTTATATTATCACTCGTATCCACAAAACATCAAAAGGTGCAAACAGTGCTCCAACATTCATAAGTGTGCATGTGCATAAGAAAACACACACACACACACACACACAATTTGTTTTCATTATCATCATCAACAACAACAACAGATAATGAAATGACAACTATAGAGAAATAATTTCATTGATATCATCTGTCTTTTTTTCTTGGCTCTGTATGCTTTACTGTACCTCTACATGATATCAAAATTCATTGAAAGTTTACATTTTTACAGTAGCAAATCAAAGGGAGCCCCCCCTCCCCCCATTTTTCTCTGTGTAGAGCTTTTAAAATGTGTCATTACTGTACTTTACAAAGAGGAAAACCAAAACATAATTCTCGTATCATATGATATGCAAGTTGTTTGTTAGGCAGGATTTTTTTTCCACCTTTACAGAATAAATCTATAAATAGAATACTTTTGGGTTTTTTTTAAAGCTAACAGATCCAGAAACATACTTCTCATCATAATGCTACAATGCTTATAAAAAAAAAACAACCAACAACAACAATAAAGAATCAAATAGCTTGAGGCGATAAGATAACAACAAGAAGAAAGACACACAATTCACAGAAACTGACTGCAATGGAGCAACAGGTATAGTGAAGCAAACAGAATGCATAACACAGACAACATAAATCATGCCGCGGCAGCATTACAAACAGAGAAGAAACACCCCACAGTTGACATGCTATCTGACAGCAACAATGCTTTATCTTTTTCACAAGGACAAATGTATTTTAGCTTCTTCCTTCACTTCCTGAACAGTCATTGGGGACACTGCATTATACCATCGTCACCAGACTCCTAAAAGGTCTCTCCTACACCAAACCTGTGCTGTCATCCACTGTATCCTGTTTCTCCAACACTGGCAGGTCTCTTCACTACAGTGGTGTACTCTGACATGTATATGTGTCAGCAACAGGGCAGCTACCTATCTACGAGGTCTAACTAACCTGCAGAATTTTTTTTTTTTTTTGGTTTCTTGCTGCCTCATCTTCTGTGACGTCCCGGTCCTGCTGTTCTCATACTGCTCATGTCAATCTCCCCACAGCAACCATACCCAAAATCCTTTTGAAGCATCCTCTGGGTCAAAAGTCCACAGGGATCCCATCAATATCAGGCTGCCATGGGGCCACCAGCCAGAGAGGCCCTGCACTCCTGCTGGGTCACATCAGTGGTGTTCAGTTGTGCCTGCTCTGAGCTAACATATGCAGGACACCATCTATTAAGCCCCCTACTAACGCGAGTCATGGAGCAGCCAGACTGAGTGAGTCGCCACCCAAGATGGTGACCATCACAACCGCCCTCCAATGACTGACCCCTTTTAACCTCCAACTCCAAAGGCTTTGACACAAACTGTATGGGTAAACCAAATCTGAGGTCACCCTGAGACCAGAACAACTGGGACCACAGAATCAGGGCATTCCCCCCCCCCCCCCCCCACCATGATCAATAATAATGGGGATGATGTAATGCTGCTGCTATGGAAGTGTATAATTATGCTTTGAAGGCTACTTGACAGTGTTGTACTCTACGCTTACTATCATAATACATCCTGGCATCAACCACGCCCGAGAGATACAGACACCTGCAGTGTTGGTCAGGTAATCTGAGCAACACTCTCAAACTTGCATCCATCCATAAAGTGGATAAAGCACGACTGTGCTGTCCCAGTCAATTGATTGGGTGATGAGACAGACAACAGCTGACCAGTCACGGGGCATCAGATGGACCCCCTTCTCAACGCTTGAAGACCTAGATTTTGCCGACGATCTGGCACTGCTCTCACATACCCACCATCACATTCAAGAGAAGACATCCCGTCTCAGCACTTTCGCACAGCAAGTAGGCCTAAAAATCAGTCAGAAGAAGACAGAGGTGATGACACTGAACGTTCAGAACCCCTCACTGGTCACAGTGAATGGAGAAGATTTACCAACAACTGAAGAATTCACGTACCTCGGGAGCACTGTTAGGCATGACGGAGGAGCAGGCAGCGACATCAAGAACCGGATTAGCAAAGCAAGAAATGCATATAGAAATCTGAACAATGTGTGGAAATCGTCCCAGTACAGCACCAGAACCAAACTAAGACTATACCAGAACTGTGTACTTTCCACCCTTTTGTACGGCTCGGAGTGCTGGAGGATGACTGAGAGTGACCTCGACAAACTATCCACATTCCACACGAAGAATCTCAGAAGAATCTTGCGCATCTTCTGGCCTGAGACCATCTCCAACCAAGAACTTTTTGCCCGTTGCAACCAAGAAAGCATGGACAACATCATCATGCATAGGCGATGGGGATGGATAGGGCATATCTGCCGTCAGGAACAGGGAAACATCGCCCGAACAGCCCTCCACTGGACACCAGAGGGAAAACGCAAACGAGGACAACCCAAGAACACTTGGCGTCAGACTATCGAAACAGAGATGAAGACCTTCCAACATACCTGGGGAACCATTCGGAAGCTGGCCCAGGACAGACAGGAGTGGAGAACATTTGTTGCTGCCCTACGAGCCAATAAGGCACAAAGGCATTGATGATGATGTGCTGTCCCAGTCTTCCCAATGAGCCCTTTGCACACTCACTCTGGGTAGGAGCCGGCCGGAGTCAAAAAAATCCCTATGACTCTTATGGGATTCAAACTTGTGACCTTCCAGTCTGAAATCCAATGCACTAACAACTGTGCTATGGCAGCTGGTATAACCTGCAGAATTTTTTTCAGGGAATTTTTTTGTTTTTTATTTTTTGATCATTCTCTCCTTGCATGAAACAAGCTTTCATACTGAGAAAGATTCTCAATACACTAAACAATACTTTTGTTGTAAAAGCGAAAAGATTTGCAACCAATATATACACGCATTTACATAAGATAGAGGTTTAAAAAAAATATGATGTAAAAAAAAAAAGAGATATCCAGCATGGAAATGGTCAAGCTAAATCATGAGTAGGTGTGAATGACTTATTGCTTCCAGAAAACATAGCAGCAACACAGGGTTTCCTCCTCATTCAAAAGAAACACAGCAGCAACACAGAGTTTCTTCAAAGACCCCAACGTTGATTTCAGACAGTGGAGTGGACAAGGACTTACCTGGCCCTGTGCTCATGCCAGCGTTGTGCATGACCGTTGTGTAGGATGGCAGAGGAGGTCTGGAGCCATCAGGACCTTGTAACTCTGAGGTCAGTCAACACACAGAACTCAATCATAACATGATGCTGATGCATCTTAGTAACATTTACATGCATGAATGCAACCATGTGGACATACACACATGTGTGTGTTGTGTGCACATCTTCACTCACTCACACTCACTCTCTCTCACACACACACACTCACACAAAGAAATTAGGGGGGGGGGGAGAATGATGAATCGACTCACTCACTCCTTACTCAAATACCCACACACTTACTCATTCATTCATACACTCACTCACACACACACACACCACTTTATGTAACAAAGGCATATCAAGCTACAATTTCTTGTCTATGCTTTTACCCACAAAATCTGGCAGCAGTCATTTTAGCCAGTTTTCCAGCACAGCTAACTATATGTACAAGAATGAGAAAGATCAAAAATAAAGGAACAAATGGAGAAAAAAACTTAAAAAGCAAAAGGAAAAAAGCAAGAAAACAAACAAATAACTAAAGGAAAGAGCAACAAAGCAAGACACACAGACACAGTCACACACTGGATGCAAATAAACAATCACGAACTGACAAAAATGATATGAACAAGAATCAAAACTACAACAAAGATGTGCACATGACTGAGGTGGCCCAACTTTCAACGAAGCAGCCTTTGGAATACACACCCGCCCGTGGCCATGGGAAGTGTGGATGCTGTAACGATGATGGGGATGGTCCCGGCACTGGGTGGGGAGGGTGGGGATGGGGGTGGTCCATGGACGTGGAACTACCGTGGGCAGAGTCGGATTCAGCAGACAGCTCTATGGAGCCCACAGAACCTGCAGCACAGGGGGTCAGTCTGTTACACCCTACTCCAGTCAATCCTCCGCACCTGACACACACAAGAGACTTGAGCGATTTGATCTGACATGGCTTCACTTCTCTACACACTTCTTGGAGAGTCGATAGAGCACTGCTCTGCAAATTTTCAAACGCCAGACATGGTACTGAGGGAAGAGTGTTTTTCCCTGAATTGGTTTGGGGGTCCAGGGGGGCTTTTGCCCCCTGAAGCTGAAGGTTTTTCAGCAATTCTAGCCTGTAAAAAGCCTATCCTTAAATTGAATTCAGTTCTTCATACTAAGCTATCTCTGCCCTAATATAAGCTCTCCTAAGTCCTTTATCAGTCATATCTTCATCCCAAGTAATCACACAGCAAAAATAAGGACATATCTAGACAAATGTACATGTGAGTGAGAGAGAGAGAGAGAGAGAGAGAGAGAGAGAGAGAGAGAGAGAGAGAGAGAGAGAGAGAGAGAGAGAGAGAGAATGAATGAGTGAGAGAGAGAGAGGCTCTCTCCATGAAAAAGAAAGGGGAGGCTGGTTGGCCTGCTGATTGTTTTGTAAACAGTGCTGCTCTCTGACCAAACCCACAGCTGAAGTGGACCAGTCAGTGGAAGCCCCCCACCACCACACACTCTCCCCCTTCCCTCTTCCTACCCTCCCCTTTCTGGTCCATTCCTTTTATGAAAACCCATACCAACTGTTGATACACATGGCCCCTTCTTTCAATGGACAGGCCACTTGCTACCTAGTAATGACTCATGTGATGTCAAGATGAGAAGGGAAGGAATCTGAATAGGACAGTTACATCCCTTTATGCCTAACTGGGTTTTCATGGGGGGTTTTCTTCTTAAAAATTTTTTTTTTCCCTTTTCGCGGATTTCTGCAAATTTGTGGAGATGTACCATGCCTGGACACTAGTGTGTTGTAAAGAGAGAAAAAAGAGGTAAAGGTGTCCCATAATCTTATGAGGTCACAGGGGAGCGAAGCATCAGAGACCTCATTTCTCTAGGGGCCAGTATATTGAGGGTGGCACCCATCTCCTCTCCCTCGCTGCTTTACCTTCCCTGGCCCTAAAAAGGCAGGTACCCATTTACATCTGGGTGAACTGGGGAACTATACTGAAGCCAAGGTGCGCAAACGGTCACCCATCCAACTGGTAACCACCCTCAATGCTGCTTAACCTTGGCTGGGGAAAAGTGAGTGCTCCGACCACTGAGCTATTCCATCCCGTGAGTTGTAGCGAAATCTGGCAAAGTTCATTCATGCCTCTCCAGGCAGCAGGGTACATCTGGATGTGTTGTACTGTCTGTCTCACAGCCGGCCTACTCTGCTACGACAGGTGGATGGGGCTTTCACATGTGTGCTAGATGTCACCCATGCATCTGCATATAGGTCTTTGGTTTACAGCTTTGCTCAAAGGACTTTTGGGAGAGTGGACTGGATCATGGAATCAGAGTCAAAATTAATTAACACCAGGGGAAAAATTAATTCCCTTGGCCATTTCTTGGGGGAAAATCCCCTCAGACAGACACCTCAGCAGCCACTCAAATCCTGCACCTTCATTCACTGTCATGTCAGATCATGAGCATGACACTTATTACTATATTGTCCACCCACCCCCCATGTTATTTTTTCTAAACCCCCTTTTCCCTAGTTACCAACTCTGTCTCTGGAGTCTTTCTTATCAGTTTCAGTTTTTTTCTATCTCTGGAGTCTTTCTAATCAGTTTCAGTGATTTTCTGAATGCAGTGAATTCAGTTGACAATGTGGATCTTGCCGTATATGCTGCTGACACCAAAACAAAAATTCCATCTGCAAGAAATCACCTTGAGGCAGACTGCATTCAGGACTTGCAGCCTCTGTACCAGGATTCCACCCCTGAATAGAGGGTGAAGCAAATCTCTTGAACAGTCTGATACTTAACCCCCCTCTTGCCTCGTATTTGTGCCCAATTAATATCTATCACACACATTTTCGCATTACAATTTTCCCAGGGAGTTGTTAAAAGTGTTGTTTTTTTAATAATTTAATTTAAAGAATATTGGGTGAAACAGCCTCATGGTTAGAGCAATGTACTCAAGGTCTGATGGTAGAGAACTGAGGACGCAGATCTGAGTCATCTCCACTGAGGTGTCTTTTCAAGGCGACTTTTGCTTTGGAGCTAATGCTGATACTCTATCACTAATACTGATTCCACTACCCCAATAAGTCTTCAGATAAAGCTTTAAATTCAAGTCCTGTGTTTGAATGCATGCAGAGCATCTTGTACACACATCAGAATTACATCCACCTTTCATAAAAATAAGCCAGCTATGCCAGTGGCATGGACATACCCAGCATGCACCCTACCCCCAGGAGAGGGATGGGCTGCGCCATGTTCAACTTGTTCACAACACACTGAACAACACAGAGCAGTGTCCCAAACACCTCCTCAAGGAGTTACAGGAAAAGTCAAGGCTTGGGGGTGGTGCACCATGTGGAATAATCTGTACACACTGTATCACACCTGCCGCCATGGATTGCAATCAGTGGACGGTTTATCAGCTGCATAACAAGCACATGATACAGGTAGGTGCATACATAATGAAACCTCTTCACATCTTTTGTAGTTGGTCCATTCATTTGTATAAAATAGAGGGGAACAGGTAGATTGAAACCAAGTACTGAACCTGTATTCTGATTCGGTTACCTTAACGTCGTCTAGTATGTTTTTAGAAAGTCATTATGAAATTATTACATTACAACAGTGATTATTAGTCAAAAGTGCATACATTCCAAGTTAAACATAAAGCACCACTGTTAGCACTTCCAGCAACCAAATTATTCATTAATTAAGTAGGTTAAGTCACGCTTGTCATGTCACGGTAATTCCCGTGATTCAGGTGTCTAGCTACTCCCAAACAGGCTACGTCCAGGTCCTACCTCTACCTGCATATCTCCACCTTATCCCCTATTAAGGTGAAATCCTTTTGCTGGCTGGGCAATATCATTGGACAGTATATTTATTTTCAAATGCAATACAGTAAGCTTAAGGCAAGCTGTACAATTTCAAGCAATTGTCAATATGAACTGCTGAAATCATCTGGACTTTGAATTGAAGCAGAAAAGTTGTTCTATTGTAAAGCTCAGGCTTAAGCCACTGCTTTGCCATTACAACTGTTTCCTATATCAAATCCTATGCCCCAGCCTGTGTGCTCCTGACATGAAAACAATCCCTTGATTCTTTATTTTAACCCATAAGAAAAATCTGCCCTCTTGCTCTTTTTACTTTTTTTCTTTCTATTTCATCACCAGGCTGATGTCTTCTTTACTCAAAGCCTTTATCTCCTCGATGCTGAAAAAGAGATTATTTTTGGTCGTGTTTTTTAAAACAGTG
This sequence comes from Rapana venosa, assembly GCA_028751875.1. Taxonomy (NCBI): domain Eukaryota; kingdom Metazoa; phylum Mollusca; class Gastropoda; order Neogastropoda; family Muricidae; genus Rapana; species Rapana venosa. The sequence continues at coordinate 99,892,834 of CM054134.1, forward strand.
TATGTTCTCTTCTTCCAATCAACTGATGCCCTTGATTCTTCAAATGTTAGTGAAGTTCTACATTAGAAATGAAAGAAAACATCAGTGTGCATCAGAAAGAAGTCCCCAATGCTCCACCAGGTCGGTGAACAGAGCAGGTATGCCAGGACTGGGAAAAAAACCTATGAACAGAAGCCGACTGAAGTGGTGGCTCACTTCCTTAACTCCTGTTGACTGTGTGCTTTGATGACGCTGATACACTACAGTGGTTTAAGCTATGTTGATCTCTTTTACATAAGATATTGCCTTTATGCAAGTCAGCCCTATTCCTTATAAATTCCCTTTCATTTAAGAAAAAAAACACACACAAAAAACCCCACCCTAAAGCCTATGCACCTGAATCATTTCCTGAATTCACATATAATTAGATGAGAGAAAAACCAGAATAAAAAATTTTTTTTAATAACATACCCAAAAAACCAGTAACACCTTTCTGCTAATACTTCCTAACCCTGCCCATCTGTTCTATTTTTCTTTTTCTATCTGTGCAAAGCGTATACACACCAACGCAAAATCAAAGTTTAAAATCAAAACACAGAGCAGAACTGAATACACCCATCTCACTCCATACCACAAACATGCTTTACGTCCAAAGAACCAACAGATGCAAAAACCAAAAAGACAGAGACGAAAGCGGCTGAAAGGCTTTTTTGTACACAGAAGAGAAGCACACCAGAAAGAGGTCTTACCAGCATGCCCTGACCTGCGTGGAGGATTGTTAAGAACACTACTGACAGAGGAACTCTCCTGGGTCAGCCTGACGGGCAGCAGGCGACACTGACCCCCCTGACCCCCCGCCCACGGCGCGTGGCGCGGAGAGGGCGGACCCTGCTTCCTGGGGCTGGTCACTGCCGGAACAGGGACTTTGGGGTTATGGGGTCGCACTTTATCGGTCAAGGCCATGATTTTTCGAACGGCCCCTGGAGACTCTGTTCCTGTCAGCGGAGAGAGAACGATGACCACACAGGGTCAGTGCACAAAGCCATGCAAAGAGATACAGAGAGAGAGACAGAGAGAGAGAGAGGAGTTAACTCAGTAACAGAAGAGAAGGACAGGAGTCAGAGGTCTATGCTGAGTAAGTGTAATGTATTTACATGATATCTTCACCATAAGTTTTCTCCTTTTCCATTCTTGCCTGATAACAACATAGAGTGTACAGTTGGAAAATAACATTAGTGTTTGAAACTGAAAAAGAAATAGCTGAAACTGATAAATAACAGAACAAGACAAGCAGTAGGTACAACAGAAAGAAGGCAGAAGAGATAACTGATAACATGCCACTTCATAAAACATTCAAATCAAATAAAGCAAGGGAAATCATAAAAACTAACCAAGGCACATTAACAAAATTGTAATAGACATGCTAATCCTCACAGACTTAGGACAAGGACTAATGTTTTACAATTTCTGTAATAGGAGTTGGCAGTCATTGTTTATTGCATTTTATAGCATTTAAAAAGGTACGCTATTGAAGCTTTAAACAACACCCCCCCCCCCCCCCCCCCCAAAAAAAATGCATTTATGACAAACAGGAAAAGTGTCATTTATTACTGCATCTTAAAAACTGTCAAGGGAGGAAGAGGATTACATTTAGTGGTCAACAACTTGGCATAACAAACTGACTCACAAAGCCATCAGACTCTCATTTTGACTGTTACCATTTACTTCATTTCTGAACAAAATCCTCACAAATCTTGCCTTGTACCAACCCTATTTTCCTTCATGAGAAAAACATTCAACTGGTCATTCTCATCCACTATCAACTCCATCACAGTATTTTTAAACAAGCCAGAGTGAGGTACATCTTAGTGTTGGTTTCATCATTCTATCACTTTTCTGCAGAAAGTCCCTTCTCTTACAGCAGTTCTGCACAGCCTAAAACAGCAATCTCTTAAAAAAGCATGTCAAAAAAGTTTTGAATGTGATCAAGGGCTGAGAATTGAATTTGACTGAAATAAACAGAACTCTTGCAGTAACCCTTGATTCGTTTGGGTTTTAAACACAACAATTATCGAAGACTGAAGTATGAGAAAACAAACAGTATAAATGGAAGCTAAGGGAAATGGGAGGGGTGGGGGAGGGAGCAGACCCAACCCACTGACAATGTAGCCCGATGTTCCCATGTTGCCCTCAGACCAGAACTGAACAGAACAACAGCAGAGCAAAGTGCACCATGCATGCATACATACATACGTACATGGACAGACAATCACCAGCATGCACCAACCATTGTCACATCTCAACACTCACCAAACTTGGGTCCTGTTGGCACCGCCAGCTTCTCTTCCGTATTCGGGGAGTTATTCCCCCCTGGGGAAGTATCCCTTTTGCGAGCTTCACAGAAGATACATTAAAGCTGGTTAAGTAAACCGGCTTGTAATTTTCATGCGGTCAACAAAAACTGTAATAAATTGTTCAGAACCATTTTTAAAACAAACTGTTCATGTACCTTTTCTCTTTTTTATCTTCAATTTTGTTATGGATATGTAAACATACACACACACAACCTGTGCTTATACATTTATACACCTTACAAATTCAGACGCAGATTTTTTTTCCTCCAACATTTCAACACATTCTTTTATCATAGAGAAAATCAGACACACATACACAAACCAGTACCAAAATGGATAGAAAAAGAGACAAAGAGAGGTAAACATATATTATCTTATTGCTTAAGATAGAAACACAGACAGACAGACAGACAGACATGGACTTACTGCTAGAGCTGGAATGAACACAGACAGACAGACAGACAGACAGACAGACAGACAGACAGACATGGACTTACTGCTAGAGATGGAATGAAACAGACAGACAGACAGACAAGGACTTACTGCTAGAGCTGAAATGAAAGACAGACAGACAGACAAGGACTTACTGCTAGAGATGGAATGAAACAGACAGACAGACAAGGACTTACTGCTAGAGCTGAAATGAAAGACAGACAGACAGACATGGACTTACTGCTAGAGCTGGAATGAAACACAAACAGACAGACAGGCAGGCAAGGACTTACTGCTAGAGCTGGAATGAAACACAGACAGACAGACAAACAGACAGACAGGCAGGCAAGGACTTACTGCTAGAGCTGGAATGAAAGACAGACAGACAAACAGACCGACAAGGACTTACTGCTAGAGCTGGAATGAAAGACAGACAGACAAACAGACAAGGACTTACTGCTAGAGCTGGAATGAAAGACAGACAGACAGACATGGACTTGCTGTTAGAAACAGAATGAAAGACCCACAAAGGAGAGGTGGAAGAAAGAAAAGCGGGAGGAAAAGACGGGGGGGTGCTAAGTTACCTGGGGGTTCACACTGGTTGGACATTTCGGCCAGTTCTTCCTCGTTGGTCTTGGCGGGCATCGTGCTGAGGTAAGACCTCACCTTGCGTACCATCTGGGCCTGCCATCACCCACAATAATTCTCAATATCAACCAAACACACACACAAAAAGAGATAAACTGTGATAATAAGCCCATGTAGTTCTTTCTATGTCTACATTTTTACTTTTTTTTTTAGGTCTTTACCCATCTTAATATAACAAAAATTATTTACTGGTTTGGTCTGATTTTGAAATCTTTAAACTTGCTAATCGTTACCTATCAGAAACCTAGCACTACTCCTCCCCATCTATGGGTCTTCTCACGCAAAATGAAAGAAAAGACAAACAAAAAACAAACTTTTCCTCACTGAACAGTGACTGACCTCTTCATACATCTTTTTGGGGTTGGGGAGGGTGGAGCCTCGGCGATTTTTGGTGCGGCGGAGTGTGGCCATTCCTGAGACCAAAGTGCTGCCAAACATGCTCTGGGTGCTCAGGAGCATGCTGCTGTTGACATCCTGCACACACACACACATTGAAACAATCCAGTCAACCTCTACCCTAAGGCATATACATTGAAACAATCTAATAAACCTCTACCCTAAGGCCTATACATTGAAAAAATCCAGTCACCCTCTACCCTAAGGCCTACACATTGAAACAATCTAATAAACCTCTACCCTAAGGCCTACACATTGAAACAATCTAATAAACCTCTACCCTAAGGCCTACACTTTGAAACAATCTAATAAATCTCTACCCTAAGGCCTACACATTGAAACAATCTAATAAACCTCTACCCTAAGGCATATACATTGAAACAATCTAATAAACCTCTACCCTAAGGCCTACACTTTGAAACAATCTAATAAACCTCTACCCTAAGGCCTACACATTGAAACAATCTAATAAACCTCTACCCTAAGGCCTACACATTGAAACAATCTAATAAACCTCTACCCTAAGGCCTACACTTTGAAACAATCTAATAAACCTCTACCCTAAGGCCTACACTTTGAAACAATCTAATAAACCTCTACACTAAGGCCTACACTTTGAAACAATCTAATAAACCTCTACCCTAAGGCCTACACTTTGAAACAATCTAATAAACTTCTACCCTAAGGCCTACACTTTGAAACAATCTAATAAACCTCTACCCTAAGGCCTACACATTGAAACAATCCAATCAACCTCTACCCTAAGGCCTACACATTGAAACAATCCAATCAACCTCTACCCTAAGGAGCTTTAAAGCTTTCACTATTAATCACAAAAAACAACAAACTTTGCAGTGGCAGGATTGTATTAAACTATGGCCACAATACACAGACATGCACAATCAAGTAACTGGATGACAGTTATGAAGTTAACGCCAACTTTTGAACCGCTGTCATTTTGAAGTATTTACTGAAAATGTTCCTAGTAATGCAGCAAGTGAGCATACTTTTAAACAGGATTCCATTTCTCCTAGCTTCTCCAAGCTAAAGGATCAGATGTGCATGTGCAGGATGACCACACCATGCTTGTTTGTTAGCCATACTTTATTTAACCCCCATGTTCTGTATCTTTTGAATAATCTGAATCATGGTAAGGCATTGGTTCCAAAAAAGCTGAGAATGAAAAATGTTTTTAAAGCACAAGAATACCAACAAGAGAGCATAACAATACCAACATTAGGTACAAAAACATGAAATAGACAAAATAAATAAATACATAATTTTTTTTCATTCCTCAGAGCTCCAAGGTTCACCAATGATGAGATTTTCGCATACTGGTGTCCCCCCCCCCCCCCCCCCCCCCCCCCCCCCCCCCCCCCCTCCTAGGTAGCCATGTTCTGACTTTGAGGATAAAAATACATAATCAAACAGACAGACAAAAAACAGAAAGAGACCAACCTTTACAAAAAGAAACAAAACAATGGCACACAAGCAACTCCACACTACTATCAGACTCACATATCTGGAGGAGCACAGATGCATGGTGTGCCTGATCTCTTTGGCAGTCATGCGCAGTTTCTCAAAGTTGACCAGCCCATCCACGTAGGAGTCGTTACCCAGATGGATAAAAGTAAGATCTTTCTTGATCACTGGGAAGATGGGAATCTGCATCAAAATATCCACAGGGATTGTGAAACATGAGGCTCAACACTAGACTAGCTTTGAAACATTAGGCTCTGATACATTCAGCTCAACACAAAACAAGACTAATGTCACTAAGAGTGAACAGACGTTAAATTGAAGACAAAACAAGTTTTGAAACATTCAGCTCAACAATGAACAAGCTTTGAAACAGTAGGCTGAAGACCGAACAAGCTAAATTTCCACAAATACATCCTTCATTGTTCAATGTCAAAGAACTGAAAGGAAGTCAATTCATCCATGTTCTTGATCTTTCACTACTTTCCTTTGCTAAATGGAGCAATAGTTATGAAATTCCCTTTGATAGACTTTGGCTTCTTTTTTTCTGTGATTTGTAACATTTCTGAGAAATGCAAATAACAAATATGAAAAAGACAATGCGGGAAAAAAATTATATTACCATAAGAATCAATCCATATTTTATAAATATTGCTAAGCCACTCAAACCAGGTTCAGAGATTAACTTCAATACCAGTAGGTTCTGATTTCTGACTGCACTTGGAGAAATTTTTACCAGACATTAGACCCACTGCGCTGCATTATTGTATGCCTATACATACAACATTTGCTGAAAGACAGCATCCCACTGGGGAACCATGACACAAAACATAGTGACGTGTGTGTGTGTTCTGTTTACAAGCACTACTACTTGAGAGAGAAGGGGGAGAGCACTGACCACTGGAGGCTGGATATGCTCACTGTTGAGCAGGTTGCGGTATTTGGCCATGTTGCGTGAAGGGTCCATCAGTGTCTCCAAGTCCTGTGTCACACACACACACACTCACACTGATTCATTGTCTCAAATATATGACACAGATCTCAACAACAACAACAAAAACACTGGTAATTACGAGAAAAAAGGGGAACAGAAAATAGAGACATATGAGAAAACAAACAAGCAAAAACACAACAAACAGTAACAGCAGAAAAGTCTAATACAATAAGAAAAATAAGAACAAAAACCACAACAAAAAAACCTGACAACAACAAAAAGAAATAACAGAATAGATGGAAAGAAGAAATACAGCCCTCATAAGAAAAGATTTTGAAGACATACAGCCCTCATAAAAAACAACCAACAAACAAAAAAGAATTTTTAACAACTACCAAAACCTGCAAAAGGAGCTACAGGTGAAAACTGTTTTCAGTGACAGATAACAAATGACAAACAACTCACATTTGCTATGACCATCAATGTATTTCAATAGGTTTCAGGCTCAACGGTTATGTGTATGTCAGAAGATATCTAACAATGGCCAGGTTTATTCAGATAACTTTAATGTATGTATGTACACTGCATCTACATGCATTTGCACATGAAAACTTGATTGCAAGAGTGTGTGCATGCATGCACGCATGCGTGCGCACACACACACATGCTTTTGTTGTGTTTTGTTTTGAGTCTAATATCAACTAGCATAAATAGACTTTAAACTCAACAACAACAAAAACAACTGTATCTTACCTCAAACATTCTCCAGTATTTGTTGGGCAGTTTTTCCCATGTACTGCGAAGTCGAGACACTGAGCCATGCCGTAATCCACTCAAAATGGCAAACATCGAGTTGAAGTTCTTGTAGTCCTTGCAGCATTCTGTGCCAATGGAATGAAATAATAAACCATGTCAACAACTAAATTTTAACATTATTGACAATTTTTTAAAATAAATTCTATAAATAAATACAATTGCTTTAGAGTATTTGACCAAAAAGCAGAAATGAGGTCCACTCACATCAAACCTTTAGGAGCACAATTCTTTGCAACATATATTAAGTGCAAGAATGTACAAAATAACTTATAACAGTATCATGTCAACTTAGAAAGTAATCCTACCAACCGCTGCCTTGTACTAGATATTAAAATAAGCACTAAGGAATAACAAATGTTGAACATGGCAAACATTCGTTCTATCTATGTCTTACTTTTTATTTTTCTTTATCTTTCATTCCTGTTTTTTTTTTCCTTTTAAAGATGTGAATAGTTTACATATTGTATATTGAAGTGATATCTTATTCACGCATATTGTTCTTTTTCTACTGACATAAAATCTCAAGGAATTTTAAATGCCAACAGCATGTGTGTTAATGGCAGAAAGTTATCTGCTTCAGAACAGAGAAAAGGGGTGCAGTAATCTCTGCCAGCACTTCCTATTAAATGCTCTTTTAGCCTCAGAAGTCCAAATTAATTCTGGCATGGAGGAAAAAAAGAAAACACACTGTGATCAAAGAAACTGACCTTGTAAAAATACAGACCTCTCCTTGATGGCTGACCATACACTACTGCATAACTAAGACTAGCACATGATTCTAGATTATAAACTAAACATGAAACTAGAGCAAGTATATACCTTTATATCATAAACTAAACATAAAATTAAAGCAAGTATATAATTTTAGATTATAAACTGAACATGCCACTAAAGCAAGAATATAACTTTAGATTATGAACTAAACATGTAACTGAAACAAGTATATGACTCTAGATTATGAGCTTAACAATTAACTACAACTAATATATAACTCTAGATTATGAGCTAACCATGTAACTAAAACGAGTATATAAATAACTCTAGATTATGAACTAAACATGTAACTAAAAATAGTACATAAATAACTCTAGATTATGAACTAAACATGTAACTAAAACGAGTATATAAATAACTCTAGATTATGAACTAAACATGTAACTAAAACTAGTATATAAATAACTCTAGATTATGAACTATACATGTAGCTAAAACTAGTATATAAATAACTCTAGATTATGAACTATACATGTAACTAAAACTAGTATATAAATAACTCTAGATTATGAACTAAACACGTAACTAAAACTAGTATATAACTAACTCACGATTAGGAACTAAACATGTAGCTAAAACTAGTATATAAATAACTCTAGATTATGAACTAAACATATAGCTAAAACTAGTATATAAATAACTCTAGATTATGAACTAAACATGTAACTAAAACTAGTATAAAAATAACTCTAGATTATGAACTAAACATGTAACTAAAACCAGAATATAAATAACTCTAGATTATGAACTAAACAAGTAACTAAAACTAGTATATAAATAACTCTAGATTATGAACTAAACATGTAACTAAAACTAGTATATAAATAACTCTAGATTATGAACTAAACATGTAACTAAAACTAGTATAAAAATAACTCTAGATTATGAACTATACATGTAGCTAAAACTAGTATATAAATAACTCGAGGTTATGAACTAAACAAGTAACTAAAACTAGTATAAAAATAACTCTAGATTATGAACTAAACATGTAACTAAAACTAGTATAAAAATAACTCTAGATTATGAACTAAACATGTAACTAAAACTAGTATATAAATAACTCTAGATTATGAACTATACATGTAGCTAAAACCAGTATATAAATAACTCTATTATGAACTAAACATGTAACTAAAACCAGTATATAAATAACTCTAGATTATGAACTAAACATGTAACTAAAACCAGTATATAAATAACTCTAGATTATGAACTAAACACGTAACTAAAACCAGTATATAAATAACTCTAGATTATGAACTATACATGTAGCTAAAACTAGTATATGACTCTAGATTATTCATGAACTACATCACCCTGTCACTTGATGGTATCAGTAAAGAAGCAAAGGACATACTTGCGATCTTGATGAAGTGTTTAATCAGCTTCATTCTCTTGACCACATTCGGTTCTCCACAGATCTCCGTCACCACCCAAAACATCTCCCGGTTCACCAGCTGAAAATGCGCACACACACACACCTTCAGCATTGTCTGTGTGCATAACATGGATAAAGTCTAACATGTACACCAAAATGAATGACTCCACAAACAGTGATACCAGTATGAGCTATCTACAACAAGCACACCATTTTCCATTTATCTCAATTCACTGATATACTACGCAGTGGCAAAAAGTTCCCTACTAAACAAATACTTGAGAAAAATTAGTTCTGAACAATAGAAATAATAACCTGGATCCATACAACTCCTTAAGACAGCCAATGTGGCATCAAAGTCTATTATGTTCCAAAGTCACATTAACAGCCACAAAAGAAAAATGAACAGACCTACATCAGAAGAAGAAGAAGAAGAAAAGCAATAATAGAAATGATGATAATAATATATGGAATTTTTATGGCGCTAAATCTTTTAAAGCGAACAAATCAAAGCATTTTTTGCACACTGTTTTACATCAGCAAAACATGGTTATAACAAATGTCTATCAAAAAGAAAAATTGAGATTTCCACAGTATCTAATTACTTTTATGGAAAAAAAAAAAAGCATTAACTTACCTCAGCAAACTTGCGAATCATAGGGCAGCCATATTTAGAATCCAGTTCAAAAAGCTCGTCAATGTACTCAGTGGGCTCGATGTCCTTGAAGACCTTGAAGTCCTCCAGGGTCAGCTGCCAGGCAACTTCAGTGGCGTTGAGCTGAAGCAGGAGGATCTGGCTCTCCTTCAGCAGCTCTCCGATCATGTCGTCCGGAATCAGGGGCTCTGTGCTCATGTTGTTCTTCAGGTAGAATCTATGCACACGAGGCACAGAGCGTCTGAAATCCCCGACCAGGACAGGACCAGCGACACGCACGATCCCATCAGCCCACAGAGTGCCATGCACAGCGCACATTGCCAGGGGGGTAGCAGGAAGCAGCGGGAAGGGAAAGAGTGAGTGAGGTGAGTCTAGAATACTGCCGTGAACTGCCTGCTTATTATACCTTCTGCCACATTAATGGTAGCCGTTTACCACAGAAGATAGGTCAGTTTCAGATACAGAGCGGTTAATAAAGACTGGCTCATTAGTTATGATCTGTCATATACATGTTTGTATAGAATGATTATCCCTGTGTACACAACATAGATTATAAACCAAGTTGAACTGAAATTTAAAAACATGTCAGATTCTGCTGTTTTCTTGCTACTGTTTTCAATGTTGACAATGACATAAACATGCTGAACACAAACATTATTTTCCATAAAACCGTTTCATATAAACTTACATACCACATTTCCATACTGTTTCAGCCAGTAAAAAGTTGTTTAATCCTGCCTTGTAGCTAGATGCATTGACTTGCTTTCTTCTCCATTCCCACTACTAGGGGTCATTGGCTCATAGCCATGTTTGTCCAAGGTGTGGCTGCATATGGTTTGATTTTTTGTTTGTTTTGGGGGGAAGAGTGGTGTTTTCAGTTCTATGTCCGATGTTTTTTGATTGGATTTGCTTGGTTTTGTATTATGTGTTATGTTGGTGGTGGTTTGGTTTTGTTGGGGGGGGTTTTCGGGAGGTTTTTTTTTTTGTTCATTGATTTTTTTTTTTTTGGGGGGGGGGGAAGTGCTGTTGTTTTTAGGGGGGGGGGGGTGGTAACTATAAATCAAAGTAAATAAAAAAAGATATTTCCTACTCTAGTTTTCTCATATCATTTTTAAATGCCATTCAGAAAACAATGACATACTGCATAGACAAAAATTATTTTGAAAATGCAGATAACATGAAACAGAACGATAATTAAAAAATCTTTATTCCTCAAAAACACACAAAATTTGACGAGACTATGTTGTGTACACATATTTTGTCAGTAAATAAGTAATCTGACCTCTATCCAAGAGGAAGAGAAAAAACACAATAATATATGAACAACATGCTATTATCACCCGAGTGCAGTGGACATTTTAAAAAAAGAAAAGGAAAAAAAAAAAAAGAAAATTCATACTCAGCATTTGAAAAGCAAAAGGAGAAAGTCCACTGCACTCCACCAAAAGCTCAAAGTCATACACAGCACAAACAAAGTCATACATCTTCAAAGAGGAAGAAGTCCCAAGTCAGTATCAATCAATCAGTCATGCAAGGCATTAAGGACAGACATCACAAGACAAAACAACAATCACTGTAAGAAACAGCCTTCACAGCTTTAAAAACACATCTGTCGTGTGCTGGAAAAAGATGCTATCATTATTATTAATTTTACACAACATTCGACTATTTTAAGCACATACAAAAACCATGTTGACTGAAAAAGAAAAGAAAAAAAAAAGAAGAGCCCAATCACCATTCACCAGCCATTGCATTCGCTACTTGAACAAGCATAAGAAACATGATTTATGCCCCCAAAAGCCCAACGATTCAAACAAAGAAACAACAACAAAAATCATACAGCAATCTTGACAGCCAATGCAAGATACACACACAGTCAGACCAGATACACAGCATGACTTGACCATCAGTGCAAACATTGCATATGCCGAGCAACAAAACATGCAAGCAACTTTGAACAATAAAAAAAAAAAAAGAAGAAGAAGAAGGATGATAAACTAATAACTTTTTAATCCCTCTCATCTTATTCCTTCTCTCTTTCTCTCATTACATTTTGCTTATAAGAGTATGATGTCGCTCCTTGGTTTTGTATTGCTTGTTTTCTTCTTACTAACAACACTGCCGCCACTCCCCCCCCCCCCCCCCAAGCCATACCTATTTTGTTTGTTGACTTCTCTTTATCAAGGACAGTCTCTTCCTTTCTACCTCTCAACCAACAGAAAAGATGGGCACACAAAAATGGGCCTTACCAAAATAACACACAACAAATGATAGTAAGGAAACACTAGCATTCAGTATTCTACAGTGACAGAAAGAAAACCACAGACAGTCATCAGAGTCCATACTATATATAAAATCTATCAGAATTAGACAGGACAGTGATTCGTGAATACTGAAGAAAACACAGAGTAAGAGCTGATCATTTTTACAGATGGAAATTATTTTTTTTAAAAACTAAAATGATTTTTTTCTTACAGAAACCCATAACATCCCAGTTACACTTCTACATAAAATGAGAATGGCAAGAGGATAAACAGAAATCATCTACGACAGGGTAGATAAAGGAGGAAGAAACAGAATGGGAAATGGTAGGTTCGTCAGTCATATCCTAATTACTGATAGTTGTACTACTTAACACTTACACATTATTAATATAGCAGCTTAAAGAGGTTTGGTACAGGTGGTGAGTTACAGAGTGGTTTAAATATACAGGTGCGCCATAACTGGTCCTTCAGAAGCAATGTGATCAGGACATCAGCAATGATAGGCCCAGCACCGTGAGAACAGTCCCATCCCTTCTCCCTTACTGCTCTATCTTCCCTGTCGCTAAGGAGGGCAGGTATTCACTCACAGCCACGTGAACAAAAAACCAAGCATCACTATCTGAAAGGTATGATGCTTATTCATGCCTTTTTTTGTTTTGTTTCTCTTGTCAAATTTTTTCCACATTTTTTTCACTCTGTCCTTATATGCTGCTCCTCAGTTGGCCATGAAATAAAAATGCATAATGGAATTCAATGTGTTGAGTGAATCAAAAGAACCATCAGTGACTTAAATGGGAAGAAGGTTTGAAAAGGAAATAATATAATAATCATCTTTCACCACTTTTCTTAATTTGGTGTTCTGTCTGTATGTAAACAACAATGTCACTGAGATTTCTGTGGAGTATTAGAGAAAGCGGTGAGGTGAGCTTATCATTAAGGGTCTGACAGGGTGAGGTAGTGTGGAACTATGAGGCAGTTACAACTTGCTGCAATCTGCATATATGTGTACAAGCATTTGTCGTTGCCTAAGTATACAAGTAGATCCTACACAGTGACCCAACATTTCCTCCTACAGACCACAGCTGTGCCTATCAGTGGAAGCAGTGAGGGCAGCCATGACAACATCATTAATAATGGGTGACACAAATGGTGCACATCAGGTCAGTGTTCCATCCATACATAAACTGCCTCAGTAACGTGGGAAGGGGGGGGGGGGGGAGCTGATGGAAAAATGAAAAACACCCCCTCCCCCACAAAACTCCATACCCACCCCTCCAAAACCTCCTCTTACTCCAACCCATCCCAAAATGAAAATAAAAAATGGGGGATTTCTACAAGCCCCCACCCTTCAATAGTCCCCTCTCTCTTTTCACCCCTGATTTCTCCCTCCCACCCTCTCCCAAACAAAGTGCAAAGACACAGTGAAGTGTAAGCAAGAACTTCAGTGGAACTGAGCAGAAACTAAATACAACAATAGTAACAACAACAAAGATCAGAAGAAGACAACAACAAACAAACAACAACAGTGTGTGATACAGTGTCACCCAGTTACACAAGAAGAAGCAGGCCCCAGACTCCAGTACAGCACAGCACACAACAGGAGCATGCAAAGCACGTGATTCTACTTTCCCACGTTAAGGACTCTGCTGCTGCTGTGTCAGCCAAAGCCCCGTGATGAAATAAATGCCAGCAACAACACTCGACAGTGTCAGTCAGTCCTTCATGCAAAGTGGCAGTATGCTAGACTTTGTTGTCACATGAGGACAGGGAATAGACAGGGTGCAGGGACACCAAGACACAAGCCTGAGATATGCCAGCAAGGCTTCTTTTTTTTCCAGCAGGCTGTGCGTGTGTGATATAATACGGCTTGACTGGGACAGTGACCAACTGCCCTAGAGGCAAGGCAGGGTCTTCTTCAGGCAGTGTGCTGGTGGCAGACACAGGCTGTGGACTGACAGGGTGGACTGGCCCACGAAATAACAGGTGATTTAGGGCCCATCGCCCACACCCAGACACAGAGAAGCGGGTGGTTACACTGAAATACTCCAAGTGGGTGATACATGGTTACTACTAGGACACATACATACATACATACATACACACAGACATACATACAGGTACATTAACAAGGAGGTGTTAGCTGGCTTTATTAATCATTCTACGGTAACATTCTGTGGTAATCATCTAACCATTTCTATCCCATCCTCTTAATATCATAAACAGCATTCTGTCTCACCACCTTGATTTTTATAAACAGCACAAACAGCAAAAATTAACCTCTACTCTTCTGCTTACTCCCCTAAAGCCAGATCTCAATAATTCTCTTTCTTTTCTTACTGACTCAGAATGACAATCTACCTTGAAAAGAAGCACACTCATACATACACATACACACATAGACCCCCTCACCCCACCCCACCCTCTCTCTTTCTTTCTTTCTTTCTCTCTCTCTCACACACACACATACCACAAAAAAAACAAAAAAACAGGGAAGCTAGTTGTAAAAACACAAAAGCAAAGTGGTGCGTTTCAATATCTTAGGTAACTTGACCAAAGGACACGCAAATCATCTAAATCCATGTTCGACATATATTCCTTTACCATGAATTCACACACCACCATCAGATTAAGGAAAATACTGTGACATCAAACCACCGTCATATTTATCTTCCTCATGTATATCTATCTACCCCTCTCCTTTTCATGCCAGTATCAATAAATCCTTGCATGACAAAATGAACAGCATGAAATGAACAAAACCAAAAAGGAGAAATTCTGCCACCAAAATCATACAGTCTTTCCAAAGGAACAAACCCAAAACATTGGCACCAAACAAAAATACTGATGGCAATATATTTACAGCAAAATGATTAAAAAAATCATAACATTCAGAAAAAAAAGAAAACCCCAGAGCAATGCATAAGAAACCAAAACCCAACAACAAGAAACCCGGCACAATGCTGATGATTATCACAGCACTGGTTTTAGAAATGCATGAACCTGCGCTATTACATTCCTTTCAGAAAAAAATATAGCTGCTGCCATAAACCTTTTTTTTTTTCAGAACAGTTTACAAATGTTATACATTTCTCCAAGTTAAAACACTGGCTTTACTTTATTAGAACGCCCACCCCCAAAAAATATATATAAAACAGCCACAGATTTCATGGCTTTTTTCATTTAACCACCCCCTCCAAAAAAAAAAAAAATGCAATTGCACACTTTGGATTTCATACCAGTACATTTCCTAACCTAAAAAAGTAAAGATCACTAAAATAAAATATCTTTTGAAGTACATATATTGCCTGATTTAAAAAAACAACCAGACATATGACACAGTTGCAACAAACACACTGAAATAAAAATAAATTATTTTAATAAAATGTCCAAATGTTCACAATGCACATTAAGAAGCATGTCATCTCACCTGCCCTTGAGGTTGAGTCGTTCAGGTAGGTTGGTCAACTGGTCCGGCAGTCTGCGTCGTTTAATGAAATTCTCTGACTCCACTGTCACTTCACATAATGAGTAGTTTCTGCAAAACACACCCCTTTTATCGTCAGACCCTGACCTTTCCATTTGCTTTATAACTCAACAGCATTCTTGCACAAAACGACACAACAGGGCACAGCATAATGCATATCCTATGGTCACCACAGTTCTTGTGTAACAGACATATCAAACTTTCTCTCAATCCGCGCTTGGCATTTTTCTTGCCGAGTCCCTCTATAATTGGCAGAATGGACAACATCCTCACTTTCTTTTTACACACTACTGTCACTACTCTCTCAACAGATCAGCAAAGATTAAAAACAAACAAACAAAGAAATCTTGAACACTATAGATTCACTGTATTTCTCATCGATTCAGTGTTCTGTCATGCAAGTCGCACCCTGACCAGATGCCATGCCGCAGTGATTAGCGCCTTGGGTTACAGGCTAAGAGTCAAAGGAACTTTTCGGACTCGCACCAGCTCCTACCCAGCATGAGTTTACTATGAGTACAAGGGGAAGACTGGGCCATACAGTCGAGCTTCATCCACATTATGGATGTGACTATGGCAGTAATGCTCAAATTACCTGACCCAACACTGCAGATGTCAGTATCTCTCTGGCCCAGTTGACATCAGGTTATATCATGATGTGTGTAAGCACCGAGTACAGCCCTGTCAAGCAGTCTCAAAGCACATGCAATTCCATAGCAGCATCTTTACATCATCTGCGTCACCACTGATCATCTTTCAATAAAATAAAAATTGTTTCTCATTCTCATTTATTGTCTCATATGCTCTGGTTTTTTGGTGACCTCAGTTTTAATTTCCCATGCATTTCTGTGCCTATGGTGAGTTTATGTCAAAGCCTTTGGGGTTGGAGGTTCATGGGAGAAGGCCAATGGAGGGCTGTTGTGGTCGTCCCCATCTCGGGCGTGAGTCTCACTCAGTTTGGCTCTGCGACTAAGCTATTATTGTCATCAGTAGGGGACTTAGTATGTGGTGTCCTGCTTATGTTAGTTCAGAACAGGCATCACTGAATACCACCAAAGTGACCCAGCAGTAGTGCAGGGCCTCTCTGGCCAGTGGCCTTAATGGCGCTCTGACACTGATGGATTCCATGTTGACTTCAAACCCTGAGGATGCAACATAACAAATCTGAGTGCGGCTGGGGCAGAGAAATAGAAATCAGAGACACCAGAAGAAAAAAATCACACCCCTGCATTTATGAGGAAAAAATATTATAATCTGCAAAGTAATGTAGATCTGTAAAAGATTTTTTAATGAGATGATTGTTTAGCTGCCACATTTTCCAATGTCCCATTTCTTCCATTCCCATGCAAGCCACCCTTATACTGTGCTACCTCTGCTGAGAAGATTACCAATCAGAGAACTCGCAGAATAGCCACATTGCTTACCCACTGCATTCTGTCACACCAAATTCTTGCAATGCCAGCATCACAACTTCTTTGGCTGTCGTTTCCTGAAATGATAAAGTGATAGGGGAAATATTAGTACATTGCACTCCAGTCATTGAAAATCAACTCACACCAACATCATTCTACATTTGGAGTAAAAGGTCCAGATTTGGATTTCAAGTTTTTCTTTCTAAGGGGGTGCCACAGTCAGTAGAATTCAAAATGTGCTACACCACATCAGCTGCTTGGCAGACACTTCACCCAATGTAGTATAGTCTGTTGTACTAGCAAAACACTCAGGTGCATGTTGTGTATTGTGATGTTTCTTTGATTTAACTTGTTTACTTACATGACATTAAACCGAACTTTTATTGTTATTTTTTTTTTTTATATTTATGTCAATCTTACCACTCACCATACCTGGCTTACGTTTATGCAAAAGGTAGATGGATTTTTTAACTTGTCTGCAAGATGTTGTGAACTTAGTTTTCACATTGAACCTTAATGTACACTCTCATCCAGAAGACTTGATAAGACCTAATTTGATCCAAGTGGTTGGTCTGGCAAAGAACTGAATAATCTACTTCAGCTTTGGTGCAGCCCACATTAAATTTTCATTAATAAATTCTACATTAACACTGCTTTGCTGACATTCTTAATCAAATTCTTTCTCTTGTTACCATTACAATCACCATCATTAATAAATGCATCTGTCACAGCTACATTTCAAATAGTCTACATTATCATTGTCATATTTCCCTTTCCTATCCACCAATACATTCACCATTATCAATAAATGAATCTGGCACAATTAATTTTCAAATTATTTTCATCGTTACCACCTTCATTCAAAACCAATCATCAATTCTATAGATAAAGCAGGAAACAGAGACAAATGAAGAGAACACTGACTTTATGAATCAGGAGGAATTTGAAGGACTGGTCCGCTCGGTAAACTTTGATGACATGCTCCGGAAATGATTTGTCGTCCATGCCAAAGGTGGCAGTGGAAAGGTCAGGGTTGCTAGCGCTAAGATGATTGGATACCCCAGTGGTGGATGAAGAGGAGGAGGTGGATGATTTGCGAGAGGCTTTGACATTCAAGCTCTCGTCGGAATGATTGATGCTATTCCTGCACATGTAATACAGAGGACAAACACTGAGCTGATTGTTTCCTTATCTGTTGTTACATACATGCATCTTTAAATATTCTGCAGCCAAGGAGAAAGAACAATTTTCTTTCTCTAAGTTAAAACACCAACAAAAGAAACATAGCAAGCACTGTAGATACACACAAGTGCAAACAAACAAAAAAGAGGGGGTTCCAAAACGCTCACATTGTGACACAAAGCCATGTACAATCCATGTGTGCACACACACACCCACGCACGTACACACTAGTCTATTATCTCTTGAAATGAAGACTTCAAATCAAAGAATGAACAAACACACACTCACACACAACCATGCCAAATCCACACAAATATTACACACACACACACACACACACACACACTCACGCACGCACGCACACACACACACAACTCACACACACACACACACACACACACACACACACACACACACACACTCACACACACTCAACAAAACTGGATGGAAGGAACTGGATGTAAAAAAAAAAAGCACAGGAGTGTTTATTCCATTACCCTCAATATAAAAGAATTTTTTAAAAACCACCACCAACAACAAAACAACAACCCCCTCCTCACCCAAACATGGGAAAGACGCTCATCTTCTCCAACGCCTTCTTGAAGCGGGGTTTGGAGGCCAGGCTGAAGATGCCCTTGCGGTCGGCCTTCCTGTCCTCCGCCTTGGTGGTGGTGGTGGTGGTGGTGATGTAGGACAGGGTGGTCTCCAGGTCGGGCACCGACAGGCGGTACCGGGCCTGGTGGCTCAGCTGGTTCTCCTCACGCTTCACCTTCCGCGGCGTGCTCTTCTCCGCCGACTTCAGCATCTCCTTGAAGTCTGAGGAGCGATGTCATGTACGTCAGTGTTGAGGGGTTTGTGTGTGACTTCAGCATCTCCTTGAAGTCTGAGGAGCGATGTCATGTACGTCAGTGTTGAGGGGTTTGTGTGTGACTTCAGCATCTCCTTGAAGTCTGAGGAGCGATGTCATGTATGTCAGTGTTGAGGGTTTTGTGTGTGAGTGTGACTTCAGCATCTCCTTGAAGTCTGAGGAGCGATGTCATGTATGTCAGTGTTGAGGGTTTTGTGTGTGAGTGTGACTTCAGCATCTCCTTGAAGTCTGAGGAGTGATGTCATGTATGTCCGTGTTGAGGAGCACTCGCTTTCCCCCAGCCAAGTTAAGCAGCGTCGAGCGTGGTTACCACTTGGATGGGTGACCGTTTGCGCGCCTTGGCTTCAGTACAGTTCCCCCAGTTCACCCAGCTGTAAATGGGTACCTGCCCTCTTTAGGGTCAGGGAAGGTAAAGCAGCGAGGGAGGAGATGGGCGCCGCCCTCAATATGCTGGCCCTAGAGAAGTGAGGTCTCTGACGCCTCGCTCCCCTACGACCTTATAGGTTATGGGACACCTTTACCTTACCTTTACCAGTGTTGAGGGTTTTGTGCGTGACTGTGACTTCAGCATCTCCTTGAAGTCTGAGGAGCAATTTCATGTATGTCAGTGTTGAGGGTTTTGTGTGTGACTTCAGCATCTCCTTCAAGTTTGAGGAGTGATTTCATGTATGTCAGTGTTGAGGGTTTTGTGTGTGACTTCAGCATCTCCTTCAAGTTTGAGGAGTGATTTCATGTATGTCAGTGTTGAGGGTTTTGTGTGTGAGTGTGACTTCAGCATCTCCTTGAAGTCTGAGCGCAGAACACAGGAGTGAATGATTTTCATGTAGGTCGGTGTTGAGGTTTTTGTAGGGTTGGGTTTGTGTATATGTGTGTGTGTGTTTGTGAGTGTGTATGTGTGTTGAAGAGGTAGTGGTTGTGTGGGTGTGGGGTGGTGGGGGGGTGAGGGGTTGAGTAGGGTGTGGGTGCGTGCATGCGTGTGTGTGTGTGTGGCTTGGTGTGTGTGTGTGTGTGTGTGTTTGTGTGAGTGTGTGTTCTTTCTTCAATTCAACGTCTCTTTACTCATAGTGATGTGTATGTGTGTGTGAGTGTGTGCATGCGTGTGTATGTGTGTGCATGCATGTGTGCATGCGTGTGTATGACACATTGACAACATGGGAGAGGGAGGAGGGGGTGGGGGCTTTACCTTGCAAGTTGGATTTGACAGATATGGACAGGTGGGTGGACCCTCGCAATATTTCCAGCGCTTTGCTGCAGAAGATCTCAGTGAACTTGTGTCCATTCACCTCCAGGATCTGCAGAATACATTTCACCATTGATGAATGAAAACTGATGGTCATGTATCCCAAACAGTTTTTTTCCAAAAACCTTTTTAAAGATTGGAAGTTAATGAAAACAACAGCATCAACAAGAAAGATGATTATTAACGAAAAAATATTTTTTCCCATAACAATGTTGCCTTCATTAAAAAGTGAGGGATACTAATGATGATGATGATGTGTGTGTGCATGCATGAGTGAGTGAGTGTGTGTGTGTGTGTGTGTGTGTGTGTGTGTGTGTGTGTGTGTGTGTGTGTGTGTGTGTGAGTGTGAGTGTGTGTGAGAGAGAGAGAGTGGTACTCTCTCTCTCTCACATACACACACAATTTACAAAACCACATGCACATGCACACTGGATGTGAAAAAAATTTGTTTTTTTTAAAAAGAAAGCACCTGAGTGCTTACTCCATTAAACTCGAAACCCAAAAAAAATGGGAGGGAAAAAAGCTTCTTTCACATGCTAGATTATCATTCCACAAAACAGAAACCTAGCTCGATTCTTCATTTTTGTTTATGTTTTTTTTCTTCTTTCTTTTGGGTTTTTTGTTGTTGTTTCTGTTGTTTGTACAAAACATGCATGTGTTCACTTCCTTCCAGTACTAAGGAGTCACCTGGTCTCCACGTTTGAGGCCCTCCTCCGCTGCCTTTGAGTCCTTGGTGACCTTGGTGATAAAGATGCCCTGCTCTCGCTCCTGACCTCCAAGAACGGAAAAGGGCAGGACCTCGTCGCGGGATGCTCGGGTCAGGGTCACCGTTCTGACCTTGGCCTTGGCTGCGCACGCCATGTTGAGCAACCTCATCTGGCCCATCATGTGCTGGAAAAAAAATAATAACACGATGATTTGCTTGTAAAAACATTTGACTGGTTTCTTTTGTTACATACAGATCAGTAAATGGGAAGAAATTATACCACCACACAACAGCTGTGGGCCTGATATAAAGCTACACCATAACTCATTACTACCCACCATACCCTATCACTGAACAAACACCAAGGATGCACACATGTGTGCACAAAATGTCATTCTGCGCAAGCTATTGAGTGAGTGTTTGGGTAAGTGGTCAGTGAGTGGGTTGAGTGAGTGAGTGAAAGAATGAGTCAGTGAGTGAGTGAATGAATGAGAGAGTGAATGGATGAATGAGTGAGTGAATAAATGAGTACCAGAGTGGAGTGTGTGAGTGAGAAGAAAAGACGTGTGAGCAAGTTATGCATGACTGATTTGAGAACTTACCAATGCATAGAGACAGAAAAAAATAAGAAAAAGAAAAGAAAACATTTAATATACACTTGAAGACATACAATATACCTGGAAACAGTTACTGGACCAAACGCGAAGGCAGATGAAGAATGAATAAAAAGGATGTAGAGAGACAGAGAGAGAGAATCAAAGACGAAACGGAAAGCACAAAGTACTTAATCATACACCACAATATGTATGTCAAACATACACATCATAGCATGCATAAATCCCAACACATACGTGCACCCATGCATGCATGCATGCACGCTCACACACACACAATTCAGCAAAATGCATCTAGTCCTCATGAACAAACTCTTAATATTAGACAGCAGTTAACGACTGAAGTAATATATATACATATTACAGAATCAGGCTGACAGGTTGATAATGTAAAGTTTCCCCAAGGCAGACAGTTAAATTATAATGTTCCTAGTCTTTAATCACACAAACATTAGATCCTACATACTTTTTCTTGGCATGGAGAGAGTTAAGCATTTTATAACACCATTCCTTCCTTCTTTCTACCTTGAGTCTGTGACAAATTGTTAGGGCAGGACCTAAATCACACATTCACTTATTCACTCATTCATTCTATCACAACATAGATTTTTCAGTATGACATTCAGGCTGCTTCGCTCAGGGAGAGTACATGTTCACAGCATTATCACATTGTCGTTTTTTCTTTGTGTCTGCTAATCTGCTTCATTACTTTACAGGAAAATGCTGTGCCTTCTATACCACCAGCCGTACCTGGTCTACTAGATCTACTCTTCTATGAAGGATGGATGAACGTTTAACATGATGTTCTACATCTTTAATTCTTTAAAGGATCTTAGTTTATAGTCTCGTCCAACACACTGGGAAAGGATGGTGTCAAAACCAGTGTCAACTGCAGAGGGGAAGGTTTCTTTCATCTTCCAGGTTTTTTTGTTTGTTGTTTTCCCACATTAGCACATCTTATATCCTTGTCAGACCAGTGCCAATGAATTGAAATTTGATGGCTGTACAGCTTTGATTTTGCTTTAGAAGAGGTGCTGCCTAGCACGTAAGAAAGAAGGAAGGGGGACAAGCAATACATTTACAGTACAGGCACCATCACCAAAACAAGCAGTGTTACTCTTTCAGACAGGCATCAGTGAGATAAAGAAAAGAACAAACTTTGATTACATATTATCTCTAACCATTTTTCCTAGCTCCTTTGTGAACAAATGAAAAAAAATTATAAAATAAAATATGTGGATAAAGAGCATCCAGGGTTTAATCTTACACTCTATCAAACTTGCACTGCAAATATGCCTACTGTATTTCAGGTGCTCTTAAGTACACTATTTTCACAACAAACCTGTACACTTTCTTCAAACCAACGTCTCTTAGCTGTAACACTAGTATGTGCTCTCAGAAGAAAAGAAAACCATACTGCACAACCACCCTTCTATCCGTGCTTGACGAGACACATATCTAAAAAAAAAAATTTTTTTTAACGAAAGCTTTTACACCGCTCTACTCAAGCAACTGTTACACACAAAATAACACTAAACACCAAATGTCTGAGAAAAGTACACCATACTCCTTTCCTTTCAATACAAACTTATCCTTCCATCCTGAAGTAACAAGAACCACAGCCCAAATAAAAAATACTGCAGGTTAGAAAAAAGAGCTCCAAGGATCAATGATCAACTACCACAACAGAACTGTGAAAATATACACCAAAACTACTGTAACTGAGGAAAAACAAGCACGGTGTGAATCTGATGATAGCAGTGAACACAGAAATACTGTATGCAGAAAAAAAAAAAAAAGAAAGAAGGTTAGAGAGGAAGAGGCAGAGAGGAAAGGGGGGAGGGAGCCAAAGAATTATGATGGTAATGATGTGATATAAGGGAAAATATAAACATAAGTATATACCCTTGCATACACTCTTGCGTGTACACTTGCACTGCATATACTTATACACACACACACAAACACACACACATTTTGCTTCCTACATCCACAATTGGCTAAAGAGACAAAAACACATTTAATAAAAGGAACAATGGGGTATTTTAACAATATGTACATGAAACTTGAAACATGTGAAAACATGACAGATGTGCCACACATTAAGAAAAAAATCAAACTCATCCGAGTAAAACCACACACACACACACATAAAAACACAGATACTTTTGATGTTGGTTAAAGGAGCAAGAGTCTTCATTATACACACAGTGACTATCAGAACTTCCACTTCAGCTACTCTAATGATGGGGCTATTTGTATTAAATTAAACTCCAAGAAAACATTACAGAAATCCAAAGGAATTCTAATGCAACAGTTGATTTTTTCTGAACTACTGGAAGGTTTTGCATGATGTGCCAGACAATCAGTTGTAAAGGAAGAAGCCAGAACCAGAGGTAAGAAAGATGACAGAGAGACACCATTGCCAAAGAAAGAAAAGAAAGAAAACTATGATCTACAGAATATCAGCATTATCTCTAAAAATATTTGTCATGTTTGGGAGGAGCACTCTTTCTGTGATGTATATAAGTTTGGTTGAACTTTATTTTGTAGAGACTGTTATTTGACAGCAAATAAACATGTGCACTCATTACTTAGTTCATAACAGTTACCATCTGACCAACATCACTTCTCATTAACACGCCATTCTTCCTAACCAGGCAAGGCAATTTTCAAAATATGAACGTTCCTGACTCAATACTTGCAAAAATAATAATACTATATAAAAACTTTAAAACATAAACTGTTAACACTTCAGATCCTTCAAGAGTAGCCAAATGTTTAATACTACTTAAACAGGTAATATGATAGATAAATTGTTTACACTTTTCATTCAGACACTGTAGGGATACTGATACCCTGTACAGATGACAGTTAGAAGTTAAAAGTGTCCCCCGATATTCCGAATTACAGCTAGCATTTACTGGCAGTGGTTAGTTGACAAGCAGTGAGAATTTAAAAAAGATATCTTTTAAAAAGCCTAGGACAGTCTTACCTCAAAGTCGGTCTCTGACTACAAACAAACCAAAAACACAAGTGCTGACTGACCCCTGAGTCAGGGAAGGAGCAACAGACGACCATCATACAACATGCACTGTGCCACCCTCCTGACAAACCTTTTTGTCCTTAAACATTAGCTCCGTCTCACACACAAATACAGATAGATATTGAAACTCATCCCACACATGTAAGCACACACACACACATACAACACATGCATGCACATGCACACAAATGCATACATGCGTATGTATCACACATACACACACACACACACACACACACACGCGCGCGCGCCCACACACACATGCACGCATGCACACACACACACTTTGTGGACTTCAATTACCTTAGCGTCCTTGACAGTGAACATTGGCACTTTCAACCAGCATGCTTATCTAACAGTACTCCTATCTGACATGCAAATTAATGCTTGCATCAAACGGACAAACCCCCCCGAGTTGCAGTTACAAGTTGTAAAGCATTACATTCATTCATTAACAGGCCAGCAACAAGTGGAATGTTGTTAGCAAACGTTATCAAATTAGTGGACATTCTCTGTTACTGCAATGAGATGAAACGTCAGTGTATGGTTGTGGTGTTCCTTCTTATCTCTGTATGCTTAAGCTCCAATTTGAAACTCAAAAATAGTCAAAAGATCTCACAAGCAAAAAGCAATCAAAAGCAATCTTGCAAACATATATTCAAAATCTTACTGTAAAATATTTAGAAAAATTAGCAAATAAAAGAAGTCTTAAAACACATCTTCTTAGTTATACAGATGCTTAAACTTCTGCTCAAAATGCTGTTCCATGGTTCATCTGTAACTGCACACTGTAGCATTCTAGGTGCTGACTGCTCAAAATTTAACACACTTAGACAGAACATCTACATCTTATTTATCATACTTTGACCATACAAACCCACAAACAGCAAAGGTTAACAACATTAATTTTTCTTTTTTTTTTTTTTTTTTTTACAATTCTGTGTCATTTCTAAGGAGTATGAAGCAATTTCTTACCTCCCTTTCCAGCAAGCACTCAAAATGCTCTAAGAATTCACACATGGCAGGATTTGTCTCAAAGTCGTTGAAGTGGTTGTTCACCCAAAACAGCACCACCCTCGTCACCTGCCATTACACACACACACATTGCATCACATCCATATATCACATCATTTGTGTGTATGCATGCTTTTACATCACAAACCACAGACAGCAGCTAGAGTGAAGTCTCCATAATAACATCTGTTTTTTCATGCAAGTTGCACAGAAATAATAATAATAATAATCATGTATAGAATTTATATAGTGCTGAATCTTGTAAAGCAACAAATCAAAGCGCTCAAATACACCAAACATATCCATTCCCTAAATAACCTTCAAGTCTACAGAAGTAGAAAAATTCAAGATGCTTCTACAAACTCTACACAATTCTAAGCATTAAAAAAACATTCTACATAAGAAGAAAAATATTCCTCAATCAAAATCGTTGAAAGTATTTTAAGGGAAAAAGAAACTGTTTTACATTTTAAAATATTAAATCTGAAGAAGCAATACAGCGTACAGTTAAAAAGAAATATTAAAAAATGCACTTTTGTATCTAGAATTCAACAAAAACAGACAGACGCAGACACAAGGCCCATGAACACATCATTACAGCTCCTTTGTTCTTAGTGCCATCAAAACTCCTCACCTTGATAAGCAGTTCTGCCACTAGTAATTCATTGGTCTGTCGCATTATCTGGTCTTGTGTCATGGGTGTGCACATGTGATGCACTCACTCATACAACTCTGTGTGTGTGTGTGTGTGTGTGTGTGTGTGTGTGTGTGTGTGTGTGTGTGTGTGTGTGTGTGTGTGTGTGTGTGTGTGTGTGTGTGTGGGTGTGTGTGTGTGTGTGTGTCTGTATGTGTGTATATGTACATGCATGCATATGTGTGTCTGTGTGTGCATACTTATATGTGTGTCTGCTTTAGCTTTCCTGTAATTACACAAAATGTGCTTTTGATACAAATATTTAAATATTTGCAGCGGAACAAAAAATTGCTACATGAATATCTCCGGTAAATTCCCTCTGGATCCAAGTGGTCATACACCTTTGCTGTAAAGCGTTTGAGACTGAGGCTGGGCAACACGTGTTTGACCCAGACCCACCAGCCTTGCTCCTCCCTCCCTCCCTCCTACCTTGGGCCTGAAGCTGGCGTTGTCGAACCAGCGCAGCAGGCTGTTGGCCAGGTGGATGGGGTTGGACAGGAAGGTGCGGTAGGTCAGCAGGAAGTCCTCCACATAGGTGGGGTCCAGCGTGGAATGCTCTTCCACCAGACGCTGCATCAACCGGTCTGCTGTGCCCTGTACATGCCGCAGAGACATCTAGGTAGTCAGTCAGTATGGGAATCACTGGATCCGTCAATGTGACAGTATGTGAATTACTGGATCCGTCAATGTGACAGTCAGCATGGGAATCACTGGATCCGTCAATGTGACAGTATGTGAATCACTGGATCCGTCAATGTGACGGTTAGTATGGGAATCACTGGATCTGTCAATCAGTATGTGAATTACTGGATCTGTCAATGTGACAGTCAGTATGTGAATCACTGGATCCGTCAATGTGTCAGTCAGTATGTGAATTACTGGATCTGTCAATGTGACAGTCAGTATGTGAATCACTGAATCTGTCAATGTGACAGTCAGTATGTGAATCACTAGATCTGTCAATGTGACAGTCAGTATGTGAATCACTAGATCTGTCAATGTGACAGTCAGTATGTGAATCACTAGATCCATCAATGTGACAGTCAGTATGTGAATCACTGGATCCGTCAATGTGACAGTATGTGAATCACTGGATCCATCAATGTGACAGTATGTGAATCACTGGATCCATCAATGTGACAGTCAGTGTGTGAATCATTGCATCTGTCAATGTGACACACAGCCATTATATGACAGAGACACAGGAATCGTTAAAACCAGTAAGTACTTGCACAGTCAACATACATGCTGTAATTCACAAAATATGATGCATTTATCACACTTTCAAAAAGTGATTAATAATGATAAAAACTAATGTAAAAAAAAAAGAATGAACTCTCAGCCTTCAAATACATTTTTCTCATGCCCACTGCTATATGCTAAAGCAGAGGTTTCTAAAGCTCTTTCCTCAGTTTAAAAATCCACTCTGGTTTATAAAAATGCTCTTGTATCTTAACAACAGGTTCCAGTCTGTTTGGGCACCCCCTATCCTCCCCACCCCCACCATTTCTCTCATTTCAAAACAACAAATGCAACACTGCAAATGGAAGTGATCCATGGATACTTTGAAATATTCTTTGTTCGCCTTTGATTCATTTCTTTGATCATCTCTGATTCCAAATCACCTTAGATTAAGACCAAAAAACCCCGGATATTTCAATCCCTGAAGTTGGAATGCGGCTACCTAAATAATTAGGGGGGGAGGGGGAGGATGGTCACATACACGAAAGTCTCCCCATTGGAGAACCTTAAGTTCTGGCCTAGGAATGGGAAAAAAAAGAGTAGATATTTCACATTCAAACTAACGCCTCACAACTTTTATCCATTCACACTTTTACCTTGCACACACATAAGCATATATATACACATACATGCTCACATGTACGCACATACACACACACACACGCACACACACAAGTGCACGCGCACGCACGCATGCACAAACAAACAACAACACTGACCCTGATAACGATGTGTCCTCTCCTATTGCCCCCGTCAAACTCTCTGTGCTCCGTCACCATGACCACCTGCCCTTGCTCCTCATGCTTGCGAGTGTTTTCTTCCTCCTGAAAAAGCGAAAAGTCTCTTCCATGATTCCACGCCACAGATGACACATCTTGCAAAACTCACATCCTAACACTTTAACACTGAAATTTTATTATTTTGGGGCATTCTGTAAGCAAAGCAAAATACACCCTGACTATTTTTACCATATATCATTCACACACACATACGCACACACACACACATACACACACACACACACGCGCATGCATGCATGGACACACACACATGCACACTCACATATTTTTCCAACAAATTAATGACTAACCACTCAGTAAAAGAAGAAAACAGAAAAAAAGTGCTCGCAAAACAGAAAAAAATAGATTAATTAAACAGATCGATGATTAAAAAAAAAAAAGTGAGCATCAAGGAGGAGATATTCCTGTGAAATCAAACTTTACAAATATCATTACACTCAAGACGCATCACATCCAAGAAAAGAAAGAAAGAAACAGCAGCACATTATTCAGAACCAACATACACAGCATAGATCTACACACACACACACACGCACACACTTGCAAAGCACATGTGCACACACACACACACACATGCACACAAACATACATACACAAACACAGGTGTCACATAATCTATACAGTTATTGGGAAGTGAAGCAGCAAAGACCTCAGCTTCCTTAGGGGCCAGCACCTTAAGGGCAGCGCCCATCTCTTCTCCCTCGCTGCTTTACCTTCCCTAACCCTAAAGAGGGCAGGTATCCCATTTACAGCTGGGTGAACAGGGGATCTGTACTAAAGCCATGGTGCACAAATGATGACCATCCATAAAAAGCAGCAAGTTGGAAAGAAAGGGACTTATAAAACCAGACAGGAACTAACTACACTGTGATAGCAGTGCCTCACCTGATGCAGAATGCGGTAGTAATCCTGCTGTGCGATGCAAACAAACTGACAATCGTCGGTCAAAGTTCGCATGACACCCCTATGGTACATCTTCTGCATCGTTGGGGTGATACCAAACCTGTGGGCAGTAATTCATATATGTTGGTCATGGTTGTTCACCTGGTTAGTTCTCTTTGTTTGCTTAGTTAGATAGCATCTAGACATGGGATACTGAAATAGTAGTATATATGAGCAAAAAGGATGTGCATGTATGTGTGAATGTGTGTCTGCCTGTCTCTGTGTGTCTCTCTTGTGTGTCTTAGTGTGTGTTTCAATGTGTGCAAGTGTGTATATATGTGCATGCATGTGTATAAGTACATGCATGTGTGAGTGCAAATGACCATTTAAAAGACAGGTATGTTCATTCTTAGGAATACATAACATTTATCTTTCCATAACATCTTTTCTTTCCTACAAACGAAACAAAAGAAAAGAACAGACATTCCATAAAATATCTAGTGTGTGTATGCTGTCAACAAAAACCTTTACAAAAAATCTTTTTTCTGTTTGGGTACAGTGCCTGCGCACAGAAAAGTGTGACTGACAATACATGAAAACATATTCACAAAAACAACAGCCCAGCAACCTTGTCAATGTAATGCTATCTCAAACTACTCAAAGTCTTTTTTCAACTTCAGCTTCGGTAACAAACATAAGATTTAAACTTTGACAAGGTGACAAACAGCCATGATATGGATGGCCCCTGTTGTTGGTGGGGCCATAAACAACAGGATAGGATTGGACTGGAGGTAAGAAACTGGGGGGAAAAAATTCACTTGGAGTGTGTTTTTTGTTTGTTTGTTTTTCAGTCTTCAGAAGCTACATCATGTTGCCAATCTCAGTTTCTTCCTGAGGAACAAAACCTCCACTGCTCCTCCACCCCACCACCCCTGCTCCCCCACCCCATCACCACCCCTCAACACCCCACCCCTGCTCCCGACACCCCACCCCTACTCCTTGCCTTCTGCAGCAGGCAAGGAAGACAAATGCAAATTTTAAAATGCTGTTGTGCAGGTCATTTTTGTCCACATCACCACAGCACGATGACTGCGTCACATACGCTCCCTCAAACAAGGCAGACTGCAACTTTGCAAACGCTGTACCATCAATATAACCCAATGTGCTGGCCAAAACAAGGACGCATGCTGGGTGCTCTCATGTTTCCTCAAATCTCACAGGACACTTATTCCATCTGTCAATAATCATGAGTCCAAATATCCTGAGTCTATCTTTTAACATTGCTTTTTCAGAATATTTTCATGATCTTACAGTTTTATGTGCGCTTACAAATTACATGGCAGGGAGCAAGCTGATCAGTTTCGAGGAAATTAAAGACAATCACTTGATGAAATAAAAGACAATCACTTAGTCCCTGTCCCTGCCTTTGACAAGACACCGACGTGCTTACCCATCGCCCATCAGCAGACGCTGGCAGGTTCTGTCCAGGTAGGAAATCTCCACCTCTCCATTCAGGATCACAGACCATGAGTCCAGCTCTTCTCCGTCTTTCATCACCACCGTTCCTTCGTCAGGCACCACCGCAAACACCATGACGGCACACAGCGCATGTCGTGTCATGTGGCTCAGGCTGGCAAAGGCCTGGAAAGAATGGACAAGCATAATGCTGTTCTGGATTTGGCGTGGAGGGGTAACATTAAGGCTAAATAGTTGAGAAGAACTGGTATGGAGTATGAAGCCTGCGGCAATACAGTGCTGATTACAATCCAGCTGTAAAGACATTTTCAATTCAGAACTGTTTGACTGTCCCTGCCCAGAAATTTTCCGGGCCAAAATGCACAAAAACCCGGAAAATTTCAGAGCTGACAACTTGACATAAACAAGCCAACTTCCATAACTACAGTTAAAGGGAAAGAACTCCAAAATTACTGGAGATCTCTTTCCCTTGCTTGGCATCATCCGGCTGCAAAAACATGGCAAATATGTTTGCTTTTAGGCTAATATTTTGCGTTACTTTGCATGAATGCTTGGATTGTTCTTACTCAAAACGGCTGACTCTTCTAGTCAAATGCATCAACAACTTTACAAACTGAAGAAGTGGCAAATGAAAACTTTCTTATGTTTAGTACTTTCCTTACTTTTTAATCTCTAATTTATCATTTTAATGAAATAGCATGCTAATTACTTTGAGCTTGTTTGAAATCAATCTACAATATGTATACCATCAGTGGACAAAATATCAGGATTATTCTTCAAGTAGTTTCTGAGTTATATGGTCATGAACATAGCACAAGATATGTTCATAAGAATTTTATTCCTCAGCATATAGGGTGCACTTGCACTGGGCAGTGAAGAGTTTAAATAGTCTGAAGACAAAACCTGTTTTCACTTCAGCACATACTGCTTGTAGGACTAGCAATTACAGTCCTTACCATCCCAGCAAATTAGACTATTTTTTTCATTATCAGTTTATACTATATCATGCACTTAACACAACTTTTAATAAGTAACATACACAGCATGATAAGCAGCGATATACCAATCATTATTAAATAATTATGTCATGATACAATGCACCTTAAAATATGCTATACTTTATTTTTTATCTTATCATTAACATAGAATCAAATATGTATGAAATGTGGTTTCCCATTAAACACTATGATATGGTTTCTTTATGAACACTAAATAAAAACTAATGAAGACTACCTTATATGTTCTGAGGTAGGCTTCCACAAATAACATGCATGCTCCTGTAATTTCTTTTCAGTTTTTTTAAATTTTTATCACAAACAAGCCTATGACCATAAATGACATAACTGTTTTGTTTTCCAACGGTTAGTGGATTTTTTTTTTAAACAACACTACATTAAGTACAACCTTTTAGCTGTTGTGTTTCTGCTTTGTTCTTAAATCTATAGATAACCTTTACACACTGATTACAAGAAACTGTGATGCAGTCCTGGCTGCTTATGGAAAAATATTAACAAACATATTTACACATAATGTGCAGGAACTGCCCTAAACCAACTCAAAGCTCTTTCCCTGAGAAATCAACTTGCAAAGTCAAATTACACTCTGAAAGCCTAACATTTACACTGTGAAAGCCTAACTTCATTATTGGTTGTTTTTATTATTACTATTATTATTAGGAGTGAGTTAGTTTCTGTTAATTTCATTTCCGAAAAGATTTCTGGAAAAAAAAATAATAAATAAATGGCAAACTCGTGTAGCACTTACCCTGTAATGCTGCATAAAATCCATGAGGATTTCAATGTCTTCATCTGTACGTTCTGACGGCTCCTTTTCCAAACAGTCTCTCACTGTGTCTCGAATGGAAAAAGACTGAAAAAAACCACCAATATCAAAATGATGACATTATGATACATAACATTTCAGAAGTAAATATCTCATTAACAATCTAGCAGATGCACAAATTTCCTACCACAAAACTGCATCAATTGTACACTTTTCAAGTGTAGCTGACAAGATTTCTTATGTGAATCTAATTCTACACACAATCAAATATCCTGAAAAGCTAATACAACATGTCAAGTCTTTACCAGGTCAGCCATGACAGCCACATAGTAGTGTACAGTTTTGTCATCTTTGTTTTCTTTCTTCAATCACTTAAAAGGACACTACGAACAAGAAAAAGAGACTTACAAGTGTTTGAAAAGTGGAATTTCTCGATGAGCTCATGTTTATACTTTTTCAACACAACAGTAGCTCACACTAACAGACAACAGCTATGGATCGAGCCGATGCAACCCACTTTCAATTGACAAATGACTTATATGTCTTCAACAACATTACATTTTTTTCTTCCCCCACACCCATGACTGTTTACTTTATGATGAGCACACTTCCTAAGCTGCAAATACTTTCCTGTTTAAAACAATAAGTTATACTGCCACAGCCTCATCAAAAAAAAAACCCCAGTATCTTTCTGTTTCCTTATATTTGAAGCCTGAATCATGTTATTATTTCACAGTCGATCTTTTTCCCTCTCATCGATCGAAGATGAATATTCTTGCATCAGTCATAAACTGTGGTCTATTTTTCTCCAATACGCACACACACACACACTAACTCACACACACACAACACAAACTCCACCACCCAAACTAAAAACACACAAAACATACGTCAGTGGACTCAGCATATCCCTCCTCCTCATCCGAGTCCACAATGCTCTCCATCAGTCCAGTCAGGTCGGCTTCCGGGTTGTTGGGGTCGTCCAGCGAGGAATGCATCATGTCAGACCCAGAGTAGGCACTAGAGGAATCGCTGGCACGAGAATTCCGCTTCAGGAGTTGCTCATTACGAACCAAAGGCTCCTGAAGCATGTTCAGAGCGACTGCACGCCCTCCACCAATGCCATCTGACCTCTGTGGGAAAAACAAAATCATCATCATCAACATCAAGGGGACAGGATAGCACATCAGTGGGAGTGTTGACCTCATGATCTGACAGCATGAATTCAAGCTACCACAGAGACGCCTGTTTGATTATTACCTCCACTCCCCCAGAAAGTCCTTTGGGCGAGACTATGAACCAAGATCCCATGTACATATGCACACAGAATACTTTGCTAACACATAAAAACCTGTGCTGTCTTTCAGGTTAGTAGGTCTTGCATGCTGGTTGGAACTAATGCAAATTCTTTTTTTTAAAACACTGGTGTCGAGTTTAGACATCATTCCCGCAGTTGGAATGCGGCAACCTGAAGTAAGGGAAAGGGGTCACATATGCAAAATCTCACCACTGGCGAACCTCAAAGCTCTATCCAAGGAACGACCAAAACATCACAGATCATTATCATTAATCTCCTGACCTACGTGATCAATGGGGCACCATGAGACTCGGTGGCAAACAGAGGGCTGGGTTTTTTTTATTTTCCATGATAAAAAAAGCATACTGGGAGAGAAAAAATAGAGGGACAGACACAAATAGAAGAGGAGGGGGGGGGGGAGACAAATAGAGACAGGAAGGTGGGGACAGAGACAGACAGGAAAACAGACAGACAGACAAAAAGGCATATACACAGATAGACAAGACATGCACACAGAACAAAATGACGACCTAGAAACTTGACACCTGTAGGAGATGTTAAAAAAACACCGTGCGGTTACAAGTTTCTGTTTGTTTGTAGGGAAACTCCATGCATGCATGCGTGAGTGTGTGTGTGCACACGTGTGTGTGTGCGTCTGCCTGTGCACACCCTCATATGTGTGTGTGTGCATGCATGCGTGCACATGTGTATGTTGGGTTGGTCTTCTTTTCTGGGGGGGAAGGGGATTGTTTGTCTGGCTGGCTGGCTGCCTTAAATTTGTTTCATCATTTGTTTGTTGTTTTCAGGCAGGGGGAGGGGGGGGGGGTGTCTTTTCCACTCTTCAACAGTTAAAGAGAAAGACCTCACCTGTTCCAGGCCACTGTCAGAGTTCATCCTGCACAAGCGGCCGTGAAGGTCATAGTGAAGGTTGTTGTCGTGGCTGCAGGAGCGTTCCAGACTGGAGGGGATGTAGCTCGGCTGTGGACACCTGACTGTTGGCAGCTGGACATCAGGACACTCCACCTGCAGCAGTCACAGCACCAGTGTTAGCACACTTGGCAGGAAGAGGTGTGGGTCATACCTGAAAGAGCTGCGCTGGGAAGATGGTAACTGTTACCGAAAATGTGAGTGAACTTTAGCTTACACAGTTACAGTTGGCTAGGGCATTAAGATTGTATTGTATTGTATAGTACTGAATATTGCTTTTAGTCACAGCAGATTTCTCTGTGTGAAATTTGGGCTGCTCTCCTCAAGGAGAACACATCGCCACACAAGCAGCATCCCCCCGCCCCCACCTACCCATCTGCATACATGCACATCATATTTGTTTTATTATCAGAGTAGCTCTTTTCCATAGAATTTTGCCAGGGATACCTGTCTTGCTGCCATGGGTTCTTTTATGTGTGCTGAATGTATATTGCACAAACAGCCTTGGTTGATTTATCATCTCATTCAAAAGACAAGCACCCAGACCACCACTCAGGGTCTAGTGAATGGATGGGGGAATAGCTCAGGCTACAGCAACCAGATGAAGGGTAATTCAACAGTCCTTTTTCATTTGGGTGTTTTACTTTATGTACAGAGCTGCATGATTCTGAATGTTCTGAGTTTGGATTGTGATGGAGGTGACAGCTGGCCCTGATATGGCCAGCCTCTGTGGTCAGCAAGGCTATGAATACTACTGATTAGGGACAGATTGGACATGATTGAGGGTACAGGACACAGTTTATTAATGAACCATGTGGTGCCACTCATAGTGTGCCAGAGCAACATTCTGATTTTTACTAAACAACACCTCTGCTGCACACACCTTTCATGATAATTATATGGGGGAAAAAACCTCACCTGTATTCAACACAGAATTTGAAACAAAAGAAAACAGAATTTGAAACAGAAGATAAACACACACACACACACACACACACACACACACACACACACACACACACACACACACAACTGTGCTGTGCCTCTCATGTTGAGAGTACAAAGTTAACTAGTACTAATCATCAACACATGCCAGCTGAACACAAACACCCACTTTAGTACCTTGTGGACTGCTGACTCTGAGGATGCCACAGTGTATAGCAAACCTCTGCGTGGCATAGCTGACTGAGATGGAGAGATCGAAATGAGTACTTTTTTTATATATACATACTTTTATTTCACCGAAAATGGAATGGGTTTTTTGTAAATTATGTCATCTGTTCTTGCTGGCACACAATTGCCTACTCTTCCAAAAAGCAGAACAGGTTTTAACATGTGTGCAAGATGTTCTGCATGTGTTTGCACACAGGACTTTGGTTTATAGTCTTATCTGAAGGACTTTTGGGGAAGTGGAGTTGGCATTGATGTTTACTCCTGGGGAAAATATTCCCTTGAACGGGATTCAAACAAAGCCAAACAGAACTGCACACAAAGTGAGAGAGAGAGTGTGTGTGTGCGTGTGTGCGAGAGCGTGCATGTGTAAGTGGGAACTTTTCTTCAGCTTATGATAAGAACCTGTATTCTGAGGAAGCCTAGTGATAGAACCAAAAACAGTCACCATGAGTAAGCTCACTGCACAAGCTAACACCCCTGACTGAGTCAGCTACAGATAATAATGCTCTCCTACATACAATCAGCTCTCCTCAACAGCAATATCAAAGTCAAAAGTCAAAGTCAAATCATTAAGTGAATGAATGCTGATGGGGGTGGTAGGCATACATATGATGTATCATACACATCAAACACCGCATGTATGTCACTCCATAATCAAGTCAAGTTCCCAAATGAAAGGAAAATCTGGGGGGTTTTCATCTTTGGTAAACTTTTCCTCGTAATTGCTACAATAACTTCTCCTCTTCTATTTCAGTTTTCACACTGGCTGAAAAGATTCTAAGATGCAGTCAGCAGCCAGAGACAGAGGCCACCAATCAAATGCACAAAAGACAAAACTTCTACTTTTTAAATTGTTTTATCCAAATAACATAATATAGATAATGTCTACAGATCTTTGTTTGGACAGGTCAGCCAACAGATCTGTATGCAGTGTCTGTGATCACCAGCAATTTGGATTGGACTGGATTGTAGTGTGGTGCAGTGCAGTACGGTGCAGTGTATCATACTGTATCATTTTGTATGCTGCCCTGATGTACACTGTTCTGTTATAAACTCTGCATTACTTGGCACTGCATTGTGCTGCACTGCATTGCTTGACATTGTTCTACTGTACTGTGCTGACCCGTGTGGTGTACTGTGTGGTGCTGCTTTATTGAATATACCATGTACAGTCACAGCAGATTTCTCTGAGTGATTTTCAGGCTGCTCTCCATGGGGGGAAGAGCACATCAACATACTGCAAAGCCACCCTTTTCTTTCCTATCCTGACGGACTTTTTGCTTCATTCCATATCAGAGAGGTGCCCCCCACCCTCACTCGCCTGATTTTTCCTGAACTGTCTTGTCCTTGTGGGTTGATTTATGCATGTTAATTTAACCCTCTTGTCCCCGATCCGGCCGCAGCCGACAGTAACGGAGGCTGCCGCTAGATTCCAATACGACCGCAGCCGACAGTTGGTGCTGCCCACGTGGGCAGTACTTTTCCATCACACACAGACCTCGTGGTTTTCACACTATGTGTCTGAAAATTGGTGGGGCGATGCAGGGAGGGTGTCAGAGGATGCCAGTGATAAATTTAGACCACTAACATGCATGTAGTGGGGAGGGAAGGAAGAAATAACAGCCAGTGACCGGAACGCTTTTCAATGGTGCAGCGTGGCGGAAAAAATGGCGTTTTCTTTAGTAGCAGACGATTCATGTGATTAGCTAGACGATAAATTGAATGTTATTGTCTTGGAAGTAGAAACATTTGAACGAGAATTGTTAAGTGAGTCCGATATTAAACGATTACGAGGAAGAGGAGGAAGGAAATGCTGCAGTTAGGGAGAAGAGTGAGCCAGAAAATAACGTGCTACAGGGCACATTCCTGACCTATGCTACACACACGGACTGTGGAGAAATTTGACCTCCTGGCCGGTCCGCGGCATAGACGCCTGAAAACGATGCCTTTCGACTGTTTTCTCATTATTACCGCACTTTTGCTTTGAAACTGCAATGGCAGAAACAAACAGATATGCTGATAATGAAAATAGCAAGAAGGAAAATAAAATAGGTCTCCGGTCTGCCAAGGTTCAACAGATGAGAGCAATGGGTACACCCCCCCTCCACACACCCACATCCATAATTTGTGCTGTGCTTTTTGTGATGTGATGTGACCCTGTGCCACCACTACGACTACTTTAGAGACTACCAACATTAAAATTGTGTAGAGTTACAGAAGTTCTGTGTTGTTTCGAATTTGTCACACCTGTGCTGTGACAATGGTGACAGTGTGACAGTCATGTACATGTACAATAATACACTTCTGTACACTTAACAAACATGTGGCAGCACACGCAGAAATGAACTGCAGTATAAAGGTCACATGTTGATTGAATATGACTTGTTTTCAAAAGAAAAAATAGTTGAACAAAACTTCTGTCTCCTCGAGACATACCATAAAACAACAGGTGCTATGGGGACATTGTGTGACGCATCCTTGAAGTACTATTGCACATAACTATTGGTAAACACATCAGCTGGGTATCACTTCCTTATTTGACACTAATATGCTTGAACTATTGTCAAATCCATGCAGGATTTGCTGTTTTATCATATATACCATATTTTTACCTGTGATTGGTGACAAATAAGGTGACAATGACAAGACATCTGGTGACCAGACACATAAACTTGCGCCTAAATGCAAGTACAAATACATACCTAGCTTGTGACAAAATTTCAGCTTGATAACTTGTCATACACACACACAATTGTCTTAGGAGTAAAGTAAGTCAGATGGAGGTAGAAAACCTTCAAAGAATTCAAAATCTACAGGCAGTTTAGCTCTGTAGAATCCAACAACAAGAGGGTTAAGAGAATGTTGTGCATGGGACCTCAGTTTATCATCTCACCCAGGAGACTAGCACCCAGACAGAACATCAATCATGGCCCAGTGGCTGGAGGAAAAGTCTGGTCCCTGTGGGGATCAAACCTGCGGACTCCTTGCTTTCTAGACAGGTGTAACATTCATTACTGCTAGACCACCAACTGGACTCAACTACCAGTCTTGAAATCTATTTCTTTCATGAAATTTTTATGATCTATATCTAATGTCCTGAAGTTTGTTCCTTTTCCTTTTCAGAAAATAATATGATCTTCATCAACTGTCTTCCCCCACCCCTCACCATTTTCTCCAATTCAATTTGATGTTCATAAAAAACAAAAATCTTTTTTTTTTTTTTTAAACTGACATCCCATCTGCACCCTTACCTCATGAGCTTTGAAACTGTTCATGGCTTCAATCACGCTATCCATGTTCACGTCAGCAGAAGGCTTTTTCTCTGGTTGAAGGGTTCTAGTTCTAGATCTGGACCTGGACCTGGACCTGGACCTAGACCTGGAGTTCCTGACTCTAAGCCGTGCCTTGGGGGGGAGCCAGGAGGGGAGGGAGGCATCATCAGTTCCTGCTGGGGATCCCTGTACAACTGGATGGTCCAGTCAATGAAGGGCAGGTCCTGGGCGAGGGGGTCCTCCTTCTCCCTGCCCTCCTCCCGCTTGGATTTCTTCATCTCTGCCCTCATCATCTGACTCAACCTCTTCAGGGACATGGTGGATGACAACGCTCTTTGGATTATGGAAGGCGTGATATCAGGCTGGGCAGGTCTTGAAAAGAAATATATTCCACACACCACACAGTCTTCTCACATTGCTGGCCGGCTCTTCACAGAATCCAATGAACTCCAGTGGAAGCACATTCAGGTTATACAAATGACAAAGACTCTTGGAATCCCGAATAACTAATACTGTTTTGTAAGAACTGCATCTTTAAAAATGTTTAAAAACTGACAAAAGAATCCTGAAATCCCAAATCCTCAACACTGTTTTGTAAGATCCACACTGAAACCACTGAAATGTAGTTTTCCTGACAAGTGTAACTCAACTCATCCAAGCTGGCAAAACCAATTCCACTTTGAAGCAGTCAACGATGAAAAGTAATCCAAGAAGTACACATCAAATTTCAGAAATCAAAAGCACAAGGATATGTGGCTGAAATCCCACATAAAATGCAGACACTCCAATGCAAGCAACTCACCTATTTCCTTACCAACATCACGTTTACAGTGATCCCACTTCATCCTCTCCATTCCACACAAACTTTGGATCTTTCATCACAATGGACGTGGGCAGATGAATGAAGTCTACCACAACTAATATTAGCAGCAGCAACTAGTAGTAACACAGCATCATATGATACTTTTTGGCATTGACTTCACCACCGGAAAAAGCACTCTTGAACACGCCAACTACCATTCCCCCTATCCCTTTCTACACATTCCCCTTCCTGAAGAACCCAAAGTGGAAGACAACACAAGTTCAGTATAACTCCCCATCTTTCCCTTAGGTCTTTGAATTTCAAACTGTTTGAACTGGGGTCCAAATAGGATAGAAACAGTCCAGTCTTTGTGCAAGTGGTGACTGGTCAACAATGGTGTTGCTGTCAGTGCAGCCTGTTCCGTGGGGAAATGACTCAAGTGGGTGCTTCAGAACCAGCAGGATCCCTGGTCTTACACAGATTGCTGTTGTACAGTTGTTCCCTATGATTCATGCTCCTTCACTCCTTCTCTTCCACTGCCGACTGCTCTACCACTGTCAGTCCACTTCTCCCTACTCAGACACCATTCTCCCATCTTATTATTGAACTTAATTACAATCTAAACCCCCCCCCCCCTTTTTTTTTAATTTTTAAGGAGCATGTTTTACATTGTGAGAATGTTTTGAGGGTATCGCTCCTCATAGTCTTGTTTAAAAGCATATTTCAAGAGTTGCTTCTAAATAACTTCTTTGGAATAAGTTACACAGTTTGAGATTGTTTGATAACAGTTTTTGTCCAGAAGACTCCATATAGTACATGTTATACACTAACATTAATTTTAAGGTTGTTCCTGAAATGACATGCCTCTACCTGTTCCTCTGAAAAGAAATTTGCCTACAGATTTTTTTGTTTTGTTTTTTCAGGGGGTGCTTTTTTGGCTGTTAAGCTGGGGAGCACGCAACAACAGCAAACACTCTGCTCTTAGAGACATGCTGTATTTTTCCTTCTTAACGCAACTGTGTGATGGCTTGCTTACAGGCTGAAACAACTCCTGCCTACTCCTCTGCACAGTTTACTTGTTGCATGACCAAATATATCAGTATGGCACCTTGTGTACATGCATGCATTCAAACTCATCAATCTGTGCAGGACAAAGTGCACACTACAATATGAAAAGATGAGAGTGAGAGAAACAGAGACAGAGAGACAGAGACAGAGAGACAGAAAGACATGATCAAGACAGTGACAAAGGTAGAACAGACAGGACAGAGAAAGAGAGAAAGAGAAACAGGAAGGGAGGCGCAGAGAGAGAGAGAGAGAGAGATACAGAGAGACAGAGACAGAGAGACACAGATAGAAAAAGAGAGAGAGAGAGGAAGAGAGCAAGAGAGAGAGAGAGAGAGAGGAAGAGAGCGAGACAGAGAAAGAAAGAGAGAGAGAGAAGAATGTAAGAGACAGACAGACAAAGAGAGAAAGAGACAAGACAGATGCTAGGCAAAGCAGCAAGACTCAGAAATAAGTGACTGACACAGAGACTGAGAAGGTTGAAAGCCTCAGTCGTGGTTGGAATTGAAAGGGTCAGGCCTGACATGTAGGCTATATGTAGGCCTCCATTCCTTACATCCTAAGAGGCCAAGATATTATTATTATTACCTCCCTTTCATCTTGCAGCCTACAGGGTATCAAGCGTGCCCCAGTGTGTGCGTGCATGCGTGCATATTTATGTGAGAGAGTAATGTGTGTGTGTGAGAGAGGAATGTATGTGTGTGTGTTTATATATATATATATATATATACATATATATATGTATATATATATGTAGTGTGTGTGTGTGTGAGCAATGTCTGTGTGTACGTGTGTGCGTGCAGGCGTGAAAACAAACAAAACTGAAGATGATGAGGAAAGAAGCAGAGGAGGAACAGGAAGAATAGAAACTTCACAGAACAAACAAATAAGCTAAGACCTGTCATCACCAAAGCTGTGGTGGTGGTGGCAGTGGTGGTGGTGGCGGCGGTGGTGGTGGTGGTGGTACTAGTGGTAGTAGTAGTAGTAGTAGTAGTAGTAGTAGTAGTAGTAGTAGTAGTGGTGGTGGGTTCGTGTGCGTGTATGTGTGTGTGCGTGTGTACATGCACATGTGTGCGTGAGAATGTGTGTGTGTTTGCGTGTGTATGTGTGTGTGTGTGTGTGTGTGTGTGTGAGAGAGAAAGAGTCAGGGCTCAAAGGGAAGCTGACAGGAAGCAAGGCTGCTGTGCTGCGATAGGCCTCAACCACTTCAGGCCCACGCTACCACCACCACCATCACCACCACCACCACCACCACCACCCCACCCCCACAGTAAAGCCTCTGACACAATAAGACACTATCCTATCCTATCCTATCTCTCCTTTACTTCATTACACACTCCCTGAAGGCAAAACGGCCCCCGTGGTTAAAGTGTAAAACTTCATAACCTGACGATTACTGAGGGTACCAGTTCCTGTCTCCAGTGAAGTGTCCGTTCAAAGGAATGTATGTCCCGGAGTCAATACTGGCTCCAACTCAATTCATATTATTACTCTTTTGAATGAGGTTATAAATCAAGCCTAGAGAAGGATGATCTCCACCAGGTTCAACTTGCCCTGGAGATGCTGCCTGAAAAATTCAGTGCAGTGTCCCAACGACTCCTCTGGGGAGAAGGGAGAGAAAATTGGAAACTCCATGAGCAAATGCATGCATAACATCTTTCACTAACATCAAAAATCCATCCATCTTTCATAGAAAAATAGATGGATGACACTACATACCCAGCATGCAATCTGCGACATGAATGTCACTCTGCATCCCGTTTCTTTTGTAGGCATGTCTACAGACTACAGTGCTTGTTTTCCATTTTATTACGATATAAGGCAGCTGAGGGACAAAAACACAGACAGACAGACAGACACAGAGGGAGAGAGAGAGAGAGAGAGAGAGAGAGAGAGAGAGAGAGAGAGAGGAAGAGAGAGAGAAAGAGAGAGAGAAGAGAGAGAGAGAGAGAAGAGAGTAGAGAAGAGGAGAGAGAGAGAGAGAGAGAGAGAAGAGAGAGAGAGAGAGAGAGAGAGAGAGAGAGAGAGAGAGAGAGAGAGAGAGAGAGAGGAACACACACAAACCCACACAGTACAATTCAGACTTACACTAATCATGTCCGATTCGTTCAGCGCCAAACATGGCTTTAGCTGACGTACGCATCCTTGGTTCCGTTTGCCAAAGCTGAAACACACAGACAAAAGCACATGTATGTATGCCTGATACAAATGCTCCTGAAAATAGTTAGACATAGTTAAGTAATTAGGTATCTGTTGTGTAATGATGAGCAGTGAAACAGTATTTGAACCGTGTGTGTGTG
>CM054134.1:99941223-99958723 GCA_028751875.1 Rapana venosa
TGTGAACTGCTATATACACACACACATCTGTGAACTGCTGTATACACACACACATCTGTGAACTGCTATATACACACACAAATCTATGCACAGAGAGCTCAGGAAGACATAAAATATGACTCTTGCGTGAGAAAACCACAAAACTCATCTTGTCTGGCGGCAGGAGGTTGATTTATTCGCAAGCACTGACGAAATCACCCCCACACACGCAAGGAGACTGCAGAGCCAATAACCAGTGTCAGTCAACATGAACAGCATCATTTCTACAAACTCAGCAGGTAATTACCCTACACTGCAAAAATCTCACTTAATAACAAGACTTCTCCCTTAACTGCCAAAGGAGTCGTTTGGACATTGCACTGAATTTTTCACGTCGAGTGTGGTTGGCAAGTTGAAGGGAGCGGCCTATCGTTCTCCAGGCAGCAGGGTACATGATGAGTATGTTCATGTGTCATTCATCCTACAGTACAGGCCTTCAGCGCCTGGGCTTTATCACAGTTCTTGATTAACCCATTGGCGCTGGGGGCAACAGCAAAGTGAGAGGCTGTATGACCAGTGGCTTTCCAACTTATGGAATTCCACTTCACAGCTTAGTCTTTAGTGATCGACTAACCAGGAGGATTGACTTGCACAGTCTTTTATGTGCTGCAGCCCTGGGGGTTGGCCTTTGGAGAATATCTCCAACGCTGACTGTCCTTATGCCCTCTTGGTCGAGACAGCGGGGATGTGCTGAGGGCAAGGCATCTCTACTATAATAAAATTTCTGCCCAATTTCCAAAACTGCAGAGGAGGCAGCTGCTGTTTTTGGAGGTCATCATCGAGTACGATGAACAAACAGGCCATAGTTCTCTTCAACGAGAGATGCAGTTCAAATAGCAAGACATCTGCACTGCTAGTGCCGAATGGCGCTTTTCGGCCTTTATAATTATACTCCCGTTGTCCTTTTGACCATTAGGCTACTCCCTACTCAGACCATCAACATGCACTGTCAAAATGTACCACTTCACGCAGTAACTGCACTGCTACATGTATAGGCTACCTATTGCCTGGAAAACTGTATATATAGTTCTCTCTCTTTCCCTAGGCCAGAAAATTCGGGAAACTCTCCCTCTTCTTACCCCCCCCCCCCCCCCCCCCCCCCCCCCCCCCCCCCCCTT
This sequence comes from Rapana venosa, assembly GCA_028751875.1. Taxonomy (NCBI): domain Eukaryota; kingdom Metazoa; phylum Mollusca; class Gastropoda; order Neogastropoda; family Muricidae; genus Rapana; species Rapana venosa. The sequence continues at coordinate 99,942,381 of CM054134.1, forward strand.
TGATCTAGAGTGGTAGGCCTCTGGCTGGGGGGAGTGGTGTTTTAGTCTGGTGCCCCAGTAGTGAGGAAGGGTGAGGAAAACAAATGAAGCCTTCACTTCTGGGTTGGAAGACTAGGTCATATCATGTTAGATTTCAGCGGTGCACTTTTGATGACCTAGACTGCTGCTGAGCAAAAAATAAAACTTTTGCGTCAGTGACTCATTCACTGTCTGGGGGGTGTATGATACGGTATGTCTATGTGTTGAGGATTCTTCTTCTTCTTCATGTGCCAGGTCTGTTGCAGACATCGGCGATCACGGCCTTCCATTCCTCTCTGTTGTCAGTTCTCCTGATGAGTTCATTGTTGGGGGATTCTTTCCTCGTTGCGTAGCTATTCAGACTGTCTGTGTATTTTGTGCGTTGTCTTCCTCTGTCTTTGGTACCACAAACCTTTCCACACAATATTTGCTTTTCTATTCCATCAGCTCTGTTTATGTGCCCCCCAAAATGTAGGTTTTTTCTGATGGTTTTGAGTAGGGATCTTTTGTACCCGGCCATTTCCATTACTTCTTCGTTTGACTTCTTTTCAGTCCATGATATTCTCATAATTCTTGTTGAGGATGGATTAGACTAAAATGCTTACGTGAGACAAATCATTCTTTTTATTTCACCCCCCACCCCCGCATAAAAACTTGTTTCGGTCGCTTTTGTACACAAGAACACATACTCGCGTGTTCATAGATGACAGGATTATACTCATGAATGCGTGCACATATGCACACACGCAAGCGCTCGATCTCTCTCTCTCTCTCTCTCTCTCTCTCTCTCTCTCTCTCTCTCTCTCTCTCTCTCTCTCTCTCTCTCTCTCCTATGGTCTCACCAATGTACCTACATGTGCTGAGAAACTATAGAGAATTCTTTCGACCTCACGCCCCCCACAACCTATAGTGCTGAAATGTCGAAAACTAAAGCAGCATTCATATCACTCTTCAGCTCTGGGATATATCTTGGGCCAGCGTTGGATTTTTTTCTCCTAAGAAGTGAAGAGTTAAAGACTTCAAACAGAAACAGTGTTTAAAATATTGCATATTACAACACTCAGAACATTATCATTCCGATCATCAAAAATGAATTCTTACAGATATAAATTTTACTGAATCATTCTGACTGACTGATAGTGCTATTCTCAACGACTACGACTTTTAGATGAACAAACCGATTACCTACTTTCAGTCGTCCTTTTCTTTTCAATATTTGAATTTGAACCTGCAACTGACAGAGAAACCGACTCCATGATTGACACAGTCACCAATAGCCTTATCTTTTCACTGTGAACCTCGCGTTATACTGAAATACAAAATCTCCACTACAGAACATCGCAAACAATTCAATGTCATTTGAAGAGACAGAAAATATAATTATTGACAAATACTCTGTGCTTTACGCCAATGCATTACTTGCGCAATTCTGTCCCACAAAAATGGCACCATAATTATATTATCCCTCCACAACAAAATGAAGTGCTTCAAAACACAGCTTGACACAGTACAGTAGTGCCCAAGGGGATGGTGAGAACACAATGCCACATTGGCAGAGCGTATGGACAAAGCCATAAATCAAAGCAAAGGACATCAGCAGATGGATGGCGTTACTTTATAGCTTAATCAACATCTAACGCCCACGCTGTGTCATGGTCTAACCAACCGTGTGAAAAATATCAGTCTCCTTTGACAGTAGATTTTGTCAATTTGCAATATACAAATATACGCGCGCGCACGCGCACGCACACACACACACACACACACACACTGCCGGTGGGAACGGATGACAAAATTTACAAAACTACATACACACGGGGACAGGGTGTAAAAAAACAACCCACGAGTGCTTATTCCATTATCCTCGAAATAAAAGAATAAATAAATAAATAAATAAATCACACACACACACACACACACACACACACACCACACACACACACACACCTGCCAGTCGACAACACCAAAGCCTTTTCCAGAAAGGCGCCTGGAACTTCGTGGAATACATTTCACATGCATGGAGAAAATCTGTTCCTGCATATCCTACAGGCTGTGAGGCGTGGGACGCCATTTGCAGCTAGCTTTACTTGGGGCACTTCAAGCAAAATGAGATGAGAGGGAGAGGGGAGAAAGAGAGAGAAGAGTAGTAGTGGCTAAGTTGTGTGTGTGTGTGTGTGTGTGCGTGTGTGTGTGTGCGCGCGCGCGTGCGTGCGTGTGCCTGTGTGCGGTTAGGGGAATGGGGGGGAAGGGGGGGGGGGGGGGGGGGGGGGGGGGGGGGTGAGAAGACGGAGGGGGAGCAACCAACAAGAAAATTGAGGAATATAGTTTGGAAGTGGAAAAATAAAAAGGTTCCCACGGCAGTGAAAGTTGTTCATGTAAAACTTTTTTTTTCCTGTCCCTTCCTTTTCTCTTGTCCGTGTGCCTCTCAGTCTGCTGCACTGGTATTATTTGTCCTAACGTTTTACTGTAATACACATCTTTGACACAACTAAACAGAAATAAACCGTGTGTGTGTGTGTGTGTGTGTGTGACGGGATAGCCTAGTGGTCAGAACATTGCGCTGCCAAACTGACGACTCGGGTTCGAATACCGTTCAAGGGGATTTTCCCTCTGGGGTTAACATCAGTGCAGACTCTACTCTCCCCAAAAGTCGTTCGGATAAGACTAATAACTATAAACCGAGGCCCCGTGTGCGAACACACGCAGAACATCTTGCACACATGTTAAATCTTGTTCTGCTTTTCGAAAGAGTAGGCCAGTGTGTGCCGGTGGGAACAGATGATAAAATCTACAAAACCGCATACACACGGGGACTAGACGTAAATATGCAAAATAGTGCTTTTTCCATTATCCTCGATATAAAGATAAATAAACAAACACATACACACACACACTTTGTCCCCTGATGAAAATGTTCTTTTTGAAATGACATCTGATGCTATTCACCAAGAAAACGTCCACAATATGACCGTTTATTTTTACTGGCCTACCCAGTGTCCCAACAGCTTGAAGGAGGAAACGTGGGCTGACAGAGACACGCCTAGCCTAGCTTTGAGGAAGGACAGTCACCATGGACACTTTACCACGGTCGGCGGATAGGAAACTTCGCTACGTCTGATTACCGCCGCCCTGAGTTCAACAGGAAACCACCGACACGGAAGCGAGGTGACAAACTGGTCTACAATACAAGATTGATATGATATGGAATAATATACTATCCCCGAAGGAGAGGGAAAGCCTAGTAATGGTTAAGTAGCAGGGCAAGGCAACGTTGATTTCAAAACCCAATCAGAGACCTGTACACGAAAGTGTTACATGATCTATGGAATTAACTTGAAATATGAAAACGTTGTCTGATGATCTTTTGGAGACAATTAAACTACAATCAGTAATCTTGTCGCTAACGCGATGCAATTATCAACAGGGAACTAGCAAAACAAAAACAATGGGTACAAATGAGAATAAAAGAACAAAATGCTTTTATTAATATCATCATGAGAAAATTAACTACATGAGTAAGCAGACACTTTCTTTTGCAGAATAAAAAGATATTTCAATTTCAACACATTTAGACTTTTACCAAAAAATTTTTTTTTAACATTTCCCTTATATATATACATAGTTTTATATATCATCTTTATATATAGTACTTTTTCAAGTTAGACACTTTATGATGCAATGAGATTCACCCCCTATTTCACAAAGATAACACTTTAAACAAAGTCTCTTCGTGAAAGATGCTCAACACTCGTCCTGTTGGAACTGCAAGTCGAACTCATGATCTGGGCGTAACTGAGGACGCAAGTTCAGGCGTTGTCTAAGAGAATTTTCCCCTTGAAGTGAACATAACTGATACTGACCCCACTACCCTGAAAGTTGCTTAGGATGAAACTACAAACCCAGGTCCTTTGTGTCACTGCATACGGAACACCTTGCACACGTTTAAAGCCCGCCAGCCTGTTGTAGAAGAGTAGGACAGTTATTATTTGGGGGTGGCTGCTACGATCATTCCCAGGATGCACCCACCAGCTACCTGGAGGTGGATGGCCTCTGCCAGGTGCAACTTGCCCACAAAACATTGCCTCTGAAATTCAGTGTAGTGTGCCAACTTCTCAACAACAACAACAACACATCACGGGAAAAGTCAAATTAAGTCCTACTTTTAACAGCTGTAATGGTGTTATTTCTTGGGGTTTTTCTTTTTCTTTTTTTCAACTTTGATAAGTTTTCAAATGCAGAATTGTATGTTTGCTATTTTGATGTCATAGGTTTTGTTTTAAAGACCATTTCTTTTACACACACACACACACACACACACACACACACACACACACACACACACACACCTCTGTTCACAACACTCTCACTTTTGTTCAACACCCTCACCCCCAGAACAGCAATTTTGATTCATCACTTCATTGTTCTCCGTGATGTGAGCAGAGAACACAGAACAGACATGCTAAAATGAATTACATGAACAGGAGACCAAGCCCAAAAATACAATAACCTGTACACATAGGTACACATCAAAATTCACAACAAAACAACCAATGTAACCTCGAGGATGGAATCTTCAAGTAAACTATACTCCCTCTTTTTAATGCCAACCTATTTACCTAACCTTGAGGACTGTTTTCCGCATTTATATCCATTTCATAACCCCAGACTACCTGACCTCAAGATGGCTTTTTGCTCTTTTCCCACCTTTTAATCCCAACCTATCTGCCTAACCTCAGGGACTGTTTTGGGGATGGGAAGGGGTTTTCTTTTTCATTTATGTCCGCTTTTTTACACCTAGCTGAAAGAGGAGGGGGGGGGGGGGTTCCATGTTTAAGGGGAAAAAACCATGTGCATAAACTCTTTATTACATATCAGTACCTATTTTTAACTCTTCTTTTAATAAACTTTTTCTTTTTACATCAATAGATTTTTTATTTATTGTTTGTAGCGCAGCCAACCACTTAAGAAGGCCTCCATTTATAAAGAAACTGTCAAAATGAATAGCCTTGTCCAGCCCCAAAACTATATAAACCTGCAATTAATTAATTAAAAAAAACACATTTCTTGATACATTATCATTCTAACCATAAACTACTTTCCAAGTAAATCTCATGGGTTTATAAGCTGCAGTGAAACCAACTGCTGTCAAAAAGTGTCATAAGAGAAACCAAAAATCACAAAATGGGTAACCCTTCTCAAAATGAAATACTAACTCATTTAATCCCTTCGTGCCAAGGCCCTATTATATACATCCGGGATAAATAAATACAAACTGGAGATGATGTCGAAGCCATATCATCATCATCTCCACTCCTCACCACCCCTTCGCCCAGCTGTCACTGACTTTCCCCATCCCACCCCATTTCCCTCACCCCTCTCATCCTCATCCCACCAAGTCTGTCTCGAGCCGTGTTCCCTCTATTGGCCTTTACCTACTTATGAGACCTACACTATTAAGTTCACGCCAACGAGTTATGAGCAAGCCCCTAACTGACCGATTTCTTTGTTTTTCTCAAATTGTTCGAGATGTATTATGAGTAAGGCAGGAAAGATGTTGGGGGTCTATTCCCCTAAAAACAGGCTACACACGGCAAATGAGTTTTGGACTCAAGTTACACTATATCTTTTTTTTACACTCTCAATTCTGCACAACACTTAGTCTATCTGCAATAATAACAACCATTTTTTTCTGTGAAAGCCTGGCTTTTGACATACAACACATGCAAATTGGATGAAAAGCTTTAGGACGAAAACTTTCTTTATACAGTTAGCCTGTACTCAACCAAACATGGCACTCGCTCATTTTTCTGTCGTCTGCAAGCGGCTACTTCACAACAAAATATATCATCTGCGGCGTTATTTGCGCGGGAACGGAAAAAATACGTAAATTACGATCCTTTTTATCTTCTTTATCTTCAACCAACATGACTTAAAATTCCTGATTTCCCAAAGCAAGAAATCAACACTTTTTTTTTCTATCTTCAAAAATCATTTCAATGAAAACAACAAAAAACAAAAAAATCACACAGACGCTACTAGTTTGACCTTTCAACTTATCTGTGATGACTGTTGGGGCCTTTCAGTGGAAAATGTGAACTTGTTAAATGGGGGATTATGCCTATCGATTGACGTCTACGGCTGACGTAGTTGGAGGGTTGTGTGTGTGACTGGAAGATTAATTTTCCAGCCTGTCCTTCATAATTCCTCATTCTGTCTGGCTGGCTCTGTTTCTGCCAGCCTGTCAGTCAGCTCTCTCTCGCTCTCTCTCTCTCTCTACTGGGTCTGCAACCAGCTGTCACCACAGGTTTTGCTTTGCCTTGAATGAAGTGTACAATTTTCATTTTATATATATTATATATATATATATATAATTATATATATATATATATATATATATTATATATATACCACACAAAGTGAAAGCATAACAACCAGCATAATAAATGTTCCCCAATATTTCGGCTTTCGCCTTCGATGATATGACGTCAATCTCAATTATACATCATTGTGAAAATTTTGTTATGACATTTTAAATTTAGCATCAATATACATATATATATATGTGTGTGTGTGTGTGTGTGTGTGTGTGTGTGTGTGTGTGTGTGTGTGTGTGTGTGTGTGTGTGTGCGTGCGTGTGTGTGCGTGTGCGTGCGTGTGGATACTTTCTTCTAAATATACTTCAGGCCTAATGGTGCTGTATTGAACACAATCACCACAGGTAAAACAGAATCTGCTGTTTCATTCAAAGAGAGCCTTCTTCAAAGCCACCGTTTGGTGATACAAAATTGATCCTTTACAAATTACCTTTTTGTTGTTGATGTTGTTCTTTCTGCAACCCAGTGCAGGAAAAACCGTCTGTGTGGTTATGTTTCGTGTCGCTGTCTTTCCAAATAAGGCAGAAACAGAAAATTTACAGAAAAATGGAGACAAAATTTTCAAATGCAGAAGCTTCCAGAAGATGGCAATAATAATTATACATGTATAGATGGATCAAAAACGATGTACTTTGCATGAGGCGAGCAGGGATGGGGTGGAGCACTCGCCTTATGTATCTACAATTCTTTGTCTCAAGAGATATCACATATCGAAAATGTTATTTCTCCAGTTTCGATATCTGATATTAAATGCTCTCAGTAGTCATGCAAATCTAGAATACCACAAGACATTTCAAAGACAGATTAAAAACCTCTCCGTTTTGTAAAAGAATATATAATTGTGTGCCTACTACAGCTGGCATGGATGGTAAGTATCTAGCATGCACTCTAAAACCCAAAGATGGATGGTTCTATCAGGTTCTACTTGCCCCAAAGACACGGCCGGGAAAAAAATTCCATGCAGTGCTGCAACAACGCCTTTTCAAAGAGTTTAAAAGAGAAGTTAAAACATCGAGAGCATGTTTTTTAACTGTACCTACAACGTCTAAGCCTGAACGGAAAAACAGTATCGGACAAGTTGAGATGAGTATGATTAATTGTATTTTCCCTCCGACCATCCTGGGCAAAAATGAACGCACCATTGTTCGTTCTGCAGTAATTAATATTACAACAGATGCTAGACATCTGGGTCTCCCTTTCCTATGCCTGCGGCATGTGCGCGCGCGCGCGCGCGCTGAAATAGGGTAAGTTTATTCTTTGTTGGTCTCTCTCTCTCTCTCTCTCTCTCTCTCTCTCTCTCTCTCTCTCTCTCTCTCTCCGAACATTATCCTCTTCAAGCCATTTCTGAAATGAACACTGTATTGATATGAAAGAACATGACATAGACAAAGACTGACAATTTTTTACAGTAATGTTGTGAGAGAAATGATAGATTATGTCTAAACTTGTGAAAATGAAGTGAAAGACTGAGTCTCTGTTGAAAGAAATGATGGTAAAAGGGGAAATGAACGTGCAAAGAATGAGACTGAAGACGAGTGTGCAGAGAATAAGAGTGAGGAATAATATGCAGTGAATGAGAGTGAGGAAGAATATGCAGTGAATGAGAGTGAGGAAGAATATGCAGTGAATGAGAGTGAGGAAGATTGTGAAGAGAATGAGGATGATGAAGAATGTGCCGAGTGTGAGGAACATGTGAAAAATAGCAGTGAAATGCGAGACAGTGATGATGATGATACCATCAGGGATATCTGGGAACGCTTACAAAGATTTGGAAGAAATGTAGACAATGCTAAGTCCATGCTGCAAGAGCTGAAACAATGCACCGCTGATGGAGCCACTGCTGTGCCAAAAGGAGAGCTTTCTAGAGATGTACCTTGAGGACTGTGTGCCAAACTTCATACAAACTGAACATAAAGACGTTGTGATTGGAATAACCATCAGTATTTATCTAATTATTTATAGACAGTCTTAATCAAAACCATGGTTGGGAATCCGTGCCATGTACGTCACTTTGGGTATGATTTATTATACTGTTAATTATGTATGTGTTTGTGCCCAGTCCCCACCCCACTGTACCCTTGTGAATGGGCGTATTCGCTGAACACAATAAACCTTTGTCAGTGTCCTCTTTCTCACTCTCTCAGAGTGTGTGCGTGCGTGCGTGCGTGTGTGTGTGTGTGTCTGTGTGCGTGCGTGCGTGCGTGCGTGCGTGCGTGCGTGCGTGCGTGCGTGCGTGTGTGTGTGTGTGTGTGTGTGTGTGTGTGTGCGCGCGTGTGTATTGCAATATAGCAAATTCAACAGCATAGAGAAACAGAGACACTTTTAACGCTTTAACAATTTATTGTCATTGCCCAAGAGACAGAGACAGGGAGAGAGAGAGAGAGACAGGGAGAGAAAGGAAGACGAAACCAACAAAAACTACACTTACCTTGTTTCAGTACGCCCCTTACAACACACCAGACACGAATAACAAAAAAACACCTCGCTAACACTTTAAACCAACGGCAAAGTCGAACCCCACACCAGTTGCATGTTCTACGCTTTCGCAGCCACTGTGGCTTCAGCTAAGTCAACACGACACTAAATCTAAGCAAGCACAGCATTTTCACAGGTACCAAACACGTCGTGCAGGGCCTTCGTCTCTGCGGGGCACGTACGGCAGCCAGCACCCTTACAATGACCCTGGGCTTACAACGAAAGGGTAGAGGAGGCGAGATGCCAAGTGAGGAAAGAGAGAGAGAGAGAGAGAGAGAGAGAGAGAGAGGAGTCACCACCAGGAGAGGAGTAGGCGACACCAGCAGAGACACTGAGATCAATGGGAAGAGAATGATGTGACCGACAGGCAGGCACTGAGGTAATCGTGATTCCAGCCCACTTTCTCCTCCTCCCTCCCTCCCCTCCCCGTCCTCAGCTCCCCCTCCCCCCTGCACCCCCCCCCCAGCACTCACCCATCCACCGGCCCACACCCACACACATGGTCACCCGCCGTCATCGAAAAATGATACAAAGCCTCTGTATGATCACCACCACAACCAAGCACCCCCACATCTGTGTGTGTGTGTGTGTGTGCGCTGTTGGTGCGGCACGAGTGAGCGCACGCCCGATCATCGCCACTCACTGTCTTTCTGCCCGTCTGTCCCCAGGCACTGATTTCCTCCTGATTTAAAATATGATGGAGGTCTCTAACACACAGATGGAGGAGAGGAGAGAGAGGAGGGGGGGGGGGGGGGGGGGGAAGAGACAGACAGAGACAGAGAAGAAAAAGGAATGGGGAGGGAGGGGAGGGGGGGGGGGGGGGGGGGGACAACACAACACAACATACCAGGTAAAGGACAGAGAATATACACGGGGGGGGGGGGGGGGGGGGGGGGGGGGACAACACAACACAACATTACATACCAGGTAAAGGACAGAGAATATACACATACTATGGGGTCCTTGCGCATGTACGTGCGTGGCATGCATGTGCGTGTGTCAAATGTATTGTCTACTACTCCCAGTCACATAAGATTCCTCGGCGTGAATTTCGGGCTGTGCTTCCCTTGGGTACAGCGCGTCGCCATAAGAGCAGCGCCACCCACTTTAAAATATTCTCTCTCTGTGCTTCCTCACTCTCTCATTCCTCCAACATTCTTATCACGGTGGCTTTTTTTTCTGCAGAATGTTGCCGGGGACAACTCTCTTTGTTGCCGTGGGCTCTTAAACATGCGCTAAAAGCGTGTTGCACCCGCGGTACGTCGGTTTGTGGTCTCACCGGACTGACTAGCACCCAGACCACTACTCAAGGCAAGGCCTAGTACACAGAAGAAAAGTTCAGCTACAAATGGGGATACAAACCTGCTCTTCTATTACCTCTAGACAACTCTGTGTGTGTGTGTGTGTGTGTGTGTGTGTGTGTGTGTGTGTGTGTGTGTGTGAGTACACACGACTGCGTTACGATGTGTACGTTTGAAGGTTACGCAAAAGAATGTATGTACAGAAAAGAAAAACAGTCCATGGGGATGTGGGTCGGAAGGAATGGGAAGATAAGGTGCGCACGCGTGCATAATATATACAAACAAAAACAGGAGTGGGGGGGGGGGGGGGGGGGGGGGGGGGGGGGGGGGGGGCGGCAACAGAAGCTCCACGTCATAATCAAGACCTTTCAAGCCGTAATTAAAAGACAAGGTAAGGAGGACGTTTTAAATGCCCTGAAAATCAAAATATCAACCATATCTGTCACGTCCCAGCCCCACCCCCTTCCCTCTGACACTCCCTCAACTTACCCCCACATCTCTTTGCATGTGTAGTTTATAAGCGCTCTTGCTCACTCGCTCGCTCGCTCGCTCGTCCTCTCTCTCTCTCTCTCTCTCTCTCTCTCTCTCTCGCACGAACACACACAACACAACAACACACACACCGGAGACATAATAAAGATATAAACACCTTTAAATTTCAAAAGACAGAAAATGGACAGTTACTCTCAGGGGAAGTGCGTGGCAGAAAACGGATCACTTTTTAGCTAATTAAAGACATTTTGAAAGAATGATCGGACACGCGTGGCATAGCACACATAAAAACAAGAAAAAGACAGCGTTACTGGAGAGAAGAGGGACACACACACACACACACACACACAAGAGAAAAGAGAGAGAGAGAGAGAGAGAGAGAGGGGGGGGGGTCGTTGACAGAAAGATAATTATTCTGTTTAAAAAATAAAAACAACAAACAAAAGCAACAAAAAGGCATTGATTGATAAACGGAACACGACAGGTCGTGATAAGTCTATTTTCCCTGGAATGCTCGACGAGTTATATCTTCTTTTCTGTTGTTTCTACCCTTCAGTTTTATTCCCTGGCCTTCTTACTACCACATCTTTCTTGCTTGTTTCTGCCTTGCCACCACCACTCACACTGCTGCTGCCGCTTCTTTACAAACAAGATCTAGCGTTGCAAAAGAAGCTTTTCTTCTGTTCACATTCTGGTCAGCGGGGTTTTGTAAGGGACGCCTAGTCCAGTCCAAAAACTAGGCTGCAGTTGTGAGAGGCATTCTTCTGCATGTTGCAGCATCCATTCCTCTGCAGTTGGACGTATTACTCACGAGTCCACTTCACCACACAAATCTTGTCATGTGTATGCTGTGAAGATAGAATTATACATCTTCTTTTCACAAGTTCGGACTCGAGGGGGGAGGGGGGTTCTTTTCATGATGCATCGTTTCACGGTTTGTGAAAACGACTTACGAAGCACACCATGCACAATGCATGTACAATCTCTCTTCATTTCTCACTAGAATTAAGTACACATCTATGTAACCAACCTGCTAAAAGGTTTCTGAGCTCCATGTGTATAGTCTGGTCTTGCTGTAGGGTGGTTCGGTTTTGGTTTTCTATTTGTTTCTGTTTGTTTGTTTGATTGTTGTTCTTGTTGCTTATTTTGGGGGGGATTTTTCTTTGGTTCTTTCATATTCTTTTGTTTGCTTGGTTGTTTGGGGGGGTTGTTTTGTTGTTGGTTGTTTTTTTGGGGGGGGGATTTGTTTTGCTTTGTTTGTTGCTGCTTGTTTCCGTTGGGTTGTTGGTGGTTCTTTTTGTTTGTTTTTTGTTTGTTTTTTGTTTGTTTGTTGTTGTTGTTGGTGTGTTGTTGTTTTTTTTTGGGGGGGCTGTTGTTGTTGCTGTGCATGTGCGATGTTTTGGAAAAGGGATCACAGCCTTCTTTACCCCTTACTGCCATGGACAACAAAGAGTCTTCTTGCATTAGGTGATGAACAAATTCACAAATGAGGAGAGGTAGCAGTACTCAAACCACGGTTCTACACCACAAAGGAATCTCCTGCAATTAATTGATAATTCGGATTGCCAAGGTGGCTTGTCTGTAGTTTTTAATTTGTTTGTTTTGCTTTTTTGACTTCCTGCTAGCTTTCTATTTGTGTTTGTTTTTCTTCCAAATGACATAAATGCGCGGGCGTTAATTACAAGAAACACGCACGTCTAATCAACACCTCCACCTTCCAAACCAATGACGCAAATTACACAAGCCCAGCAGTGGTGACGTGTTGTTATTTTTGTCTTCAGGTTTGTCTCCGACTTCTCTGGGCTCCCCCATCCCTTGCTATTCATTATGATTATTCAGTCATACACACACAGATCAAGAAAAGTCGGATTAATCCCTGGTCCACACTGGTCAGGTCTAGCCTGCAGGAAATTGGGTTCATGGGTGTTGGGGTTTTTTCCCCCTGGATTTCTTTCGCAGTATTGAGGGAAGCTGCTTACAAGAAAAGAAAAGTCACACTGCATCCTTCAGCTTTGTAACCAGCAGGCCAAAAAATGCGATTTCAGGTCATGCTAGCCACCACAAACACTATGTAGCACAGCCTTCCACTAAGGCAACCAAAAAAAAAAAAACAAAGCCCCCCAAAAATCCTGTTTTCTGTGTTGCATGCATAACTTTCCTCAAGAGTATCAAAACAAGAAGAGAACTTGTGTCTTTTCGTTTTTTGCAAAGTCATATACACGTGATATGTTGATTACCTGCCGACTCAACACGATAAATTCAAGCATAGAAAAGTGGAAACCTGAGATGAGGATGGTAATCATAATGCTATTTCAAATTCTGTACCCTGAGGTTTCTGATCTGGTTTTGATTTGTTACGGCCAGCAGATCCTCTAAGCAAAGATCAAAGGTGTCATTATGTTAAGTCAAAACAAAACTAGTTGTAGAGTCAGATCTATCGATCTACTATCAAGTTAACTTCATCAGGCTTTAAAAAAAACAAAAAACAACAGGACACAGTTCACAGTTCAAGGCGTTATTTTTACCCATTTAAATCTTCAACACAAATAATACAGGACCATGCCTTCTGTGTTAAAGATAGCCTTTTGTTTTGGGATGGGTTTTTTTAATACCTAGGCTACAAAAAGGGGGGGGGGTTAAATTCCTAAAAGAAACAATACATAATATGACCAAACCAGTAAACATTACTTGTTTCTGTTTTTGTACAAAGTGTGAACACTGTGTATGATTATGTATGTTCATATTTTGTTTTTTTTTAATTGTTTTCATTGAAAATATGTTGTGGAAAAAACTTGTAGGCGTTAAGTTGACCCTCTACACTAACGTATTGAAGTTATTTCTTATCCCTTTAGTCGGAATGCGGCTACCTTCATGGTGGGCAGATATGGTCGCATATATATGCCAGATCTCATCATTGGTGACCCTTGGAGCTCTAGCCAGAACAAAAAAATTCACAGAGGATATTTTGTTATAAGTCCTTCGGATGAGACTATAAACCGAGGCCCCGTGTGTGAACGCATGCAGAACATCTTACGCACACAGTAAATCCTGTTCCGCTGTTCGAAAGAGTAGGCCATTGTGTGCCGGTGGGAACAGATGACAAAATTTAAAAAACTGCATAATTTTTTTTTTAATCATCTGAGCGCTTTAATTTGTTGCTTTACAAGATTCAGCGCTATATAAATTCCATACATTATTATTATTACCCCACAGTGGACATTCTCAACTCATCCAGGAGTCTCGCATGCTCAACTATGAGTGAACACTAAATTGGTGAAGCAAGTGTCGCTCTGAAGAGAGAAAAACAAACAGTTTAAGTGCTCTTTATCGCGAGCTACGAAAACGAAATATGTTTGCTTGCTTTTTTTCAATAGTTCCAAAGCACTTCACAGGGTGTGGGTTTGGGTTTGTTTTTGTTTTGTTTTTTTACGATAAACAACGAACTTTTGATCGCACATCATAATTCTGTCCACCGCTAACACACACACACACACACACACACACACACACACACACACAGTCACACTAAAGTGCAAGTGTGAGTAAGGCGAGTATAACGACGTCTAAACTGAACGTGTCCAGATGGTTTTTCAGCCATGATGTCTAATAGTGACGGGTACAGTGTGGATAGATAATGCAGCACCCCCACTGTGCACAAGTCCCTTGCCCCCTGCCCCACGTGCAGCGAAACGTGTCTCCTGAACGACAACAGCAAAGCTGCCAATGGCGTGCTGCAGCTACTTAGGCTGCAATGTATGGACCGCTCATGACGAAATTCATTTGACTGACTTACGCTGAGCTCCCTACCAGCATTTGCCAGCTCAGACCTGCATGACCACTTACCAGCCCTAACCAGGAACACAGTGGTTCGGCAGTCTAGAGGCAACCAACCACCAATGTGCCTAGAGAGCGAACGGTTGCTGGTTCGAGCCCTGTCTGAGCCCCAACTTTCCCAACCATCATCCCTAAACTAGCCACTCTGATAGGGAGACCCAGTTGCAGACAGGAAAAGAAAAAAAAAAAAAAAAAAGGGTGGCGCTGCTCTTCTGGCGAGGCACTCTACCCGGGGAGAGCAGCCCGAATTTCACGCAGAGAAATCTGCCGTGACTTAAAGTGGTATACAAATCAGATAAAACACATCGAATGGTTGTCTGTGAAGGTGCTAGTCTTTCAAATGATAGGGTCTATATAGAACGAGGTCCCCTGTTCAATACACATTTAGAATATGTTAAAAACCCTACTCAAACAAGAGAGCTGTTCCTGGAAACATTGTACTGAAAAAGCCAACTGACTCTAAATAGGGAAACATATACACTTGCCAACACAAAGGGAGGAGGAGGAGGGGGGGGGGTGAGGTTTTGTTTCTTTTTTTAAACGTGGCGCTGCTCTTGTGGCCACGCGCTCTCCTCAGCAAGAGCAGCACCGATTTCACAGGAAGAAATCTGCTGTGGCTGAAAGCGGTGTACAATGCCATGCAATACAATGCAATGCCATGCAATACAATGCACTATGATATGATATGATACGATACGCAATACACAATTCTCTCTCAAAGTCCAGCTCCAAACTCGCACCAGCATGTAACTATCATTTTTGCAGATTCTTTTTCCTTCAGAGAGCAAACAGCAATGTCACCTTTCCCTCCATTTCTCAAGAAAGCACCAACTTTTCAACGAAATCATCCATACACGATGTAACTAGCATGAGATCGAGACCCATTTTTCGTTCTTCCTCACCCAACTGTTGGAACAAATTCAACCCCTATATCTTGCTCAGTCCTACCACAAGTCTCACGATTTTCATACATGTATATTCGATTCTTTAACCTCAAATACAACAGAAAATGTCAGTACATCTTCAAAGCTATCTTGAAATGTGAAGATTTAAAAAAAAAAATTTTTGGGGTGGTGGTATTTGTTTTCTCCTCGTTTGTTTGTTTTTGTTTTTACTAACAACAGTTCATGGTTGTTACTGCTTCAGCTTGGAGGTACCTGTACACTGCGGCCGGAGCTGACGGCCGCGAACTAATTGTGTACTTGCGCGGTACGGTCTCCACTTCACTGCTCCTTTTCACTTCCCTGACAGATTGCTACAGAAACAGGCTGTGTGACGTGAAGCACGAAACATAATGTCCATCTCCTGTCCTTGAAAGAAGATATATAACAATAATGATTATTATTATATATGCGTATGTATGTATGTATGTATGTATGTATGTATGTATGTATGTATGTATGTATGTATGTAAATATATATATGTATGTATGTATGTATGTATGTATGTATGTACGTATATATGTATGTATACTATATGTATGTATGTATGTATGTATGTATGTATGTATGTATGTATGTATGTATGCATGTATACTATAATGTATGTATGTATGTATGTATGTATGTATGTATGTATGTAAAGAAAGAGAGCGAGAGAGAGGAGAGAGAGAGAGAGAGAGAGAGAGAGAGAGAGAGAGAGAGAGAGAGAGAGAGAGAGAGAGAGAGAGAGAGAGAGAGAAACAGCGACAGAGAGACACAGAGAGCCATAAATAGACAACATCAATCAGGAATGTGACCCTTACGCATTCCACCCAGCTTTAACAGGCGAGGCCGGGTGCTAGTATTTCGAAAGAAGTGCAAACTGAAGTCACCTACACATTAAATGCTTAAAAACACAACAACAACA
>CM054134.1:99966223-99968723 GCA_028751875.1 Rapana venosa
GTAACATGTGCAAGGACGAGGGCGATGGAGGGAGGAGGGGGGGGGAGGAGAGAGAGAGAGAGAGAGAGAGAGAGAGAGAGAGAGAGAGAGAGAGAGAGAGGAGAGAGAGAGAGAGAGTGAGTGAGAGAGAGAGGGGAGAGGAGAGACACTGACACAGACAGAGACACAGACAGACCCAAAGACAGAACCCACAGACAGACAGAGACAGATTGAGAACAGACAGCTAGATACAGAGACAGACAGACAGAGACAGTACAGAACAGACAGACAGACAGAGATTTGAAACAGAAAACAGTAAACTACATTAGAGGTCAACGGTTAGCGTAGGATGTTTTCGTAGAGGCAATATGATCTTTGACAACACCATGGCACAGTAGACAAAACAACATGAGAGAGAGTGGGGAGAGAGAGAGAGAGAGAGAGAGAGAGAGAGAGAGAGAGAGAGAGAGAGAGAGAGAGAGAGAGAGAGAGAGAGAGAGAGCCCATGCACACACGCACACCGCGCACGCGCGCATACACACACAACACACAACACACACACATACACCGCCGCGCGCCGCTCTTCCCATGTATCCACATAAAGCAAAGCACTACGATTTCTGCACAATATGATATGCAACAGCTTACACACATAAGGTATTTGTAATACTTCCTCTTGACGAGCTCTGTATAATTATTGATGTAAATAAAAGAAAAGAGAGAGAGGACGACACTAAACTAGGAGCCCCAACCGTGCCAGACAGACATGCTTGACCGCTATGCTTCACACCATGGCCTCTGCTCCACTCCCCCCCCCCCCCCCCCCCCCCCCCCCCCCCCTCCAATCTCCTCCTACTCCATCCTCCTCCGCACGACACTATAGCAAAAAAACAACCCCACCCCACAACATAAAATCAAGTGAAAAACCTCGTCCTTACAGGTGCCCTAAACCCCCCATCTTTTACCTCAGTGACCCAAAGGACCGGAAACAGTGTGCCCACCCTTCTCTACACTTCCAGTACAAAAATGTACACGAGTTTAAACATAGAAGGGAGGGGGATGACCAATCTCTAAACTGTGTTTCCAAATCGCCACAAGGAGGAAAATAAAAATAGAATAAATAATAAAATAACAAAACAACAACAAACCCTGACGAAACTGCGTTGGTGACTACTACTGACGGGGTGAACGATGTATTAATTGTTTATTTTCATTGCTTTGAACCATTCTTTCTTTAACCGTCAAGAAATGAGATTATTATACACTGTAAACCACACCCCTCTAGTAAATACTACATCATCGAAGTGGAAAAAAACAGTGTTTTGTTCTATCACAATTCACGATAGTTTCTATCACAATAGCTTATATCACAATTCACAATAGTTTATTCCCACTAAACCATCAGTGTTGTTCAGTGTTGGCCCCCAGGGGTCTGCCTTGTCAGTAGAGAATTTACATTTGTCACATCTACGCAGCCACTATTTCATTCCTGTCGCCCCAAAACATTTACTAGTTCGGTTTTTATTTATACAGTTGTTTGGGGTTGGGGCGGGGGGATAGTCTTTGGTTTGAGTTTGCGTGCGTGTGTGTGTGTGTTTGTGTCTGCATGTGTGTCTGTGTGTGTGTTTGGTTTTGTTTGTTTGAATTTTTTCAGGGATGGGGGGGGGGGGGGGGGGGGTGGTATCTAGAAAAGCAGCCTTCTCTACAACATTCGAGCACAATGTCATGTGCACAAGATCTGATTAGAGCACGAAAAAGCAAAGAAGAGTCATTTCAACTCAACATGCTAGTGTACTTTCTCTAGGTTTGTTTTTTTAGATAAACGCCTTCATTGTTCATTTCACAAAATTATCATCATATGATCCAAATCGATCCCCCGTTTCTATGGAGACGACCAAAAATGGGGTAAAAACAAACAAAACAAACAACAACAACAAAAAGCGTGGGGGTGAATGTTCTTGCAATCGATGATGTCCCGATGAGGAAGGGGTTATAAAACAATAGTCACCTGCTGGTGGAGTACACAATGGTGGCAATGCCATCATGCTGACAGACAGATAGATCTATACAGCACGTCTTTCCAGCGTCATCAACACTATCGAACGCCTCGATCCCACTCGCAATCCGTCCAAATGATTATACACACATCAACATTCTTGGTTGATTAGGGGACTAAGGTTTACGTAAACAACAATAGCAGCAGCACTGCATGTATAAAAACAGATATGCTAAGTTCGTTAACACAAGTCACAAGATGTTCAGGGAGGGGTCTATTCATTTTAAGTCTGTACTTAAGCATTTTTCTCTTTTTTTTCTATTGTATGTTTTTATGTTATTTTTCTCTGTTCTTTCCTGGTTTTTTTCCCTCTAAAAGCAAGACAACACTGGTGTTTGTATGGCAACTAATAGATTAAGGGTACATGTATATATCTTCTTGTTTTTAAATCTCAGAGGGTAAACGTGCAGACCTGCAAGTGCCTTTATCTTTCCCAGCGTAAACGCGTGCAAAAGACCAGACACA
>CM054134.1:99976223-99978723 GCA_028751875.1 Rapana venosa
ACACGCCCTTTCAAGGACACTTTTCCCCCCATACAAGTCTTAAAAAACAAAAACAAAAAAGCAAAGGCATGGAGTACAGAAGACCAACAAGCACAAGTACATCCACCATACATACATGTATGTATACATACACCTGTCTGCAGTGCTCAAAATAGCCAACCATCACCACATACCCTCAGGTGACTAATTAGCTCTTTAGATAAAGTCCGGTTCAAAAGAAGGAACAGGACTGTTCTCTCTCACGCTAGGAAAAGTTAATTAGCCGATGTTGGGAAGGGGGGGGGGGGGGGGAAAAAAAACATGTGCACCTGTGTGACAGATGCTGCTGCTGCTGCTTCCTTTAACTCTGCTGGGAATCACTGGGGCACTGCCCTGAAGTACGTCTCATCAAATTCCTCCTTTTAGGTCGCTTGTGTGTCAAAAGCCGGGTCTCTCTGTCAACACGTAACCAGTAGCCTAGTAAAACAATTTCTCCGCCTATTCTGCGACATTATCAGTCCACTTTTTGTTTGTTTGTGTGCTTAGTTGTTGTTGGTTTTCTGGATTTTTTGTTGTTGTTGTTGGGAGGGGGGGGGGGGGGGGTTGTTTGGGTTTGGGGTTTATTTTGTTATTGATTTTGTTGTTTTAATTTGTTTTGGGGAATGGGATTTTTTTTTTTTTTTTTTTTGGGGGGGAGGGTATCTCACCCCACTCCTATCTCTCAACACTTCTTTAAAGAAATGCTACTGGATGTTGTTACCTGGCCATACGAATGAAATCCAGCTTTCCTTCTCCACAGCTGTCATTAGATCTTGGTGTGGACCAATAATGTATCGTCTGATGGGGTGGCACACACTCGGCCTACAGACCGGTAAACAGTGTTCCGCGGGGAAATGGCACCTTCATTCCAATGATGAGATTCTTTTTCTTTTTACCTTCTGGACATTACAATTCACACACATAACTTAAACATGTATTTAAACGAAACCAAACAACTGCAAAAGAGGATTCGCTACGACTGTTCGACTGAATATACAAAATTCCCTATAGACACTATGGAGATATTCAGACGACGAGACAAACAACAAAACACACAAAGACATTCACAGAGACAAACATGATATTTGCATCGACACTGTCAATATGTTGTGCTATATCCATCAGCTTTAACAATTGGACTTTTCAGCTTCACACATCACCCCCTAAAGGCAGCTCTGTCGCGTGTGCGCGCGTCTATTCTATTCTTTATTTCGAGGATAATGGAATAAGCACTTATGTGTTTTTTTACATCCAGTCCCCGTGTGTATGCGGTTTTGTAAATTCTGTCATCTGTTCCCACCGGCACACAATGGCCTACTCTTACGAAAAGCGGAACAGGATTTAACGTGTACGCAAGGTGTTCTGCGTGCGTTTGTGTGTGTGTGTGCGTACAAGTGCGTGCGTATGTGCGAGTGTGCATGTGTCTCTGTGTGTTTTAAGACCTGACAAACCTGTCTAGTCTATCACAATAATATTATCAGCGTCTACTCTGACGTGCATGGCCAGACCCCCAACAGTTTCCCCCCTATCTTTTCCTGTTCTTTCTTCCTGGTGTCTGTATACTGTATACTGCATGTAGTCAGTCAGTGACATTCACCAGCGCAGTGAAAGAGAACCCACGGAGTAAACCTGCCTCACCGCAATGCCCTTTCTCCTATCACACGTGAAGTAACAGTACAGGATTATCAAAGATCCGTGTGTGCTTCTCAGCGTCCGAACGACGCACAATGAACAAATGCCAACACTTGACAATCCACCACCAGTGTTCGAACCAGAACTCTAGAGGAAATGATAAATATTTCTTGTGGGGCTATAGATCTAAATCTTACTATAGTATGGAGTGGGGGAGATGGCCTCCTATTTCGTTTTTATTTTTATTTCACAGAAAAATGAAAGAGGTGTGTGTGTGTGTGTGTGTGTGCGTGCGTGCGTGCGTGCGTGCGGTGTGTGTTGTGTGTGTTGGTGTATGTGTGTGTGCGTGTGTGTGTGTGCGTGGCGTGTGTGTGTGCGTGAAGGAAGAAGGTGGATATCTAACTGAAACTCACTCCAAAAATAACTGTTTCAGGAGGCACATCTCTAAGATTGCCCTTTTCTAGACAAAAAAAATATAGTCAACAAATCTCTCATACAGTCTTAAATGGGATGACCGCTTTAAGCTTCTGACCACACATTTATAAACACTGAACCAAGGTTTAAGCGAGTCTACATTCCCAGACCCAAATTAGCATGAATTCATTTAAACCAAAAAAACCAGTACCAGTGCTGCGTTATTGAGGAAATAGTAGTGGAGTAGAAGTCTCAGTGCAGCATAACTATTCTCGGACAAGTAATAATAATAATGTATGGAATTTATATAGCGCTGAATCTTGTAAAGCAACAAATCAAAGCGCTCAGATTTGAATCCGGGCTGCTCTCCCCGGGGAGAGCGGGAGAACGCGTCGCCACTTAGCGCTGCGCACCTTTCACCTTTTTTTTTTTTATT
>CM054134.1:99981223-99986223 GCA_028751875.1 Rapana venosa
AGACGCTTTGACGCTTTGACCAATTTATTGTCATTGCCCAAAGTGGCCTATTGACAAGGGGGGTTATACACGACTTTCTTTTGTAAATACAAATAAATACAAGAAAAATCACATGATGCATTTAACGTAACGAAAACCAAAAAACCAAAAATGAGCTCTTATGAACGGATACGACTTTAAGCTGTGACGTAAACTCAGTTTCAAAATGAACACAAAGTAATAACAAGGATGAACAATAAGAACCAATAAGCAATAACTAAAATAATGAAAAGAACATTCTAGAATGCTATATTAGACCATCCATTGACATTGTATGTGAAATTTTCAAAAAATATTCTTGCTGGAGACTACAGCGTAATTATAAATGTTTCTTTATGTGTTTCACAAAATGCTGGAGTTTACATAATATAAATGTTACTTTAGTTTAGTCACAAATGTTAAGCTAATTGGAACTTAGCTGTAATTGTCTTAATTTCAGTGCTTCAGCAATAAACTTTGCAACCGATTTGATCACAATATCATCATCGGACGATAAGATAGAAAAAATATCTTGCCTTCGGAAAGCTTCTAGATTGAGAACACCACAGTTTTCACGTATGGAAACATATGATTGACAATGAAACAGGAAATGCACTTCATCATCAAGAATATGACCACACACTGAGAGAGAGGAGAGAGAGAGAGAGAAGAGAGAGAGAGAGGAGAGAGAGAGAGAGAAGAGAGAGAGGGAGGGAGGGGGGGGGGGGGCAGAGAGGCAGACAGAATGACGGACACACAAGCATCGGCAGAAAGAGACACACAGCCAGAGATGTGCCGGCAATGAGCAATCTTCACAGGTTCAGAAAGGTGTATAACCTAACCAAGCACAGGAGAGAACCAACTTCGTCACTTTTCCAGAAACGACCATAAACATGCGTCCTGCCAACATACACTGATTACATACGGATACCTACTGACAAGCACGGAAGAAAACAATGCAGCATGGAATGCTACTTTACGGGCACGACCGTAGTAGACCATAATTATTTCGCGGGCACGCTTGGAAACTGCACTTCCCAACATCAGCGACCGTCCTTGAGGAAAGAAACGAGCAAACACCCCCATAAACACACACTTCTTCAGACCATGTTCTACCCTGCACGCAGACATGTATACTGTACACAGTCACTCACCAAGACATATCATGCGTCGTCTTCTCAGTCACCCACAGGTAAGAGGAAAAAGAGCGCGTGGTCACGAAGTTACACATCAGCTATAAACATCCCCACTTTTCACACTTTCTGTAGGATATACCCTAGCTCGTAAATGCTCCTCAGTTGGGCTTCTTGCTTGCTTGTTGTTCTCCAAACGTCTCTCTACTATGCAGTCTTGGAGTAAACCTAGGCCTAGCCTAGTAATCTTCATTCATTCCCATGCCCCTCTCTCTTTTTCTCTCTCTCTCTCTCCTCTTCCCCCCTCGCCGACAGAGAGGCTGAATCATCACACACGGCTGCTAGGCTATGCTTGAGGAAGCAGGGAGCGAAAACGCAACACACATTCCTTCTTTCTTCAGCCGCCTTGCTATGCAGCGGGTTCCAGAACGAAACGGGCTCATGCCAAAGGCTTGCCAGTTCTGGGTGCGAGAACCTCCCTATACTGGGTACTCTCTCTCTCTCTCTCTCTCTCTCTCTCTCTCTCTCTCTCTCTCTCTTCCACCCCTGTCTTTCGCTTTTCTGTACTTCTCTGTTTTCATCATTTGCTGAGTGATGCTAAAGATAACCTCCTGCTTTTTAAACTCTTTTCTAAGGTTTTGCTTGCGAGCACTCAGCAGTTTAGGGGCAGGCCCGCTGCCTCTAGGCCTATCGCCAGATTGTTTATGCCTCTATAGCAAAAGTATCGTTCATTAATAAGAAAACTTGTTTTGTGTGCATGGCAATTACTTTACAATTACGTTAACATATGTACACGTTGCTGATGAGTTGTTTGTACAGGGAGCATGAACTGGGGAGGGAACGGAGGATAGACAGTCGAGGAGGGGGAGGAGTGTAATGGTGGAGTGTGTGTGTGTGTGTGTGTAGGCATGCGTATGAAATTCACAAACAGGCCAATCCTATAATCATATGGAGTGATGGCTTGCATGCAGGTCACGGTGACCATGATCTTAAGTGTTCTAGGTCGTGGCGGGCAAAGCACGTGTCTAGGACGCAATGGATTGGATTTCAAAACACTGGGTTTCAATAACAACACACACACACACACACACACACACACACACACACACAACACACACACCACACACACACACCACCACCACACCACCACCACCACAACCACCACCACAGCTACATCACCACCACCACCACCACTACCACACCACATCACAACACACACACACACACACAACACACACACACACACACACACACACACACACACACACACACACACACACACACACATTCTATATTCTACTTATTCCATGTCTGCATATATTTTTTCTCTCTTTTTTTTCTGTAGATAGATGGCTTGTTGAAAAAAAAGTAAATGCACTGCTTATTCAATGTACCATCTGAAAATAAAAGTTTGACTTTGACTTTGACTTTCACACACACACACACACACACACACACACACGCGCGCGCGCGCGCGCGCGCGCCAGGATCTTTCTCTTTTCTGTTGCATCAGACCCTGAGAGGTTATTACCTAAAATCAGAAAACAGATGGCGCAACATCGGCTGTGATGACAGTTTTCCCAGAGACAGCAACCTGATTTACAATTCTGCTTGTATACATAATTATTGTACCGACGGAATAACCTTACTGCTTTAAAGCGTCGGACATGTGACAGGAACGTAGGTCGACTCTCCGCGTGCTGTAATGTTCACCTGTGGGGCAAATTTACTTCTGTTAGAATAAACATTGGATCTAGCTTCATTCCCCATCAAAGTCTGTCGAATGAGACTGCTAATCTGAGACTACATGAGCAAAACGCACGAACAACACTAATCTTGCGCGCACGTTAGTCGTTACTCAGGACCCCGTCCATCTTGTGTTGAAGAGTGACCTGGCTGTAACGGGTGGTATAGATATGAGTATACCCAGCTTGCAGCCTGCAAAGGGTCGGAATCCGCCAAGATCAACTTGCCCAAGACAAACTTCCTGCTGAACAATTCAGAGAGAAGCCTCAGGGGCAGTTTAGAGGAAATCAAATCAAATTACTTTCAGTGACGACCTCAGTCTCCTTTGGACTGGGCAGCACCTCTTACACGCCATCATTTGTGACCAGCATGTTTTACAAGATGAAAGAATAACGAAACCTCTCTTCTCTCTCTCTCTCTCTCTCTCTCTCTCTCTCTCTCTCTCTCTCTCTCTCTCTCTCTCTCTCTCTCCTGTAACCCCCACCCTCCCCCTTTACCTGGAAATACTTAAACCCAAAGTTGGTTAACAGCCAGACAAGGCAAGGTGTTCAGGTGGAGGGAATCCAGCTGCTGGCATTGCCAGGTGCAAAAGAAGTGAAAGCACAGACAGTACAGTACAGTACAGTACAGTACAGTACAGAGGAAAGGCACTGTGGGATGATTCCAGTTTCCAGCGGTAGGCCTAGCAGAACATTGTGCCGCACGCTGCACCTGAGTTTCGGGGCGCGAATCACACTATCTATACTCCTAGTACATGACTCTACATTCCAAATGGCACTTCGCAGAGCACCATTAATTTTTTTTCTTTGGTGAAAGACCACACCGTGACTCAACAATTCGTGTAAATTTGGAAGGAAAAAAAGCTGTTTGGGGGGGGGGGGGTGGGGGGGTTTATACATTACACAAATACATCATACACAAACTGAGGACCCACTCTTTTCTCCATCATCTGCTAGCCTCTTTAGAGAACTAAACTGGCGTGGGTGTCACCAGTATAGGAAGTTAAGCAATGTGCATGTTATGATTTTTCTTTTAATCTTTCTTACACTTAGACGACATTACCACACTTTCTTATTATAAAACAAACAAGCACATAGCACATTTTTTATTGCCTAACATCTTTTTTTTAAAAGTGAAATCAACCTGAAGTTTTTCATGACTTGACTTAGAACTCCCATTAACTTCCTGAACAGTGGTGACACTGCAGTAAACGTTCCAGCCAGCGTGTTGTGGGTAGGATGGACCTGGATCTGGAGGAACTATCCCTCTCTGGCCAGCAGGGTGCATGCTGGGTTTGTCCTTGTCATCCATGCCACCATCCTTAGCTGGCCTGCTCTTCCATGAAAGGCACATACTGACATAGGATTTCAACGAGTATCCATGATGATCTGCACGTGTTCGCAAGAAGGGCCTCTTTTTTTTTTATAGTCACATCCGAAGGCCTTTCTAGAGAGTGGAGTCAGTAGTGAGTACTAATGTTAGCTCCAGGGAAAAATCCCCTGGAACGGACATCTTAGCTGACACTCAAACCTGCAACCTCAGTTACTTCAGATATCCACGATCCGCTTTAACCACCACGCTGAGCAAACCCACTTCCCACGGCTCCTTTCAACACCACACACGTGGTGTGCAGCAGCCCAAACGTGGACATGTGAACCTGATGTAAGACCTCCCCTCTCGCCCTGTTGTGTTTGACAACAGTGATGTCATACCCTCCTCTGCCCGACCTCCCTGCTTATGCTGCTCATTCCGCTATGTTTGCTCAACAGTTTGACCACTGGATAGAACACAGGCCTCAACAACAACAACATACACACACACACACACACACACACACACACACACACACACACACACACACACACATACACACCCTTCTCTAGAGTCACAAGGAAAATATGCATACACACCACACACACACACACACACACACACACACCACACACACACACACCCTCTCCTCCTCTCTCTCTCTCTCTCTCTCTCTCTCTCTCTCTCTCTCTCTCTCTCTCTCTCTCTCTCTCTCTCTCTCTCTCTCTCTCTCTCTCTCTCATATATTTGGGTCTTATACTTACCAGCTATTCTCTGGTCCTTACAGGTCTG
>CM054134.1:99993723-99996223 GCA_028751875.1 Rapana venosa
AGGGTTTAACCCCCCCCCCCCCCCCCCCCCCCTCTCTCTCTCTCTCCCATTCAAGCAATCAACTTTTACTTTACATTGGTAGTGCACACATCATTTTTTTTTTATTCAAGTGTTAAATCAGAACATGTAATAAAATTAAGATTGATTAGCATTATTGCTGCTTAGGCAGTTTCTGATTTTTTTTTTTTGGGGGGGGGGGGTCACACATAGTGACATACACACATTGTTAAACACACACATGCACACACACACACACACACACACACACACACACACACACACACACACACACACACACACTCACACACACACCAGGTACAGTGGTTAGTGCTTTGCTTGGGGTTGTAGGCTGGAAGGTCGTGAGTTTGAGCCCCATAGTCATAGGGCTTTTTATGATTCCAGCTGTCTTCTACCAAAACTCAAAGTGAGTTTGCTGTGGATTCATCGGGAAGAAAGGGAACACACAGTCCAGCTTCATCGACCATTATGCATGCACCCAATTTTGAGAATGTTGCTCAACATATCTGACCAATAAGTTGCTCTTTTAAAAAATAAATGTAGGTGTTTGTATCATCCTGGGCCCAGGTGACACTACGATATTAATCAATATTATGATAGGAAGCATAGAGTATAGCCCCATCAAATATTCTCAAACAAAGCACATGCAATGGCATAGTACTAGCAGCATTGTTACATCATATCACCCTCATCACTATTAATCTTCATAAATAAAATTAAAAGCAAAAGATTGTCTTGATTTGACAGCAGCATTATAGCTGATTTATTAAAACAAAAGTATTTGACTTCAACCCAGTAGGTCAATGTTGTCCTGGATTTGAATCTTGGCACTGTTATCTGTGATATGGTGAATTAAGGGTGGAGATTTTTGCAATGTCCCTGGTCAACTTTAAGCACAGACCTGTCAGTGTCAGTGCATTGATTCCCTTCTTGTGTGAAGTTTTATATGCAGAAGATCAAATATGCATGCCAAAAGATCCTTTAAATAGTATAATTCATATCAGAGTTCAGTAGGACATGGAAACATAAACATACCCAGCATGCAACCTGTTCAATGAAAGGAGCTGCTCTGAAGTCGGATTGTGTGGGCTGAGGCCAGTGGGCAGACCTCCTGCAATGTCACAAGTACAGGAAAAGACCAGGCACGTTTCAGTTTTCACCCTTCCTGGTAAGGGAACAGATACAGACAGACAGACATTGTTTCTAATTTATTTATTCTTTTAATATATCGAGGATAATGGAGTTAGCACCCGTGTGCTTTTTTGCACCCAGTCCCCATGTGTATGCAGTTTTGTAAATTTTGTCCTCCATTCCCACCGGCACACAATGGCCTACTCTTCCGAAAAGCAGAACAGGTTTTAGTGTGTGTTTGCACACAGGACCTCAATTTATAATCTCAGAGAGAAAGTCTATGATTCAGTGGCCTCTATTGCTCTGGTCTTGTGATGACCACAGTTTTGGGTACTCATACACTTCTGTGCCTGTGGTGAGTTGGTGTCAAAGCTTTTAGGCTAGGAGGTTCATGGAAAAAGGTTGTTGAAGGGATGTTCTGGTGGTCACAATCCTTTGTAGGTTTCTGACAGTCTCAGAGTGGCTTTGCAATTAACTTTTTATTATCTTCATTAGGGGGCTTAGTAGGTGGTACCTTGTGTGTGTTAGGTCAGAACAGGTATTTGTTTATATATATGATGTGTATTTAATAAATTATTATACCACTGTCACGGCAGATTTCTTTGCACGAAATTTGGGCTGCTCTCTCCATGGAGACACATTGTCACTAGACCAGCACCACCCATTGGGTTTTTTCAGTTGTCCTTTTCCTATCTGCAGGTGTGGTTATTTTTTCCCTGTCAGAGTGTTTTTTTTCTACAGAATTTTGCCAGGGGCAGGTCTCTTGTTGCCATGGATTCTTTTATGTGTGCTAAATGCATGTAGCACATGGGTCCTCAGTTTATTGCCTCATCCAAAAGACTAGTACCCATACCACCACTCATGGTTTTGTGGATGGGGATAAAGTTTCAGGCACAAATCGGGATCAAAACTAGACTTTTTCACTTTCTAGGCAGATGCATTACCTGTAGACCACCAATCCACTGCATTGCACTGCACTTCAATAAGCTCCCTATAGACTTCTGATCTTGAGCATGCGACATAAAGAATCTGAGAATGGCTGGAGTTAAGTTATTGAAATAAGCCGCATGAGAACAGCAGGACAGAAATGCCACAGAATAATAGGCAACAAAACACACACACACATACAAATTCATTCTCACTGATGAATGGGCATGTGTGTGTGTGTGTGCATGGAGTTGCGTGTTTGTATGTGTGCATGCATAATTTAAGCATACATGCTTGCATTGATGACTGTGCATGTCACTATGTAACATGTATGCATGCATAGCGCATGTTAAGTGTGTGTATCTGTGAAATCTGTGTGATTGTTACATGCAAATGCACATTTTTTAATGAATTATTTAATTCA
>CM054134.1:100001223-100031223 GCA_028751875.1 Rapana venosa
TGAACGGAGTGAAGGTGCCACGAGTGGTGCGCATCAAGACACTCTTCGCCAAAGTGATCGGCGTCATCTGTGCGGTGGTTGGAGGACTAGCGGTCGGAAAGGTAAGGAAGTGAAGAAACACAGATTCTCATTTGTTTTGTTGGGGTTTTTTTAAACTGTCAGAAAAGTAAGGAAGGGAAAAACGAGGGGAAGTAAAGAAACACAGATTCTCATTCATTGTTTTGGGGGTTTTTTTAACTGTCAGAAAAGTAAGAAAGTAAAGAAAAATAGATACTCATTTATTGCCTTTTAATCTTGGATAAACACAGGTATGGATATTAGAAGATGATGAAAGGATATATTTTTGCAGAACTATTCCAGCTAATAGCACAAGAACTCTGATTGCAGAGCATTGGAGCAATCTCTCAAACATCATAATTTTTAAACCAATATAGTTTATGTGTGTAGAGTGAGTGCATGTATGTTAGTAAATAAAAATAGGCTCTTTTGGAATTTGTTTTATGTTTGTGTGACTGAGATTTTTGTAAAGAAAAAATAAACTTCAACAGTAGACCTTACTGGCAAAAAGATGAGGGTAGTAGTGTGACCTGTCTTTCGAGACAAAAGGCCAGCAACAGTTTGTGTCTATGTCATTGCCATGTTTGTGTGTTCTTCCTTTTTGCTTTGTTTTCCCAGAGATGTTTCCTGGAACAAGTTTACTGTTGCCTTGCTTTGCCTTGCAGGAGGGTCCCATGATCCATTCTGGGGCAGTGGTGGCAGCTGGAGTGTCCCAGGGCCGATCTACAACTTTGGGCTTTGATTTGAGGGTAAATCTGTGCGCTGTGTCGTCAGACTAGATAGTCTGCTGGAGGAGTGTGTAGTTTGGAAGTTTTGTTATTATTGGTTTTTGTGTTGTTGTTTTGTTGTGTTTTGTTGTTGTTGTTTTGTGGCTTTTTTTTGGGGGGGGGGGGGGAGGGGGGGGTTGAATCACTGATGAATTATCATTTCAGAAAAATTTAGACATTTTTCAAGAAAACTTTTTTCCATAATGAAACTTGACAATCTGCTGTTGTGGGCATTTTGGTTTTTGTAATTGTGATCAATGTGTAATGTTGATTGGGAGGTTTGTTTTCTCTTTTTGTTGTTGTTGTTGTTGTTTTTCTTGGGTCGGGCAGGGTGGAGGAGAAGATTAAAAAGAGAGGGAAGATGGGGTTTACAATATCTCTTTAATTTTGTCGTAAATCAGTTTCTTGTCAGTGTGGAATTTTGCACTATTTCAGTATCAGAATGGAGCTGCTTCCATTTAAATAAACATGCTGTTTGGGGAAGGCTGTTAGTATTTTGAATCTACCTTGGATGGTTATAGAGGCATATATCTCTGTTTTAATGTAATATCATTGTCTTTCTTTCGCATTCTTCATCAAAGTTTTAGTTTTAGATCATGAAGGCAGTACTTTTCTTTCACCTTCAGCCATAAACAAGGCGCTTTTGAATGACTTTTTTTTCTTTCAATTTTTCTAAGGTGTATAAAGGAGGAAATCAGTTTGTAACAATATTCACAACTGAAGTAATCAGGCAATAATGCAGGGCCTCATCTGATCAGTTGCCCCTCAGTGGCTTAAATAATAACTGTTATGTGTGGAGTTCTGGAAAGATAGAATATAAAGAGCCTGCTTGTGGCTATGATTGGTGATATCAGACCGAACAGTAAAGGATCAGTGATAGCCCTTCACAAGAGTTGAGGCAATAGAACAACAACAACAACAACAGCAATAAAATAGATATAATAATAATGCTAACATGATACTGTAATATTACTCTGAGGGCAAATTTGTGAACTTAAGAGAGCAAATCATTCCTCAAGTTTGTTTAGTTTTACCATTTTACAGGCATAAACTACTTTTATAATGTTACAAACTAGACTAACCAAGAGAGAGCGCACTAGCACACTAGTTTCGTTTTGATGCAGCACACATTTGACACCGTGATACACTCTTTCAAACCTCACGTGTTTTGCAGGAAATACAGAACAACACCAGTTCTCACGATGCTGAACTCTTTCACATAAGGGTTTCTATCACTTTGCTTTCCCCAGATTTTCGACTACTTCAGGACGGACCAGGAAAAGCGAGACTTTGTGTCGGGTGGAGCGGCGGCGGGAGTGGCTGCAGCTTTTGGAGCACCAGTAGGGGGTATGCTCTTCAGTCTGGAGGAGGGGGCATCCTTCTGGAACCAGGGCCTGACCTGGAGAATTGTGAGTGTGTCTGGAGTCTGGGTATGAGGTGTGAGGCTGTATGCGTTTGTGTGTGTGTGTATCTGTGTGTGTGTGTGTATCTGTGTGTGTGTATCTGTGTGTGTGTGTATCTGTGTGTGTGGGGGGAGGGGGGAGTTGTGCGCACGTGCATGCCATTACACACATTGAATAATGAATATAAGATACTGGTAATTCTTTTGCACAAAAAAAGTTTTAAAATTCTGTGTGTTCACTTACCTTTTACAAAGAAGTTTTGAATCATTCTTTTTGCAGTTTTTTTTAGCAGAATCTTTATTGCATAGTGGGTCCTCAGTGACTGAAAAAGAAATCAAGTCTGAGTTTACTGGCAGAGGTATCAACCACTCTTACAGTTCTAAACTTTTGGTAGGGGGGGGGAGGGGTGGAGAGGAGGGGGGTTCAAGACTCAAGAAGGTGTGTATTTAGCTTTCTGACCACAAAGGACTGTTTGACTGTTGCAGTTTTTCTCCGCCATCATCTCCACCTTCACCCTCAACGTGTGGAGGAGCTACATCAAGGGGGATCCATGGCAGCTCTCCAGCCCCGGGCTGATCAACTTCGGGGAATTCAACGTGAGAATGGGATAAGGACAGCTTAGAAGGCTGCATTGTGGAGTTTTTTTGTTTTGTAAAATTCTTTTATTTCCAGGATACTGTAATAAGCAATCGTGTGCTTTTATACATTCAGTCCCCTTGTGTATGTTTTTTTTGTAGATTTTGTCATCCGTTTCCACCAGCACGCAATGGCCTACTCTTAAAAAAGCAGAACAGGTTTTGTTGTGTGCGCAAGATGTTCTGCATTCATTCGCACACAGGACCTTGGTTTATTGTCTCATCCGAAGGACTTTTGGGGGAGAGTGGAGTTGGCACTGATGTTAACTCCAGGGGAAAATATCGCCTTGAACGGGATTCAAACCCAGGTCAGCAGTTCACAAGCACAATGCACATCACTCTAATCAACCATGCTATCCCATCCCCCTGGCGCTCTGGCGGTGGTCTTGAATCATAAGGATCCTGAATGGAATACTCCTTGTTGGTTCAGCATAGACTCCCTGGGGACAGAGTTTCAGGCAAATAAAATCTTGCATGACTGAAAGCAGTATACAATATAGTGCATTATAATACACACAAACACACATGCAAGCACACACACACAAACACACACATGCACACATGGACGCAGGCTCACACACACACATACACGCACACATACACACACACAATACACACGCGTATGTACGTATACACACAAGCACACAACACACGCACACACACAAAGGGAAGGGGGGGTGGGGGAGGGGGGTATAGCAGATATTTTTCATTGTATACTGCTAATTCTAAATTCTATGAATTTATGTATACATGGATTATCTGTTTCAGAACATGACCTACCAGATATGGGAAATTGGTATTTTTGCTGTTATGGGATGTTTAGGTAAGTCTGTGATCATGTGTTGTGTTGTGTGTGTGCATCTTGGTGTATGTGTGAGTGTGCATGTGTGTGTGTCTTTGTGTACGTGTAGGTGTGTGAGTGTGCGTGTGTGTATATATGTGTGTGTGTGCACGCGTGTGTGTTTGTGTGTGTGTGTGTGAACATGTGAACAGAGCCTGTGTGCATGAGCTGTTGTATACAGTCATATGAAGGTATAGTTGTTGTTTGCTTTTTTCTTATCAGTTGTATGGTGTTTGACTAGTTGAATTATTGATGTGTTAAAGGGAGGTAATTTTAACACTTTGAATGGTTTCTGGTACTACAAACTTTATCAGCCTACATAAATCATTTTTTTCAAAATGAAAAAAAAGCGTACAGGTGATCAAACATTTACAACCACAAACAGACATGCATGCACATACATGCTTACAAGGTGGAATGCATGCACACACATATGAGTGTATGCATGCATGCTGGTAGTCTCTCACACAAGCAACACACATGCAGACACATTCACATACATGTTACACACAACATTCACATGCACAGAGACACACATGTGCATATAATGCACTCTCTCTCTCTCCCCCCTCTCTCTTCTCTCTCTCTCTCTCTCTCTCCTCTTTCATTCCCTCTTTTTTCCCCTCCCTCTCTCTCTTTCTCTCTCCCTCCCTCCTTTGGCCTGCCCTGTCTGTCTGTCCCCTCTCTCTCTCTCTCTCCTCTCTCTCCCCTTCTTCTCTCTCTCTCCTCTCTCTCTCTCTCACACACACATCTGTCTAAAATAACTTTTTAGTGGATAGACATTAAATCGAACACACACACACACACACACTTTCCTTTATCTATTCACACTTTTTTTACATGTATGTATTTCGCTCATTGATAAGTTGAGTAACAAACTACATGGGAGTCCTGTGAGGAAGCATTATTCTGGTTCAGGAGTGAGTGAGTGTTGGCGTGGGTTGATTGTTTCAGGGGGGATTTTAGGGGCGTTTTTCATCGCCATCAACCAGAAGCTGACCTTGTATCGCAACAAGTAAGATGTGACTTTGTCTAGTCTGTGTAGTCTTTGCTTCTTCTCTTTCTCCTTTTTCTTTTCTCTGTCTGTCTGTCTGTCTCTCTCTCTCTCTCTCTCTCTGTTTCTCTTCTGTCTGTCTGTCTGTCTGTCTCTCTCTCTCTCTCTCTCTCTCCTCTCTTGTTTTTCTCTGTCTGTCTCTGTCACTCTCTCTCTCTCTCTCTCTCTCTCTCTCTCTCTCTCTCTCTCTCCTGTTTCTCTCTGTCTGTCTCTGTCACTCTCTCTCTCTCTCTCCTTTTGTGTCTCTCCCCCTTTTGTGTGTGGGCTCTCTGTCTCCTTTTGTCTCTCTCTTTCTCTGTCTCTTTTCCTTTTGACTCTCTCTCTCTTTCCTTTTATCTCTCTCTCTCTCTCTCTGCCTCTCTCTCCTTTTGTCTCTCTCTCTCTCTATCTGTCCTTTTGTCTCTCTCTCTGTCTCTCTCTGTCTCTCCCTCCCTCCCTCTCTCTCTCTCTTCTCTCTCTCTCTCTCTCTCTCTCTCTCTCTCTCTCTCTCTCTCTCTCTTCATGTTTTGTTTCCATTCATCTCACTTGCATTTTTCTTCTTTTTGTCTTTGTGTGTTTTAGGGGGTTTTTGTGTGTGTTTTGGCTGTGTGTGTGTTGTTTGAGCATGTGCATGTGAGTGTGTGTCTGGTGTGTGTGATTTTGCATGCCTGCATGTGCTTTTAGATTGATATGCGTGTGCATGAGAGAGAGAGAGATGGCATATTCAGTCATTGTTCCAATTTTAATCTCTGTCATTCAAACGCTGCAGGTACATGTACGGTCGCTTCATCCAGATCTTCGAAGCCATCATGGTGGCCATTGTGACAGCAACTGTTGGCTACATCTCCATTTACGTGAACAATGACTGCAAGCCCATGAGTGAAAACGCCTCATTGCATGTACAGGTAGGTATGGCTGCTTTTCTTTCTTCTTTGTACCGACCGTTGTTTTCTTCTTTTATTTTTTTTTGTTTTGTTTGATTGTGCAGTCAAAAAATAATGGATAAAAGATAAAGAGACGGCAGTCCCCTGTAAAGTCTATTCTGGTCATTCCTACCAGCCTTGAGCTGCATCATAAAAACTATAAACGCTCAGGAGCACACTGTTTAGAAAAAATTCTTTGTTGTTGGTCATTTCCCAGCTTAACCACCCTAGGGGTCACCCAGAATATGCTGACTGCCTCATCCCACCTGGGAATCAGAGTGAGACAGTAAGTACATACTGGATGACAAGTTTGTGTGCATGGCTGTTTTCAAGTGGCTCACAGTACAGCTATATTCTGATTTCTGAGGATTTTTTTGGGCGGGGAGGGGGATGTGTGTTCTCCTTTCTTCCAGAAAACAGGTTTTTATGCTAAGAGCTTGCCATAGATCATGACAGACAATATCAACATAGCATTTCACAATTTTGATAGAGGCCATGGTACTTTGCTTATATTTGTAATGGACAATGCTTTTACTTTGCCTGGGGCAGCATGATTTCTTTTTCTCTTTTTCTGGTTTGGTTTCTCTTCATTGTTCTGGTCGGTGTTGTTTTTAAGATTTGGTGACGGAGATTAGGGCTGGTGGGAATGACCACAGTCAAGGTTGCTGGGAAGTATTTTACTGATGATGTGCAGGCCGCATTTTGAGAAATGGTCATGCTTCATTGACCTGTTATTTTTGGTTTTTCTTTTCCAGTTTTTCTGCCCTGATGGGTATGACAGCGCCTCCACTAAGCTGTTTTTTGACACCCCAGAATCCAGTGTCAAAAGCCTCTTTCATGAGCCGTTGGGTAAGACCATGTTCTTTTTTGTAACCAAATCTTTATTAACAAATAAGACTAAGCATATGGCTTTTAATGGCAATTAATTCAACTTAATGTCTGACTAGTCAGATTATACAGTTACACAATTCTGAAGGTGTGGGTTGAATTCCAGATCTGGGCAGGTAATAAGATGCAGGAACAACAAAAAAACGTCCATAAGTCATGATATGAAGGGGGGTGGTGGTGTTTTTTGTTTTTTGTCAGGGTTTTTTCTTCTTTTTTTGGGTTGGGTTGGGGTTTTTTCCATTCCTTGGCTAGAGCTCCAAGGTTCAACAATTTTGATATTTTAACCACCAATGAAATATTCACATTCCAACTTCAGGAATTGATATGAATGAATGTGGCCCAGTTTTTTCCTAAATTGTCAGAAGTTAAACATGGAAACACTAGACAGGAAATGTTTTTGTTGGCAAGGCCTTCTGCAGTCCAACTCTTCATGGCATGGAGTCTGTTTCATTTGGTGCCGTGATTTTTAGACTATTGAGTTAGGATGGTTAAGCTATCAGTTAATTGTGCTGGGTGTTTATTTAACACATCAAGAAAATAGAAAGTCTTGTGTTAGCATGTGTGTGTGTGTGTGTGCATGTATTTTAAACCTGTGTTTCTGAGGCTCTAAGCTCAATGAAAGTTTGGTTTGGGGGGTTTCTGTTTTAACCACCATAATGATGATAACCACCATAATAAGACCATGTTCTTTTTTGTAACCAAATCTTTATTAACAAATAAGACTAAGCATATGGCTTTTAATGGCAATTAATTCAACTTAATGTCTGACTAGTCAGATTATACAGTTACACAATTCTGAAGGTGTGGGTTGAATTCCAGATCTGGGCAGGTAATAAGATGCAGCAACAACAAAAAAACAGATATTCAACCTCAGAATACTATGTGAGCGGTACCTTCAACATCAACAAGACCTATACCACGTATTTATCGATTTTAAGAAGGCATTTGACAGGGTGTGGCATGCAGCTTTGTGGGCAACCATGAACTTGTACAGCATCAATGCAAACCTGATCAGAGTCATCAAACAGCTGTACAGCGAGGCCACCAGTGCAGTGTACTACAACAACAACATTGGAGAATGGTTCCGAACAACAGTTGGAGTAAGGCAGGGCTGTCTACTCTCACCCACTCTTTTCAACATCTTCCTTGAGAGAATCATGGCTGATGCACTGGAACATCATGAAGGATCAGTCAGCATTGGTGGCAGAACGATCACAAACCTCCGCTTCGCAGATGACATTGATGGAATAGCAGGATCAGAAAAAGAGCTTGCCAGCCTAACAGAACACTTGGATAAGGCCTCCAAAACATACGGCATGGAAATCAGTGCAGAGAAGACCAAACTGATGACTAATAACACCAACGGCATTAGCACTGATATCAGGGTTAATGACCAGAAGCTGGAAACAGTTCAAAGCTTCAAGTACCTGGGAGCCATTGTATCCGACCAGGGATCCAAGCCAGAAGTAGTATGCAGGACTGCACAGACAATAACAGCTTTGTCAAAACTAAACACCATCTGGAGAGATAAGAATATCTCACTTATCTCCAAGATCAGACTAATGCGCTCCCTTGTCATATCCATATTTCTGTATGCCTGTGAATCATGGACCCTGACTGCAGATTTGGAGAGAAGAGTACAGGCAGTGGAGATGAGATGCTTTCGGAGACTCCTTGGCATCTCCTACAAAGACCACATAAGCAACGAAAGCGTGCATAACAGAATCCAGCAAACCATTGGACCCTATGAGAACCTTCTAACGATCGTGAAAAAGCGTAAACTTAAGTGGTATGGGCATGTCACAAGATCCCAAGGAATTACAAAGACAGTTTTGCAAGGCACTGTCCAAGGAGGAAGAAGAAGAGGCAGACCAAGGAAGAGCTGGGAGGATAACATCAGTGAATGGACAGGCCTAGAACTCAACAAAACCCTGAGAAAGGCAGAACAGAGAGAAGAATGGAGGGAACTGGTTGCTGAGTCTTTGAGGGTGCCCCCACAGTCGTCAGACTATGGGACTGATAGATAGATAGATAGATAGAATGATGATAATGAAGATTGTTGTCATCATCATCATCGTTGTAGCTCTTCAGGTATAAACCTTAGTTTCTCGTCACCCATTCCCTTATGTGTGTGTTATGGTTCCTGTCGTTTCCTTTTCTGGCCCACAGGGTCTTACCAGGCGGTGACGCTGGCGGCCTACACTGTGCTGTACTTCTTCCTGGCCCTGTGGACCTACGGCCTGAGCGTGCCCAGCGGCCTCTTCATTCCCAGCCTCCTGATTGGGGCAGGCTGGGGCAGGCTGGTGGGCATGGGCTTCCAGTACGTTCCCAAGGTAGGGAGGGAGGAGGGGTCCATAGCGCGGTGCTGTTGAAAGTTTGGACCTGGGTTAATGAATGTGTTTGGTGTGTAGGTTTGGCTTTCTGTGTGTGTGTGTGTTTGCGTGTGTGTGTGTGTGTGTGTGTGTATGTATGTGTGTGTGTGTGTGTGTGTGTGTGTGGGGATTTGAGGAGAGGGGGTAGGGGGAATGTATGTGTGTGTGTTGATTCAATTCAAGTGCTTAATTATTATGTCACAGAGAAAAATAGTATGTGTGTGTGTTTGTTTCTGATGTGTGTATTTGCTTCTGGTGTGTTCAAGGGGGTGGGGGGTTGTGTGACATGTTTGCTGTGCATGGAGAGAGGAGAATGAGGTAGAAAAAAGATAATGTTGACGCTTTGTCACAGTCAATAAAGAGAGAGAGGAGAGAGAGAGAGAGAGAGAGAGACCAGTTCATGTGTTTGACCTGTGCTGTATCTGATCTCAGTTCCAGGTTGATCCAGGGAAATATGCACTGATCGGGGCTGCTGCTCAGCTGGGTATGGTATTTCTTGATTGTTACCCTTTTTCTCTTTCTTTTTTGGGGGATTAAATATGCAGGGGGGGTAGGGGGTTTAAACTATTAATGCCATAAGATGGGAAGCAGTTATGCAGTCATGGCTGTCACCACTGTAGAGAAAATTCTGTATTGCAAGTCGTGTGCTGTGTTATTGTTATTATTGTTTCAGTGTCTCCTGTATTCAGGGGGCATGTACATGTGATGGTAATATTATAAGTCTAGTGTTGTTATTGTCTCTCATTATTTCTGTCTATCATGTTTTAAGGGGGCATTATGTGCATGATGGTAATATCATATGTCTAGTGTTGTAAATGTTTCTTAGTATTTCTGTCCATCATGTTTTCAGGGGGGCTTTGTGCACATGATGGTCATATCTTCAGTGTAGTGTTGTGAATGTTACTGTCTCTCCTGTTTGCAAAGGACATTGTGTGCATGATGGTACTATCTTCAGTGTAGTGTTGTGAATGTTTCTGTCTCTCCTATATGCAAGGGACATTGTGTGCATGATGGTAATATCATAAGTCTAATGTTGTTATTGTTTCTTATTGTTCCTGTCTCTCCTGTATGCAAGGGACATTGTTACATGATGGTACTATCTTCAGTGTAGTGTGTTCCTGTCTCTCTGGCCTGCAGGGGGCATTGTGCGCATGACGGTCAGCCTGACTGTCATCATCATGGAGGCCACGGGCAACATCTCTCTGGGGCTGTGCATCATGATCGCCCTCATCTGCGCCAAGTGGATGGGAGACTTTGTCGGCAAGAAGCTGGGATGTGAGGTATGCCTCGCCCTTCACAGTCAGCCAGAATTGTTTACATTAAACATTTATTTTCCAATAGTCTGGGTTTGTTCTTGGCTTGGTGGTATTTTCTGGATTTTGTTTTTCTGGGGGTGGGGGGGTAAAGTTGGGTTAGCATTCACCTATATTTGTCAATAGAAATGCCTATTCACCTAATTTTTTAGGGTCACTCGGAGGAGGGGAGGGGATTAGAGAGTTCCCATTAACTCATTGGAGTCGCAGTAAAATGGATCCCTCCATTTTGTGGTGATGCATGATTTGGGCTATATTTGAAAAATTCAGCAGTCTTACCCAACATAATAATGACACACACATTATACATCATTAAAAAGTTTATAATATCTTCTTTTGAGATTGTTTCACAGATTTTTAATTGATGACTGTATTTATTTTTTACAAATTTTCAAAATATGTCACTGAATGCTGAAAAATAAAAAATTTTGAAAATTAGGGCTGGTATCTTAAATAGCTTGAACTATTCATCAACTAGTCCCCTTGAAGCAATGTGATGTTTTTTCACCAAAGTTAAGTTCCCTGAAGCTGGCTGAATCCATGTGATGTCACTTTTTGTACAACAGATGATTTTTTTTAAAGAATCATAACACTGGAGTGCCTGAAATCCCAAAGATATCACTTGTTGACATGTCAAACAAAGTTTACCAACAGACAAAAACTAGGCAAGCTTATGCTCAAGGAAAGCAACTGTGTTTAGAAAAATGATTGCCCTATAGGCCAGAGTACTTTCCCTTGAGTTAATCATCACTTTGTGTTTTTAAAAAATTCGTAAGTCTGCCGATTCTTAAGCTTCGGCACGTCACAGTAAAGGAGAAGGGTGCCGAAGCTTAAGCTTCGGCACAACCTCAATGAGTTAAACAAAAGCAAAAGTTATAAAGCATACAACAGCTGTTTCTCATTTTTGACAGTAAGTGGATCAAAAGGTTGAATATAGCATCTGTTCGGAACTCTGAATCATTACTTACTGGTAAATTTATGGTACAGGATAATGTTGACCACTTTGTCTGTGTTTGACCTATCTGGCTACATTGTGCATGCATGTGTGTGTGTGTGTACCTGTGTGTATGTCTGTGTACCTGTGTGTGGCTCTTCACATGTGTTTATCTACCTATATGTATCGGTTTGTTGTTTTTGATTATTATTGAATAGAAATCTGCATGCCTATGCTCACCTGTTTATTATGTCAATACTGTCCCCAGCACGGCATCTACGACATGCACATTCACCTGGCCAGTGTTCCTATCCTGGACTGGGAGCCTCCACCCCTGACTGCCACCAAACACGCCAGGTATGTGCGTGCAGCAGGGCGCTGCCTTGTGGGCTGATATCATGCCACAGGGGAATGTGGACGCAGGGAGTGGGATGGCAAGTGGTTTAGTTAGGATGGTGGAATTGGATCTGACGTTATCAGATGGTGCAGGTTTGAGTTAGTCCTAAATGGTCTGTTTGATGGGATCTGTCTTCCTCAGACCAACCTTGCTTTTGAATCTGTTCCCCTGCAAGCCCCTGGGATAAGTGTATTAACGGAGGCTTTGTGTGCAAGCGTGTTCAACAAAACATATTGCATAGCCATCAAACATCTGCCCTTCTTTTGTTGAAGAGTTGGCCAATACTGGCTGGTGGTAGGGCATACTGCCTGAAAAATGCAGTTCTGCTCAGTGCAGTGCCCCTGTGAGCCCTCAGACAGTTAGGGGAAAAGTCAAGTCAGTTTGTGACTGGCCTGAATCCCAGCACTAAGAGTCATTAAGTATTACATTTGTAGCAGGAAGATTTACAATGAAGAAATGCCGAAAGACTTTAGAACATATAAAAAATTTTTTAAAAAGAGAGAAGGAATATTCAGTGACGACAAAAACTCATTTCTTAATGCTGCCACGAGAAAGAGAAGATTTTGCCTTTGGTCTTTGTAGATGTAGTTTTGTCAGAGGTTTGGGTTCACTGTCCTTGCACTCTTTATCAAACATTGTGTTAGAAGTTACTAGCAACCACAAGCAGTGCAGTACGGCCAACCCCTGCCTCATGGGATGTCACAAATACTGTCTGCTACATTTGGTAGAGTTTGTCCCTTGTCTGTGAACATGCAGTAAGTTTTTGCTATGATTAATGATTTGAAAACATTCTCAGAAGAATTTTTATGTACATTATCATGTGTATAAAGTGCAAAGCATAACATTAACTTTAAGTGGGCAAATCTACTTTGTTATGAATAGAATTAGCCTTTGTGATTTCTTATTTCTAACAGGTAAAGAGTGAAATGTAATATGCCAGAAATGCTGTTTGCATGTCTGTATTCTAGTTTTAAAAAACAAACAAACGGAAAAAAAATCTCTTTGTTTCAGAGTAGTCCTTGGCTTGGCTGGGTTCTGGTAAAAAAAAGTCAAATGTGTTTTGGAGTGATTCTGAAATGTTATCATATGCACCTTGTCAGTATGCATGCAGATGTTTACAAAATCTATGGTTGATTATGTCTATTGACTTCCAAAGCTGCTTCATGTGTTATTGCTTGTAGATGTTCTTCAACAACAAAGAAAATAGCAATGAATTTTTTTTATGGATTCACAAAAGTACTGCTGACAGGAGTTGTGCTGTATGAATGTATTGTTTATGACCATCCGCATGAACAAAAAAATTGTACCAATATAATGGCTACCGCTTGCATTTATGTAGCCTCTCTCATGTAGCACATCATAAAGAATTAAGGTGTAAAATTACTAGACAGTTTTTATTTGATTATGAAAATTTGTTTCATATTTAGTATCTTTATCATTTCTACTGTATGATTCAAAATAATATGACATCACACACTATAAAAAGTTAAGTAAGCTGTAAAATCACAAGACAGTCATTTTTTATTATGAAAATTCGTATTCAGATTAGTGTCTTTTTCATTTCTACCGTGTGATTCAAGCAGACGACAACAAACAAGAAAAAGAGATGGTGTTTGTGGCCCATGAAAATGACCATAGTTATCA
Source organism: Rapana venosa (assembly GCA_028751875.1). Lineage (NCBI taxonomy): Eukaryota > Metazoa > Mollusca > Gastropoda > Neogastropoda > Muricidae > Rapana > Rapana venosa. Next base: position 100,014,431 of record CM054134.1, read on the forward strand.
CATCTTTCAAAAAATGATTATGTACAGGATCAAGATCAGTAAGAGTCAGGAAACACTTGGTGTTTGTAACAAAAGAAAGTAATCACAGCAGTCATTTGCATATCTGTACCAAAGATGTGTGGTTTGTGCTGACAGGGAGGTGATGAGTCATCCAGTCACCGTCTTCAGGCTGGAGGAAAGCGTGGGTCACATCGTAGACGTCCTGAAGAAGGAGATGCACAATGGTTTCCCTGTGGTCAGTGACTATGACCCTGACCACCCTGAGGTCAGTGAGTGATGTGACACCTCATGCTTGCCGGTAATAGGGAAGGTGGAAGATAAGAGAGTGCATTTGTTTGTTGCATGACCATGGAGTGTGCTGGTAGTTCATGTTAGTAGATCACTGATCGTTAAACTGATGGTGTTAGCTATTAATACTGATTTTCAAGACTAGCATGTTTTGCATTAGTGTACAACTTACACTTTCAAATAAAGAAGAAGAAAAAAACGCCAAAATTAAAGATCTTTTGATGATGACGTTTCTTTCCTTTGACAACTAATGACCAGCTCAAGCAAACAAGGTTGTGCTCTAGCAAATAAATATGCATGCTATTTTAGGGTCATTGCTTTTATTCCCAAAAAATACTGAGAACATGCGCACAAGATGTTCTGCGTGTGTTTGTACATGGGACATTGGTTTTTAGTCTCATTCAAGAACTTTTAGGGGAATGAAGTCAGTACTGATATTAACCCCTGGGAAAAATCCCCTCAAATAGGTGCCTTCGTGGGGGCTTGAACCTGATTGCAAGCTCTATGCTCCAACCACTTGGCTACCCCCCACCCCCCCATCCTCATGCACCCATTTTGAAAATATGCTGTATATTTACTGTTTCTTTAGTACTATAACTGTTCTTAAATTTGCTTTGTATTTTTTTTTTTTTTTGGATTGCTTATACTGTAATATTTTGCTTTCTTTAAAAAATGGTTTTGTATAATGTCATTTGCTGATGTTTTTCTGTTTTGTTGGGGTTTTGTTTTTTAGGCCTCTGGCCCTGACCGAACTTTTGGAAAATTCCGAGGAAGTATACTGAGACACCAGCTGATTGTCTTGTTGAAACGAAAGGTCGGTAACTGTGTGGAAATGCTCTTTTTCTTTAGTTTCACCTTTTCTGTCAGACTTTCTGCCAGTTTGTCTCAGTGTCTGTCTCTTGTCTGTCTCTTTTCTCTTGTCTGTCTCTTGTTTGTCTCTCTGTCTCTCTCTCTCTCTACCCCTCCCCCTCTCACTTTCTATCTGTCACCGTCTCTCTCTGTGTCTCTCACTCTCTCTCTGCCCCTCCCCCTCTCACTTTCTATCTGTCTCCGTCTCTCTCTGTCTCTCACTCTCTCTCGCTCGGACGTGACGGGACGAGAACTGAACGGGTGTGCTGTTAGTAAGCTGCTGCAAATTTTTGCATTTTAGCTTCAAAATGTCAGTTACTGGCCTTCCAGCTACTGTAATAACAACTTTAAACGCCCTGCTGATCGACAACGTCGTATCGAGTTGGAAAGTCGCGGGGGAGAGCGGCAGTGTTGTGTTCGTCTTGCGAATGAAGCCAGCTGACAAGCCAGTGTCAACAGAAATGGCGGACCCGGTGCTGAACCGTAACTCCCGTGTTCAGTACTATCGCAAGAAACCCCCTTGTCAAAGACGTCGCGATGTTCAAAGAAGTAGACAACACCAAGAAAGACAGGCAAGTCGCCAATGTGACAATGACAGTGTCTTGGAAGAGCCGGTCTTGTGTAACATTGACTCCCTGCTCGATGTGGAAACAGAAGGAAAACAAACCAGTGTGTACACAGAACTATGTGTCAGCAGTGAATTGAATGCCTCAGCCACACCAGATTCACTTGTTCTACTGTGTGATCCAGCAACAGACAACAAGATCGGTGTGTCTTCTGAGGCGCCTGATGTGCAGGAAGAGCTGACAGTTGGCTGCACAGTGGATGACTCTGATACTGATACTGGTATTGTGAAACAGTATGTGTCTACTCTAACTGACAAACGTGTACAGCGTCGATTAAGGGACAGCAAGAGAAACACACGGTTTCGAAAGGTGGTGGTACATAGTTCGGTTGATCAAAACATTGTAATGTGTGAATCAGATGACATCATCCTGGAATACTCTTGGAATGGAGATGCTGGCGAGGAATCTAAGTGTGTGTTCTGGTACATCAAGCAAGAAGAGAAAAACATGTTGCCAGAAGAACGTGTCAGGCTTGCCAGACTTCGTAAAGGGAAACAGTGTACTAACACACAACACACAGAGACAGTGGTGGCGAGCGCTGAGCAGGAGTTACATCATCTTCGGGACCTGATCCGGTCTTACATGGGCTGACTTCGCTGGCTGTAGACTGGAAAAGGAAAGGCTGGTTTGAAAATTGAGACACAGACAATAATGTATCGAATCTTGATGTACATACCACCACTGCCATGGTTTCCATGTCATTGTTATCGCGTCGCGTTCGATATCGTTGTTACCGCCGCGCGCAGCGCTATATGGCTTGATCGCTAAATAGCAATAAAATTGTGTCAATTGTCAATTGTCAATTGTGTCAATTGTCTCACTCTCTCTCTGCCCTCCCCCCCCTCACTTTCTATTCCTCTTGCTTTCTCACTCTCCTCTTTCCCCCTCTCTCACCATCACCTCTTCTCTCTCTCTCTCTCTCTCTCTCTCTCTCTCTCTCTCTCTCTCTCTCTCTCTCTCTCTCTCTCTCTCTCTCTCTCTCTCTCTCTCTCTCCTTTTTCTTTCTCAGGGGTTTGAAGATGTAGCACATTAATTTTCTTTTAACATTTAAAAGATGATAATGCTTTGTAGAATAGAGATGATTCTTTTGATACAATATGACAAGGTGTGATGAAATAGATATCCTCTAATCAGCAACAGAAGAAACAAAATTCATCTGTAGAATAAGTTATTGAACAAGTTTGTGTGTTAATATCTAGAAAATATTTATTTATTTATTCTTTTATATCGAGGATAATGGAATAAGCACTTTTGTGCTTTTTTACATCCAGTCCCTGTGTGTATGCGGTTTTGTAAATTTTGTCATCCATTCGCACCGGCACACAATGGCCTACTCTTTCAAAAAGCGGAACAGGATGTAACGTGTGCGCAAGATGTTGTGCTTGCGTTCGCACACGGGGCCTCGGTTTATAGTCTCATCTGAAAGACTTTTGGGTAGAAGGCTTGTGCACCATTCTTCATCTGTTCCTTTAATATCTCAATGGGGAATCATTGGGGCATTGCCCTGAAGTGCTGGTCACTAATCCAATCCAGTCCAGTCCTGTTGTTTATAGCCCCGCCGACCACAGAGGCCATATCAGGGCTGTCACCTCATCAAATTTTAAATCTCAAATAAAAATGTGCAACTATATACAAATTAAAACAGGGTATAAAACCAACTCTGAATTCCCCCAGTTATGTCAGTTGTGTGGCAAAGCCTTGGTCTCTGCAAAGGCATCCTGCATGTTTGTGTTGACAGCAGGGACATTGTGTGTGCAGGTATGGAAGGAGAACCCAGATTACAACAGGCTGGTCAGATCCTTGACCATGGCAGATTTCAGGGACAACTACCCACGCTACTCTCCCATCCATGTAAGGTTTTCTTTTTGTTTGTTTGTTGTTGGGTTTGTTTTTGGTTGGTTTGTTGTTGTTTGTTTGGGGTTGTTGTCTTTTTTTTGTCTTTTTTTTTTGGGGGGGGTTTTCTCTGTTTACCTGCCTTCTGAAATTGTCTATCTGTCTGTCTGTCTGTCTTACTGCCCTTCTCTTTTTTAAATCTGTTTCTCTGTCTGTCTCTATTTCTGTCTGCCTGTCTGTCTGTAGACCCCCCCCCCCCCCCTCTCTCTCTCTCTCTCTCTCTCTCTCTCTCTCTCTCTCTCTCTCTTCTCTGGTTTGCAGTTTTCAACCTATGTTGTTGATCATTGTTTATGTTCAAAAGAACATTTTTATGACATAATTTCATGATATTATATGGTAACTTTTTTGTTTTGTTTTTTTCCAGCATATCAGTGTATCACCAACTGAGAGAGAGTACACAGTCAATTTGGAACCGTTCATGAACACATCACCGTACACTGTGCATGAGGTTGGTAGAATTAACTCATTGTGTTGAAGTTAACAGTGTGTATAGCTAATGGAATTTACCTTGCAGAGTAATGCAACATCTGGACTGACATGACAGTGTAATAGCACTCACTCCCAAATACCAGGATTTATAACAGCTGAAAGTGGCAGCCTAAGTTCGTTTGTTTGTTTTTTGGTTGTTTTTATATAGCTACTTCCAGGTTGTTTCTTGTTTATTTGGTGTTTTTTGTATGTTTTCATATGGTTGTTGTAGAACATTGCCCTTGCAATCTGACAACCCGGTTCAATTCCCGTTCAAGGGGATATTTTCCCCTGGAGTTAACATCAGTGCAGACTCCACTCTCCCCAAAAGTCCTTCAGATCAGACTATAAACCGAGGTCCCGTGTGCGAACGCACGCAGAACATCTTGCGCACACATTAAATCCTGTTCCGCTTTTTGTAAGAGTAGGCCATTGTGTGCCGGTGGGAACAGATGACAGAATTTGCAAAAACCGCATACACACAGGGACTGGATTAAAAAAGCACATAAGTGCTTATTCCATTATCCTCTATATAAAAGAAAAAAAGAAAAAAAATTACTTTTATGCAGGCTGGAGGTCTGTTTAATGCCTATGGGATAGAGCCTGGGCTTGGGGTTCTGTGCCCTTGTTGTTCTCCCTTGTTGTTACCTTTATATAGAAAAGTATGTACCACCATTGAGACAGAAAAGCTATAGCAGCAATGGAGAGGAGACTGACACCATTCTCATGGCGCTTCTCCAAAGCCAGCAGTACCACTCTCATAATGCTTCTCCATAGCCAGCAGTACCATTCTCATAATGCTTCTCCAAAGCCAGCAGTACCATTCTCATAATACTTCTCCAAAGCCAGCAGTACCACTCTCATAATGCCTCTCCATAGCCAGCAGTACCATTCTCATAATACCTCTCCATAGCCAGCAGTACCATTCTCATAATGCTTCTCCATAGCCAGCAGTACCATTTCCATGATGCTTCTCCATAGCCAGCAGTACCATTTCCATGATGCTTCTCCATAGCCAGCAGTACCACTCTCATAATGCTTCACCATAGCCAGCAGTACCATTCTCATAATGCCTCTCCATAGCCAGCAGTACTCAGATACTCTGATTCCTTGCTCCCCATAAAATATGGGACAACTTTCAGCTTTGTACAAACAGCTGCTGGTACTGATGTGTGTTATCTTGATAATTATATGCATTACATCTTATTGCCAAAGATTTTTTTATGACTATGTTTATCAGACTCTGTTACTGTTGAGAGATGAATGTGAAATATTAGAGGATTTCTTGCATTGAAAACATGAAAAATCCATATTGAAGATAAGAATCAAAGTATTGTGTTAGAAGGCTTTTACCTTTATAGCAGAAGGTGGGTTTCCTTCATAAACAAACCTTCATTGTGTATGTTTTTGCCTGTTGCAGACTGCATCGTTTACCAGAATATTCAAGTTATTCCGTGGTTTGGGCCTGCGACATTTAGTTGTCATCAATGGAGATTCTGAGGTAAGGGGTTCCTTGCATAAAATGCCGACAGTTTTGTTGTATTAACACTATATTTTTTATGCAAGATGTTAAATTTTGTATAGGAACATTACTGGGTTTTTTCCAGTCATCTCCTTCTCTCAAGACAGGGATATGATCCAAGCCCACTGTAGTTTTCATGTAGACTTTAGTTAGTGCTCTTTTTGTAAGCTGTGTGTAAGTATGACCTATGATTCCATGCCATTGACCAAACTGTCAATCTTTTCTGAAGAATTGTGTTGGATTTAAATTGTATGTAAGAATTTCACTATGTGTTGACAGTCAAGTGGAAACATTATTGTAGTTTAAAGAATAATTTTGATGTCACTGATCTGGGCTTGTTTTCTGTAGTTCTCCCTAACATTGTCACCGGCTGTGGTTTGACAGGTGCTGGGGATGGTGACCCGGAAAGACCTGGCTCGCTACAGGGTGATTCACCGGAAGGGGGAGATGGAGGTAGAGGAGCTGCTGTACTCTCATGGCCTGACCAACGACTAACTGTCACTCAACTGTTGTTTTCTTATCGCTGGACCAACATCTGGTGGTCATTCAACTGCTGTATTCTTATAGTCTGACCAATGATGAACGCATGCTCAACTGTTGCTACTCTACCCTGTTGTGTTCACCACAAAGGTCCTAGGGAGTTTGGAGAGATGTTTGGGGCAATTTGAAACTACGCTGATTTTCTTGTTTTCATTCTGTGGTAGTGCGAGGGCTTGTGTGGTTATAATCATGTGTGGATGTGTGTTTCTGTGTTCATTTTTAATGTCTCTCTCTAGGAATGATGTTAGATGTATGTGGTGTGGTTGTGGGTGACTTAAATTCTACTTATGTTCACACGAAATGCAGCTGTAATATTATATTATCAAAATGAGGGTCACTGGTCTGCTGGTGACTTTAAGATATCACAGTATCATTTTTTGTGTGTGGACTTCTTGCAATGAACATTCGTTTTTCTGTAAGCACTTGTCTGAGGTTAAAATCTTTTTATGAACAAGGATCATCACTCCCTTCATACAAGTTTTTTTTTCTTTGTGTGCCAATGTTACTAGTCTGCTGTTGACTTTAGAAATACCACAGTACCATTTTTTCCCCATTTCTGACTTTGTAAGAGTGACTATTGGTTTTTCTTAAACACACGTCAATATTATCTGTGCCTCAGGTTCAAATGTTTATACTCATTGATTCATAACTTTCACTTCATTCAAGTTGTATTTCTTTGAGTGCCAAGGGCGCAGTAAAAACATCAGTTTTTCTCCATGCAGGATAAATGACAAATCTTCAGAAGAAAGGAAGGGAGGGGTAGATAGCTCATTTGGGGTTTTATGACTTTGTGGTCTTCCCATACCATGTATGGAATGATCTGTAACAGAGTGAAAACATTTCATCTCCCATTTCTGAAACAGCTCTGAGCTACAACACAGCACAGTCAGAACAGTGAGGAATGTGGCCTCTGTTGTAAAGAGACTGTACAAAGTCTACCTGTCACCTTGAGGGTGAAGTGTGTAGTGGAAGAGATGGGAAACACCTGAGGTAATGGAGCTTCCCACACTTCATTGGTGTGTCCACTACAGTTCAGTACAGACTCTTCCCCTTCTACACGAGATGCCATTAGAACTACCCCATCACAATTCTGTAGACACTCATCTCATCTTTCTCTGTCAACACTGTTGTCAATAGGAGCTCCATGCAGTGCCACCAGGGTTTGTCATCTCTCTCTGTCTGCGGAGTTCTATGATCTCCTGCAGCCCTCCTCCCAAACCGCTGATCCTAGTGATGTTGGCCATGTAGAATGGTGGTGGTCTGCCTCTTGTCCTTGTAGACACAAGACTACACAATCCACTTTTCAGATAGTCAACCGTCTGCTGAACTCAGTGCATTGGTCAAGCCTTGGGACCATGCTGGGTATTTTTGCTTTTCTTCAACACTGGTATGAATCATGGGATCTTTGATTAACACGCACAGTTGGTCTTCAGCATGTGTGTTTACCTGATGGGGAGTAAACCAATGGCTAGCCTGCACATCATTTGACCTAGGAGATCCTAAAAGCCCCTTCTTGAATCTACCAGACACTGGCATAGCTTCAGAACCTTCAGGATCTGAAGGGCAACAGACAGCTCTGTTCAGTGCAAATGTATGAATCAATAGTTTTAATATGTTAATGTATGTCACAGGCTGGTTGTGAAGACTCCTTCTGAAATACTCAGTTGTATGGTTGTGTACATGTGTAGATAAACATCCTTCATTTGTTTTGTTCTGATAGCATTTCCATTACCGTTATGCCTTATTGCAAACATGTTGTTCAAAAGTGTATTGTTTGTAGAACTGTTTATAGTATACATTTATATGTGGTATGAATGTTCACTACCTTTATGCCCTGTTGCAAACATTTTGTTCAAAATGTTATAATGTTAAACTGTTTGTAATATACATTTTTATGTGATATGTTGCTCAAAGCTGAGCGAATGTAAAAAAAAAAGTAATATATTTTGATATGTCATAATAGAGTTTTTAATTTGTTACTTATCTCATTGTATATACTCATACATGCAGAATGCAAGGTAAAGGTTTGCTGATACGTAAATGACAGATATTTGTTGTGTGGAACATCATTTGTGGATTGCTGTCTGCTTATGTATTTGTCACAAAAGGAAACAGAAGTTTGTTCCTTTAGTTGAAGATTTTCGTTTTTCTTAACTTTACATGGTTGAACTCGTCGCCAGTTACTTAGTTAATTAAGCCACCTCCTCTTCTATAGTCCAGACTTTTTTGTGTTTGTTGTGTTTTCATTGTTGTTGTTGTTGGGTTTTTTTAGTTGTTGCCTTGTTATACTTATCACCTGTTAATCAGTTTAACATCCTCTTCTAACACCCCCTATCCCCTTCTCACAGTGTCCTTTTCTCTGTCATTTGGCCCTTGACTCTGCCTTTCTTTATTTCTCTAAATTTTCCAGTGTGCCATTATACAGTCTTGGACAAGAATGACCGCAAAATTCTATGAGAAGTAGTCTTTGTCTTTTCTGGTTTGTTTTGCTGGCTTGTTGTCAGTGTCATGGAACCCTGAGCTGTGTTTTCTGAATAGAGCATCATGATTCAACAAGGGAGTAAACTGTAAGACAGGTGTTGCAAGTCATTCCACTTCCTCCACTGTCTAACTTTATTCTTTTCTCATGCCCGGTATACCAGTTTCATTTAACCTATCCAAGATTCCCAGAAACTGGAAAACCAGTTTGGGGTAGTTATTTCCTTTCATTCCCATGGCCCGGGATTTTTTTTTTTTTTAATTCTTTTATTTTGAGTATCATGGAATAAGCACTCATGTGCTTTTTTACACCCAGTCCCCATGTATATGCAGTTATTTTGTCATCTGTTCCCACCAGCACACAATGGCCTACTCTTCGAAAAAGCAGAACAGGTTTTAACATGTGCGCAGGATGTTCTGCATGTGTTCACACAGGGGTCCTCGGTTTATAGTCTCATCCAAAGGACTTATGGGGAAGTGGAGTCGGCACTGATGTTAACTCCTGGGGAAAATGTCCCCTTGAATGGGATTGAAACTTGGGTCAGCAGATCAAGAGCTCAATGCGCATCTCTCTAACTACCAGGCTATCCCGTCCCCCAAGATGCAACCAGTCAGCAAAAACAGTACACCCTCTGACATTCTGACTTCTCCCCTATCTGAGACCCTGATCCTTTGCAATGTGGTTTATTAATGGCCTGGTCAATGTTTGTGACGGGAAGGCCTCCTGAGCCCCTGTCAGTGACCTCTCTTATGGAGGACTTGAACTAAAGGGCAGTACCTGTCAGAGTTATTCAGTTGTGGAGTTTGTTCAGGAAGAAGCAAAACTACGATGAAAGTACCAGAGGACATGGATGACCCTTGGTTTCAGAGTCAGTCTTCCAAAAAGACTCTGTTGTGGAGCTGACAGCTGGTAAGAGCAATCACAAGACTCGGATGGAAAATTGCTTTTCCTATACTTTATTTTACAGTTGATTTTGTTTGTTCACTTCTGTGAATAACAGCTTTTATACATTAGTGTTGATAAGCACTGTTTCTTGTTCACATGAAAAATGGCCAGTACACAACAATGAATCTGATATGTGCTAAAGCAAGGTCTATGTTTATTTGCTATCTGACTTGTGGCGAGTTGGGTAAAGAGCACGTTTTCATCTCTGACCAGAGAGTGGAAAACCACCACAGTTTTGCCATGAACACTATTTTACGCAGTCTGGATGAGTACTTACTTTGCAGAATCCATTCCCAGATATTTTTCAATGTTGTCTGATTTGTAGAGCTCTGCACATGTACTCCATATTTTACTTATTGGTGGCCGAACAGAATTCCTATATTTTTGTTTGATTTGTAAAATTTGACATAAAACATGTTTCATATTTTACTATTTGTGGTTCAGTTTCTTTTTTTAAACTGAAAAAATCACGAGAGAGCCAAAGGGCAACAAATATATTTTTGTCTGGTTTATCACTTTTGATGTCTCATTACTGCTTCTCCCATGTCATTCATCCCAGTCTTGCTACACACAGCCACACACAGGCTCATACTGTTGCAGCCCCAACAGCAATCCTTTGGAAGCTACCAGTGTTGGGGGGTGCCTTAAGGCTTCCATCTAGAAGATGCCCTGCACTGCCATCGGGTCCTTCAGACAGTATTGAATGATGCCTTTCTTGATCCAACACTCACAAGGCATGACCTGCTAATCCCCTTACTGATAACAACAGGGGTTTAGTTGCAGTTAAGTGGCCACAAATCCCAGTTACATTTTGATATGATAGTGTGGAATATGATTTTTATTTTGTTTATTACAGCAGACTCAGCAAACCACAGTTATTTCTTGTGGGCTTTGATGTGCAATGAACACTGAACTGAAGACAAAGTTTACATTGTAAATAACTTTTCAACTACTTCCATATTGCTAAATCTTGTGTTCAACATAGCAAGAAGGCTTGTTTCTTTGTTGCTGAGTTCTTTTTTTAAATTTTCACTTGCAATTGATTTACTATGATTGCCAGATGTGGTCAGTTCTTTGTTGTTGTCTACTTTGTTATAGTCATATTAAACTTTTTTTATAATGTAGTAAGCCTGAAAAGATTGCATTCTATTCCTGAAGCTATGTAACATATCATTGTCACAGATTGTTTTAAAAGTTGATTTCAACTTTGTTGTGTGCTGCCCCATCTTCTGTGGTGTTCCTGTCCTACTGTTCTCATGCTGGCTTGTGGTGGTGGCTTGTGCCTGGACTGTCCGATCAGGAGCTCCAAGGTGTAGCCTCTAGGTGATCCCTCCCCACTTCATTTATGACTTCCAAAATATGATTGTGAAATGTATAGATAACTCATGTTATTCATATGAACCAAATGTTTGCTAAGATGCTGAGTTTGATGTTGATGAAGCTATCTTGATCACAATTTTTTTTTAAATTACCAAAAAAATGTTATGCTGTCAAGAATCCACTGACCAGAAAGCCATTTAGGTGGTGTTTGTTGATGCCTATTCTGATCCACCATTGACAGGACACTGTCTACTCAGACCAATCTGATGATTGTAATGCCTGAATCACACAGTTAGATTGAAACTTTTGTTTTTGAGTGGTGACTGTTGTCACACCCCTTCAATGCCAGATACCGGTGAATCTTTTGACAGACAAAACTTTGACACAAACTCGCTAAGGGCATGAACGTTGAAGAGAAACTAAATGGGAGATGCATCAGTTGCCGCTGAGTTTGAGACATTTCTCTTATATAATGATCAATCAGAATGAGAATGATTGCTGTTGCTTCCTGAATCCAATAATAGTTTAAGACAACATGGCAATGCCATGTACTGTGCTCCCTTTCAAAGTATAAACTACTTGACATGGCAATACTCTATGGTTCCTTTTAAAATTCAAATTTAGTCAATTGAGAAATCACAAAACTTGTAACATTGGTCAGGACATTTAAGCAAAACTTTGATTGGTGCATACTAAACCCTCTTGTTGTTGGATTCTACGGAGCTAAACTGCCTGTAGATTTTGAATTCTTTGAAGGTTTTCTACCTCCATCTGACTTACTTTACTCCTAAGACAATTGTGTGTGTGCATGACAAGTTATCAAGCTGAAATTTTGTCACAAGCTAGGTATGTCTTTGTACTTGCATTTAGGCGCAAGTTTATGTGTCTGGTCACCAGATGTCTTGTCATTGTCACCTTATTTGTCACCAATCACAGGTAAAAATATGGTATATATGATAAAACAGCAAGTCCTGCATGGATTTGACAATAGTTCAAGCATGTTAGTGTCAATAAGGAAGTGATACCCAGCTGATGTGTTTACCAATGGTTATGTGCAATAGTACTTCAAGGATGTGTCACACAATGTCCCCATAGCACCTGTTGTTTTATGGTATGTCTTGAGGAGACAGAAGTTTTGTTTAACTATTTTTTCTTTTGAAAACAAGTCATATTCCATCAACATGTGACCTTTATACTGTACTTCATATCTGCGTGTGCTACCACATGTTTGTTAAGTGTACAGAAGTGTATTATTGTACATGGAACTGTCACCAGTGTCACAGCACAGGTGTGACAAATTCGAAACAACACAGAACTTCTGTAACCCTACAAAATTTTAATGTTGGTAGTCTCTAAAGTAGTCGTAGTGGTGGCACAGGGTCACATCACATCACAAAAAGCACAAGTTATGGATGTGTGTGTGGGGGGGGGGATGTACCCATTGCTCTCACCTGTCAAACCTTGGCAGACGGGAGACCTATTTTCTTTTCCTTCTTGCTATTTTCATTATCTGTTCGTTTCTGCCATTGCAGTTTCAAAGCAAAAGTGTGGTAATAATGAGAAAACAGTCAAAAGGCATCGTTTTCAGGCGTCTATGCCACGGACTGGCCAGGAGGTCAAATTTCTCCACAGTCGTGTGTGTGTAGCACAGGTCAGGAATGTGCCCTGGAGCACATTATTTTCAGGCTCACTCTTCTCCCTAACTGCAGCATTTCCTTCCTCTTCCTCCTAAGCGTTTAATATCGGACTCACTTAACAATTCTCGTTCAAATGTTTCTACTTCCAAGACAATAACATTCAATTTATCGTCTCGCTAATCAGATGAATCGTGTGCTACTAAAGAAAACGCGATTTTTTTTCGCCACACTGCACCATTGAAAAGCGTTCCGGTCGCTGACTGCTATTTCTTCCTTCCCTCCTCACTACACGCATGTTAGTGGTCTAAATTTATCACTGGCACCGTCTGACACCCTCCCTGCATCGCCCCACCAATTTTCAGACACACAGTGTGAAAACCACGAGGTCTGTGTGTGATGGAAAAGTACTGCCCACGTGGGCACCACCAACTGTCGGCTGCGGTCGGATTGGAATCTAGCGGCAGCCTCCGTTACTGTCAGCTGCGGCCGGATCGGGGACTAAAGGGTTAATATGTGGATAGGGAAACCCTTTACAGGCTTTCACACACACACACACACACACACACACACACACACACACACACACAAATCTACACAAATGGAGGAATTTGGTAAATGACTCTTCATTGGTACCCCACTGAGACCCTAAGAAGTGAAGGAAAAAGAAGAAAGGGAATGACACTTGACTATGTGGTTCCAGTCTTCCCAGTTGAGCCTCTTGTACATTCAGTTTAGTGTAGGAACCACAAGGAACCTAGAGAAATCTGACAAATATTGATTGGATTCAAACTCCAAACCTGCCAGTCAGAAGTCCATTCTGCTGACCACTGCTTCAGGGTGGCCAACTGATTGTTTTTGTTATCGTTGTTGTTGTTGCCTTCAGTTTGCTCACTTCATGGTTTAAGCTGTAGATAGGGTGTTTTTTTACCTGTTTGAGAATAACTTATTTCCATTTAAGAATAAAGATTTCATGATGAAGCATGTCTGTCCTTTTTCCCCTTGTCTATAAAGGTGCTTTGTATAGTCATTGGTAAATAATGTTTTAGATTTTTTTTCAAAAAGCGTGTGTGTGTGTTTGTTTACAGGTTTCTCTGTGGTGGTTATGCACATATCCAATCTGCCTTTCTTCCATGTTTAGTTTACATTGTTCACTTTTGTCATTGCATCACCTGACTCAATTTAATAAACAATGGAGACTGGAGCATCTCCAGTTTTAAATACATTTGTTGGCTGATTGCATGTGTCCAAGTATGTATTTGAACTATTACTCATAAGCTTTTATTCATTACAAGTTGTAAGAGGGGGAGAGAGAGAGGGAGAGAGAGAGAGAGAGAGAGAGTGTGTGTGTGTGTGTGTGTGTGTGTGTGTGTGTTCTGCCTTTTACATGTTTCCAAGGTTGAGCTGCTGAAAGAGAAAAAGCTCTAGCAGTCTATATGCCTACAAATAAACATACACGCACCTACAAAAGGAGTTTGAGGCCTTAGCTAATGCACTGGGAGCAAAGTAGCATGACAGTTAGACCAGTTTACTGCTCTTATGGGTATGGAAGACAAAGCTTTGAGTATCCTTTGAGGTGTCTGTTTTGAGGGGCATTTCCCCCTGGAGTTAACATGGGTGCTGACTGCCTCCAAAAACGTTCTTTAGATCAGACTATAAACCGAGGTTCTGTGTGAAAAACACACAGAGAATATTTTTTACACCCATTAAAAGCCATGCACTTTTCACAGAAGTGTTCACCACCTATGGCCAGTAGTGTTGGTGTCAGCAACATAGCCAGCTTGCACTCTGCTACCTGGAAAAGAATGATTATGCTTCACCAGGATCTGCTTGCACACAGGATACTGTTTTAGAAATTTACATACTTATTTCAAATCTAAGATTTTCCCCTCCTGTTTGATCTTATATCTGTCCCTGCCTTGAACTTCAGCTGAAATCTCCATCACCCTGCCAAAGTGTATTAACAATAATGATAATCATGTATGGAATTTATATAGCGCTGAATCTTGCAAAGGAACAAATCAAAGCGCTTATTACCTCTGTGTGTGTGTGTGTGTGTGTGTGTGCGCGTGTGTGTGAATCCAACCAAATCAAATTCTTTTGAGGATAATGAAGAAGCTCTGGTGTGGTTTAAAAAATTGTTTATGACATCTAGACCCCAGAGAGAGAAAGAGAGAGGAGGGGACCAATGTTTCATGTGGGTGCATGTGTAGACACCTCACACACACACACGCACACACACACACACACACACACACACACTTCCTCCCCCCTCAGCAATCCTATTCGTACACCCTCCTTCTCTCTACCCTGAGAGCCACGGCATAAACATAGGGGGTAGTACAAGCTAGGCTAGCTCAAATACTACAGCCAACTCTGTCTCTGCATTGGAGATTAACAGATGTTATCGATAGAATGGAATGTTTATTCGTCGACAGATTTCGTAGTCTGGGCAGATTCTCTTGCTGATAAGCTGGAAATGTCGGTTGCTTGGGAAACTAGGCAAGTATCAGTTAGAGAGCTATATTTAGAACACACCTTCACTGTTTGGGACATTGTGTCACGTGAGAGTCACATGATCAGGCAAACTTAACGGCTGCCACGTTGGATGCAGAGTGGAACGTACAGTGGAATGTATGCCCGCAAGTCAGATATAATTTTTCTGATTTGTTATTAGGCTGTATGATCTTACAGTATACTACATACAGATTTGAACGTGTTTGTTTTGCGGTCTAGCTAGTATTTACATTGATGAAAAGATCGAGTTATGGCGCTGACCGGATTGAAGCAGACGACATAGGCTAGAGTGAAGTGTAGCAGACAACCACTCCTGCTATTTCCTGCTTGCTGTGTGATGGAGATGTGTGAAACGTACGAGACAGAGGATGACGTGAGTGAAAACTACTGTGAAAATGGTGAGTGGTTCTTAATTATCAGATGTAGATACAAGAATAGCATCTGGATCTGGCCAACATTTTATGCCACAAATTAGCACATCAGACGCTGATCACTAGATCTCAATGAAAGTTTATAGACTCTTAGGCTATGATAATTCCGTTAAGATTGCTACCGTTATGAGGTATGACGTAATTTCTAGTCCATTCTGTAGAAAGACTCCAGATCCACATTACCCCTTTACTATTCTTTGATTAGTCTGGGAGTGAGATGGATTAGATTTATGCGCTAGGCATAACCACCATCACTGTGAAAAATACAAACGCAACAACATAAAAAAAACACAACAGACCACAGCCACACCCTCATGCCAAACACACACACACACACACACACACACACACACACACACACACACACACACACACACACACTTGTTTGTATAGGATAGCATACACTGATACACTACATGCACACAAGCACCACCTGCATGAATTCATGTGCATAATACACATTATGCATGCAGGCGGTGCTCTCTCTCTCTCTCTCTCTCTCTCTCTCTCTCTCTCTCTCTCTCTCTCTCTCTCCTCTCTCTCTCTCTCTCTCTCTCTCTCTCTTCTCCTCTCTTCTGTCCTCGTCTCTCTCTTCTCTCCTCTCTCTCTCTCTCTCTCTCTCTCTCTCTCTCTCTCTCTCTCTCTCTCCTCTCTCTCTCTCTCTCTCTCATGCATACACACACACGTACGCATGCTTGCTCGCTTGCTTGCTTGCACGCGTGCACATACACACACGTACATAAGTAAACAAGTGTGTGTTTGTGCTTCAGTCTAGATGATAATATGATGTCCATGTATCCAATCTACTAGTAAGAAAGGCTGTGTGGGGGAGGCAAGAACGTGTTGACAGTAGGGCCATCAACTTGAAAATCTCTGTGAAGTAATCCATCTGTCTCATCTCTATCTTATCCAGTCCCTCTCGCCTCTGTGTCTTTCTCAGAGTCTGTCTGTCTGTCTCTGACTGTCCCCTTGCCTGTTTCAGAGTCTGTCTGTCTGTCTGCCTGCCTGCCTGCCTCTATGTGTGTGTGTGTGTGTGTGTGTGTGTGTGTGTGTGTGTGTGTGTGTGTGTGTGTGTGTGTGTGTGTGTACATCACATGGCATGTGAGTGTTAGTTGGTATGGACCCACAAACTTCCAAAAAACGTTCGTCGTGTACCTACCGCAAAGCAAGAGCAAAACAGTAGGTTTATGTTGCAGTGTATGTATTGTGAAGTTGACACTCGTAACAATAGATGCGCATTCCGCACACGAACCATACGTCTGTGTTGCTACTGTTTCGAGG
>CM054134.1:100038723-100076223 GCA_028751875.1 Rapana venosa
AAATATAGAAACCCTCGAGTTTGGTTGTTGGGTGTTTTTGTTGGTGGTGGTGTTTTCAAGTGTTATGGTATCGCAGTAGTTTCATACGATCTTGTGACTTATGTGCATCCATTCTTTTGAAGGGCGTGTAATATTCGGCAGAGAATTCCATAAACAGCTGGAGACACATGTTTCTTCCTGAATGGGTAGTCCAGTTGGGGGGAAAGGGGGGGGGTGGTCCCCATGCAGACAAAATGTCTCTACTAGGCTTACTCCTGAATTCCTAGCAAGAATAAGCTTGTACTGTCGGATCCAACAATTTTATAAATGTATTTTTTTGTTTGTTTTTTTAATTTCTACTGTGTTCTGGCAATTTTTCTAAGTGGCCTTTGTATTGTTTTATTTATGAGAAATCATTTCCAAACCAACGGCAGTATTTTGTATTATCTATGTTTTCTTTGCAAACTCATCAGTTTTGTGTACGAATTCATAGATTCACCTTTTATGACACTACGAAGTAGTTTATGTTAGCCATCAGCCAGTCAGCTCCATTATACTTCATGTCCCGAATAATGGGACTGTTGTAAATCTTTATAACTACTAATAATATATATTCAAATGCTTTGTTTACTGTGGATGGATTGACCTGACAGCTTAAACTGAAGCCAGCCATCAGTGCTGGGTAGTCGTGTAGGAGGAAACTGAAGAAACTGCCACATCATTCCGACTTCTGCCACCTGTGTTCATGGGCGGTGTTGAATTACAGGGTAGATTCAACATGGAAACCTTTCTCACTCAGGCCGAATCTCTGTGGGATTGTGATCTTCAGTGTGATATTTCAGACATCATTCAACGATCCACAAACGGTGAGACACTTTCTTGTGGTAACCTTGTAGGACGATCAGAAGGGAATTTGTGTTGCTGCGGACTACATGCAAAGATAATAGCATTTTGGGTCACAGTAGAGTTCTTTGCAAAAAGTTATCCTCGCTTTCCAGAGGAAGAGTACATACATGGCTCACTTCACTTTGGGAGGTTAATTTTTGCTGTCAACGTGTATGTTTGTTTGCCTCTGAAAGTAGGTTTTACGACATTTTTTTTCCAGGGCCAATTCTTTTGTCACTATCTTTTGTCTTATATGTGTTAAGTGTGCGTTGCTCTTATGACCTCGATTTATCGACTCATCCCAAGAAACAACGAATGCATAAAACATCACTCGTTGCCTACAGGAAGGGAACTAAAGTCTGGCATCAGTCAAAATTGAAACCTCATGCCTCTCACTTTCTAGACGCCTGCATTACCACCAGACCACGGGACTATTACTATGCATTTGACCTTGGTTTGAAAAATAGGTAAAAATGCAAGAAGATAATGTGTGTGTGTGTGTGTGTGTGTGTGTGTGTGTGTAAGTGCCTTTTAGGCAGTGTGACCACTTTTATACTTCATTGTTTTCCTGAGGCAGGAAAAGACACATGTCTGAAGTTGAAAGATAACTATTGTTATTGTTGTCATAGGCGCTTTTCATCGGCTTTTCCTTTGCCGTTAGTGGATCCGTTTAGTTCGTCTTTGTCTCTTTCCTCGCCCATTCTTTTTGCCTGCATGTTTTCCATCTTCTGTTCTTTTATCGTTTTCTTTTCTTTTTTTGTTTCGTTTTTGGTTGTTTTTTTGGGGTTTTTTTGGTAATAGTGTGTAAGGTTACCAGACATTTCTTCATATGTGGCGTATTCAATTGATTAAACACATAGCACTGTGTTCACTGTCGTTTGCAAGTCACACTGTTAGTCCAACAGGCGTTCAGTAGTGATAGTCTTATTTTCCCCACAACCTAACACATGTATTTGGGGGACTCGTGAGCCAACATGCTTAAAATGTTTGGCTTTTTTTATATTGCATGATGATCAATGATAATAGAGATGACGTAATGCTTCTGCTGTGGAAGTGCATACGCTTTGAGACTACAGTCCCGAAAGCACATGCTACTCTTTCCCAACAAGCACAGTCACTTACTTGCAGGGTTTTTCCAACAAGTTATAAGACATAGCCTACAGAATAAGTGTGGCAGTAAAAAGATACCTAAACATTTTAGTTCTCATAATTATCTGCTTGAAACAGACGAAGGGGGGGGGGGGGGGGGGGGGGGGAGGAAGGGGGGGGGGGGGGGGAAGAGAGATGATATGAACATTTTATTTATATACGCTAGGAATTGACCTGTTGAGGTTACAGTCCAAGGCAGTTTGGTATCGATTCCTTAAAGAATATATCCGTATATGCATGGTGTGGTATTGATAGGGATATTTCAGTCAACTAAAGATTAGATTGGGTAGGCCAAGGTCCATCGCCTTAGGACAGTATCCAATTCATTGTCATTGCCACTCCAACGTTTGAACTCGTGGTGATAGCCCTGGGCAGAGGGCAAGGTTTAAAAAGTTGAGCCTGCTGGCATACATTCCCAGTGAATTAACATTTTCTTCCCCAGGGCTCAAAAACGAATTAGCATTAAGATTGAATGTGGTTGAGCTAGTTAGCCAGTGGAGTAATATTTCTGTCAATTTTTTTAAAAAGTGTATGTGTAGGGGGGGGGGGGGGGGGGGGGGGATGAAATACGAAGAAATTTTAGAAAAGTGTGTGTGTGTTCTTCAATTATACGTTTCTTCACAAAAAGTTACATTAGACACGAAAACATCAACAACAACAGAAGAGGAAAACTAGAGTGCATGCATGTGTGTTCAAGTGTTACGTGCATGTATGTGGGTGGGTGTGAATGATAGCGCGTGTGCTCAAGAACGTATTTTGTATCAGTGTCTGTGTATTTAAGTATACTCTGTGTGTGTGTGTGTGTGTGTGTGTGTGGGTGTGTGTGTGTGTGTGTGTGTGTGAGGGGGGGGGGGGCGTGCGCGCATGTGCGTGTTTGCACTTATCTTTATGGCATTGAGTTGTTTTGGTTTTGTGTTCGGTCTGAAATGCATTGAAAATACATTAAAAAGCATTGGTGGTTGTAGTGGTAGTGGTAGCAGTAGTGTGTACAGCAGTAGTTGCGGCAGCATCTGCAACAGATGTCGAATCGAAATGTCATCATCTTGTTAATAGCTGTTGCTATTGAGCAATACACATTGGCATACCATCCACCTTACAATGCATTGTGAGTTTCAAATTTGTTGTTGTTGTTGTTGTTATACATGCATTAAAGCAAAACTGTCATTTAATAAAATCAGAGGTTTCATTATCACATAATCATTATTTTGCTGACGTAAAATGTCTTTAAGTATTGAACCCGATCTGGCCAGTGTATATGCATACACTTATATGCCTATACATGCAAACACCCACACACATCACACACACACACACACACACACACACACACACACACACATGCAAGCACACATGCACGCGCGCGTGTACACACACACACACTCACTAACTCACACGAAAAATTGGTCTGCAGCATTAAAGATGTTTCAAACTTGTTGGATGGTAATAAATTTACGTTAAATACTGATAAAAACTTTGTGAAACTTGTTCAGAACCCTTCATGTGTGAAGACAGATTGATGGTGAATCAATGAACATTGGCCATTGCCATGTTGCCTTTAATTTAAGCAACCAGTTCGTCCCCTGGTAAAATGGAAACCATTCCATTTTAGCAGAGAAACACTAGTTGGTCTCCATGGTGCAGTCTTAGACTTGTTTACATCGTTGGTCAGTGACTCATATTAGTCAGTCACTGTGAATCAGATAAAGTCTACCACAAGCCCCGTGTGTTCAGTTATCACAGTGTTTAGTATTGGGGCCACTCCTGTTTACCCCATCTTCCCTTTAACTTCCCTTGTCAGGAGTCATTTTCCACCTAAGTGTGACTTGTCACAAGTGTACTGATAGTGCTGAGCTATGCAGTAGTGTCACGCCTTGTGACTGATTTTTAAACTGCTCAAACAAATAATCTTATCAAACCTCGTCGACGATATTTTGACCAGATGAATAGCAAAACTATATGATATGATACTGATAAAACTGATAGCGCTTGTTATAATTAAAAAATCGAGTATTCAAGTCTGCATGAATAATATTTTGACTGGATGGGTATATGATGGATAAAACGGATAACGCCTGTTAGAATTTGTTCATGTGTCAGACAGATTGATAGTGCTAGTGAATAAGTGCACTACTGGCGATATGGTGCTGTATTTTAAGCTGCCAGTACATTTTTTTAGTGTCAAGCTCTGTCAGATACTCTCAGTGCAAGAACATAATTATTGACAATGTCTGCTGAGCATCTTTTAAAAGTACGCGCATTACATTTAGCAGTCGTTCCTGTTCTGTGATGCAACTAGACACGTTATTCGTGACCTTCGTATTCCCATTTAAACTGGTATAACTCGGTTTTTGTTGCAAGACTTGTTTTGACAAAAATACATAAACGAAAACAAAGCGCAAGTATACAGTTTCTCTGTTGAGCAAGCGTCACTGGCTTCCTGTTAAATGCAATTGCCAGTTTAAGAATGCACGTCCTGCCTTCTTTCCCTTTGAAGGATCACTTCCATCTTACAGATCTGCTGCCAGCTTCACTGTGTTCATGCACACCTCTTCGCTATCTTCGCTCTCCAACTGGAGAGTGTATAAACAACACAGAAGAAAACGTGGGGCAGTTGGTGAACGGACTTCTTGTTTCACTGCATCAAAAGTTTGGAATTGACTGCCATGTCATGCATGCTAATCTTCAAATCTTCCATTTTAAAACCAAGCTGAAGGCACGCTTATTTCGAATGATGTTCGCTTAGATTTTTCTTTAGATCGTGAGTGAATGGGAAAAGAATAGGGGAAATGTGCCCATATAAGTGTTTGTACATATGTGTTGTTTGTACACATGTGCCCTGTGTGTGAGATGTCCTTGTGTTATTATTGAGCAATATCATGTGTTTGAAAGAAAGGTGTGAGCACAGGCGGAGTTCATTTTTAAGCAACATTTTGCTTTATAAAATGACTCATCATCATAATCATCATCATTATTCATCGTTATTGTTGTTGTAACGATGTTGATGTATTGAAATTGAAAACAAGAAAATTATTATATTTCATTATACATATATTTACTTATCATTTTATTCATCTAAGGAAGGATATGGAGCAGATCGTTTATTGTATTTGTTTAGGGGTAACAGTGTTAGCTGAATGCTTCAGCTCAATTGATTTAAGGACAATTCTAATGCAAGAGCTAAGCGTTTTAGTTAATTTGTTTGCAGTTCTTGTTGTGTAAAAGAGATAAATACCACGATTAGCAAAAGAAACAGTGACAGAAACTGCTTTTTAAGTTGCTTGTTGGTTTCTTTCCTACACGTTTTAAACAACTGTCAGAAGAAAGGTGACAGGACGATTAAGACGCTCATTTGCCTAACAAATAAACCGTGAGGTTCTGGGTTCGATTCCCAGCTTTGCCCTTTCTTCCCAGTTTGACGAGAAAATCGAACAGAATGTCAAAGTCCTTCGGATGAGACTAAAAGCCGAGCCCCCGTGTGTGAATGCACGCAAAACATCTTGGGCACACGTTAAAAACCCGTTCCGCCTTTGGGAAGAGAAGGCCGTTTCGTGCCGGTAGGAACGGTTGACAAATTAAAGAAACAAACAAACAAGCAAACAAACAAACAAACAAAACTGCATTCACACAGGTGTCGTGTTTAGACACCATCCCCGAAGTCGGAATGCGGTTACCTAAGTGGATGTGGATGAGAGAGAGAAAAAACAACGGTCGCATACGCAAAAACCTCACCACTGGTGAACCTGGGCGCTGTAAAGGAGGAAAGGGAAAAAGTCAACAGAAAACCCCACTGTTATCGGCTTAGAACTCCAGACAGCTTGCATGACAGTGGGCAAGAGGGGCGCTGACTAGACAGGCCCAGAACTGGTTAACAGCTACGCTCCAGGCAGGCATTAGGACAGGGAACAATCACGTTAATGACAGTTATCGGCTGGCTGTCATTGGAGGTAAATGGTACCCACTTATGTAGCGAGTGGTTGCCGCAACCGCTAGCGCAGACCTTCCAAAAATACCTAAAGCCCAACATTTAGAAGTCATTACAGACCGAGAATAGAGTTTGTTTGTTCAATGGATGGTTCGTTTGGATTATTTTGTTTGGTGTGCTTGTTTATGTGTTGAAAGTCGTTCATAATTTTTTTTAAAACAACAAACCGCCGGATATTATGTGAAAGGCTCTGTGGCCACACGTGTTGTCGTCTATTGATGTTTTAGTCGCCAGCAACAAAAGAGGCATTCATACTATCAAGTTTTATTGCCCTGTTGGTGACAAACCTGAAGACAATCGATGAAGTATTTTGTGGTTGGAGACCAAGAAACAGCAGCGACAACGCGTACAGAAAATGTTTCCAATATGCTTTTTAAGTTGTACAATGATTTCTTGCTGATTTGTGAACTATTTTGCCAGGTCGTCAATAAAAAGTGAATTAGGTTGCTAACTAAGCGAAGGTTCTCTCTCTCTCTCTCTCTCTCTCTCTCTCTCTCTCTCTCTCTCTCTCTCTCTCTCTCTCTCTCTCTCTCTCTTTCAGCCTTTGTATAGCTACGTGAATGTGTGTGTGTGTGTGTGTGTGTCCATGCGCGAGCACCCACACACACGTGCATAAAATATATTTTACAAAGGCTTATGTACCTTTCTAAGAAGGCTCATGTTCACGTTTCTGTGTAGTGAAGAGGGGGTGGGAAGAAGCCGTTTTGATTTGATATGAGCGCGCGTGTGCGCCCGCGCGCGCGCACACACACACACACACACACACACACACACACTAAAAAAGAATGAAGTTTGATGGTGAAGTGTAGGCTGTGTTGTGCTGGCAGACTTGGAGCTGGCAGCAGAGCTGGGCAAGGCTTTGTTGGAGAGGAACCGGGAGCTGGAGGCCCAGCTACACCACCAGCAGCAACTCAACCAGGAACAGGCCTTGAAGCTGCAGGTAGGACTGGCACTGTCCCCACACTGCACACCTCTCTTCCCACTTGTTCTGTTCTCTTGTTCTTGTTGTTGGTTTGGTGATGGGGTGGGGTGGGGTGGGTTGGGGTTTTTTCGTTCCTCGGCTAGACCTCTGAGATTCAACGATGGCGAGACTTTTGCATGTGCGACCGTTTTTACCTACCATTAAGGGGGTAGCAGCTTTCCGACTTCGGGGATGATGATTTCTAAACAGGACACCTGTGTGAATGTTTTGGGTTTATGGACACACACACACACACACACACACACACACACGCACACACACACACACACACACATCGTCTAATATCACTTTAAGTGAACAGACGTAAAATTGAAGACACACACACACACACACGCGCGCGCGCGCGAGACATCGGTTTACAGTCTCATCCGAATGACTTTCGAGGAGTGGAGTCAGTACTGATGTTAACTCCAGGGAGAAATCCCCTTGAAGGGGTGTCTCGGTGGTGACTCGAGCCTAGGCTCGATCCCACACCGTCAAATCTTGAGCGCAAAGCTCTAACCACTAGGTTACCCCGCCCCCGTCTCTTTGGAGTACCACATTTTTACACATGTTGTGATAGCTGGATCACACAGGAACACAGAGTAGCGCAGAAATAACATGATATCGTGATGTTGAACGCAAAAATATGATGTGATGTTTACAATGCATTGATAAATACACTCTACACACACGCGCGCGCGAAACCTGTAGTAAATTTCTTAAATCGTTTATGTACTCTACATCTTTAGTATTCCTATGGGGAGGGGGTGCCTTCCCCCTTTTTTCATCCTTAGGGTAAATAAACATGCATAACAATGCGTGTGTGTGTGTGTGTGTGTGTGTGTGTGTGTGTGTGTGTGTGTGGTGCGTGCGTGCGTGCGTGCGCGCGCGCGCGCGCGCGCGTTCGTCAGATGGACAAATCTGTCTCTGTTAACGAAGGCAGCTGTACGCTGCAGGTCTCCCTCCCAGTCTCCACAGAGCTTCTTGGCCACTGGGGTGGGCAGGGTCAGGCCAGATCTTCCCTCAGAGTGCCTCATGCAGTGGGCAGGAATGTAGCACATGCTCTGCTGCCTAGCTGCCAGTCTTCTCCTCTGTGTGGCCGATGTGGAGTTTTATATACATGTGGTGGTTTGGGCGGTTGTGGCCTGTCCGTAGTAGTACAACAGAATTGAGATTAATCAGATAATTGACAGTAGCGCACGGCACGAGGTCATCATCTGTGAGCGTGAAGAGATTCCCTTGTATGCACGTGCAGCATGTCAGCAAACAGCTGGACTCCCTACGAGCCAGCAGCGAGGCCCGCAACAGAGTGTACGAGGACATGGACCGTGTGTCGCAGGAGCTGGAGCGACACAACAGCCAGCTGACCATGCAGGTCAAAACTGACCGGCAGAAAATCGAAAGGTGAGTTTGGACGTCCAGCTTATGATTAGTTCAAAACATCGATTGCCTTCACTCTGAAGACGTGGTCTACAAGGATCACCCACCCACCCATCAGCAAGAGCAGGCGTGGTTGATTTTCATTTTCATTTATTTTTGTTGTGTGGGTTTATCCATTTTTTGTTCTGTTTTTTTCTCTCAAGTTTGTTAAATTGTGCCCATGCCACCCCCCACCAATTGTTTTATCATCCATCTAGAAACCCAGTCAGGTGACGTTTTTGCCGATCGGCCCTGACACGACATGATTTATAATTTACAATTGTTCTTTTGAACATATTGTCCGTTTCTGAGTGGGGAAAAAAGAACGCTGTTGTTTGTGGTGACACACCCAGTCAGAGAGTCCATAATTTGCTCATTTAGGGGGTACATTTTTCCGTCTCTCCACTCGGATGATACAATAAACTGAGGTCCCGTGTGTTAGCATAATTATTTAGCGCACGTAAAAGAAACCCACGGCAACAAGGGAGTTGTCCCAGGCTAAATTCTGTAGAAAAAAGCTATTCTCATAGAGAAACAAATAAAATTGCAGACAGGAAAAGAAAAAAATAATGGTCGGTGCTGCTCTTGTGGCAACGCGCTGTCCACGGGGAGAGCAGCCCGAATTTCATACTGAAAAATCCTGCCGTGACTTGAAGTGATATACAGTACAATACAATACAACACAATACAATACTCACGTAGTTGTATCATTTATGGGAAGAGCCTTCTCTCTGTCACCACAGTTTTATCCCTTTCTCATGGTTTATCATTCTTTTTGATTGAAAGACACTCGGTTTATAGGTTAGGACAAGCATTACTGCTTATGCCATAACGCATTATTCGTGATGACACTCTCTTGTCAAGAATCGTCACGAGTGCCTTGGGGGGTTGAGGATTTCAACCTCCAGTTGTGATACACGCAGCATATAGCTTGGAGCAATGGCCCTGTTCGCTTGTGCGTGACTCTCGGAGCCGTCTGAGAAAAACAGATCGGCTGTGTGCTGCACAACTGTAGAGCGAATTTTATGATCCTCGTGACGTGTGTAGCTTTGAAGAGAAGGGGCAAGGAGACAGGTTGTAGATAGATAGATATAGGAGTGAGGCAGGCAGGGTATTGGTTGTCCAAAACTTGACAAGTGCTGTGCTTTATCTGCTATGGCCTGCCATGGTAAGGTAAAGGTAAAGGAGTCCCATAACCTATAAGGTCGTAGGGGAGCGAGGCGTCAGACCTCACTTTTCTAGGGCCAGCATATTGAGGACTTAACACTAAAAACTAACCCGTGAATATAGACGCAGTCATGAAATGCGGAAGTGATTGCCTAATTGTTTGGGTTTTTTTAAAGAAGAAGATGAAGAAGAAAAAAAGAAGAAGAAAGAAAGAAAAACGTGACGGTTGAACAAATGTCAGTTATCAGTCGTTCCAAAATCATCAGCAGCCTATATATAATATACAACGTGTTTCAAAAGCATCAGAACCCTAGTGGGAAAGCCGGGGGCCTGTCAGCATAAATAACATCCCCACATTCTGGAAATTGTGTGGTAGAAATTCCCTCTTTTCTATCAATCTCTGTTTCAGCCTTGTTTCTTTTCTTCCTGTCACCCCCTGCTTGTCTGTTTTCTGCCTTCTTGATCCATTCTTCTGCGGTTTTTTTCCCAAAAAGACTTTAAAGATAACAGTTCTCTCTTATGCCGAAGTCGGATGCGCTGGGCCTGACTTGTCAGGCGCTTAACGGCCGCGTGACGAATTTTCGCTCATATAACACACAACAATAGTTGCTGTCTGAGCGTTCGATGAAGAAGAAGAAGAAGAAGAAGAGAAGAAGAAAAGCACAAGCAGCTTATTACAGACACGTGGAGCTCAAGGCGCGCCAAGTGAGTGTTTGGTAGCTGATGAGTCCCATCGGAAACCAGATTGACTAGGGAAATAGTTTGGACATTCACTTTACCTTACCTTTGGTAGCAGTCAAGTTTTACAAAAGATATGATTTGGTGATCTTTTAATGGTCAAACTCATTGTTACTTGTCTTGATAGTATTGGATGTACGTGTTCGCGCGTGCATGCGTGCACGATGTGTGTGTGTGTGTGTGTGTGTGTGTTGTGGTGTGTGTGTTTTGTGTGTGTGTGTGTGTTAGCGGTTGTGTTGTGTTAGCGTGTGTGATTGAGTTTGTTTTGTGATATAATCCCCCTCTGCCTTCTATGTATTGCTCTGTTTGTCTGTCTGTCTTTCTGTCTCTCTCTCTCTCTCTCTCTCTCTCTCTCTCTCTCTCTCTCTCTCTCTCTCTCTCTCTCTCTCTATCTATCTATCTATCTCTCTCTCTCTCTCTCTCTCTCTCTCTCTCTCTCCCCTCTCCCTTCTCCTCCCTCCCCCTTTCCCTCGCTCGCTCGCTCCCTTCTTCCCACCGTGTGTTCCCATCTAACACTCTCTTTCACACCTGCCCTTTTCTTCTTTACTGAGGCATTCCCTCACGTCAGCTGTGCTATTGTATATCTCGAATTCTTCATATTCTCTCTATTTTCAGAAGAAAAACCCGATGGATGTCGTGTGTGAGTGAGTGAGTGTGTGTGTGTGTGTGTGTGTGTGTGTGTGTGTTGTGTGTGTGTGTGTGCGCGTCGCGTCTGTCTGTCTGTCTGTCTGTCTGTCTGTCTGTCTGTCTCTCTCTCTCTCTCTCTCTCTCTCTCTCTCTCTCTCTCTCTCTCTCTCTCTCTCCTCTCTCCCTTCCAACCCACCCCTGCACCTCCGTTGCTTAATTGTCTGTGCCTCAGTATAACCTATTCCAATTAGCGCTATTGCAAACGACCAGCACTTCATTTGCAGCTATTACTTGCATTCCAACCTCTCGGTATGTCAGTGTGTAGGATTGTTTTTTAAAAAAAAATACTAAGTGGGGGAGGGGGGGACGGCTGAACCGGAGAAGCACAATGGCTAGTCTATGGCCGTTACGGTAGTCCCCTTACGTTTATTTATCAGCTCGCACAGGAGTACGTGACAAAACGGCTTCCCAGGTGGAATGTCCATGCAGAACATACCGACAAACGGCTCCAAATCGCCCCAGACCGAAGACAGAGCTGCCTCCTGTCACTGTGCCTATTATTATACTAGGCATTTATTATTATACTAGGCATTGACCGGATTATGAAAGAAACAACAAACAGCGAGAGAAACTAGTTACCAGCTATGGGTTCTGGGAGCTGGTAAATGGTGTGGACTTTTGAAATGGATTTAGTGCTCTTGTCACACAACTATCAATAGGTTAAAGAAAAAATCAAATACAAAATACTTAAATGCAACAGATCTGAAAAATCGGTAAGTGTAGGGACAAAATCACATTGAACTTAAAATTAAAAAAAACACCCGCAGAATTACAATACTGGAAGTACACATAATTGGGTAGCATCCGGAGTCATTAGCAAGCATAAAGGCACACTTTAAAAAAGAAACAATAACAACGAAACAAAACAAAAACCTTAATCTAGTTAATGATACAGACACACCTGGGTGTCAAAAGGATCAATTTTAAACCTACAATAAATCCAACCTAAAATCTGTGATTTTCTAACTTGGTTTAGAACGTTCACAAATAGGCCTATCAAAAGACTGTGACCTTCTTTACCAACGCCAGCTTCGGCAAGATTGTTAATCTGAAGTGGTCACATCATATCAGGTCACCAACTACGATCTGTGGCACAAACCGGGCAAAGACAACAACAACGACGACGAAACACATTGACAAGAAAATGGCGACACACTTAGAGAGCAAAAGAACTTTGACAGTACTAGGCAAGTCTTTACATGAGACTCACAAGGGAGGACACAAAAGAAATAAAGAAAAAGAAGCAGTCTGAAGCACACCGCGCAACACGGAATAGAACAGTGCTGTAGAGATGGATGTTATACTGTATACATGAACCAAAATTTCACAGGCTGCCAAGGACATCAACAGCCTATGCCGCAGAAGAACTGATGTAACGGCAGTCACTGGCTTTAGGAACTTAAAAAAAATAAAGTAACGAGCTGAGGGTGCGGTTTTGAGTCTCCACTGTGGTATCGTTTGAAGGGGACATTCATTTTTCATCTGAAGATCATACCAACTCCATTCCCTCGCAAGGTCTGTGGATGAGACTGTAAGTCGAGCTCCCGTGTGCGAATGCATGCAGCACATTTAGCTCATGTGCTAGGTTTTGATTTAATTCTATTAAAGTTCCAGTGGAACCACCTGATGTAGGGGCTGTACCAACCACCACTTTGCTCACGTGTTACAAATCCATCTTTTATAGAAGATGGGCCTGATATGGCCGGTGGCATGGATACCAAGGATACCCCTATCATGCAGTCTGTAACTTGCAGAAGGATAGGCTCTGCCAGGGTCTACTTGCCTGAGATACATAGACTGAAAAGGTCAGTGCACTGCGTCAATGACACCTCGAGACGTTACTTAAAGGAGAAGTATGATAAGCGTTAACAACTGAGTACTGTATGTACTGACACTTTTACTGCTAATCTGAGGACAGAGAGAAGGCAGACTAAAGGTGTGAAGGGCAACAGGAAGCTTCACACACACACACACACACACACACACACACACACACGGAGAGAGAGAGAGAGAGAGAGAGAGAGAGAGAGAGAGAGATTCTTTTATTTCCTGGATAATGAATAAGCACCCGTGTGTGTGTGTCAAAGTCAAAGTCAAAGTCAAACTTTATGTGTGGTGGTTGTGTGTGTGTGTGTGTGTGTGTGTGTGTGGTGTGTGTGTGTGTGTGTGTGTGTGTGTGTGTTTGAGAGAGAGAGACAGAGACAGAGAGAGAAACAATGATTGAGACATCTGGCAATCTGCTGACGTCACAAGTAAAATTGGGATGGGGTTGCGTGACGACATGCTCTTTCCATACTGGGAAACAGTCCTGATAGGGAAACAAGTACAGTACCAGACAGGATAAAAGGGGTGACGCTGCTCTTGTGGCGACGCGCTCTCCCGGGGAGAGCAGCCTGAGAAAATCTGCGTGACTTAAAAGTGCTATACAATACAATACAATACAATAGGCCTACAATGTCGTTTTGAGTCATTTGATGAGTGGATAGAATATAGTCATGTACCCTTTGTGCCTAGTGCTTATACCCTCGTTCTTTCTATTGACTATCTGGTTTTTCATTGTGCCATAAGACCTGTGATAAAAGAGCTGTGGTTGATTCTTCTCTCCTTGTGGTACAAAGTGTATAGTAAAGAAGGAGCATGTCCTCACGTAGCCCCATCCCAATGTTACTTGTGACGTCGGCAGATTGCCTAGTTCGACAATCAAAATGATTGTCTTGCCCTTGCTCTCTGTCTCTGTCTTCTCCTCTCTCTCTCTTCTCTCTCTCTCTCTCTTCTTTGTCTCTATCTGTCTGTCTGTCTCTCTCTCACTGTCTGTCTGTCTCTCTCTCTCTCTCTCTGTCTGTCTGTCTGTCTGTCTGTGACTGTGTGAAGCTTCCCCTTGCCCCTCACACCTTCAGTCTGCCTTCTCTCTGTGGTAAGATTCGCAGTAAAAGTGTCAGGTGCCATACCCCCCAGTTTATTGACCTGACTTAGTTTTAGATGTATCTTATTCAATACATTTGGGATAGTCATGCCGGGGTCTCGAAAAACCACCGAGTGTATATTTTTACGTTACTTCTGATTTGGACATACCAAGTGCGAGCGGTTTCCTTTTTGACAGATCTGAGTGCATCCTCCTCCTCCTCTGTCTAATCATCCTCATCATCATCATCATTGCCTTCTTCTTCTTCAACGCCTCTTCTTCTTCTTCTTGCTGTTGTTGTTGCTGCTGTTGTTGTTGCTTTTATTATTGTAATTGCTGTTACTGTTATTGTTGTTGCTGCTTTTGTTGCTTTTGCTGTTGTTGCTCTTCTTCTTCTTCTTCTTCTTCACGATGTCATGGAAGGCCGGCCATAAGTGGCAGAACATTTGTCTTCCTTGTACAGTCTACTATGTTGTCGGTCCACTGTTTTGTTTGTTTGTTTGTTGTTAGTTGGGGGGGTTTCATGTCTTCCCCTCCCGTCTTTCTCCCTCAAATGTTCCTTGGAGAGTGATGGGTTTTTTTTATAACGCCCAATGGTGTTGCTTGACCGTAACATAGTGGGTTTTTAAAAAATCAGTGGTGTCAGCAGATCTTTTTATGGAGCGATGAAGTGGCCTAAGACTGCGTTTTCATTGGTGATACTTTTCAGTGTATCTTATGTTTAGTGGGGACGGGATAGCTCAGTGGTCGGAGCACTCGCTTTCCCCCAGCAAAGTTAAGCAGCATCGAGCGTGGTTACCACTTGGATGGGTGACCGTTTGTGCACTTTGGCATCAGTACAGTTCCTCCAGTTCACCCAGCTGTAAACGGGTACCTGCCCTCTTTAGGGTCAGGGAAGGTAAAGCAGTGAGGGATAGGAAATGGGCGCCGCCCTCAATATGCTGGCCCCTTGAGAAGTGAGGTCTCTGACGCCTCGCTCCCCTACGACCTTATAGGTTATGGGACACCTTTACCTTTAAATGTTTAGTATTCGCGATAACACGCCCTTTTCAAGGCTTGGATTCTGGATTCTAGATATGGATCCATCCCTGCTTCAGTGTTCTTTATGCCGTCTTTTCTTTTTTTTTCCTCCTATTTCAGTGTCTTCAGAAGATAATTAATATAATCATTATCATGAGGTATTTGTTTTTCTGGTCCAAGAAGTGTAATGTTTGCTCAACATGTATGACATCGAATTTTACAGACTTGATATTGGGAAAGCCATGATATGGCCTTAAATGGGAGCTGAGCTGTATAAACAACGGCAAAACAACAGCGCACACAAAAGCATTAGAAGGATTCAAGAATGCATGACTTTCCACACCCTTCATAGCTGCCTGTACGAATCCTCAGAATGACACATTCAGCCATATGAACAAGGTAGTCTCTTTGACACCTGTTTTTAGACAAAGCCACTCATAGTCAGTGTGTCTGTGTGTGTGTGTGTGTGTGTGTGTGTGTGTGTGTGTGTGTGTGTGTGTGTGTGTGTGTGTGTGTGTGTGTGTGTGTGTGTGTGTATGTGGGTGGGGGATGGGGGTGGGTAATGTTTTAGTATAGTGTAATATTGGAGAAAGAAAAAAAAAGCAAGTCATACAGGTCTATCAGGAAATAATGAAAACTCCTGTGTCAGCCAAGCAACAGCTGTGATTATTGCTACCTTTTAATAATAACACTGCCTGCAAGTATCATTGGCAATAATGCTATGTCCTCAGAGCAGCTTGTACCCTGCCCACACCGCTGTGTGAAACTGCTACAGTACAGATTCAGACAGCGTGTATCAAAATATGAATCTCCTTACATTTCTCTTCTGATCGCAGAAAGGAACTGTGTGATTTTTGTGAAAATAATGTAGATCTATAGCCGTGTTTTGTGTTGTTCGTTGTGTGTCTGTCTGTCTGTCTGCCTGTCTGTCTGTCTGTCTGTCTGCCTGCCTGTGTGGTTGTTTTTGTTGTTTTACTTTTTGTTTTCTTGTTTTTGTTATTTTTTCTTTTTTTTTGGTTTTGGTTTTTTTTTTGGTTGTTTTTGCTTTTTGTTGGTGGGGGGGTGGGGTGTTGTTCTTGTTTAAAAGTATTCATTTTTCTGTAGAATTTTGCATTTTGTTTAAGTGTGTGTAATGAGAAATGGCTGCTTCTGTAAATTGATTAGAATATTTATGTACATGTTTGTTGGCGCGTGTGTATGTGTGTGTGTGTGTGTGTGTGTGTGTGTGTGTGTGTGTGTGTGTGTGTGTGTGTGTGGTGTGTGTGTGTGTGTGTTGTACATGCAAGCGTTAACTTGTTGATGTATGTAAGTCAGTGTGTGTTTGTGTGTGTGTGTGAAATAGAGAGAGTGTGTGTGTTTGTATGTATGTATGAGTGTTGTGTGTGTGTGTGTGTGTGTGTGTGTGTGTGTGTGTGTGTGTGTGTGTGTGTGTGTGTGTGTGTGTGTGTGTGAAAGAGAGAGAGGAAAGAGAGAGAGGGTGAGTGCATGTGTAGGTGTGAATGTGTCTCTCTGTGTGTTTGAGCTATATATTTTTGAGTCGTTTTTTTCCGATTCTTTTATGTGGTTTTTAAGAGAATGACAAGCCAGGGTATTTTCCACTTGATACATTATTCACTTTTTCCTATACAAGTCTGCGGCTTTGGCGTAAAGCTGAGAGTGAAGTGTTGTTGTTGTTGTTGTTCAGACTGACGGGGACGGTGGAGAGTCTGGAGCAGAAGGTGGAGGAGCTGCACAAGCAGCTGGAGGAGGAGGCCCGCAAGGCAGCCGACAGCCACAGAGGGCAGGCCAGCCTCCAGCAGGAGAAGCGCCGTACCGCCAGCCTGGCCTCCCTCGACTCCAAACGCCATGATCAGTAGGTTGACTGCTCGGCTGGTTCTGTGTTGAATGTTGGTGCTTGTTGGTGGTGTACACCGTGATTGGTGTGTGTGTGTGGTGTTGTGTTGTGGTGTGGTGTGGTGTGGTGTTTGTGCGTGTGTGTTGTGGTGTGTGTACGTGTGGTGTGTGTGTGTGGTGTGTGGTGAGGTGTGGTGTGGTGTGGTGTGGTGGGGTGTGGTGTGGTGAGGTGTGGTGGGGTTGTGTGTGTTGTGGTGTGTGTGTGTGTGTGTTGTGTGTGTGTGGTGTTGTGTGTGTGTGTTGTTGTGTGTGTGTTGTGTGTGTTGTTGTGTGTGTGTGTTGTGTGTTTTGTGTGGTGTGTGTGTGAAGCCTGTCTGTTTTTTGGGTGTTTGTTCATGGGGTTTTTTCATAACTATGTTTATGGCTTGTCTGTTCTGGAAGTTGTTAATGTTTTCCATATGATCACTATGTTTGTGGCTTGTCTTTTCTGGTAGTTGTTAATGTTTTCCATATGATCACTATGTTTGTGGCTTGTCTGTTTTTAATGTTTGTTAAGGTTTTCCGTGTTTAGTTTAGTTTCCATCATCAGTATGTTTGTGGCTCGTACGTGTATGTATTGACTATGTAGATATTCTTCATCGATCAGTGTTTGTGGCTTTTCTGTCTGTCTGTTGCTTGGTGACTATGTTGATGTTTTCATTGATCAGTATGTTAGTGGCTCGTCTGTCTGCTGTTTGTGTTGATGTTTTTTCATTGATCAGTGTTTATATCTCATCTGTCTGTAGTTTGATGACATGTTGGTATTTTTCTGTTATCAGCGTGTTTTTGGGTGGTCTGTTTATTGTTTGATGACTGTGTTGATATTTTGTATGATCAGCGCGTCCCCCACCAACCAACCCATCCCAATCCAACCCAACCTAAACCACCCTCAGGTCATGTCTCCCTGTCTGCCTGTCCCTGCAGACAAAGCTTCTACCTGGGTGACCTGTCGTGGACGCGGACGGCGGAGTTCAGGAAGAGCCCCCTCAGCCCCCTGGAGGGCGAGCTGCTCAAGCTGCAGGAGAGCGTGCAGCACCTCAAGACGCAGTGCTGCGCTCAGCGCCGCCAGAAAGAGGACCTGGAGGTCCATCTGGACGTCTGCCAGCAGGAGAATGGCCATCTGCTGGCCAAGGTGAGGGGAGGGAGGATAGAGCTGTGAGTGACGGGGTGAGGGAGGGAGGGAGAGTGGGAGGAGAATTTGGAGAGGAGGCAGATGAAGAGAGAGAGAAGGGGAGGGGGGGGGGGGGGGAGACAGACAGACAGACAATATTACTCACGTTGTAAGCGGAACTTTAAAAATACACACAGAGAGACAGACAGATAGTCAGTCAGTCAGTCAGTATCACTCACGATGTATGCGGAACTTTTAAAATACAGAGAGAGAGAGAGAAACAGACAGTCAGTCAGTATCACTCACGATGTATGCGGAACTTTTAAAATACAGAGAGAGAGAGAGAAACAGACAGTCAGTCAGTCAGTATTACTTACGATGTAAGCGGAACTTTAAAAGTACCGATTTTGTCAGTCACCAGTTGATTCTCACATTGGATAGCATTATTCTGTTCATGCTAAGATTAGATTTGATGAACCTTAAACGATTCCTGTGTTTTCGTGCTCGTATGTACGTGTGTGTGTGTGTGTGTGTGTGTGTGTGTGTGTGTGTGTGTGTGTGTGTGTGTGTGTGTGTGTGAGTGTGTGTGTGTGTGTGTGTGTGTACACGTTGAAGTGCGTGCAAAGACACTTGCTTTAACTGCGTGGTTGCATAAGTTACGTTTCCCTAGTGGCATACAGGCATGCAAGTGTATGTCCATGCGTGTGTGTGAAAAGATGGCTGAGCATTTGCACGCGCTGGCCAGAATGTATGACGTTTAAGCGTGTTTCTTCACAAGAGGTCTAGTTTTCATTCATTCATGTCTGCTTATTTATATTGATACTATAACATTACACCACAGCTATGTCTATACGTGACACAGACCTGAAATGATTGGTGATCCATGTGCAGACAACAACAGAGTTTTGTCAAACACTATTTCCTTTTCAAACAATGGATATCATTCTTAGCTGATGTTTCATCCTTATGATTAACTGTATCGTTTTTGACAGGTGAAAGTACTAGAAGACCGCCTGTCGGAAGCCATGGTGTTGGAGTACGAATTGGAGCAGGCCAAACAAGCCCAGAGTGGGGAAGACAGGGTGTGCCAGAACTGTCGCAAACAGCTGGAGGCTGGCGAGCGCTCGCTGCTGAGTGAAGTGGAGCAGGACGAAGACCCTCTGCTGAGCTCGCAGGCTCGAGCCGTCAAACTGGAGGGTGGAGAGAGTCTGTATGGCAGTTCCGAATCCATCAACAAGGTAAGGCAGGCCGACATTCAGTTATGGAGAGAAAGGGGGTGGGGAGAAAGCTTTTGACCATGACTTTTTTTTTAAAAGAAAGATTCATTTCCATCATATCGCAGAAATTACAGGATAAGCATTTCTACTCTCATAATCCACCAATAAGAAAAACTGTACAGATAAGTTCCATGTCCGTCATTGGTTTGAGAAAAAAATAAATAAACAGGAGTGATTGGAAAATCTAGGTTTGAATTTAATGGAAAAGAATATATTCGGTGAAACGGTATCTGGTTTTCATCACAAAATCCTGAACATTGGCACCATATTTAGACTGTATTTAGGCAGAGAAAGAACAACAAGTGCTTCTCAAAGAAAGATTGGGCAAGAAAGCTAGAAAGACGTGCAAGAAGTCAGGTGATATCAGTGGCATAGTGCAGAACGTTAGTGCTCTGAGCTTTTATTTCAAGGACAGGTGTATATTTTTTTCTGTATATATCTCTTGGGACATATGCGTTTGTATGTATCATGTGTGCATTTTCGTCTGCTGGCTTTAAAATGGTTTTCAAGCCCAGGTTGCTGTAGTATAGTTCATTAATATCTTCTGCAAGAACGAAACAAACAAAACAAAACAAAACAAAATAAACAAAAAAATGATCTCTTTCTGCAAACTTAAATGACGGACACAAACAGAAAACAACCCAACAGTCTGTCAAATGTTGAATTGATTAACAACAAAACAGACAAGACTAGCACTCTTTTCCTTCTGGTATTGTGGGTGCAGGTATCCTCGGAAGCCAGCGAGATCAAGGGGTCGGAGAAGAAATCGATCCTGGACGAGCTGGAGCTGCAGTACAAGTCCCTGTTCCGCAGGTGTGAGAGCCTGCTGAGCAGCAAGAGCCAGGAGGGGGAGGGGGAAGGGGAGGACAGAGCCAAGGACCGGGCTTTCCGACGTCGTCTGGCCCACAAAGAGGTGCAGACACTGCTGCACGAGACCCTCAACAACAGGGACTTCTCCAGTCAGGACGCTCAGCCGCCCCCCTACAGGGCGCTCTTCCAGGACCTCTTTGCCACACTGAGGAAAATCAGACGGCAGCAGGAGAAGCCCTGACACTGGGAGAAGGGAAGGGGGAAAAGACTGTGTCTGGAAAGCAAGGTCGTCCGTCTGCTGAGGAAACTTGCCGCTGTGTTCACTCGCCTGTTCGTCCTGTTCATGACTGGTACAGACTCTTCGCTGACAAACGATGGGGAGTTCAATGCTGGATCTCTTTGAGGGGTTTAGGACTGGCAGTGTGTGATGCTGAATATTTCGGCGATTTAAGAGAAGAGTGCGTGAACAAAGGAATGTAAAGTATGGTATAAAGAGTGCGTTTGGATCTGATTTCAGGGGATGCAGTAAGGAATAGATTGAACGTCTGTTCGTTAGCAGTGTTAGTCAGCTATTCAACAGGAATAGATTGAACGGCTGTTCGTCAGCAGTGTTAGTCAGCTATTCAACAGGAATAGATAGAACGTCTGTTCATCAGCAGTGTTAGTCAGCTATTCAACAGGAATAGATAGAACGGCTGTTCATCAGCGGTGTTAGTCAGCTATTCAACAGGAATAGATAGAACGGCTGTTCATCAGCGGTGTTAGTCAGCTATTCAACAGGAATAGATAGAACGTCTGTTCATCAGCAGTGTTAGTCAGCTATTCAACAGGAATAGATAGAACGTCTGTTCATCAGCAGTGTTAGTCAGCTATTCAACAGGAATAGATAGAACGTCTGTTCATCAGCAGTGTTAGTCAGCTATTCAACAGGAATAGATAGAACGGCTGTTCATCAGCGGTGTTAGTCAGCTATTCAACAGGAATAGATAGAACGGCTGTTCATCAGCGGTGTTAGTCAGCTATTCAACAGGAATAGATTGAACAGCTGTTAATCAACAGTGCTTACAGGTAGGAGGTTGGGGGACAACAAGAGAATCAAAGATAGAACTCAACTGAAGTGGCCATATGAGGTATTGTGAAGTATGGTGTTAATGAGAGTCATAAGAGAGACAATGTGTATGAAAAATGTGTATGAAAATTCAAACAGCCAAGATATCCTTTAGTATGTGCAAAGCCTAAAATATTGTAATCAAAACAAGATGCAGAGAGAAAAGTGAGAAGAAACAGTGATATATAAAATATAAAATAGAATAAAATGATGCACGCATAACATTTCAGTACTTGTATGTCAACAAGCAGCATTCTCTGTCAGGTGTTTATTTTTTGGTGTGATTTGCATACTGTTGATTTAATGTTAAGTTTAGACTATACCCACACCTTTACAAGGGAACAGGTGTATTTTGCTTAGAAACATTAGCTCTGTGATCAAATGTACAGTGCATGCAATCTAAATGAAACTTTATGTTTACCCTACTGTGCTTTTATATTGCCAAGATTGTTTTCTTAATTTATTGCTTTGGTTTGTTTACTGTCTCTTATTATTTGGGCGACACTGCAAATTTTTTTTTAAAACACTAGTTTGGCTCAAATTTTTTTAGTTTTTTTTTTTTATACATTGTCTTCTTTTACGGGGGACGGGGTAGCTTAGTGGTCGGAGCACTCGCTTTCCCCCAGCCAAGTTAAGCAGCGTCAAGCGTGGTTACCAGTTGGATGGGTGACCGTTTGCGCGCCTTGGCTTCAGTACAGTTCCCCCAGCTGTAAATGGGTACCTGCCCTCTTTAGGGTTAGGGAAGGTAAAGCAGCGAGGGAGAGGAGATGGGCGCCGCCCTCAATATGCTGGCCCTAGAGAAGTGAGGTTTCTGACGCCTCGCTCCCCTACGACCTTATAGGTTATGGGACTCCTTTACCTTTTTACCTTCTTTTACACTCACACCATTCCCGTTTATGTATGTTTTGTGTATGTGCATACTCGTAAATAAATACTCATGCACTTATTATTATCATTATAGATGTGCATATTATGCACACACTACATGCCCACATGCAATACATTAAAGTACACATACGCATGTGTTCATAATGACACACACTGTACATACTGTTGTTGCTTTATGCTCGTTTTTAAACTTCTATTTTTAGCCTTGGGGTGGAAGTGGTCTGAAGTCTGGACTGGTCATCTAAGAGTATTCTGAGTCTCAGGTTCAAGTCTTGACTGCTGATCAGTTTGTTTGAGGGGATTTTTCCCTCGGAGTCTGTACTGCTGTCAGCGTCATGGCGCCCCAGAAAATCCATTAGATGAGAAAATAAATCCAGATCCGTGTGTGACGCATGCAAAGAGTCTTATGTTTAAAAACCACCCACCTTTCATTCAAGAATATGCAAACCACAACCAGTTGATACGCACGACACAAACATCCCCAGCATATGACAGTCTGCACTTTGTAAAAGGATGGTGCTCGCCATTTTTCAGCTTGCCCTAAACTTGCTAGCTGCGTGAGTAGTAAGCTTTGTGCCGTAACGACTCCTCAGGGAGTTTATGAAGAAGTCTAGTCTTAGCCAGTTTGGGCATTGTAGCCTTTCTGTATGGTTATGTCATTTTGGTTATATAGATGGAGAATCCTAGTTTGTGGTTATTTTATGACCATTCTTTCCCTGGCTGTAGTGATCCGGTGGTTGGTTGGTTGGTCCTGCCTGTTGTCTGGGTTTACAGTCTTTCCAGCAGTTTGGAAACAACGGGTCCCTTGACGCCATCGTATGTCTACTATGAATACCCAGATATGAGCTGTGAAAATGTTAAGTCGGTCCGTGCGTATTTCTCTGTCTGTCTCTGTCTGTCTGTCTGTCTGTCTGTCTCTCTCTCTCTCTCTCTCTCTCTCTCTCTCTCTCTCTCTCTCTCTCTCTCTCTCTCTCTCTCTCTCCTCTCTCTCTGTGGCTGGGTGAGGGAGTATCCATGATTAAGTGACCCTGTATTCATAGCCACATCCGTGTATGTGAGAGAGAGAAAGAGAAATAATGTGTGTGTGTGTGTGTATGTGAGAGAGAGAGAGAGAGAGAGAGAGAGAGAGAGAGAGAGAGAGAGAGAGAGAGAGAGAATGCGATTTTCCTGTTCCTGTCATTGGAAGTCGTTGAACGATTGTTCTTCGTTTGATTGTCCAATATTTCCTCGTTGACTTCTCACAGCTTGATACTCTATAGTCTATTGTGTATCATGTTTCATTCTTATGCTGCTGAGCTGGCACAACATGATGCAGGCTGTTAACAGCAACTGTAGATGACTATGATATATACTAGCCTGGAAAAATGCTACTGTATTGTTCAGGGTGCGCAAACTGTATATATCATTTATACAGGATATTAAATATTTCAAAGCATGAAAGATAAACTTCAGTTGAACATCTTACTCGTTTGTA
The DNA here is from genome assembly GCA_028751875.1 of Rapana venosa. NCBI lineage: Eukaryota > Metazoa > Mollusca > Gastropoda > Neogastropoda > Muricidae > Rapana > Rapana venosa. The sequence goes on from CM054134.1 coordinate 100,062,156, forward strand.
TTTAATCCATTATTTCATCGTTAGAAGCATTATGTCTGTTGATTGTTTGTTTTTATTCCTTGCATCGCCTGTGTTCATTTAAAAAAATGTATATTTTGGTGTTGGATGTGTCATATTCTGATCAATATCACTTTAATTTTTTTTTCTTTTTATTAGCTCCTGGCTAGAAATTAGTTATATATTTATTCATTTATTTATGTCATTGATTGCATGATTGCTTGTTGGTTGCCTTGGTTGTATGTAAAAGAAATTGCATGGTTTGATGCGCTAGGAAGAGTTATAGGTTTTATATTGTTTAGAAGAGACAAATATTTTAACTCTTTTTTTTTTAATTTGATATAGTTGCTTGGATTTGCTGATAGTAAGAACTAATTTTCTTTTTGGCTGAAAGAGCAGGTTTGTCATTGGATGTGAGTGATGGGATGGATAACAGTGAATATATGATCGCAATGAAAAGTCATGTTGCCAAACTATACAGTACAGCCTGCGAGTGATTCTGGCAGTCGGCTGATCTGTAAACCACAAAACTCATTGCATCTTGGCCAAATGGGGTTACATGTTTGTACTGGTGTTTGTTATCAAAAAGTGCGCGCACACATATGCATAATTATTATTCGTGTGTGCTTCCTTGTACAAAGTAACCACACAAAATGGAGAATGTGTGTGTATGTGCTGCATTTATTTTTGCGCGCGCGCGCGAGCGTGTGCGCGCGGGAGCGTGTGCGCGCGTGCATGTATGCAAGAACGAATGCATTTACGTGCATGTGATGTGTGTGTGCGCGCGCGCGCATGAGTGTGTATGAGTGCTGTATGTGCAAGCGTGCATGTATGCAAGAACGAATGCATTTACGTACATGTGATGTGTGCGTGCGCGCGCGCACGAGTGTGCATAAGTGCTGTATGTGCAAGCGTGTGTGCAAGCGTGCATGTATGCAAGAACGAATACATTTATGTGGATGTGACGTGTGCGCGCGCGCGCGTGCATGTAAGCAAGATTAAATGCATTTGTGTGCATGTGACGTGTGTGTGTGTGTGTGTGTGTGTGTGTGGTTCCCATATTCCTTTAAACATATGTGCTGAACATATAATGTCTTTGAATTGACCATGCTCTTGCTGTTGCCAATTCCTGTTGCAAAGTTTGTGCTCATAATAAATACATTCGGCATACATGAAAAAGCCAATGGTGCCGGAATGAAAACAAAACGTTCTTTAAAGAGAGTGTTCATTTGTCTCATCTTTTAAGATTTTCGACTTTTTCTGTGTGTGTGTGTGTGTGTGTACGTGCGTGCGTGCGTGTATGCGTGCGCGCGCGCGCGTCTGTCTGGCTCTCTGTCTGTCTGTCTCACGTGTGTATGCAAATGCAAGTACATAAATAAGTGGAAACATGTAACAAAGTTCTAGAGTGTTTACTTGTACACCTATATATTTCTTAAAATATACAACTGCACTGATGTGCGAATGTATGAGCGCGAATACACACAAGCAAGCACGCACACACAAACACACACACACACACACACACACACACACACACACACACACCACTGAGATTTACTGAAGAAGAGACAACTTAATAAACGTTTTTAAAGCACTCAAACAGGGGCACTATGTAATGGTGTTTGTATGAGTGTGTGGATGCGAGTGCGTGTGTGTGTGTGTGTGTGTGTGTGTGTGTGTGTACCGGTTTTAGTCTATCTACATATCTACTGAACCCCGAAGGTCAGGTCACCCAGAATATGCATGTGTGTGTGTGTTTGTGTGTGTGTGTGTGTGTTTGTGTTTGTCTATACTCATGTCTGCGTGATCTGTAAAAGTCCTGGAGACTTGTGTCTCATAGTCTTTTATACATCAATATGAATGTTGTGATAAGACGGGGTGGGGGTAGTATACACTTAACTCTTTCTTACTGAAAAACAACAAACCGCAAATGAGAGACAGACAGACAGAGGGAAAAGGAGAGAGACACACTAACACCCCCCTCCCCCTTCTTCTAAACAAAAAACACCAAAAATCCCAACAACAACAAAACTCACAAAAACAAAAATACCCCCCAAAACGACAATGACAATAAAAAAAACAAGAATCAGAAGACGACAATTCATACAAAATGTTTTATTCCCAAAGCATATTGTTCTGCATAACATAACTATGCGTAACAATCATTGTGATTGCAAAAACAAAAAAAGAGAAAGAAAATCCCAGTTCCAGAGAAGAAGTGTGCAAAGTTATATTGTAATTACAAAGGGACCGAAAAAATCCAAACCTTTTTTTTTCCAAGCGGCTGAACGTATGTTCGAAAAGGACAAACATGAACATGAGGGACGGTGAGGGGAGGGGGGAGAGAAAATGCAAATCTTTGGCCAAGCAGGTTTTTTTTTTTTTTTAAAAAGAAGCGGGGAAAATAAAGGTTATGACAGCCAGTGAATCAATAGTCTTGCAAATTTGGTTAACATTATTATAACAACTAACGTGGAGTGTGTGGGGTGTGTGTGTGTGTGTGTGTGTGTGTGTGTGTGTGTGTGTGTGTGACACTAAATAAATCATTTTGGATTCATTGCAGTCTCATGTCTTCTGCTCGAACAAACAAACTAACAAAAAGAAAGAGGGGGGAACCTAAAAACGCAAAAGCTTCTTCTAAGGATAGATAGATGTGCACATGCCTTGTGCAGTGGTGAGTATAATACAGTGCTGCTGTTGGGTTGCTGGTTTGGGGCGTACCCCAGCTGAACCCCGGAGGTCAGGTCACCCAGAATATGCACCCTGTCTCACTCCTCACACCTGGGAATCACTGTGAGACCAGGAGTACACACTGGGTGAGAACAAGTTTGCATGGGGTCTAAAGCATGTCAAAAGGTAAGGACCTGATTGGGCTTCACGCTATAGCACATAGCGTCAATAGGGAGCGCAAAACTATAGGTAACAAAAATAACAGAACGAAAATAGAGGATTACACTATTTTCGAAAGAAACATGATGTTTTTGGTTTGTTTGGTTTTTTTTTTAATCTGGAGAGATAACAAGCTGAGCCAAAATAAAATAAAGAAAGCATCAGAAAAGGCGATAGTCCAGGAACGAATTATTAATGAAGCAGATCAATATGGATTATGTAGGCTACAACAGATTGCTGGGTGAAACGAAAGAAAACGACGTGTGCTTTTCAACAGTGTGCTTTTATTCTACAACCACCTTTCCGTTTTTATATAGAAAATTCAACAGGGAAAAAAATAATCATTAAAGTTATATGATACACGTTTCATTTATAACCAACCACCATAAATCAGATTTTGTTGTTGTTGGAGGGGTGGGGGGGAGGCCTACGTAGTGCGTGAACCAAATGAAACACAAATGGAATGACTATATCACAAAACACAACATGAAGTAGCACATCAAATCACAGACAACGGAACGAAACGATGCTCCGTTCAGATATGTTTATGTAGACATGGTAATATTTTGCTGTACACATGAGATAATCCATGAGAAATAACAGCACCAGTAACACTGCAAATAAAGATCACACGTGTCCTGGATAATTGTCACACAATAACAGTTTACAACCTATGATACAATCAAATTTACCCCTGATGATATTGATACCATATACCAGAGATGATAAATAAAGGAATAAAACCAAAATAGGGGGGGGGGGGGGGGGGGGGGGGGGGGGAACTAGTTTATTTTGCAGCCTTCATGATAACAATAAAATCGCGCAGTTAGTTCCTTGAATTTTGTGTATGATTTTATCCGTTAAATAAGTGTAGAGAAAAACAATCGCTATAAGAAATATAGTTATACATTAAGTATGAGATTGGAATATACATCATCAGTTCTCCCCCCCCCCCCCCCCCCCCCTTCCCCCCCATCCCGGTTCCTCGGTTAGAGGTTCCCCAATGGTAAGATTTTTTCCATGTGCAGCAGTATTTGGCCACCATTAAGGTTGCCACAATCCGATTTCAAAGCTGCATCATCGTTTTAAACCTCTATCCATTCAGTAAGACCTAGTGTTTGAGGGGGTAGGGTATAAAAAAAAAAAGCTGAGTGAACTCAGCCCAAATAACATTAAAGTTTTTTCATCACTATGATCAAAACGTGACTGTCCTTCACCACCTCCACCACCACCACCCCAATCCCCCCCCCCCCCCCTTTTTTTATTTTTCTTCTTTTTCTATCCTCTGTCTTCCTGTTCCGCATCCGGAATTGGAAATGTAACTGAGTACAGCTAACAGCTAAAGGCCTGGAATTATCAAAGTCTATGAAACAAAAATTTTATAATTCATTCTGTTGATAATATATTTATGATATTCACAATGAGTACTATATATTCTTATAGTGTTTGCATATTAGGAAACACAGACATGAGTGTCGACACACTTACCATCCAAATTATGTCAAGTTTCGGAGAATGCCAGTGAAAGGTAAAACAAAACAAGGAATGGACTTCCTCATGAAAAGCATACAAAAATAATGTGCAATGCAGCAAGCAGTGGCGTAGCCAAAACAAACCACACACACACACAAAACTGTTGTCCAAACAACCAATCAATCAAACAAAGCAAAACACAAACAAATACGAATAAACGAACAAAAGCAAAAGGACCAAGTAAAAATGTGAAATGAGGGATTACCAAAAAGACACACAGAGAAGACCCCCCTTCCCCCACCCCCAAAAAATAAATGAAAAAAAAACCAGATAAAAAGAAAACGGGCGAAATATGGAGAAAAAGTAAGTGGGAGAGACAGAAGTAGTGCGTGAGTAAGATATTCTAAGCTAAACCAATTGACATTTTTCCTAACACTGTACGTTCCTCTTCAAAACTATTCCATAGGTAGTGATTAGTCTGTAATAGCAATTTCTCAGTGGGAATAGTACATTCTTTCTGTGTCAAGTATTCGATATTGTTAATAAACAAGTTTCAAACAGCTGTCGAACAATACATAAAGTGATCTTCAAGTAATAAAATCATTAGACCTCCTCATACCAGCCATTGTTCACTAACTTCGGCAAAAGCATATTCCCCAAAAAGAAATCACCACATAAACTGTGGCATCTGATACATCTGTTATTTTCATCAGAACAGGCAGTTATTTTCCTTAGATTTTTGAAAGCCGGTTGTCTGACCCTTCATCTGAAAGCATGAACGCTGATTAAAGTTGTTAACGGCGTAATGTGCATGACTAGGCTGTAGACTCGGCCTCACGCCAAAAGAAGACTAATTTGGAACAACGGTGGCTACAGATTCAAGGGAGAAGATAACCTATTTGGGTCACACGATTTGTTATTGCCCTTTAATTAACACTGCCATGTTAGGAAATCTGTCAGAAATCATTCAGTCCTGCCCCAAAATTGTCCAGTTTACTTACTGGAATAAAAAGGGATTTAGAGGGAGGAGGGAATGAGGGAGGGTGTGGGAATGAAGTCTCCTAATATGAACCCGAAAGAATTCCTGCAACACAGACAGACTGGATGGAGACCAACAGGAAAGAAAATAAATCAGTCCCAAAAAGTTTCAAGCTGTTCAATATCGTTATGACGTTAGCAAACTACAGGGGGGAAATGATGCTTTCAAGCCCAAATCATTGATCTGCTGAATCGCACTGAATAAATTCTCCAGAACATTTCACATACATGAACTTCTCAAACAAAAACAATGATTCAGACAATATACGGTACCAATTCATCGTCACCCCAAATCTTAGCACAAATTTACCGACAAGTATGCGTAACTTCCATTCCATCATCGTTAGAGTTATCCGCTCCTTTCCCCCATTGCCATCAAGAGAAGACCATTAAAGGCTTCGTTATGCTTAATGATTGTAATGAACTTTGCCAGGACTTCCTCCTCCGGCCGGCCATCCTACCAGAGTAGACATCGAATTTCTGTCCACAGAATTTCAACTTTTCCATAGACTTTCTGCTGTCCAGTTCTGCCCAGAATTATTTTCTTTTAACAATATAGTCTTCTTCTTTTGACATGCCTTAGACAGACGCTAGATAAGTCACACTTTGGGTTTGGCTCAAACACGCATGTTTAGTGAATGATGAACCAGAAAAAAAGATAAAAACTGCAGAATAAAATCAAAGCAAAAAGACCTCAACAAAACATGACTTTTAAAAAGAAAATCTCGACAAAGCAAGAAAATAAAGCAGATAACAAACTTTTTTTTTTTGCATGTCGCGATTTTTCACAGACTCTGGTTGGATGTTGGGTTGTTTGTTTTTAAATAATGTATACAAGCAACAAAATCATATGTTTGAAATACCACTGACAAGCCCACACAATTCAGCAAAAATGATAACAGGTATTTATTGATCATGAGCGAAGAAACAAAGCAACACAAAGAGACACAGACTTATCAGAAAATGGGCAGAAACCGAAACGTATTAAAAAAAAATCCTACAACAACAAAGAAACAGACAGACAGATATACAAACAAACATATGGACAGAGATCAATCTCATGCTATTGTCATGCTTTATTTCCCTGTGTCCTACAGCCATGAGGAGTGCGGGTGAAAGATGCGGGGGGATCAACCTCACATGGTGGCAGTCATCAGCAGGCTGAGCAAGGCAGGCAGCAAGACTGACAGGAGTCCCTGTGGCAGAAACACTGACATAGTGATGCACAGCAGTCACAACAGGCCATGGTGATATTTTGCTTTGAAACAGCGGTGGTGTGCTATGTAACAAAGGCTGAGATCAACTTCCAGAAATCTCAGGGCCACGCACACCAAATGTGTAACATATCAGAGCTAAAATGACATGTAACATTAAGGAAAGATCAACATAAAAACTATGGAGCCATGCCGCCATATGTAATGTAACACAACCAGTGTGTAACATAACGAGGAGAGAAACATAACTATGGGGCCATGCTGCCATAATGATAGGTAACATAACATAGTGAAAGCGTCTTTGACAGGAGACCATAAACTGAGGTCCTGTGTGCAACACACAGTCAGCACACGTAAAAGAACTCACGGCAACGAGAGAGCTGTCCCTGGCAAAATTCTGTAAAAATAGCCACTCAGCAGCAGCAGCAGCAACAAAACAGCAGAAGCGTGCTTTAGCAGATTAGTATAAAGTATGTTGGTGTAAACGTATGTTCATTGTTTATTTTGTTCACCAAAATACAGAGCTACTGTCTGACGTTAAGTGCGAGACTGAATTAAACCAAGTCTTAATACACTTCCCTTGTATTTTCATAGAGCTCCCCCACCTTCCCCCCTCCCCCTTAAATTTAAGCATAGTACAGACGCATGTAAAATATTTTGCTTTTTCACCAAGCCCTGTATTACTCCATTTTACTATGAACAGGACTGAAACAAGTCATACTTTGATCAACTTTCCATGCTGTCTGATCCTACAGCTTTCTTTTGTGTTGGTTTTCTGTATCTTTACTGAACACAGTTGTTTAAATCAAGTGGGATCTACCATTAGCAAACTCCGTCTTTTGGACAGAAAGGGAAGAAACTCACCCATGAAGCGAAGCTGCAGGAGTTATCTACAACAGAACAAGAAAGAAAAGTCATGTTGCAATGCATTTTAAAGATTAATCGTGGTTAACTGACATGCTGATTGTTGCTTTTCAAAATGACATACATGTGACAGCAAACATATTCCCAGATATAAACATGCACTCTTGCATTAAGCACCAACACAAGTATGGACGCAAGCATACTTGCAGCATGTACGCACGCATGCAGGCACGCACACATGCAGGCACACACGCATGCAGGCACACACGCACACACGCTCGCACGCAACACGCTCAGCACGCGCTCACACACACACACACACGCACGCACGCACGCACACTCGCACGACACACCACACACAACACACACAACACACACACACACACACACTCACACCACACACACACACACAACACAACACACACATCCTCGCGCGCCTTCGTAAAAATGCTTTGTGTTGTGTGTGTGTTGTGTGTGTGTGTGTGTGTTGTGTGTGTGTCGGCACGCGTGCGCGTGCGCGCATATGCGGGCATGTCTGTTTGCATGCTTATGTGAATAGAGACGTTTTGGACCTTGTATATATGCACGGCCGCTGACCCAAAAAATGCAATAATACATCAAGAAAAATGTGTTATTGGGACTTTTTTCCCCATTTTTTTTTAGATTGTAAGTCATGTACATATTGGGTTTTTTCATTGTTTTAGATTGTTAGTCATGTACATATTATTGGGGTATTTTCATTGTTTTAGATTGTAAGTCATGTACATATTGACACAATATTACTTCAGGTATACAACATTCAGGGAACAGGGGGGAGGAGGAGGAGGAGGATGGACACAGCGATGGAGTGTTACCAGTGGAGTTGGTGTGAACAGTGACAGTTCAAACCACTACTTCAGGATGGTAGTGCATGCAAAGGCTTCAACACAGTTGTGCAGTAGGAATGCATTTTTTTAAAAATCAACATCAATATTTCGTGCATATGACGTACATGACAAATAATTTTGAAAGCAGTATTGTACTTTCAATAATTTTTCAGAACTGAAACTTCGAAATAAGAATAAGCATGCATCAATACTTCCGTGATACTTTTTTTTTTAACCTGTATCAAATAGTCATGCATGAATACTTTACACCAGCAGTTTAATTGTTAGTCTAGTAACGTATAACTTGTCTCATCAAGATACCAGACCAGCAAATATGAACATGTAGCAGTGTTCTATACCAGTATTTGTGGGGGTAAAAATCAATAGAAAATGGGCATCAATATTTCAGACCAAAGTGTTCTATATCAGTATCAAAACATGCATGATGTCCAGGTATAGTAACGGACATTATCAAATCAGTAGCAAACATGTATACACTGTGCAGACCTTGGTTACAAACCAATACCAAACATGCATGATACACAGCTGGAGTAACCGGTTTGTTTGGTTTTGTTTGTTTAGTTTTGGGTTGTGGTTTTTTGTTTGTTTGTTTTAGTGGTTGTGTATTTTTATTTTTCTTTGTTTATTGGATTTGGCTTTATTGTTAGTGTTGTTGGGGGGGGGGGGGGGGGGGGAGGAGTGAGTTCTTCTGTTTTCCCAGGAAGTTTCACAAGGCGTTGTGTGCTTGCTGACTGTTTTCGTGTCAATCTTACCACACAAAAAAGAGAAACAAGAATGGATAAGATTTATCTTCACGTCAGCAAAAGATACTGGCTGTTTTCGTGTCAATCTTACCACCCACTAACTTCACAAAAAAGAGAAACAAAAATGGATAACATTTATCTTCACGTCAGCAAAAGATCCTCAGCGAGCGTTCGCACATTGACCTTGTGGCTCAAGTCTGGTTCCACACACTGGCAGTACCTGCAGTAAGTAGGTGTAGCCGGGTGGACACACGGCTACACTTAACTTAGATCCAAAGAGCGAAACGATACTAGCCTTGTGGTCAATATATATTCAGTTTTCTCAACTCTCTATGTAAACTGTCATTATTATGCTTAGGATATATTTATATTTTTATATTTAGTATATTATCTAAATAAGTTTATTTTCCAATATTCTGAATGTTGTCTAAATAATTCTTTTAGTCATTCAATAATACGGCCCGAATTATCTCCCTTAAATGTGAGCATTGGTCTGATCTAGCAAAGAAAATCAATAATAATAACTTTATTAAGTCATATTGTTTGCTCATATTCATGGATATGATTGTTGAAGTATTGATCTTGATCGATTCATTTCAACCACAATGAGAGTTCTCAATTTTGTTGTAAATCAATATTTTTCGTCTATTGGTATAGATACTGTATGTATTCAAATATTAACTGCTAGAAAAGCAGTTCTAATTTTTATTTAAGGAATCTTTAATAAATCATAATTATTGTGCCATTGAAGAACATGTGGAATAAACTCTATTTAGATCAATAAAACAGCGCATATTAAGTAGTAGTAGATTGTAAGGCGTAAGTTGTACACAATGTGCCAGTCCTAAAAGTTAGCTAACCGCTGTTCCTTGTTGTAAACAAGTTTGAATTGTCGATTCTACCAAATGCAGACATAAAAATATAAATGTATGGTATGTTTTGGGTTTTGTTATGAATAAATATAAGATTGGAAGATGTTAGTATGGATAATTTGTGGTATTAGAGATCGTTATATTTTAGATCTGACGAACAGCTTTAAGAAGCTTACTTGGGTGCAAGCAGACCAGAAACTGTTTTCACACAACTGGTTAATTATGAATATCTCCTCTCATGGACATCTGTGGTTTATAATATGTATATGTATAAAAACTGTGGTGCATATCCTTCTTTTTCTAGTCATAAAGTATTTAGTTTTGTTGAAGTTTTAATGTTTTATTTCCGAAAGTTATAGTGTGCAGCTGTTAAAAGTGTATCTAGTCGGAGGCTTTAATCGCTAATAGTTTGCAGCCAAATGATTTTTGTGCAAAATGCAATAATGCATCTTAATGCTTATACTTTCTAGTTTATTTTGATATATAATATGTCTAGTTTCGTTACGCGGACAGCAAGATAACCACCACTGAAGCTGCATGAGAAAACAAAATCTCCTTCACCTTGGGCCAAATCGGCCAAAACGCTCGCAGTATGGTGGCGCTGTCTTTGCAGTTCCCGTAGCAGGGATATATAGAGGGGTGGTTCGGGAGGCTAGGGAGAGAGGAGAGAACGCGACAGTCTAGGCTACAGGCTAGGAAGAGAGAGAGGGAGAGAGAGAGAGACCATTCACCCACACAGCAGTAGATGGCTGAATAAAGAGGTGACAGCCAAAGCTGCTGTCTTCCACTGAGTCTTCTTTTGCCTGGTTGCTGTGTTCCACTCTTTCCCTACCCTGCTTCTATCCTTGCCCCTCGGCACAGTCACATAGGTAAGAGGCGTGAGCGACAATATTCATTCTGAGGATTAAAGAATCATGACTGCCTTTTTCAGTTCCCCCTGAACACTCTGCTGTGGCTTTTGTGACCAGCGAAGATGCTTTTAGGCGAGGAACGACTAGACAGTTGTTTTTAGATTAGATTAATTTGTAAATAGCCGAAAGAAGATGTACAAAATGTAACAACTGGAACTTGAGTTTCATGATGTTTTTAAATAGCCTTTTACATGGAACTGCACTATACACATTTAAATTTGTCTGCAGACACTCAAATGTTTTCAAAATTTTCACTTAGTTTAATAGGTTTTTTTTTAAAAAAGCAATCAAACAAACGTAAAAACAAAAAAAACTGAATAAATTGATATGATTTTTTAAAGCAATAATGAGTGCATTTTAAGTAATAAAGTCTGACCCTGATAAGTTCTTCACTTCTATAGTTTTTCACGTTGTGACAGCATCAGTGTTCCCTAATCGAATGTTGTACCAGTTTATGGTTGACTGGCACCTTTAAATGCCTGGGTTTTTTTGGGGTTTTTTTGTTTATTTGAGGTTGTATGTTTTTCGTTGAGTCTGAGTCGTGTTCCTCTACTCTCCCTTAGTGCCCTTTAGAGGGTAAATTTAGCGTGTCAAAGAAATGGGGTACCCACAGGGTACATTAGGGAAACTCCACTCTGCACTTTGCATGATAATGAAGTGCGAAACATTTGGGAAAAACAGATTTACTGAGCTCATCTTCTTATGCAAGGTGATATCACAGGCGCGTGTTGTGGCACCTTCAGTGACTACATTGGGGACACAGCCAGTAACCACCTCCAGTTTCATCGTTGCTACCGAAGTAAAGCTAAGGCTGACGCTGAAAAGAACGCTTTACAAGAACTACTCATGGTGTGCAGTTTGGGATCAGCATCACTGAAAGCGGTGAAATGCCTCTCTTTCTTAAATCAATTGCCTCCCTTTCTTAAATCAATTTTCCAAATCCAATTTATAGCCTCAGTTCTCTAACAAAGTGTTTGTACGGAATGTATTATCAACATGGTCTAATAATAGTCATACTGCAACTTGTGAATACTATATTGATACGGTTCTATACGGCAACGTCCACAGCAGCACGGACGGACAAGAGATGAGTTGAAGACTATCAGAGAAAAGAAGAGACGTGCACGCCATTCTCTCCCTTTCCTGACTCCGTGAAAGGTGTTCATGCCAGACTTGGCACGGCACGGCCTGGAACGGCACGGAATGGCACGGCACTGCACAGTTTAGTGGTTACAGATGTTTTTGTTCTTTGTGATCCGTTGGTGGGCTGTAAACTAGTCCAAAAATCACTGAAAGCTGAAGCTTTAGTTCCTAAAGATCCTCGTGGGGATGCCGGGGTCCTGTTAATATAAATAGCATCCCTACCATCTGGAAATTATGTGCTAGGAATTCCTCTTTTCTGTCCCTTTCTTTGTTTCTGCCTTGTTTAATTTCTTCTTGCCACATCCTCCTTGTCTATTTTCCTGCCCTTTTCCCAGAAAGATTTAAAAGGTAACAATTCTCTCCCATGCCGAAGTCAGAGGTGCTAGGCCTTACTTGTCAGGGGCTTAACAGCAGCGCAACGCATTTTGCTCACATGACGGATAAAGATAGTTGCTGTCTGAGCGTTCCACGAAGAATAGTTTCCACAAGATATCTCCGCCACCCCACAGTACGGGAGGAAAACTGTGCCTCGGAAATGTACAAACACCATAAAATTATACAAGTTATTTTTTCAGTCAGATTCATTTGTGTCCATTTGTTGGTGAGAGGAAAGAAAGTATCTCATGGTACATTGAAATGCTCAATACTCATGATACTGCATTGTCAAGTATCCAATGCACAATCCATTTTCCAAGCTCAAGTTGTGCGGGCAACTTTCCCGGTGATGTGGCTGAACAATACCGGGAGAAGCCGACGCCATTCCATATCCCCAAATGCTGGTTTTTATGAGTCAACATTAGATAAAAAGGTCAGAAGAGTTAAAACCTGTTTAAAAAAACACACCACGATTGTCTTCAATTTTTTACGTCTGTTCACATGAAAGTTATATTAGAAGATACGATTAGATATTAGATACGATTGTGTTAGTTTCTCTATTCTCTCACTTTGATATAATGTGTGCAGCAAACGCACTGTAAAAGTTACACAGCGGTACATTTCAAGGTTTCCAAAGACATGTTATTTTGAAGACAAAAACCGTTTAGTGTGTGAATAAATAATCTGAAAAGTTTAGTTGGTGGAGTATTATATACCGATTATAAAGGCTGATAATTCGACTCCTAGCGTCGTCATTCGTTAAAAAAAAAAGCAAACCAAAAAAATATCATCCTTAATTTGACTAATCTGTCATCTGGTAGTGTGCCACACAACCTTAGACAGCTCTCCTGTCAAATCAGGGGGGGGCAAGGCGACAATCCCATGACAGCAGTGGGTTTTAAGGGACCATTGAACTGAAGGGAGAGAAGAGCAGAAGCGGCGGCTTGCATGCACTCACGATCCTCAGAGTGTCCGCCACCCCCCGTGCTTGCTGTGGGGCTGTGGGTAGAGTTAAGAGAAGGAGCCTGTGTGGAGGTGGAATTACCGCTAGCGGGCGGGGTCACCGTCGTAGTGGAGGTCACTGGCGCCCGGCACGACTCTGAAGCACAACACGTGACACGGATCAGCAAATCAGCGTCGTCATTACTGCCGATGTCAACCAATGATATGACCTCTATTGTATGAGATGCTAAAGTATTGATATAACCTCTATTTATGAGATGCTAAAGTATTGATATGACCTCTATTTATGAGATGCTAAAGTATTGATATGACCTCTATTTATGAGATGCTAAAGTATTGATATGACCTCTATTTATGAGATGCTAAAGTATTGATATGACCTCTATTTATGAGATGCTAAAGTATTGATATGACCTCTATTTATGAGATGCTAAAGTATTGATATGACCTCTATTTATGAGATGATAAAGTATTGATATGACCTCTATTTATGAGATGATAAAGTATTGATATGACCTCTATTTATGAGATGATAAAGTATTGATATGACCTCTATTTATGAGATAATAAAGTATTAATATGACCTTTATTAATGAGATGATAAAGTATTGATATGACCTCTATTTATGAGCTAATAAAGTATTGATATGACCTCTATTTAATGAGATGATAAAGTATTTATATGACCTCTATTTATGA
>CM054134.1:100078723-100086223 GCA_028751875.1 Rapana venosa
ATACACACACACACACACACACACACACACACACACACACACACACACACACACACACACACACACACACAAGCTCGTGATCTGCTGACCTGGGTTCGAGTCTCGTTCAAGAGGATTTTTCCTCCGGAGTTAACATCAGTGTCGACTCCACTTTCCCCCCAAAATGCTTCGGATGAAACTATAAATCAAGGTCCCGTGTGCGAACGCACGCAGAACATCTTGTGCACACTTTAAAAACCCATTTCGCTTTTCGGAAGAGTAAGCTATTGTATGCCGGTGGGATGGGGAAAAAATGAACAAAACTGCACCCACACGGGGACTAATTGTAAAAAGAACATGAGTTCTTATTCCATTATCCTCGAAGAAGAAAACAAGGACAAGAAGAAGAAGAAGAAAACAAGAAGAACAAGAACAAGAAGAAGAAGAACAAGAAGAAGAAGAAGAACAACAACAACAACAAGAAGAACAAGAACAACAACAACAACAGCAACAACAACAACAACACCTGAAGACGCCTGGCCACCGCTGGCCCCGCACTGGGTGTAGTTGAAGGTGACGTTGGAGTGGTCACAGCCGTTGAGTTCGAATCCCGCAGGACACTTGGCGCGTTCGCTGGGGTCGGAAAAGTTGGCGGCGAACACAGCCTGTAGGCTGGCCGGACAGCTCTCATTGCCCAGCCTGTCCTCGTACCCTGCAACAAAGAGGACAATGGGTGGCGCTGGTCTTGTGGCGACGCGCTCTCCCCTGAGGAAAAGCAGCTGGAATTTCGCGCAGAAAAATCTGCCGTGACTTATTTTATTTATTTTAATTTTATTTTTTTTTTTTTATTTATTTCATTCTTTTATATCGAGGATAATGGAAGAAGCACTTATGTGCTTTTTTTTACATCCAGTCCCCGTGTGTATGCGGTTTTGTAAATTCTGTCATCTGTTCCCACCGGCACACAATGGCCTACTCTTACGAAAAGCGTAACAGGATTTAACGTGTGCGCAAGATGTTCTGCATGCGTTCGCACACGGGACCTCGGTTTATAATCTCATCCGAAGGACTTTGGGGAGAGTAGAGTCTGCACTGATGCTAACTCCAGGGGAAAATATCCCCTTGAACGGGAATCGAACCCGGGTCGTCAGATTGCGAGTGCAATGTTCTAACCACTAGGCTATCCCGTCTCCTTAGAAGTTGACTTAAAAGTGGTAGCCTATAAAATAAAATATAAAAATAAAACCAAACAATTAAAATAGTAAATAAGAGGAAAGACACGCTCTCACGCCCATGCACGCACGCATGCCAGCACATAAATGCATACACAAGTGTATACGCGCACACACAATAGCATGCGTGCACGCGTGCGCATATACACACATTCAGAAACAAACACATACGCACGCACACACATATAGGCAAAAACACATACAGGCACAAACACATACGCACGCGCTCACAAACACACACCAGCACGCACGCACGCACGACACACACACACACACGCGCGCACAACATATACAGGCAAAAACACATATAGGCACAAACACATATGCACTCACGCACGCACGCACACACACACACAGACACAGACACACACACACACTCTCTCTCTCTCTCTCTCTCTCTCTCTCTCTCTCTCTCTCTCTCTCTCTCTCTCTCTCTCCTCTCTCCTCTCTCCTCTCTCTCTCTCTCTTCTCTCTCTCTCTCTCTCTCCCTTCACACACATTCACAGGCAAAAACACACACAGCACAAACACATACGCACGCACGCACGCACGCGTGCACGCGCGCGCGCGCGCACACACACACACACACACACACACACACACACTTCATCCATATCAACTAAAAACCAACCAACCAACAAACAAACAAACAAACAAAGGTGTACATTTTTCCCCCCGTTTCCCAAAAAAAAAAAGAAGAAAAAAAGTGGGGAGTGGAGAGCGTTGTGGGGTGACGTCACACTAACCCGACTTCAGGAAGATTGAATGCGGGTGCCTGCCTGCGTTTACCTTTCTTGAGGAGGAGGTGGTAGTGGAGAGGTAGCTCAGTGGCGTTGACATCGCAGACGATCTCCAGCGTCTTGGGCTCGCTGCTCCCAATGGGTTTGATGGTGTCGTTCTGGTGTACCGCGTTGGGCGCTGCCACGTCAAACATGTACACACACACAGGGGTGTCAGTGTGTGCACACACCTTACATACGCGGGCGCACATACACACATGTATGCACGCACGAATGCTCGCACGCGTGTACGCACGTTCGCGGGCACACACACACACACACACACACACACACACACGCGTATCCACGCATGCATACACACGCATTCACACGTATGCACGCACACACGCGCGCACGCACAGAGAAAGGGACAGACAGAGAGAAAGAGACAGACAGGGACAGAGAAAGAGAGAGACAGAGAGACGGAGAATCAGAGAGAGACAGAGACAGAGAGAGAAATAAGTATGTGAGTTGGTGTAAACCTGCTTGAAGAATGCGCGTGCGTGAACCTGAATAGATATTTATTTATTTATTCTTTTATTTCGAGGATAATGGAATAAGCACTCATGTGCTTTTTTTTTTACAGCCAGTCCCCGTGTGTATGTGGTTTTGTAAAGTTTGTTATCTGTTCCCACCGGCACACAGTGGCCTACTCTTTCGAAAAGCAGAACAGGATTTAATGTGTGCGCAAGATGTTCTGCGTGTGTTTGCACACGGGGCCTCGGTTTATAGTCTCATCCGAATGACTTTTGGGGAGAGTGGAGTCTGCACTGAGGTTAACTCCAGGGGGAAAATCCCCTTGAACGGGATTAGATAGATAGATAGATAGATAGATAGATAGATAGATAGATAGATAGATAGATAGATAGATAGATAGATAGATAGATAGATAGATAGATAGATAGATAGATATGGGAGGAGGGGCGGGTGAGAAAGACAGACAGACAGACAGACAGACTCAATGTCTCAACAAGTTTTTAAGAGAAAGAGACATTCAACATCACGACATCTAAAGTCACGACCTGAATACATGCACAGGGAAAGTGACACAGTTTTTTTAAACGATAGTGTAGCATAAAAATAAGTTACGTTCCGGATGGCTAGTATCAAAACAACGCGACGCCAATCTAAAAGTTTTTAAGAATCATCCAAAAAACGTAGGTCACATTCAGCTGATTGTTGCGCTGTGAAATGGTGAACATGTTTGTCTTTAAGACTTCTGAGATCTAACACAGAACCCAAGTAGACTTTGTTACGATTTGGAGCAACGCTTCGACTCAACACGACACACTGCTTCCACTATCATTCTTGCAGAACAGGTTCCTAATTAACGTGTCTCGTATACTTCTTGCGTGCTGTTCTGATCAGTGTGAGTCCTCGTTTAGTTCTACCAAATTCCAATGTAGTCTTTGTATGCGTCCGTTGTAGGTGCCAATCGACTGGGATCTCTAAACCCAGAACCTCATGTTTGGGGGCACAGTTTTAACGTCTGTGCAAAATACTGTCATTCTTCTGTCTGCTGTGCTCGTTCTTGTTACCTTCGTTCGTGTTCGATTGTCTCGTCGTGACGGAAATGGTGAGATGTGTGATCGACCGTGTTTGTGTGCAGTGATCGTGTCGTCATTCTACCCTCGTCGTGCTCGTGTCTGTTAACTGTGTGTCGTTCGTGTGTGTGTCGTGTTGGTCGTGTCGTGTGCTCTGTGTGTGTGTCGTGTGTTCATCGTGTCGTTCGTGTGTGTTCTGTGTGTCTCGTGCGTGTGGTCGTGTTCTGTGGTGTGTGTGTGTGGTGTTGTCTGTGTGTCTGTGTGTCTTGTGTCTTCTTTTTGTGTTGTGTGTGTTCTGTGGTCGTCGGCTGTGTGTGTGTGTGTGTCTGTGTTGGTGTGTGTGGTGTTGTGGTGTGTGTCTGGCGTGTGTTGTGTGTTCTGCGTGTGGGTGTGTGTGTGTGTGTGTGTGTGTCTGTGTGTGTGTTGTGTGTGTGTGTTGTGTTGTGGTGTGTGTGTTTGTGTGTGTGTGTGTGGTGTGGTGTCTGTGTGTGTGTTCTGTGTGTGTGTGTGTGTGGTGTGTGTGTGTGTTGTGTGTGTGTGTGTGTGTGTGTGTGGTGTGTGTGTGTTGTGTGTGTGTGTTTTGTGTGTGTGTGTGTGTGTGTGTTCTGTGTGTGTGTGTGTGTTGTGTGTGTGTTTGTTTGTGTGTGTGTGTGTGTTCTGGTGTGTGTGTTGTGGGTGGTGGTGTTTGTGTGGTGTGTGTGTGTTGGTGTGTGTGTTCTGGGTGTGTGTGTGTGTGTGTGTGTGTGTGTGTTGTGTGTGTGTGTGTGTGTGGTGTTCTGTGTGTGTGTGTTGTGTGTGTGTGTTCTGTGTGTGTGGTTGGTGTTTGGTGTGTGTGTGTGTGTGTGTGTGTGTGTTGTGTGTGTGTGTGTGTGTGTGGTGTGTGTGTGTGTGTGTGTGTGTGTTTCTGTGTTTTCTACTTATTTCCAATCCCTCCAATCCTGTCTGCGCTACTTGGTGACTGATTCTTTCTCTGTGCTTTGTTTTGTGGTTAACTCTTACCCTTTATGGTCGGATCGTTACCCTTTGTCTTTGGTCGATCGTTACCCTTTGTGGTGCGGTCGTTACCCTTTGTGTTTGGTTGACCCTTTGTTTTCAGTAGACCCTTACCTTACCCCTTGTTTTTGCTTGACCTTTACCCTTCGTTTTTGCTTGACCTTTACCCTTCGTTTTTGGTTGACCCTTACCTTTAGTTTTTTTTTGGTTTACTTTTACCCTTCGTTTTTGATTGATCTTTACCCTTTGCTTTTTTGGGTTGACTTTTACCTTTTGCTTTTTAGTTGACCCATGCCCTTTGTTATTAATTGACCTTTACCCTTCGTTGTTGGTTGACCCACATTTTTTGCTAGGTAATGCTTACTTACCGGTGCGGATGTGAAAGAAGACGATGTCCGGGTTGCTGGCAGATGGCACGATGTCCACGCAAAAGTAGTAGTTGTATTCGAAGACCGACACCTTCATCTTTGGGGACCTGTCCAAGAAGAAAAGAAAAAAACATGAATGATGAACAACAAGGTCAACAGAAAGAGAGAACAGAAATGATGAACAACAAAGTGAACAGAAAGAGAGAACAGAAATAATGAACAACAAGGTCAACAGAAAGTCAGAACAGAAATGATGAACAATAAGGTCAACAGAAAGAGAGAACAGAAATGATGAACAATAAGGTCAACAGAAAGAGAGAACACAACGATGAACAACAAGGTCAATAGAAAGAGAGAACAGAAATGATGAACAATAAGGTCAACAGAAAGAGAGAACAGAAATGATGAACAATAAGGTCAACAGAAAGAGAGAACAGAAATGATGAACAACTAGGTCAACAGAAAGAGAGAACACAACGATGAACAACAAGGTCAACAGAAAGAGAGAACATGATGATGAACAACAAGGTCAACAGAAAGAGAGAACAGAAATGATGAACAACAAGGTCAATAGAAAGAGAGAACAGAAATGATGAACAACAAGCTCAACAGAAAGAGAGAACAGAAATAATGAACAACAAGGTCAACAGAAAGAGAGAACAGAAATGATGAACAACAAGCTCAACAGAAAGAGAGAACAGAAATTTGATAATGAACAACAAGGTCAACAGAAAGAGAGAACAGAAATAATGAACAACAAGGTCAACAGAAAGAGAGAACAGAAATGATGAACAACAAGGTCAACAGAAAGAGATAAAAGTAATAATGAACAACAAGGCCAACAGAAAGAGAGAACAAAAATAATGAACAAGAAGGTCAACAGAAAGAGAGAACAGAAATAATGAACAACAATGTCAACAGAAAGAGAGAACAGAATGATGAACAAGAAAGTCATTATAATCTAATCGAGCACATCCTTCAGAGGTGCACGCTATTCAGCGACCTGAGGAAGATTGTGTGGCCGGTGGAGATACCCCTACAAACCAAGCTGTAGGGCCCGCCACAAGAGGAGCTGGAAAGGACTTGCCATTATTTTACCCAAACCCATCTGACGGTGTAAAAACAGGGAGCGAGAGAAGAAGATTACAGTCTGTTTCTGACATGGGCTGGGGGCAAGGATAGCGAGTGAGAGAGTGAGTGAGTGAGGTGGTTAGTGTTTCAGATTCAATTTTGTGACCTGACTGTAATGTTAAGTTTTTCGTTCCTCGGCTCTACCTCCGAGTTTCACTAACGGTGAAATTTTGCGTATGCAGCCGTTTACCCAGCATTAAGGCATCCGCACAGCAAACCATTTCTCTCTCTCTCTCTCTCTCTCTCTCTCTCTCTCTCTCTCTCTCTCTCTCTCTCTCTCTCTCTCTCTCTCTCTCTCTCTCTCTCTCTCTTCTGTGCATTCCTTTACTGGGTGGGGTGCGTAATGTCGGATCTTTTACCTGTGCTTGTCATTTTTGTGGGAGGTTTGCCCGCTGACCTCAGCCGACACATTCCGACTTCAGAGCAGCTTATTTCATTGTACAGATTGCATGCTGGGTATGTTTGTGTTTCCGTAACGAAACCCACTGAACGTTAATATGAACTACTTACTGGATCTTTGACGTGCATATTTGATCAACAAACCAACCAACTAACCAGCCAACCAACCAACCACCCAACCAACCCAACCAACCAACTAACTAACCAACCAACCACCACCAACCAACCAACCACCAACCAACTAACCAGCCAATCAACCAACCAACTAACCAACTAACCAACCAGCCAACCAACTAACCAAACAACCCGCCAACCAACCAACCAATCAACCAACCAACCAACTAACCAACCAACCAACCAACCAACCAACCAACTAACCAACCAACCAACCAACTAACCAACCAACCAACCAGCCAACTAACCAATCAACTAAGCAAACTGACTTCATCAGGTAGGTGGTGCCGTTGTTGAGGAAGCAGGAGAAGGGCAGGGTCTTGCCGTCAGCCGCGATGGGGGAGATGGAGGTGTTGGTGATGGTCAGGTCCTGAGAGCCCGTCCCCGTGCTGGCCCATTGACCCTGCAGAAAGGCTGGCAGCTCGCACCCCGCTGCACACAGCACGGAGAGAAGAGGGGGGGGAGGGGAGATAATAATAGTAATGATGATGATGATGATGATGATGATGATGATGGTGGTGATGATGATGATGATGATGATGATGATGATGATGATGATGATGATGATGATGATGATGATGTGATGGTGATGATGATGACGACGACAACAACAACGATGATGATAATAATAACGACGATGATGATGATGATGATGATGATGATGATGATGATGATGATGATGATGATGATGATGGTGGTGGTGGTGGTGGTGGTGGTGGTGGTGGTGGTGGTGGTGGTGGTGGTGGTGGTGGTGGTGGTGGTGATGATGATGATGATGATGATGATGATAGATGATGATGATGATGATGATGATGATGATATTTGGTGTTCGTATAGCGCTGAATCTGGTCAAGCCAACAAATCAAAGCGCTTAGAGATGGTAGAGATGATCAGTCAGTGA
>CM054134.1:100093723-100096223 GCA_028751875.1 Rapana venosa
AATAACCCCTTGCTCATTCCACAGTGTATCTTTCGAGTCTTTGTGGAGTGATGAAGTTGTTGCCAGGTTATAAAGTTGATTAACTGGGTTGAATACTTCATTTCAAAGGGGGATTTTTGTGTTCATTTTCTCAAAAACGTGGAAAAGGTCACACGCGCGTCATAAAACGTCACACGTTTGTGGGTGTGTGAGTGGGTGTGTATGCGTGCGTGCGTGCGCGCGCGCACGCGCGTGCGTGTGTGTGTGTGTGTGTGTGTGTGTGTGTGTGTGTGTGTGTGTGTGTGTGTGTGTGTGTGTGTGTGTGTGTGTGTGCATAGCTGCTAGAAAAACGATAATCACTTGTATAACGGAGCTAGTACAAATAGATCGCATGTGCCAAGTGCCATAAAATAACATCTCCTCATATCTTTTTTTTTTTTACAGACATATTCCAACAACATTTGCAAGCTGCTCTGAAACAACACACACACACACACACACACACACACACACACAAGTTAAACATCAGAGCCACTTTCACATACATAACTCCAAGCTGCCATAAAACAATAACATCACGCCCCCCCCCCCCCCCCCCTCACAAATATACATCACAGCTATTTTCAAACATATTTTGCAGGGGGGTGGGGGAGGGGGAGGGGAGGGGGGGACGAGGGGCTGCACGGGAAAGCAGTCTAGTGGGTAGAGCTTGGAGCTCACGATCTGACGGCACAGGTTTGAACTCCCTATCGTTGGAGGGGGTTGATTTTCCCCCTGGAGTTAACATACGTTCCAACTTCACCACCAAGAAGGTCCTTCGGGTGAGACTATAACATCGAGGTTCTGCGCACGATCGCACGCAGAACATGTTGCTCAAACGTTAAAACCCGTTCCACAGTTCAGAAGAGTATACCTCTGCTTGCCAGTAGGGGCGAAAGTAGAATTTTCAAAAACGCATGGGCACTGGTGTCGTGTTAAGACATCGTCATCCCGGAAGAAGGAATGCGGCTACCTTAAAGGTGGGTAAACGGTCGCATCCAAAATAAAAAGGTTGGCAAGGTGTTTAGAAACAAATAATAAACCCTTCACATCCACCATACATACATGAACGTTGACATATCCTCCATCATAATTATCTACAGACGGTCAAAGCTGTCACTATCCGGAATGACGCCATCTTCCTGACAGGAGCGATGCTATCTGTGGCCATCCCTCCCTGACTCCATTCTCTGCTGATATATATAATATATATAATATATATACCTGAGGCGCTATCGCAACGTAACTCTAGTCCTCTATGAAATGACTGATTGTGTTTGCTACTAGCTTCGCTGATCGCCAATGCGTGTTTTCTTACATAATTGTATAGAGATACTAGGTAGACTCTGGAGAGAGAGAGAGAGAGAGAGGGAGGGAGGGAGGGACAATGACAATGACAATGACAAATTCATTTATTTCGAGGATAATGAATAAGCACTCATGTGCTTGTTTACATCCAGTCCCCGCCCGTAGGGATACATCTTAATAATAACCCAACACTTATACACTCTCACAGTAGAAACAAGGGAAATATCCCTTTTCAAAACAGAAAAAAAACCAAAAACAAACAAACAAATGAAAGAAAACCCCCAAAACATCCCCCACCCCCACTCCCACCCCACCACCCCCCAAAAACCCAACCAAAACAAACAAAAGAGAATAAAAACCAAACCAACAAAAGATGAAAAAAAGAGAAAAACAAACAACAACAGGAACAACAACAAAACCAAGAGAAATAATAACAACCAAACTTAATAAGTCATAAAGATAAACATCTACACATTGTCAAATGGTACATATATTTGTTACATATAACAATAAGATATTGAAATAGGGCACTCATTAAAACTTAAGTACAGCGGAGAGAGAGAGAGAGAGAGGGGGGGGGGGGAGACAGACAAACAGACAGAGACAGTGAGAGACACACAAAGAGAGAGAGAGACAGAGACAGAGAGAGACAAAGAGAGACAGTCAGAAAGAGATTCGGATTCGGAATGTGTAATCATGTAAAGACCATTACCCCTAATGAAGGGGTACAGTACACAGGTAACAGTAATGAAATCCCTCAACACACACACACACACACACACACACACACACACACACACACACACACACACACACACACACACACACACATATTAACAAACTTTACTAAGTCAGCACTGATCGCAATTTGAACGCCTTATACATTTCGGACAATATTTTCGTTCATAGATGACAAAAGTAAAGTCAGAGAGAGACAGAGAGAGAGAGACACAGAGAGAGAGAGAGAGAGAGAGAGAGAGAGAGAGAGAGAGAGAGAGAGAGAGAGAGAGAGAGAGAGAGTATACATGTAGAAATAGAATGATGTCCTTTGTGTAATTGTGTATTTGGGAAAAAATAGGCAGTATGTGTAAGTTACTCGAGGGGACGGGGGCGAGTAGGGGTATGTCTGAGTTAGTTCTTGAAAGAATGGGTTCCACTTAGATTTATTTGTCAT
>CM054134.1:100103723-100126223 GCA_028751875.1 Rapana venosa
TACTTTCCACAGTCCTGTGGTTTTTCTTTGCCATGGAATAAGTGCTTTTTTTTACATCTAATCCCCGTGTGTATGCAGTTTTGTAAATTTTGCCATCCGTTCCCACCGGCACACAATGGCCTACTCTTCCGAAAAGCGGAACAGGTCTTAACGTGTGCGCAAGATAAACCAGGCCCACTCTTGCCTCCAGGACCGAACCCCCAAGGATCGAATCGGAATCTATGGCTTTAAAAACACCCCGGGGACAGAGTTGGAAACTCCGCTGTGACGTAAATCTGATCACAACGACAACAAAAAGTTGAAAACTCATAAAAATAATCCCGACTCCACAGAGGTGGTTCATTTCTCTATCAACGTTGCTTTGTTTTATTTTGTTTTGTTTTGTTCTTGTTGTTGTTAAGGAAAAAAGTGATACCTCTCATAGTGAATGGACTTCCCTCCTGTGTTCGTTGTTCTCCTTGGCTTGTTTCTGTTAAATCCTCTTTTAATTGACATCTGTTGCCCTCCTTTCAAGACACCGCCATGTTTGTTTGTTGTTAGTGCATGTGCTTTGTCTTTCATTTTGTCCTTTGTTTTTGTTGTTGTTGTTGTTGTTGCTGTTGTTTTGGGGTGGAGAGAGAGAAAGAGAGAGAGAGATTTGCTCATATAATATACTTTTTAAAATGTTGCTGTATTTTGTACACATTTCTTGTTGTATAACCCTAGGGTTTTTGTATTCATGAGGTTAAACGTTCTTACTTTTATCATTCTTACTACAATTAGTGTTGTTTTTATTATCATTGTCATCTTTATAGTTATTATTATCCTTTTTTTCTCATTACGGAGATGACAAAAATTAAGACTGGAGAGTTGTGGAATGAGCTGGAATCTAAATCACTGGTAGCAGGCTTTTTTCTGCTCCTTCTGAATCCTGAAGTAAAAACAAAGCACAATGCATTCCTGATGTTTTGACCCCTACAGTTGCTTTCCCGTTCCACACTTGTCTTCGACCCAAAGCAGTAGCCATAATTATAATTATAATAGCAATATTCTTTGTCATTGTAGTACTGTTCCGCACACCCAAAGCAATAGCCATCACTATAATCATAATAACAATACAATCAGTCATTATTGTTTCTGTTCTGTGCATTGCAAAGCAGTAGCCATCACTATAATCATAATAACAATACTCTGTCATTATTGTTTCTGTTCCGTGTATTCTAAAGCAGTAACCATCACTGTCATGATAACAACGATACTCTTTGTCATTACTGTTCTGTTGTGTACATCCAAAGCAGTAACCCTCACTATAGAGTAACAATAGTATTTGTCATTACTGTTCTGTTGTGTACATCCAAAGCAGTAACTATCACTATAGAGTAACAATACTCTTTGTCATTACTGTTCTGTTGTGTACATCCAAAGCAGTAACCATCACTATAGAGTAACAATACTCTTTGTCATTACTGTTCTGTTGTGTACACCCAAAGCAGTAACCATCACTATAAAGTAACAATACTATTTGTCATTATCGTTCTGTTGTGTACACCCAAAGCAGTAACCATCACTATAGAGTAACAATACTATTTGTCATTATCGTTCTGTTGTGTGCTTCCAAAGCAGTAACCATCACTCTGTGACAACAATACTCTCTGTCGGTCAGAGTTGTTTCCTTCTTCTGTGTGCACATCCAAAGCAGTAACCATAACTCTAGGATAACTAAAAAGGTAAAGGTGTCCCATAACCTATGTGGTCGTAGGGGAGCAAGGCTTCAGATACCTCACTTCTCTAGGGGCCAGCATATTGAGGGTGGCGCCCATCTCCTCTCCCTCGCTGCTTTACCTTCCCTGACCCTAAAGAGGCAGGTACCCATTTACAGCTGGGTAAACTGGGGGACTTTATGAAGCCAAAGCGGGCAAACGGTCACCCATCCAAGTGGTAACCGCGCTCGATGCTGCTTAACCTTGGCTGGGGGAAAGCGAGTGCTCCGACCACTGAGCTAGGATAACAATACCCTTTAACAATGAGAGCTACCTTAATGAGTTGCTTTTTTTCACACTAAACAGTGGTTATCTTTGCCAATCTGAATTATTTGACTGTTTTATGCATCTCTTTTAGAGTGCGGACTATACCATTGCTGCCATAATGCAAATAAGCTAGTTTTCTGCTCGAGAATATTGAGTGTGAACTATAACGTTGTCACCATAATGCATATATATATATATAAAGATATACAGTGTTAGTTTGTTCTTGGAGAATACTGAGTGTGGACGACAGCTTTGTCTCCATAATGCACATAATGGCATGCACAGCTAGTTCGCTGTTTCATGATGTGACCTGCACTGGCCACAGAGCAAAGGCTTGCCACAAAACGGTTATGCACAGTGTGTACCAGCATCTATTGCTGTTACCTGTTTAAGACCTGGCAGGCACAGCCGTCCTCATCATGGATGCAAATACTGACACTTCATACCCACTATTATGCTAATGTCTAAGCCTTGACTTGGAGAAAGCCAAGCTGGGGAAAGAGGCAGACAGCTGTGGTGAAAAGTTAATTAGTATGCACATTTTATACCAGTTTATAGAGACACTGCATAGCGGAGATGTCTATGTGTGGAAATATGTCGCGTGTAAAAGACTTTGGGCCGAGGAATAAAAATACAGTAGTTGAACGTGTGCAGTAGGATTTCGTTCCTATTCTTTAATATGGTATAATAGAAAATACTCTGTGAAACCATTTCATCGGGGTGGGGGTGGGGGTGCGCAAAATTTCGATACGCTCAAAAAGGTTCATCATCAAACAATATCGTCTATACTTTTTTTAAAAATACATGATTGTTTGCAGACTACAAAAAATGATGGTTTGTAGAGTGTGGGGACAGAGTAGCTCAGTGGTCAGAGCACTTGCTAACATAAAGCAGCTTTCAGCATGGTTGCCCCGCAAATGGGTGACGGTTCGTGCGCCTTGGCATCAAGCACAGTCCCCCGATTCATCCAGCTGTAAATGGTACATCCACTGCGATATATATATATATATATATATATTATATATAATATATTATATATTATATATATATATATATATATATATATATTAGTGTGTGTGTGTGTGTGTGTGTGTATGTGTGTGTGTGTGTGTGTGTGTGTGTGTGTGTGTTGTGTGTGTGTGTGTGTGTGTGTGTTGTGTGTGTGTGTGTGTGTTTGCGAGCGTGCATGCCTGCATGTGTGTTTGTGTGTCTGTGTAGGTTAAAAAAAAAAAAAC
This sequence comes from Rapana venosa, assembly GCA_028751875.1. NCBI lineage: Eukaryota > Metazoa > Mollusca > Gastropoda > Neogastropoda > Muricidae > Rapana > Rapana venosa. The sequence goes on from CM054134.1 coordinate 100,106,965, forward strand.
CAACTATCCAAACAGCCAACATCTGTCTTGAGCTCGCACCCCATCACTGTCAGTGCATTCATCACCACTGAGGCAGGCGTGTTTTCCGTCCCTGGCTACCATGCAGCAGACTGGCTTGTCCTTGTGGAGTGTGGCCACAGGAGGGGAGGATGTGTGAAGTGAAACTCGTCATTATTGATAATATCCCATGTCATACGTATTTCAGGTGGGCAGCGTTATCAATTAGTTCGTGCCTACCAGCTGTCAGTGACATCAAATAAACTGTACCCCACCCTGTCTGTTTGCATGTCTGTTTACAAGTAGTAGGGGATGTGTAGGAAGTATGTGTCCCTATCTCAGTCAGTCAGTCAATCAGTCAGTCTGTCTATCTGTCTGTCTGTCTGTCTCTCTCTCTCTCTCTCTCTCTCTCTCTCTCTCTCTCTCTCTCAACCCTTCAATCTGTTTTCTCTAGTGGCCTAAGGCCGAAGCACAGTAACGCTGTTCGGTGTTCTCTGTGTGTATGCATGCGAATTACAGGGGCACGCGCACACTTGCCCTTGAACAGGGGCTTCCAAAGTGCCTTGTAGGACACATCATATACGCTGCCAAATGTTTACTTCATACTCGATCAGAAAAAATGTACACAGTGACTCTGCAATGACACGAAACACTTACCAATAGACAGACGTTCTAAACAAGCGCACGTGAGTTAGGAACCTTGTCTCAAGGGACAGCAACAAAGCTACACTGTGTCACACTCACATAACAGAATGCACAAAGAAGATGGGCTTGTCGGTTAGTACTGATGGGGTTATCATGATAACACACCATGCCTGTGTGTGTATATGCAGGCAAAACCCCTATGCGTGCGCGCAACTGCACGAACTCATGGATGCGCGTGCACACACACTCACACACACGCGCGCGTATGGACGGATGACAAAATTGATAAAACCTCATACACACGGGACTGGGTGCAAAAAATTTTTTTTTATTTAAGCACATGAGTGCTTATTCATTATTCTCGAAATAACAGAATTTAAAATAAGAGCAAGGACGCTGACATACACACACACGTACGTGCACACATGCACAATCACACGCATACATGCACGCGAGCACACACACACACACACACATATACACACACATACACACACGCACATACGTACGCGCACACACATACATACACACACACGCGCATACACACGTACACACAGACGCACGCGCGCGAGAGAGCGTGCGGTGGGCGCGCAAGCACACACACACATTACCATTCTTATCCTTTCTTTGGAGTATTGTTAAAATGAAACAGGGAAGATAGAGAGGGATGAACAGACAGACAGACAGAGAGACAGGCAGGCAGGCAGGCAGGCAGGCAGACAGACAAAGACTAACTGTGTGTGTGTGACAACGCACAATACCACATTGACATGTCCATGCTGCCTGTATCCCTCTGTTTGCAAAAGTTCTATACAAAAAGACCGACCGTCACATGAAATCCCACTTACAACCAGCGTGCGGGCGCGCACGCGCACACACACACACACACACACACACACACACACACACACACACACACACACACACACACACACACACATATATATATATATATATATATATATATATATATATATATATATATATATATATATTTTATATATATGTGTGTGTGTGTGTGTATATGTATATATATATATATATATGTACATATGTATACACAACACACACATAAACACACGCACCCATGCACACTCGTACGCACGTACACACATACACACATACACACACAATACGCACACTCACACCCACACCCACACCACACACAACACACACACACACAACACACACACACACACACACAAATACACACACACCCACACCCACAACACACACACACACAACACACACACACACACACACACACACACAACAACCCCCCCCCCCAACACACACACACCACACACACAACACACATACACACACACACACAACACACACACACAACACACACAACACTCCCACACCCACACCTACACACACACACACACACACACACACACACACACACACACACACACAGGACAGAAGCACGATGAACAACATCTGTTTAAACACAAAGTTTTCATTCTATTACCAAATCTTCTTTGGTGACAAGAAGAGAACATCTCTCGATCCTCCCCCAGCTGCTACCCTTCATCTGTTTAGCCATCCACACCGTCAGCGTTGAATTTAAAAAAGGAACAAATAAAAGCCTAAAATGAACTGGCCCACAAAAGGAAAAAAAACACACGATTAGACAAGAAAAAAGTTAATGAACCGGATTTTTTTTTCAAGGGACATATATCTATATACTGTACTGTTCTAGCAATCGTTTGTGTGTGTGTTTTTTGTTTGTTTTTTTTATAATTTTTTTATAATTCTTTGTGTGTGTGTATGTGCGTGCGTGCGTGCGTGCGTGCGTGCGTGCGTGCGTGCGTGCGTGCGTGCGTGCGTGTGTGTGTGTGTGTGTGTGTGTGTGTGTGTGTGTGTGTGTGTGTGTGGTGTGTGTGTGTGTGTGTGTGTGTGTGAGGCGTGTGCTTGTTCTACTAGACTAGACTGCTTCATGCGACGAATGACGCTGGGCCTACCAAGATCAAAAGTAAAAATCAGTCCTCATAGATTTTCAGTTAAGCTCCTAACCCCCACCCCCACCCCACCCCGCCCACCTCTAAAAGTCAATCAAGACTATAAACTGAGGCCCCGTGTGCGAACGCACGCAGAACATCTTGTGCACACGTTAAATCCTGTTCCGCTTTTCGTAAGAGTAGGCCACTGTGTACCGGTGGGAACAGATGACAAAATTCACAAAACTGCATACACACGGGGACAGGATGTAAAAAAGCACATGAGTGCTTATTCCAATATCCTCGATATAAAAGATTTTTTTTTCAAATCTCAACGTGAAAAGGATTGATGAAGTAGACGAAAAACTGAAGGAGGGAAACTGGTAGTGTAGAGAATAGGATACAAGGGGAAAGAATATGGGGTGGGTGGAGCAGCAGCGCAGGGCCTTACTGGCTGGTGGTGCCGTGGCAGCCCAGCATTGATAAGCTTCCAGTGGAGTTGTGACCCTGAAGATGCCACAGGACAAGCTTGGTCCTGACTGGAGGAGGAGAAAGATCGTAGAGAGAGGTGTAGGAAGAACAGGACAAGATGTCACAGAAGATGAAGCAGCGGGGATGGGGGGGGGGTGGGGGGTGGAGGGGGGGAGAACAACAACAAAATACAACAACAAAATATGGGGCGGTAAGGGAGAGAGAGACTGTACAATGGAGCGAGAGGGGTGGAGGGTTAGGGGGAGTGGGGCCAAGTCATTGTCTCTTCAACAGAGTTAAATTAAGGTGATGAACTTACACTGACATGAACATTTGTGATCTGGGCATAATTGTTACACTCTGAATGAGAATTATTCCTGTGTGTGACATAAGAGCACACACACACACACACACACACACACACACACACACACACCACCTACATCATCATCATTATCATGCTCGCTGATACGCATAGGTAAACACACATGTGTGCGCGTGCGCGCGCGCACACTCGCATACATACACGCGCGCATGCATGCATGTGTGCACAATGCCGAGCAAGTGATCGCGCAGTACACACGCGTACGAACATTGCCTAAATGAAAATACAAAACAAACATCATAACTCAGTGTAAATGTTCCGAAGCGGTTCAGGTAGCCACCAGTATATATCAACAAGCAGCAGACAAGGTATGGAAGAAAAATGTATGCCAACGCTAATTGACTTTTCATTCAAAACTGGGCTAGCCCTTTGATCTTGTGCATATTGCAGGCAATAAACGCTTGACACTGCATTAACACATGTGCCCCAGTACAAGTTTTTTTTGACACAAAATACAAATGAGGCCAGCACACGAATTGTTTGCATAATAAACAATGGGGAGGGGGGTAACTTTGAAACCCTCGGATAAAAACGCACTTATTTAAAAAAAACACACCTGGTAAAACAAACTTCGAGGGAAATATGAAAGTTTCGTAAGAAATAACATATAATGGAATGGAACCAAAGGTTCTTTTTTGCAAAGCTATCTCTCACCCATAAACCACACAACCACTTGCAGTGACATAAGCTATTGAATAGTAATGATGCATCCTGGAAAATAATGACGTGCACAGCTGTTAACTGCTTTAGAATATTTAACTCATCAACAATTTTTCCTTATGTCTTTTAGAAACTGTATCACTTTGAGACGTGGTTTTTTTTGCGGTTGGAACTAAACAATTAGTGGAACTGATTACAGTTTAGAAATTTGTGATAGTATCGTTGGATGATTATTTTTTTCATTGACTGTTAAACGAAACTGCACTTAACCAGATAATGAAACTCATCTCCTAAATTGCTTCTGCTGCCACGTTGTTCATGAAAGATCTCTTTTCTAAAAACGTTTAAACTGTCTGTAGTCGGATTGAAAAGCTATGGTTTAAGTTTGGAAACGAATAAAAGCTATCAATAAATTACAAAGAAGACACCGAAAGAAACGGAGCTCAGCAATATTGACAGGCAACTAGCCAGACAACAACGTGGCCAGACAAGAAGGTAAACAGACAATCAAACTGTCAAAGTCTTTCGGATGAGACTATAAACCGAGGCCCCGTGTGCGAACGCATGCAGAACATCTTGCGCACACGTTAAAAACTGTTCCGCTTTTCGAAAGAGTAGGCCATTGTGTGCCGGTGGGAACAGATGACACAATTTACAAAACCGCATACACACGGTGACTGGATGTAAAAAAGAACATTAGTGCTTATTCCATTATCCTCGATATAAAAGAATAAATAAATAAATAAATAAAAATACACTGCAAAAGTTGATAGTCAATATGTTTTACAGAATCTCATGGTCATGTGTATGTTGTCAAAGGCATTGGTTTTGCGTATTCAAAAAACAACTCTGTTCTTCAAATTTGTCAGACTATACTGCCGTTGCAATGTTAAGATCTTTAAATCAAAATCGATTTTATTTCTTTTTATAGTGCTGCCTCTTCTTCTACTTCCTTTTCTTCTTCTACTTCCTTTTCTTCTTCTTCTTCTTCTTCTTCTTCTTCTTTTCATGTGTATGGACCACATTATTGTGACTAATAGTGGTCCATTTGCAGAGCTAAGCAGTCTGGATTAAAACAGTTGATGGCTAGTTCAATCAGGAAGAACGAGAATGAAATTTTTAGCAGATTTTTTACTTCTTCTTGCCTTTTATGATTCTGGATATTGTACTACACTATGAAGTGATCATGTAATCTACGGTTCTTTAAAATGTTCTTCTTCAATGAAATCGGCAAAGTTGTCTCACACACTGATATAATTATGATCTCTGAAGTTGTTGAAGACAGCAACCAATTCACCCCACCCCCCTTCTCTCTCTCTCTCTCTCTCTCTCTCTCTCTCTCTCTCTCTCTCTCTCTCTCTCTCTCTCTCTCTCTCTCTCTCTCTCTCTGTAGTGCCGCAAGGTCTTTCTGGCTGGTAAGTCAGGTCAGGTCCAAGATCGCGAAGGCATACCCAGTTTACTGGTTTTACTGTGTTTTTCTATGCTGCTGGAATCACACTGGCATCAGCAACAATGTTGAAGGAATTCTGCTCTTTTCTTTGCAACCTTGTTGTGCCTTGTTCAGGACAGGTCATTCATTGCTGATGGATATTCCGAGATATTTATAATGTATGTTGTGTTCAGTGCAAGTCCAGAAGGGAGGGGCTGTAGGCAATGTGGTTTGTGCTGTAATGTCTGGCAATGCCACTGAGGTTGAAGTTTCAAAATTCATGTGTGCTATGTTGTTTCCATGACGTTCTGGAGAGGTCAAGTCCCATTGCTCCAGCAGGCTGACGTTGCTGGTAGCTGTTGGTTTCTTGACATGTCATTTTGGCAAACGTGAAAATAAACGTCAACCGATTCACTATAGGAAAAGCATTAGCAATAGTAAACTAAACAAAAACAAATGTCATATTCAAACAAAAGGAAATTACGTGTGCGTATGTGTGTGTTGTTGTTGTTGTTGTTGTTGTCTTCGATTTTACGTCTGTTCACTCTCAGTGATATTAGACAACAACAACAAAAATGCGTGGAAGTTGAAGTGGTAGTGGAGGTCCTACTGAAATGTGCACAAGAGAAAAATAGCATAGTGAGTGTGTGTGTGTGTGTGTATGTGTGTGTGTGTGTGTGTGTGTGTGTGTGTGTGTGTGTGTGTGTGTGTGTGTGTGTGTGTGTTGTGTGTGTGTGTGTGTTTGTTACGCGCGTGCGCGTGCGCCTTTTGTGAGAGACAGACAGACAAGACAGAAAATCCGTTTAATCTTTACATGTAACCCTTATGAATGCATAACAGCCTATAGATGATAGGATACTTTTTTTTTGGTTAGTTAATTGGTTTACTTGTATGTTTGGTACTGGTTTTTTGTTTGTTTGTATGCTTCTAATTCTATAACTGGTGAAAAACACTCACAATACTTCAGCAGCGCTGCAAGGAAATTTCTAAAGTGTTCAACATCTTTTCACGCTGAACTTATATCTCAAAACCATTTTTTAAAAACAAACAAAAAAACCCACTCAAGTTTAGAATAATTATGTTCTTATGCTTCTTATTTTGTTCAGTAATCCGTTGTTTTTTTCTCGGATTTTTTAGGCCGGGGGGACGACAAATGTTTGCGAACAACAACCTAAGCGTAATTGAAGTATTTACATTTTTCCTCTGTTCTTTCCTTTCCTTTAGACAGAAAAGATCGTATATCAAGCTGCACACGCTTAAGAAGAAGAAGGAAGAGAAAAAGGAGGAGGAGGAGGAAGAAGAAGAAGAAGAAGAAGAAGAAGAAGAAGAAGAAGAAGAAGAAGAAGAAGAAGAAGAAGAAGAAGAAGAAGAAGAAAGAAGAAAGGAAGGAAGAAAAAGAAGAAGGGGAAGAAAGAGGAGGAGAAACCAAGAAATAAGAGGAAGAAGAAATTATGGAAGAAGAGGAAAAAGATTTTTTTGAAAGAAAAGGGAACATGACGAGAGAAAAAAATAACACGATGCTCCATGAGCTTGCAACCGAGGCCACATACGGGAAAAAAATCCAAGGAAAAAAAAAAAAGAAAAGAAAAACAAAACACTGTAATTCGTTGCAACTGCTAGAACGCGAAACAATACATACCAAAAAAAAGCATTAACTTATTGTATGTACAATGAAAAATGAAGATGTAAAGAAAAAAAAAACAATTGCCACCACAAAAAAATAACCAATTGAATAAAAACACAACAGAAAAACAGCCAAAACATTGCAAAACCACGACAGAAAAGTAAATGAATAAATTAAACTAAATAATATTAAAGTAAAAAAAGAAAAAGAAGTTGAAATAAATATGAAAAAGAAGAGAGAGAAAAAGAAACCAAAAACATGAGTAGGACATATACAACAACAAACACTAGAAGCAAGAAAGTAAATCTACAGAAAAAAAAAAAGACACACAAAAAACAGAGGACTACCACCACCACCCCCACCACCACCACCCTACCCCTTAAAAAAAGAAAACTTACCTGTAACGGAAGCTAAAATCGCCAAAATAACGAAGATCACCATGATGAAAATTGTTTATTATTATTTTGTTTAGTGTTTTTTTTTCTTCCTCTCTCGTCAAAACTTTTACAGCAAATAATCGACCTTTCCACGGCAACTACTTGAGAGAGAAAGAGAGAGAAGAAGAAGAGCGCCGTGTGTGGACAAGATATTTGAAACTTCGAAGGTCGGCGTATGTTTACAGAAAGCAGTCTATCAACTTAGTCAAACGACGGACTAAAACAGCGATATAATGTAAGCCTCGAAAGATCCAAAGAAAAAGAGTGAATCAATTTGGTCTTTCTCTTTCCTCCGTACAAGCTGAAATGACAGCGAGAGAGAGGATCCAGATGACGTCGCAAAGGACATGGGGTGGGGGGGGGGGGGGGGTGACAGAAGAGGGAGGGGGATAAAGAGGGTGTGGTGGTTGGGGGGGTGGGGGGTGAGGGTGGATAAGGGAGAAAGTGAAGCTATAACGAACCGCCCACATGACTGTTGTAGTGGGATACAGTGCAGATGCCATGGTGGGCGGTGTGTGGTGTGTGTGTGTGTGTGTGTGTGTGTGTGTGTGTGTGTGTGTGTGTGTGTGTGTGTGTGTGCGCGCGCGCGGGCGCACGTGTGTGCGTGTGTGTGTGTGTGTATGTATGTGTGTGTGTATGTGTGTGTATGTATGTGTGTATGTGTGTGTGTGTGCGTGTGTGTGTGTGCATGTGTGTGCATGTGTGCGTGCGTGTGTGCATACACGTGTGTTTGTGTGTGTGCGTGCGTGTGAGTGTATGTGTGTGTGCTCGCGCGCGTGTGTGTGGTGCATGCGCGCGCGCGCGCGTGTGTGTGTGTGTGTGTGTGTGTGTGTGTGTGTGTGTGTGTGTGGTGTGTGTGTGTGTGTGCATATGTGTGCGCGTTTGTGCGTGCGTGCGTGTGTGCATACACGCGTGCGGGGGAGGGGGGGGGGGCGCGCTACGTGCCTGCCTACCCGTTCCGCACGCCTGCGTAGTATGTGTATAGTATGAAAGGAGCAGAACAGAGTGGCAAGTGGCTTTGTTTCATGGGTATGGCTTGTTTACCTTGAATTTTCAGCTATTAGTGAATTATCGAAAAGGAAACTCATTTTTTAGCAATGACCCCAGGCCCCACCCCTAACTAAAAGTAAATTTTCTGAAATGTTAGTCATGCAGGGTGCATTCCACATGTCAATCTCTTAATTCCAATCCCAGTAGGCTACGGTCTTCTTTGAAACGGATGAAGGAAGTGGTCTGATGAAATTCAAGAGGACAGGTGTTACAAGAGATGGTATTTCCAGGTTGCACAGCAGTCCTTTTAAAAGCTTTGCGTTTGAAACCAGTAGTGTATCACATCATTTATGTTCTTTGGGAATAGATATCAACATACAGACAGAAACAAACAGGATATGCACATACAGACACAAACGGACAGACAAACACAGACACACAGACACAAACATACACACACATACACTCACATATACGAGCACACCCATACACACACACGCACGCACATACATATACACACACGCGCGCATGCTCGCACGCACACACACACACACACACACACACACCCATATACACACGCGTATGCTCGCACGCATGCAAGCAACTACACACTCGCAGGCACGCAAGCACGCACACACTCGCGCGCGCAGACAGACACATTGCTTATTCAATGTACCATCTGGAAATAAAAATGTGACTTTGACTTTGAGGCACGCACGACGCGTGCAAGTGTGCGCGCGCGCTCGCACACACAAACACACACACGCTCATACAAACACACACACACAACACACACACACACACACACACAACACACACACCATACACACACACTACACACCATAGGCACGCACGCACGCAACATTAGGCGGTTGGGTAATTAAACAGGATATTCAGATTGTATCAGATCTCTCTTTCTCTCCCTCTCTGTCTCTGTCTCTCTCTCTCTCTCTCTCTCTCTCTCTCTCTCTCTCTCTCTGTTCTCTCTCCCCCTCTGTCTCTCTCTCTGTCTCTCTCTCTCCTCTCTCTGTATCTCTGTCTCTGTCTGTCTCTCTCTCTCTCTCTGTCTCTCTGTCTGTCTCTCTCTCTCTCTCTCTCTCTCTCTCTCTCTCTCTCTCTCTCTCTCTCTCTCTCTCTCTCTCTCTCTCTGCAATAAACTGTAGCTAGCCATCTCTGATCAGACTCTCATTGCTCATGGCGTCCAAAAATGAAAATATTCAGAAATAAATGCGCCATTATTTTATTTGTACAGGGCATTTAGATTTCGAAACATAATCTATAGCTCCTGGCAGATGTTTGTGCTCTGTTAAGTAATAATTACCTCTTAATTTGAATTTGAATCATCACGTACATATACCCATTTCAAAAGGAGCTGGCGATTGTACTGAATAGATTATCCGAATCTCTCTCTCTCTCTCTCTCTCTCTCTCTCTCTTCTCTCTCTCTCTCTCTCTCTCTCTCTCTCTCTCTCTCTCTCTCTCGCTTGTTGAAGGTAATAATGATGTGATCCAAATGCAAAAACAGTAAGCAAACACTGCATAAGTTACCTGTGTCATTTTAATCAGATTCATACTAGAGATGTCAGAACTATGAATGCACAGAAAATAAAACTATACAGCTGCTTCTGAGCAAGATTATTAGTGCTCGTTTTTGTCCCAGTATTGTAAGAAACAGAACTGCATTTTCTCTTCTGTTGTAATACTGTAAGTGACTTAGAACACAAATGTATTCTAAAAACGTACAGCTTGTTTTCTTCTGTTACTTTGCTCCAAAGTTAAATGTAAAACTGTAAGTGTGTCCATGATCTTGGAAGGTATTATGCCAACAAAAGCCGCCATGTCATTTTCAAATCCAGTATTGTTTCCTTTGTGTTACTTGTAAGTTCACATCCAAATTTAATGTGCTTATACTTCAGTGCTGCATCCAGTCATACCTGATTACCCATGGAATTGTAACGGGTTATATGGCCTATAAAATTAAATTCTTGAGTCTTGAGTCTTGAGTCTTGAATCTCTCTCTCTCTCTCTCTCCTCCTCTCTCTCTCTCTCTCTCTCTCTCTCTCTCTCTCTGTGAAAGCTTACATAGCGCCTGTGAACCCCCATACTCCTTTGAAGTAGATGCATCTGCAGCGCAGTGTTAACTCCAATGGGAAAATAAAGATGCATCAAAATCCCCTCAAAAATGCATCTGCAGCGCAGTGTTAACTTCAATAGGAAAAATCCCCTCAAATATATGCCCCTGCAGTGCAGTGATAACTTCAATGGGAAAAATTCCCTCAAAGATGCATTTCAACAAAGATTCGAACTCGCAGCCTCAGTTGCTGTCAGACCACGAGTTCGACACTCTAACCACTAGGCTACTCCACCTCTTCCTCCTCCTCTTAATAGGAGTTCAAATCTCGTTCAAGGGGATTTTTCCTCTGGAGTTAACATCAGTGCCGACTCCACTCTCCCCAACAGTCCGGATGAGACGATAAACTGAGGTACCGTGTGCGAACGCACGCAGAATATCTTCCGCTTCTGGGATGAGTAGGCCATTGTGTGCCGGTGGGAACGGATGACAAAATTGACAAAACTGCATACAAACTGGGACCGGACAAAAAAAGCACATGAGTGCTTGTTCCATTATCCTAGAAATAAATTAATAAAAGAAATATAATTGATCTTGAAAATAGTCAATGAAGTTGACTAAAACAAAACAAACCAACAGCAGCAACGACAGCAACGATCGCAGGAACGGTTTTCTGCGTGGAATTTCCAGAAAGTGGGAGCAAAAACGAATCTAAAGAAGCCCTCGCGAGGGACTATCCCTTTGGGAGAAGTCTGCGTTTCTTTAACAGTCGAGTATAGTTTTGCCAGGTTGGGGTGTCAAACCACCGTACAGAATGGGCTCATTAATGACATCTGCTATCGGTGTTATCCACATGGTTGGTGGGAGGGGGTAGGGGGGGGGAGGGACTATGAAAACGCTTAACTATCGCAATACTGCAAAATGAAACGTAAATCAGGAAAAGAGAGTAGAACAGTAGGAACAAATGATAACTATTAACTACTGTTTGTACAAGGAGTTAATGGTGTATGTCGTTAGAATAAGTTTTGGAGAGGAAATGGAATGAAATGTACAATTAAAGCACTCCTGCTCAGCTGAATAAGGTCAATACAATTTAACTGACAGGAGAGACAAGGAAGAGAGAGAGCGGGGAGGCGAGGGGGGGGGGGGGGGGGAATAAGGCAAGAAAGACATAGGCAATCAGGAGGATGGAGGGTGGGCGTACACACACACACTCACACACACACACACACACACACACACACACACACACACACAGTGTTGATATATGAGAACAACGATGAAGAGGATGACAATGACGACACGACGACCACGATGATGATGGGGTTTTGTTCAGAGAACCGACTACATTTCCCACTGTGGCCCATGGCCTAAACACAGCTGTGAACAGAGAAGAGAGAGAGAGAGAAAGTAAGAACAAGAATATTTAGTTTTGAAAAACAGAGAGAGAAAAGAGAGAGAGAGAGAGAGAGAGAGAGAGAGAGAGAGAGAGAGACAGACAGACAGACAGACAGACAGACAGACAGACAGACAGACAGATAACAAACAAACAAACGAACGAACTTTTATTTATTGGGAGTAATATGATAAGGTTGATAGCTTCTTTTTTTTTTTACATATATCTCTCTAGCAATTGGGATGATGATGATGATGATGATGATGATGATGATGATGATGATGATGATGATGATGATGATGATGATGATGATGATGATGATGATGATGATGATGGTGATGATGATGATGATGGTGTGGTGGTGGTGGTGGTGGTGGTGATGATGATGATGATGATGATGATGATGATGATGATGATGATACAGTCATCCAGTGGGTTCCTTCACACTGCAGCATCCATGGCATCGAACAAGCTAACCACTGGCAAAGGCAAAAAGTAGATGCATCAAGAAGAGCAGGAAGTGACGTGTAAGAAGTAAAGACAATGATGAAGGAAAAGTAAAAAAGAAGATGGCTTCAGCAGCACCCTATTTTCAGCAGTAAGGATGACTACTACCTCCTGCCCAGAGAAGACCAAGTGACTATTGTGAGACCGAGGACTGGACACTGCAGACTCAGACATCACATGTTCACCAAGTTCGAGATGGGTGATTCTGAGGCGTGCCCCTGTGGCACTTCTCCCATGACAGTGGAGCACTTCCTCCAGACCTGTCCAACACACCCAAACCTGAGGGCCGATATCTGGCCTACTGACCTGCTGATGAGGGACAAACTCTTTGGATCCCTGGAGGGTTTTCTTGGTACCATGATATTTGTCAGGGCCTCCCTAGTTGCTGTCTGAGGGTTCGACAAAGAAAACGATAATGATAATAATGATTCTCAAAATAATAGCAATAATAATAAAATAACAACAACAATCCTAATGACGACTATGACGGTGATGAAGAAGAAAATGAAGAAGAATATGCTGATCGTGAGGTTGATGATGATGATGACGATGTCAAACAACAATAGTCAAAATAACATCATCATAATAACGAGAAGAAGAAGAAGAAGAAGAAGAAGAAAAAGAAGAAGAAGAAGAAGAAGAAGAAGAAGAAGAAGAAGAAGAAGAAGAAGAAGAAGAAGAAGAAGAAGAAGAAAGCTATCACAGAGAGAGAGAGAGAGAGAGAGAGAGAGAGAGAGAGAGACAGAAAGAGAGAGAGAGAGACAGAGACAGAGAAACAATGACAATGACAAATTATTTTATTTCGAGGATAATGAATAAGCACTCACGTGCTTTTTTACATCCAGTCCCCGCCCTTAGGTATATATATCATAATAAAATTAAAATAAGCCCAATACTTATACACTCACACAGTAAACGGGGAAAAAAATACCCACACACAAAAGAACATAAAAACCACCGAAAAAGAGAGAGAGAGAGAGAGAGAGAGAGAGAGAGAGAGAGAGAGAGAGAGAGAGAGAGAGAGAGAGAGAGAGAGAGAAGAGAGAAGCAACAACAAATAATTAAAGAAAGCAAAACAAAAACAAAACAAAAGACACAGAAACAACCCACCAAAAAATAGCAAAGAAACCAAGAGCAAAGTAAAAGCAAAAACAACAAGGTAAGAGGGGACAACAGTATAATCCCAAAAAAAACCCAACAACTACAAAACAAAACAAAAACAAACAAACAAAAAACCCTCCATAATACTAAGGAGAACAAACCATGAAAATAGTTTTATTTGGCTAACGGGAAGAAACTTCAACAAATTCATTGTACTTTTTTTGGGAAAGCAACAGCAATAGTAAACTACACAAAAACAAATATTATATAAGCATACTTAGGAGATTATGCAAAAGCAATTTACACCCCCATGCACACGTACACGTACACACACACGCACACACGCATGCACACCATGCATCAATGCCAAAATCAAATCTTTATGAATATTATATATTGTCATAGAAAAGGACATCTACACATTGGAATTAAGCCATACATAATCGATACACTCAAAGCAAAATATTGGAGTAAAACGTTCACTAAATCTCAAATACAGTCAACTTACGCAATTACAATTGAAATATTAGATATGAATAACGCATTCAGCAGGATACAAATTGTAAACACGACAATTTAATATATAAGCAAAACAATAAAAGGAGAAATTGAACTCGAAAGATTTATTCACAAAAGGCCATTGGCCCATACATGAAGGGGGGTTGCTGAGCTGCTTAGTATTTTAGTGAGAAAAATGAGGAAGCACACAAAAAATGTTATTGTATAACCACAACCACCACAATAAAAATCAGTTACAAAAAATATGACTTAAGAAACCAAGATATCTCTTATTCTAAAGGCTTTACACAAATATAAAGCAAGACTGTGCACAATCTCAGGGTGACTAGATGCCATGAATAGACAAAATCTAAATAAATTAGGCTACTATACTTTACTGGAATGTAATTCTGTCTAAAATCTTCTAATGCTGGACAGCACAGCACAAAATGAACTTCATCTTCCACTGTTTGCTTACATAGTGGGCATAGAAACCTGAGGTCATCATCATCATGTTCTATATATGTAAATTTATGAATATGTATGTCTGATACACCAAGTCTAAACTTAAACATAATTATTTTCAAATGTATGTCCATATCAAGCTTTAGATAAGGTTTGACATCGCGTGAACCTATAAACTGTCTGTACTTTTGAAATCTGTCACTGTTTTGTATATGACCACTCCACTGCTGCCAACGGCAGTCAATCAATCTTTGCCTGAAAACGTTGATAAACTCTCTACAATTTCCGACACCTTGATTGAGCCAAACAAACCCAAAGCCAAGTTCACATAAACAGGTACGTAGTTGTGAAGCCCAGGTGCTTTTCCCCTTGACATCTAGATCATAAAGCATCTTGTAAGACTTAAAAGGTAACCTGCACAATAAAAGGAGAGAGAGAGAGTACACAGAGGCTGAGTCAGAAAAAGTTCAAAAAGAGAGAGACACAGACAGACAGACAGACAGACACAGACAGACAGGCAGGCAGGCAGGAAGAGACACATACAGAGTGCGACAGACAGACAGACACAGACAGAAACAGAGATTGAGTCAAAAGTTCAAAAATGTATTTCTCCGAACGCAAGGTCTACAAAACTATGAAACAAGGAAGAGTAAGGTGAGGGGGGAAGAGAGCAAACAAACTAATATAATTACCATGAACAGATCTTATAAATGAATTCAACTAGGCTGAAAAAGCAGTCAACATACTCCTGTCACATTACGTTTAAGAGAGAAACAGAGGGTGAAACTCTTCTCGAAAGCAAAAAGCTTGTTTGTATGTTCCCAGTACACTCATTCCACGATCAAATGCTGTCACAAGGAAAGCACAATGAAACTAAACACGGCTAAGTGTATCATTCTGGTGAAGTAAACTTCAAGCTGGACGAAGTCAAACAAAATCAGAACAAAGCAGACTTCATCGTCAGCTGATTCTTAGCACAGTGAACGTCACAGGTCAAGGTGTAGCCATCAGCGCGTAGATTCATTGTTGACATACCAAATGTCGCATACGCAAAAATTTCACCATTGATGAACCTTGGAGCTTTAGCCAAGAAACAAAAATATATATATACCAAATCGATATTTAGTTGCTTTATTTTTAAAAATAAATTGTAATCAATGTAATAAAAGCTTTGATTTCTTCAAAGCATGCATGCTATTAAGAAATGGATTCTGTATATCAAGCTATGATTTGTCACTAAACTGAACTTTTTTTTTAGGGGGGAGGGGGGGGGGGCGTCTGCGATCTAACTGTCACTGTTGATAAATCCGTACAAAACTATCGTTTTTCATATCCTGCTTGAAAGGCCTACCAGGATATATCAATCCACATTTGAGAGACAGACAGACACACAGAGAGAGAGAGAGAGAGAGAGAGAGAGAGAGAGAGAGAGAGAGAGAGAGAGAGAGAGAGAGAGAGAGAGAGAGAGAGAGAATGACAAATTCTTTTATTTCGAGGATAATGAATAAGCACCCATGTTCTTTTTTACATCCAATCCCCGCCCTTAGGGATATCTTCTCTCTTGGTCGTCCATCGATCCGATGATGACTGTCCTCATGTGCTGAGTCTTTGTCTTATGTGGGCACGGAGATGGCTGGTTAAGCCAATCCGTGATAGGCAGACGCGGGTGCAGTGGGGGCAAGGAAACTGTCCGGGGGATTCAGGGTTGGTGGTTGACGCCTTTCTCCTAGCTCGTGCTGCAGTCACGTCATCTCGCCTCTTCTCCTCGAAGTTGTCATGCGCCCGGATGGTTAGGGCGCGCCAGCCTGGTCTGTCCATAGCATACAGCTCCAGCTGTTTGGGAGGGATGTCAGCGTGTTTGATGTTGGACTTCACGCAGTCCTTGAATCTTTTGCGTGGTCTGCCCTGGTTCCGCTTTCCCAAGGTCAGTTCGCCATACATGAGCTGCTTAGGCAGCCTTTGGTCGTCCATCCGGATCACGTGACCAACCCATCGAAGCTGGGCTTTCAGGATCATGGCCTCGATGCTGTCATCCCAGCTCTGTCCAGGACCTCGAGGTTTGTGATCCGGTCTTGCCAGTGGATGTTCATAATTGACCGAAGGCTTCTCATGTGGAACTTCTCCAGCTGCTTCCAGTGTCTTTTGTACACCGTCCATGTCTCGCATCCATAGAGTAGGCTGGTGAGGACGACGGCTCTGTACACCTTGAGCTTGTGGAAAGCTGGATGTTGTGCTGGTTCAAGACACGAGCTCGGAGGCGACCAAGAGCTTGACTGGCCTTGCAGATCCTAGCGTTGATCTCTTTATCCAGGGTGTTATCATTGCTGATGGTACTGCCGAGGTATCTGAAATCATCCACTATCTTTAGCTGGGTGCCCTCAATGGAGATGAGGGGGGAGGGCGGCTGAAGCAGGCGCTGGCTGAAATAGTACCTCTGTCTTGCCGAGGCTGATAGTGAGCCCAAAAAGGCGAGAGGCTTCTGCGAACTTATCTGTGATAAGCTGTAGGTCAGACTCTTTGTGTGCCATGAGAGCACAGTCATCAGCAAAAAGTGCTTCCAGGATGATCTTCTCCACAACCTTGGTCCTGGCGTTCAGTCGGCGGAGGTCAAACAGTGAGCCATCAAGTCTGTATCGCAGGTTACCCAAGGTCTAGGTCCTTGATAGCGTGGTTGAGGACGCAGGTGAAAAAGAAGTTGAAAAGGACTGGGGCCAGCACGCATCCCTGTTTGACGCCGTTACTGATATTGAATGGCTCTGATACTTCTCCACCGAGAGAACCTGCCCAGTCATGTTGTCATGAAACTGGCGTATGAGGTTGATGAACTTGTCTGGGCATCCGAGTTTGGATAGGTGATCCAGAGGGCCTTCCTGTTCACTGTGTCGAAGGCCTTGGTGAGGTCAACGAAGACCACATACAAGTCCATGTTTTGCTCTAGCATTTCTCCTGCACTTGTCGGACGGAGAAGATCATGTCCACAGTGCTGCGGTTTGGGCGAAATCCACACTGTGTTTCCGGCAGGTTTCCTTCGGAAATGTTCTCCGTTAAGCGGTTGAGGAGGATCCGAGCCAATATTTTCCCAGCAATAGAAAGGAGGGAGATGCCCCGGTAATTGCCGCAGTCAGCCTTACTACCCTTGTTCTTAAATAGGGAGATGACAGTGGCATCCCTGAAATCTTTGGGCAGTTCTTCTTCTTCCCAAATGCTGGTGAGGAGGGAGTGGAAAGCTGCAAGGGCCACAGGTCCGGCAGATTTGAACATCTCTGCTGGGATTCCGTCCATTCCGGGTGCTTTGCCTGAGCTGGTCTGTCTTATTGCCCTCAGGTATATGTGATGATAAAATGAATTAAAGCCCATACCAATACGCTCACACAGTATGTGGGGAAAATATCTACACAAAAAGCCCCCACAAAAATCACCGAAAAAGAGAGAGAGAGAGAGAGAGAGAGAGAGAGAGAGAAAAGAAAGAGTGAGGAGAGAGAGGAGAGGACGAGAGAGAGAGAGAGAGAGACAGAGAGAGAGAAAGCAACAAGTAAGAAAGAAAGCAAAACAGAAAACACAGAAACAACCCCAAAAAATAGCAAAGAAACCGAGAGCAAAACAAAAGCGGCAACAACAACAAGGGGAAAGGGGACAACCGAATAATCCCCCCCCCCTTTCAGAAAAACCCAAACCAAAACAAAAGAGAGAGAGAGAGGAGAGAGAGAGAGAGAGGGAGAGAGAGAGAGAGAGAGAGTCAACTGTCCTGCAGTTAAATTTTGCCTCTTAGGTGTATGTCACACTTCATTACAGATGACAAGAGTTGAAACTATATTCTAGCAGTGATCATTCTTTCTGTATACAACACTGAAAAAGTAATGCATGCCGCATTGAACAGTCCACACTGGTAGAAATGAATGGATGTATCATACAAACAATATCAACAATGTGGTGTTTGCATAGTCCTGTACATTAGGAACGAAATGCAACAGTACAGGTGATAGTCATAACTTGGTTTGCAATCTGTGTGTAAATGGACAATACAGGCTGAAGTATTTGTTGTTTTGGAGAGTCCAGCTCTTCGAATATACAGAAAAGAAGAAATTATGCAAACATATGGAAATTACCCATCAAGGGTCAGGCTAACTCAGCTTCTGTCATCTGTGAATGAGCAAACTATTCTTTTTTTTAACTGGCGAAATATGTGTACATATCTTTGAAAAGAATAACAGATACATCCATGTAAATATTTGGTTTACGATAAATGTTCGCTGAATAATGCTTTCAACAAAGACTAATCGGTAAATGACTGATTGATGATACCATTGTATGCTTTCATCCCCATCATAAAAGGCTTTGACCTAATTGAATAAATCATCTCATGTCTGAATCATAGGTCACTAGCTTTTTATGGTAACCTCTTATTATTTCTTTTCAACACGAATCCACAATTGCATGCATGTATCTTTAAGCCTATATGCATACATATTTACAGAAAAAAGGAAGGATGGGTGCGGCAACAAGAGAATGTGTGTGTGTGGGGGGGGGGGGGGGGGGGTTGGGAGGAGAGGGATCAGAGAGGATGCCTGGAGGCGGAGCGAGGTTCAAAGAGCGTTTATGATGCTGTTGTCTGCAGCTGACGCTAGGGGGCGTTTTCCC
>CM054134.1:100133723-100419192 GCA_028751875.1 Rapana venosa
TCAGACTTTTAGTGTTCTGAAAAGAAAGAGGTGCTCTGACCAGCACACTTCAGACTTTATTCTCAATTTTGGATGATTTTTATATATAAAAAATTACCTCTGGAATAATAAAGGAGGGGTCTGGGTGTGAGTATGGCAAAGGTTATGAGAAGAAAATTTAACAACGTTATGGTTTCAGCAACATGGCGCCCAACATGGCGCTGATCAGTCATTAGATATGGTGTGCTAAGCGTCAATGATAAGTGATAGTCGTTATCAGGGGGGTGGCGGTTTTGACCTGTCACAGGGCAGCTGGTTTATTGCAATGAAATGATGGGCTAGGCATTGCTTTTTGTGTCGCTGTTACGGATTTGTAATAGCCAGTCAAAAGCGGGGTGGGGGGGGGGGGGGGGGGGGGGGGGGGGGGGGGGGGGGGGGGGGGGGGGGGGGGGGGGGGTTGTGTGTTGAATGCGTGATCGAGCATTCTGCAGGCTGTGTGGATATGTCTGTTTTCGAGCTGTGCGTTTGTATGCATGTAATATGCATGTGTTAATGTAAATGTGATTGTATATATGTGTGTATGTATGTGTATGTATGTGTATGAATGTATGTATGTATGTAGTATGTATGTATGTATGTATGTAATGTTATGTATTATGTATTTGTATGTATGTATGCATGTATGTATGTTGTTTTATCTTGTAGTGATTTTTTTTTTTCCTCGAATCTAGGACCAAAATTATTTTTATGATCAGAATGAAGTTGTAATTGCTTACCTGCATTTGTTTTTCCTCACTCTTTTGTCTCAGTTATATATATATATATATATATAATATAATATATATATATATATATATATAATATATATATATATATATATATTCTATATATATTATATAAAATGTATGTCTCTCTCTCTCTCTCTCTCTCTCTCTCTAAAAATTTATATATTTATAATATATAATATATTTATATATATATGTGTGTGTCAACGTGTGTGTGTGTGGTGTGTGTGTGTGTGTGGTGTGGTGTTACTACGTTGTGAAACGTATGTATGCGTGCGTGTGTACATATGTGGTGTACGTACACGTAGGAGTATATGTATGTGTGTGTATGTATGTGTGTGTGAGAGGGGGGGGGGGGTGAGTGTGTGTGTGTGTGTAGTGTGTGTCAACGTGTGTGTGTGTGTGAGTCAACGTGTGTGAGATTCAGATTCAGATTCAGATTCAGAATATTTTATTGCCATTTAAGTCATGTAGACTTATTTGACACAACAAAAACATCAACTATAATTATCTATTTTGGCTAAAAGTGATGTACAACTAAAAACATGTTGTATTCTACTTCTCTTTCTCTCTTTTTTCAAAACACTCATACACATATCTGATGATATCTGCTTGATATATATCAACTGTGATTTATGTCACTTAATTTATGTACACAGTTTTTGCGTTCTTTGTCTTTCGTTTTGATTTTAATAACAAATTATTTCTGAGTTCATCATATAAAATGCATTCATCAAGTAAATGAAATTCATCTTCAATTTTGTTACAGTGTCTACATTTTCTGTCCTCTCTGGATATATTTTGGTGTCTCCCTTTCTCTATCATTAAATGTGACAGCTTGTGCGAAAATTTACAATATGTCTTCTTATGAGTTTTGTTTTCATAGTTTACTAAGTATGGTTCCAATCTGTATTCTTTGGTAGCAAAATCATAAAATTTTAGTTTTGCAAACTCTTTCTTTTGGTAGATCCAAAATGTTTTATACATGTCCTCAAGTTTTCTTCTAACAGCATAACTCAACCGATGAACATTAAGAGTGCTTTGGTTCTTCCAGACATGTTTGAATCCAATTGTGTACAGAATATTTTTCACTGTGTTTATCCATTTATCGTATGTATTCTTCTGATACAAATAATCGTATCATCATCATCATCATTAGCCATTACACCCAGCGGTGTGTAGGGCAGCAACAAAGCGCTTCCACTCCTGCCTATTCTGGGCCAACCTAGTCACTGATCCCCAAGAGTGCTGCATGGCCTTCATCTCACTTTCTACAGTTCTTCTCCACGTTGCTTTTGGTCTTCCTTTCTTTCTCCTTCCTTCTGGGGTCCAGTGCAATGCTGTTCTTGCAATTGACTGTGGGTCTCTTCGGAGGATGTGCCCAATCCACTTCCACCGTCGTCTGGTGATGATGGTTCCCATGTCTTCTTGCCTGCATCTCCGTACGGGTCTTCATTGGGAGATCTTCTCTGGCCAAAAGATCCGGAGAATCTTCGCAGGCATATGGTGTGGAAGGATCGAAGTTTGGTAAGATCCCTTCCGTCATCCTCCAGCACTCAAACCGTATAGGAGGTAGACACAACACAGCCTGGTATAGCTTCAGCTTGGTGTTGGTGCTGTACTGAGTTGATCTCCATATTATTAATCTCCCTAAACAATTCCTGGCCTTGCCCAGTCTGTTGTGGATGTCTTCTTTTGTGCCGCCCTCTGGTTTGATGTGCTGCCAAGGTATGTGAACTTGTCTGTCTGGCGCAGGTCAGTTCCATTCACTTTCACAGGGCTGGTGTGTTCACATTGAGCGACATTGTCTCCGTTTTCTTGGTGCTGATACGAAGCCCCACTTGCTGTCCGAATGTTTGGGGGTCGCTGGTTTCTCCTGGATATGTTGGTGTGTGGTGACAGCAGCGCCAGGTCATCCGCAAAGTCAGGTCGTCTAGTGTTGAAAAGGCTCCAGCAAAATCCCCTTGGGTGTCTTCTGTCGTCTTCCTCATCACCCAATCGATGGCCAGATTGAAGAGAATGCTGACATCCCCACATCCTTGTCTTACTCCATCTTGACTTCGAATATATTTTTGCAATGGCCCACAGAGCATCTGAATTTTGTCATAGAAGCTTTTGATAAGGTGTACCAGTTTCGATGGGATCCTAGTGTCGAAGGATACTCCAAAGGCTGTCTCTGTGTATGCTGTCAAATCCCTTTTTCGAAGTCCACAAAGTTAAACATACAGTTGTCTTCCCACTCTGTGCACTGTTTGATGATTTTTCCCTGAGCGGAATACTGGTCTATCATCCTCGTTGCTTCCTGAACCCTGCTTTTTCCTTCCTCAAAGCTCGTCCACAGCGTCTGATATTCTTCTGTGATGCCCCTTGGCCAGTATCTTGCTTGCACAGACAAAAGAGTGTTTCCCCCTCCAGTTGTTGCAGTCGTCAGGGTTCCTTTCTTGGGGATTTTGACTATCACTCCCTTGGTCCAGTCATCAGGTACTTTCTCGTTCTTCCATGCAGCTGTGAACAGTGGTTGCAGTATGTCAGTGTAGTTCAGAAATCTGCTTGAACAGTTCGGCACCAAGGTTGTCCTGGCCTGGTGATTTGCCATTCTTGAGGGTTTGATGGCAGCCACTATCTCTCTTTGTTGGGGGTTGCGTCAATGTCCAAGTTTTTGTAGCTTCTGGGATGTCGGCTGTCTCGTCAGGTGGTGGTGGGTTTGAGAACTTTGGAAGTGTTCACCCATCTTTTCTTGCTTTCTCTGTTGTCAACAGTTTCCCTTGTCTGTCCCTGATTGGTCCCCCAGCGCCCCTCTTAAATTTGTTGCATACTTTTTTGGGTGATTTTGTAGACTCCCCCTTGCCTCCTTGGGCCGCCGCCTCTTCTGCCTCAGCTGCCAGCTGGTCCATGGCTTCTCTCTTGTCACGGGTGCGAGTTTTCTTCATTTTCCCTGTGTCCCTTTCTGTATAACTCTTCCTGCCTCTCTCGACGGGGAGACTTTACTTGCAGAAGTCTCTTCTTGGTCTCTCTCCTTTCTTTGATGGCATTGAGGGCTCTTGTTGGATCCATCATTTTTGGGTCTTCTCTTTTGAGGGCCGATGTTGTCCTTGCTGCTCTCAGTGTACAGTTTACAGATCTGCTTCCCTAAACGTATCTATGTCATGCTGTTCTGTCATGTTCTGCAGGTGTGGAACTGTTCCTCAGAATCGTGATGAATGCAGACTTTACGTTGGTGTCTCTCAATCGCTGGGTATCAAATCGCGCTTGAGTTGTTGGTCTTGCGTTCTTTTAGTTTCATCTGGATGTGTGCTGTCACCCGGTGATGATCGCTCCCGACATCCGCACTTCGCTTGGTTCTCACATCCAGGGAGATCGTCTCCACTTACCATTGATCATAGATGGTCAATCCTGATTCATATCTCTCCATTCGGCGACGCCCAAGTCAGTTGTGGAAATTTCCCCGGTGCGTGAATAGGGTCCCCTCCCACACTAAGTTGTTCATGGCGCAGAAACTCCACAATCTCTCCCCGTTGTCATTTCTTTTTCCCCACCCGTGTTTTCCAGACTCTCTCATAGTCGGTGTTTTCACTTCCGACCTGGCATTTAGGTCCCCCCTGATGACGATGAGGTCATGGCGTGGGGCTTTCTCTGTCCTGTCTGCAGCTGGTGGTAAAAGTCATCTTTGCTCTCATTGCTGCTGTTGTTTTGGTTGGGGCGTAGCACTGGATGATGGTGATGTTGATGTGTTTTCCCTTCAGTCTCGCACTCATTAGTCTGCGTTATGGGCTTCCACTCCATAAGGCATCGCTCCAAAGCCTTTCTTGAGGAGATGGCAACCCCTCGTGGTGCTGGTCGTCATTTTCTCCCCGAGTAGAGGACGGTTTTCTCCGGTGGTGGTTCTCACTCTCCCAGATCCAGTCCATCTACTCTCGCTTACTCCTAGGACATGGAGGTTGAATCTTCTCAAACTCTAATGTTACCTGTGCCAGCTTGCCCGTCTCATACATCTCCTCACGTTCCAATGTCCTAGTCTGATCTTGGTTTTGGTGGTGTTCAGGGCTTCCCCTTATCCTGCTGGTAGCTTCCTCTCGGATTTGGCTGTCAGCATTCATACGAGTCTCACTGGACCCGGGAGGTCCTTCGCACGCAAAAGTATAAGTATTCTTTGTTGCTGTTTCTGTAACTGCTCTTTTTTTTACGGGACAGGGTTGTTAGCCCTGTGCCCAACCCCCAACCTGGAGGAAGGGTGGAAAGCCCTGTGCCCAACCCCCAACCTGGAGGAAGGGTTCCACCTTAGTCGCCTCTTACGACATGCCTGGTTGGAGGGCAGGGATCCTATTCTTGCAATGCTCTAAAATAATCGTATACTATTCTAATATAAGAGTCTGGTTTTGATTCTGTCAAATGAATCCAAAAGGATATTATCTGGCATATGATTTTAAGGGTCAGTGGAAATCTCCCTAAATCACCCAAAGTGGGTAGTACTAATGCTTTTTTATGAACTCCTATCATTTGTTTACAAAATTTTACATGAAATTCTCATACAAAAAATGATTGGATAAGCATGCCTTGAACAGTTTTTTCAATATGAAATTCTGTATCCCCATTAAAAAAAAAAGAAAACCAAACCCTTTTGCTCCATAGGTTAAAACAGGGGGTTTTCAGTGAGCGAATAAAACGCATTATTATAGTAGTCTTTAAATTTTGTCCATGAATTGCCCTTTTAAAGGAGTATATTGCTTTGTTGCTTTGTTTTACTAAATGTTCTTGTGTTGCTTGAAATTTCCCGTTCTGATGAAAAACGACACCTAGATATTTATAAGTTTCTACTGTTTCAATTACATGCTCTCCACATTTAAAATGAATTGGAATTTTAGGAGGTGATCTCGTAAAGACTATTACCTTTGTTTTTGTTTTGTTTATCTTTAAACCCCAATTAGAACAGTATTCTTGCAGTTTGTTCAGTTTAGTTTGAAGACCTATCTTGGTTGTTGATAGCAATGCCAGGTCATCAGCATAGAGTAAACAAGGAATTCTGTCTTTTGCGGTTATATATGGCGAATCTTTCTCATCAGTATATTGAACTATATCATTGACATATACATTAAATAATGTAGAACTTAATGTATTTCCCTGATGTACCCCTTTTCTGACTATGATTTCATCTGTGTGTTTGCCTCGTATTTTGTAAATATTGTTGCATTGGAATACATGTTTTTAATGATATTAAAAGTTTTGCCTGTTATTCCTATTTCGTTTAACTTTATAAGAAGACCCTCGTGCCACACATTATCAAACGCTTTCTGAAAATCTACAAAGCAGCAATAAAGTCTTTTAGTTTTTACTTTCAGTACACTATCTATTAAAATTGTTAAGTAGGAAGATATGGTCCGTTGTTCTGCATGCTTTTCTGAAACCAGCTTGTTCTCTAACAATACTATTGTTATTTTCTAAATATTCAGAAATTCTATGGTTCAGTATTTGACAAAAAAGTTTTCCAATAGTGTTTGTCAACGTTATTCCTCTGTAGTTTTCTGGGTTGTATATGCATCCGTTTTTATTGATTGGGACATTCACTCCTACTTTCCAGTCACAGGGATATATACCCGTTTCTAATACTAAATTGAAAATATTCCGCATTATCTCTATAACATTAGATGAAACTGATTTGATCATTTCGTTTGTGATTCCATCTTTTCCAGGCGATTTGTTATTTTTCAGCTTTTTGATTGTTTTTGTAATTTCCTCTGTTGTAATTTGCTTATCTAGCAGTGGGTTATTAGATACTTTTAAGTCATTAAATCTGCTTAGTACTTGCTTTTTGTGGTCTGGATCTATTTGCGGTTCTTTACCAATAAGTGTTTTTAAGTGTTCAGTCCATTTACTGCTACTAATATGATTATGATGTTTTAATCCATCATCTTCACTTTCTTTTAATTTTTGTAAAGTTTTCCACAATATACTCGGATCTTCGTCAATGGCATCATGTAGCTGTGATACCAGTGAATTTTTGAAGATTTTCTTTTTCTTTTTTATTAAAGTATTATATTGTTTTCTTTTCATAAAGTATTTTTCTCGAAGTTCAGGTTTATACGGGGTTCTATTTATTGCATTTAGTAGAGACTTTACTTCTTTTCTTGTACTGTTACATTCCGAATCAAACCATTTTTTATTGTGTTTAATTCTTCTTACCGGTTTTGACTTTCTGGTCCTCAAGCTTAATTGTGCCACTTTGAGAAAGATATCAGACAGTTGTCTGGAATGTTCATTTACTACGTTTGTGGAATCAGGCTGCTTTGTACTTTGTTTTATTTGTTTTAATACTATATTTGTTTCAGTTTTTATTTGTGTTATGTGTGATTGTATTGCTGGTAGTAGAAGTGCCTTTTCAAATTGTCCTTTGGAATTTGTATCCCATACAAAACGTGTTTGTTGTGGTGAATCTTTAGTAATATACTCTGCTTGTGTGTCTCTTACTATTTTTATAGACCTCTGCAAACGTGTTTTGTCTATATCTGGTATATCTATATCTAATTCTAGTGGACAATGATCAGAGTATTCCATTAAATCTCTAACTTTCATGTTTCACCTCTTTCATAAATGATTTTGAACAAATGAAATAATCCACAACACTAGAACCTTGAGGTTGAAAGCATGTAAATCTACCCTGTAAATCTCCTAATGTTCGGCCAATTAATATATATAATTGATTGTCTGTACAAATATTAACTAAAAGTCTTCCATATTTTTGTACAATTCTATCCATTGAGCACCTTTGATAACATTGGTCATATTCATTTTCTTCAGGTAAACTGTAGTAACTTGGTTCTGGATCTATTTCTATAAAGTCAGTCAGTCTTCCTGATCGCGCATTTAGATCTCCGCACAGTATCTGACCTCTTTCAGACAAACTTTCTATGTCTTGTTCTAAATTTTCCCATATTTTCTGTGTATGAACTTTTCCAAAAGAAGAAAATTCGGGTGGAATATATGCACATCCTATAAAAATATTCTTGTTTGATGATCTTAATGAGTTTTCCTGTATCATTTGCATCCACACAATATCTGAACTATTTTGTGGTAAAAATTTTATACTTTTTCGATAATCTTCCTTAATGAAAACTGAAATACCTCCTGAAGCACTGACAGATCTATTTCTTTTTGGTCTGCAGTAGTGCACTGACATATATCCTGGTAGAGTTACATCTTCTACAGATTTTTTATCTAAATGTGTTTCTTGTAAAATTATTACATCGTATAATATCAACATGTCTTTTATGTGTACGTCATTTAGTTTGTTTACATTAATTCCATCCACTTTTCCATAGATACTTCTAATATTCCACGATAATATTTTCATGTTTTACTCATTTGTTAAATATCATTGTGAACACAGAGATCTTTTCAATGTGGTAAACAAACCATGTGCATATCATTGTAATGAATTGTAGTTGTTTCTTTTCCGTTATAATATCTCTAACTATAGAAATGCTTTCCATTCTTATCATTGTTTAACTGTCTACGATAGGAAAACAACAACGGCAACAAATTATATAATCATTAAAATTTACATAATCAAGAGATCAATTTTACCTTAAGAGTGTATTCATATTTTAACTATTAATTAAAGAACTTGACAAACCTATCCATTGTATCCGAAAAAACAAAATTAGATAGATATATTAAATGATAACATGTGTTCAAAAGACTAACTGGGACAGACTTTCTTTGGGTTAATATCATTGTAAGAGACTGGTGTGTGTGTGTGTGTGTGTATGTACAAACCTTTGTCTCTCAGCCCCTCCGTCTTTTTGTGTATCCATCTGTGTGTTTATGCGTCTGTGTACGCGCACACAGCAAGTCTCCTAATACACGTTTCCATATGTGTAGGTAGGTAGGTAGGTAGGTAGGTAGGATGGCTATGCAGGTAAGTAGGAGGGGAGGAGTGTAAGTACAACAGCTGTCCGCATTTCACCACTACACTACTCTGTCGCATGACAGATAATATATGACTTACTTTGCCTGAGTCTCACAGCTGCTGTTGCAAGGATTAAAAGCCCAGGAGGGGCTCAACACACACACACACACACACACACACATACACACACACATACACACACACAAACACACACACACACACATACACACACACATACACACACACACACACACAACACAACACACACACACACACACACCACACACACACACACAACACACACACACACACACACACACACACACACACACGTCCACACACACACACACACAACACACACACACACACACACACACAGAATGAGAGAGCGCCCAGGTGTGTGTGTGTGTGTGTGTGTGTGTGTGTGTGTGTGTGTGTGTGTGTGTGTGTGTGTGTGTGGTGTGCGCGCGCGCGCGCGCGTGTGTGTGTGGTTGTGTGTGTGTGTGTGTGTGTGTGTGTGTGTGTGTGTGTGTGGTGTGTGGTGTGTGTGTGTGTGTGTGTTGTGTGTGTGTGTGTGTGTGTGTGTGTGTGTGTGTGTGGTGGGGTGTGTGTGTGTGTGTGTGTGTGTGTGTTGTGTGTGTGGTGGTGTCGTGTGGTGTGTGTGTGTGTGTGTGTGTGTGTGTGTGGTGTGTTGTTGTGTGTGTGTGTGTGTGTGTGTGGTGTGTGTGTGTATGTGTGTGTGTGTGTGTGTGGCATGTGTGTGTGTGAACGTGTGTGTGTGTATGTGTGTGTGGTGCGGGATGTGTGTGTGAACTGTGTGTTGTGTGTTTTGTGTGTGTGTGTGTGTGTGTGTGTGTGTGTGTGTGTGTGTGTGTGTGTGTGTGTGTTGTGTTGTGTGTGTGTGTGTGTGTGTGTGGTGTGTGTGGTGTGTGTGGGGTGTGTGTGTGTGTGTGTGTGTGTGTGTGTGTGTGTGTGTGTGTGTGTTGTGTGTGTGTGTGTGTGTGAGTTGTGGTGTTTGTGTAACGTAGTTCGTGTCAGATTCGTGTGTGTGTGGGGGGGGGGGGGGGGGGCGCGTGCGCACGGGCGCGCGTGTGTGTGTATGAGAGCCGCATCAAAATTAATAAGAGCAAAACATGCCAGTACGAAACAACAGCATTAAGAAGAAACAATCAACTCAAAGGGTTACACAATCTGTTCATTTATAAAACTACGAATCAAGAATTACAATGACAATAAAAACGAGGGAGAGATCAGAGAATGACCGACCAACCGAGCGACAGACAGACAGACAGACAGACCGACCGACAGACAGCGAGAGATAGAAACACAAACGGAGGAGAAGGATTGTTCAGAAAAAGTCGAACCACCATAAAGGTGCATGATTATATATAACGAAAGACCAGAGGGTGAGGCAGGGGGCAGGGGAACGGAAAAGATAAGAGGGGGGGGGGGGGGGGGGGTAGTTCATTTACGACAGCTTGGACATGGGTGTGTTTGTTCTACATTTCGACTTCAATTCAATTACAGTATCTTCCCATGTTGGTCAATAAAACGATAGAAAACTTAGACTAAAGGTAAATACGGCGAGAGGGTCTTTTTTCCCCCAGTTTCTGTGTGCATGGTTTACTACCAAAACTTCCTCACCGCGTAGCTGAGAGAGAATATATAAACAGCATCTTCGTAGTTCACAAGAAGGGGGGGAAATGGGGAAGGGAAAAGAGAGACAGGATCAATATTCGTCTGTCACGGTCGCGGCAATCCTTTGCGGATCAGTATAACTCCGATCTAAACTGCCGTATATTGTTCCAATCCAATCCTGTTGTTTATAGCGGGGTGGTTGTTTTTTTACCTGTACACTACATGACCAAGTCAGTGCAGTGCCTCAAAGAGTCAATTAAGAATTAAGAAAAGAAGAGGTTCACTAAGTATACAAATATGTATGTTTAGTCCTGTAGGTGTGCGTACGCGCCCACACGTACACAATGTACAAGCGAATGCATACGTTTGTACAATAATGCTATGAAAGTAATGAGTCTGTCTGTATACAGGCCGGTGGCGCATCTAAAAATATGAACTCATCAGTCTACCATTCAAAGGCGCTATTTTTCATTGTGTTGGAAGTGACATGTCAGCAACAGATGGACGGTAAAATGAAAGCTGCATTATTCAGACCATCTCGGTAAGAATGGACCACCACACTAGCGCTTTGAAACGGAGGGGAAAAGTTAATAATTTGCGGCTATTAAGGGTTCTCTGTCTCTCTGTGTCTCTGTTGCTCTCTGTGTGTCTTCTTTTGTCTCTCCTTCTGTGTGTGTGTGTGTGTGTGTGTGTGTGTGTGTGTGTGTGTGTGTTACTTTTATTTACTTTTATTTTATTCTTTTATTTCGAGGATAATGGAATAAGCACTCATGTGTGTGTGTGTGTGTTGTGTGTTGTTGTGTTTGTGTGTGTGTGTGTGTGTGCCATTGTTCTCTGTGTCTGTCTCTGTCTCTCTCTTTCACACATGCACATACATATACACACACGCGCGCGCGCGTGCAGCACCGACACTGTCAGACAAGCCGACAGAGGACAGTAACAGCAACAGGAAAAACAGACAACACTAATCAAAGCGTGTCCATACAATCCACAGATCTGCCAACGGCAGGTGAGTTATGCTCCTGCAGCTCGCAAGGCTGCGTGTCTGTTGGTCTTTGATGCCTGAACCCTGAGGATGAGGGCTGGGGGCAAGGGAGTGGGGGGGAATAAAACGTGATTACTATTGAAAGACAGAAGAAGCTGCAGGAAGCAAACAACCAAGGCTATCAACTGGGTGTCCAGTTTATAAACCACTCAATTCTTCTCTCCCGTCTCCAAAATACATTCGGTATCAAAGGCACAGCCATCACCTGGTTCAGTTCATACCTTACAGGCCGATTCTACACAGTTGCAGTAAACAAGATTCAATCAACACCTGCAAAACTGGAATGTGGAATCCCACAGGGATCAGTTCTCGGCCCTGTTCTTTTCACTCTCTACACTGCTCCACTTTCACATATAATAAATCGTCATCAGATCAACCATCATTTTTATGCAGATTACTCTCAGATTCTTAGCAGTGATACTCCTGAAAATCTGCCTTCTCTCATAACAAAAATGTCCTACTGCCTTCAAGATATCCAAAATTGGATGATACAGAACAAGCTACAGTTAAAAGCAGATTAAACCGAAGCCATGTTTGTAAGGACCAAACACAAACTCTCTTCCATCACAACAGCTTCAATAGAATTCGGCAATACGTTTGTCCCTCTATCCACTGCTGTGAAATATCTAGGGGTCATTATTGACAACACACTCTCCATGCAAAAATTCCTCACCCAAACCTGTCAATCGTGCTACTATCAATTACGGGGCATCAGTGCAGTTCGAAAGTACCTGTCTACTGATGCAACATCCAAACTAGTCACGTCTCTCATTCTCCCATGTTTGGACTATTGCAATTCTCTTCTGGCTGGTCTCCCAGCTTCATATATCCACTCCCTTCAACGTATACAAAACTCTGCCGCTCGACTAGTCCTCAGAAAGAAAAAATCTGAGCACATTACTCCTCTCTCGCGATCTCTCCACTGGTTGCCTGTGGCACAGAGAGTAAACTATAAGATCTGTATCCTTTAAAATAGCACCTTCCTACCTCTGTGAATGTCTTCACCTGTACACTCCTTCTCGTTCCCTCCGCTCTGCTGCAGACACTTTGTGCTTAAGAATACCTAGATTCAACCACTCCACCGTTGGCCGTTGCTCTTTCTCTGTTTCTGGTCCATCGATCTGGAATGACCTCCCTCTCCCCCTTCGCCAAAAGCCTTCTTATGAAGCTTTTAAATCCGGCCTCAAGACACATTTATTTCAAACCTAAGATTCTCCCCTTTTGTTTCATCTCATTCTTGTCCCTGCCCTCAAGAGCCCAAACCCCATCACCCTGCCTGAGTGTGTAACCTTTATGTGTACGTGTGTGTGCGTGTGTGTGCGTGCCTGCGTGTGTGTGTATACATTTGAATTTGTAAAAAAAAAACTATTAATTGTAACTAGCTGCATGTGAATGAGTGGGATAAACGAAAGCGCTATGATTTGGGGTTTTTTCAAGATATGGGGCTATATAAATTCCATGAATTATTATTATTATTATTATTATTATTATTTTGCCTGCAACAACTGTGTCAGAGACTGCCATGCACAGTCGGGTCTGTTGAGTCACTTCAGATGTGTTGCTCCAAACAGGACTGGTGTGGCCAAAGAAGGCGCAGCTATTGTCTCTCGAGACAGAAGGAGCCAACTACTACTACTTCTGCTGCTGCTGCTGTTACTACTGCTGCTGCTGCTGCTGTGACTACTAGGCTATACTTCTACTACTACTACTGCTGCTGCTGCTACTGCTGCTGCTGCTGCTGCTGTGACTACTAGGCTATACTTCTACTACTACTACTGCTGCTGCTGCTGCTGCTGCTACTGCTGCTACTGCTGCTGCTGCGACTACTAGGCTATACTTCTACTACTACTGCTGCTGCTGCTGCTACTATTACTGCTGCTGCTGCTGCTGCTGCTGCTGCTGCTGCTGCTGCTGCTGCTGCTGCTGCTGCTGCTGCTACTACTATACTTCTACTATTACTACTACTACTGATGATGATGATGATGATGATGATGATGATGATGATGATGATGATGATGATGATGATGATGATGATACTACTGCTGCTGCTACTACTACTACCACTACTACTACTACTACTACTACTACTACTACTATACTACTGCTGCTGCTACTACCACTACTCTCCAACTGCTACTGCTGCTACTGCTACTGCTGCTACTACTACTATTATACTACTACTACTATACTACTACTACTGCTGGTGGTGGTGGTGGTGGTGGTGGTGGTGGTGGTGGTGGTGGTGGTGGTGGTGGTGGTACAGCGTCATACTTCTGGTCATGTGGTAATTGAGGGCACGAAATCCAGTCTCCGCTGCTGTGTCCTTCAAAGGGACTGTTACCTGGACTTAATACCGGTGCTGACTCCACTCTCCTGTAAGCTGACATCATAAAACCGAGATCCTGTGTCTGAATGCATGCAAAACATCTTCCACCCATGCTAAAACCCTATTCACTTTTCGCAGAGGAGTAAGCAAACTATGACGGATGGAGTGAATGATGGGACCATATTCAGCAGGTACTCTGGTACCTGAAGATGAATGGACTCGGTCAGGTTCAACTTGCCCACGACACAGTTGTTTGTGCAGCTATGGAAATTGATGCTAGGGTGCATGAATGGTTTGTTGTTGTTTTTGTAACAATTTTTATAGAAATAAAATGGACATAACTTTTTCAGGATTGAGCGCCAAAGAAAAACAATATAAAAAATAATTAAAAGATTGTACATAATCAAAAGTAAGATTTGGACACATTTTGAGTTGGTGTTCTTGTTCTGGACAAAATTATCTCTCTCCTCTCTACGTTCTCTTATTGGGTGGGATGCATAGTGCTTGATCTTCTCCTGTGCGCGTCTACAACTCTGCATGAGGTCTGCCTGCCAGTCTCAGCCAACACACTCCGACTTCAGAGCAGCTCTTTTTTTTTACAGGATGCATGCTGGGCATGTTTGTGCTTCCATAACCCACCAAACTTTGACACGGATCTATAACGTGCATACTTAACCTTCTGCATGTATATATATATATACAAAATTTCAGTGAAAGCACTGACAGGTCTACACTTGAAGTTCATTTCTCTGATATATTTACACACACACGCGGCGCGCGCCACACACACACACACACACACACACACACACACACACACACACACACCCCTCTCTCTCACACACGCCCACAATTTCACTCATATACTCACACTCATTCACACACACCCCACTCACAACACAACACACACACACACACACATACGCACGCACGCACATACACACACACTCATACATGCACACACATACATGCACGGACGTATACACACTCTCATACACACACTCACACACACACATGCACGCGCACACACACACACGCGCACGCACGCGCGCACGCACACGCAACGCACGCACACACACACACACACACACACACACACACACACACACACACACACACACACACACGTAATCGTCTGATACCACTTTTTGGTGGAAGGACGTTAAACTGAAGAACTAACTTGAAGTTGACCTGAGAGATTGTAAAATACCCACCCTTAATTAAACCACACACGGTTTCCCAGATCCGAACCCACAACTTAATGAACGCATGGGACTGAAGTCAGCTGGTCTTAACCACTTGGCTATAGCGTCCGTCAGAAAGATTCCAGTTCTGTAGGTTTTTGCCATAAAATGCACCTATTGTCAAATGCATGTGTGATGTCGGTAGTTCTCTTCAATCTGGCCATTGATTGGGTGATGAGGAAGACGACAGAAGACACCCCAAGAGGGATTCGCTGGAGCCTGTTCTCAACACTAGACGACCTTGACTTTGCGGATGACCTGGCGCTGCTGTCACACACACACCAACATATCCAGGAGAAGACCAGCAGACTCCATACATTCGGACAGCAAGTTGGGCTTCGTATTAGCACCAAGAAAACACAGACAATGTCGCACAATGTGAACACACCAGCCCCTGTGAAAGTGAATGGAACTGACCTGCGCCAGACAGACAAGTTCACATACCTTGGCAGCAGCATCAAACCAGAGGGCGGCTCAAAAGAAGACACCCACAACAGACTGGGCAAGGCCAGGAGTGTGTTTTAGGGAGATTAACAATATCTGGAGATCAACTCAGTACAGCACCAACACCAAGCTGAAGCTATACCAGAGCTGTGTTGTATCTACGCTCCTGTACGGTTCTGAGTGCTGGAGGATGACGGAAGCGGATCTTACCAAACTTCGATCCTTTCACACCATATGCCTGCGAAGAATTCTCCGGATCTTTTGGCCAGAGAAGATCTCCAATGAAGACCTACTACGGAGGTGCAGGCAGGAAGACATGGGAACCATCATCACCAGACGACGGTGGAAGTGGATTGGGCACATCCTCCGAAGAGACCCACAGTCAATCACAAGAACAGCATTGCACTGGACCCCAGAAGGAAGGAGAAAGAAAGGAAGACCAAAAGCAATGTGGAGGAGGACTGTAGAAAGTGAGATGAAGGCCATGCAGCACTCTTGGGGATCAGTGACTAGGTTAGCCCAGGATAGGCAGGAATGGAAGCGCTTTGTTGCTGCCCTACAAACCACTGGGTGTAATGGTTAATGATGATGATGATGATGATGATGATGATGATGATGATGATGATGATGATGATGATGATGATGATGATGATTGTCAAATGATCTACATCAAGCATAGGCCTCACTGAAACTGAGCATTAGATCGAACAATGACTCTTGATATTCTTTTGGCTGTGTTGTGTTATTCTAGACAGATTCGTAGTTTTGCAATAAGATGCGACCATTGTGAATCAAACATAAGCCTAGTTAATACAAACATCATATGGAGTGATGACTGTGCAACAGTTGTTGAAAACAGGCTGCATTGCCCCATCTGTGTGCAATGAATGCCAGCTACACAGAAGTGATGGTTAATAAGGAAAACATTAATGACAAGGCACCGCTATGTTAGTGCTGTTATTCTCACATTTCAAGCAATATTAATCGTTGTTTATTATGGCTGGCAGGTCTGCTGACAGACAGACAGGTGGGAAGACAGGCAAGCAGACAGACTCATGCAGACAGGTAAAAAAAATAGACACTCAGGCAGACAGGTAAACAAACAGACACTCAGGCAGACAGGTCAACAAACAGACACGCAGGCAAACAAGTAAACAAACAGACACTCAGGTAGACAGATAAACAGACACTCAGGTAGACAGGTAAACAGACACTCAGGCAGACAAGTAAACAACCAGACAGTGAACATCGACAGTTGGCTGACAGAGTAACCTAATTGTTTTAGATGAAAGTTATGCGCATGTATGCATAAGTATGTGTGTGTGTACGTGTATAAATGGTACATAGCTTGCACATGGGAGTGTATGTGAGTGAAAATGGGGGTGGCTGAGCTGTTTATGACCATAAAAGTGTCTGTATGAACGTGCCTGTAACTTAAAAGGTGAAGTGAAAGATGAACTGTACTAAAGTCCTCATGGCCGAGGTCCTGTGTGCGAACGCACGCAGAACATCTTGCACACTCGTTAAAACCTGTTCCGCTTTTCGGAAGAGTAGGCCATTGTGTGCCGGTGGGAACGGATGAAAAACATTTACAAAACTGCATAGACACAGGGACTGGATTTTTTTTAAAGCGCATGAGTGCTTATTCTATTATTCTCGAAATAAAAGATAGAATGAAAATGAATAAAACGAGTGAACTGGCAAAGTATCTTCAGACTTTGGAAAACTGAAACTGAAGGCCTACTGCCAACAAACCAACCGTGTACCCACCACTGACAAACCCAGCACATGTCAGCGATCCTGTACCTGTGACCAAGCCTGACTTATCAGTAAAATAATGGAACGGCTCATTGGGGCGGCCCCGACCACAGCTATTGAGAAGATCCTCTGTGTAGCCCAGCCCATAATTACCGCGCTAAGAAGCCATTCATCAGTCTTGTTTCGTCTAAATTAGCGGTTCCATCTCCGCGCTGACTCTGCGTCACCGTAAAGAGGCTTTGCTGGACATGTAACGAGCTGAATCCGATCAGTGGGGGGATTTTCCCAGTAATGTCAATATCATGGTCTCTGAATACAAAGGCTGTTATGCATAATAATTATGTGGTCTTTCTGATCCTACCCAGAACCTTCTTTTCTATCGTTCGAACTTAAACACATGTATTCTCGCGCCCTGTATGTGCTTGCACATGCACGCGCACGCACGAGCACACACACACACACTCGCGCGCGCGCGCGCCTAATCTCTCTCTCTCTCTCTCTCTCTCTCTCTCTCTCACACACACACACACACACACACACACACACGCACGCACGCACTATTATCTCAATAAACAGAGACATTCATGTGGGCGACAAGCCATACGTCAGAACAATAAACAGAAAACATCCATCACAGAAAGTAATAAAATTCAATCTTAAAATTTCCACACACCAACGCACACACACTATATACACACACACACACACAACACACCACACACACACACACACACACACATACGTGTGCGCGCGCGCGCACGCATACACACACATACAGAGCACACAAATGCACACACAAATTGCATATACACATTCAAAACGCAACGACACACCTATCACACAAGCATACACACAGATACTGGCTCGCATGTGTGCGCGCACGTGCACTTGTGCAGCGGAAAAAAAAAGTGTCTTGAGTTCTTACCAACAAAAATTAATTGTTTATTCTTACTTTCTGACGAGCTATGTCTCAACAACACACTATATCACAGTTGTTGTGACATAGCCTGTCAGAACAATGTTTGTATTTCTTTCGCAATATGCAAATATACGTGCTTAGATTGACCCCCCCCCCCCCTCCTCTCTCTCTCTCTCTCTCTCTCTCTGTTGTGGTTGTTGTAGTAGGTGTGGGGGGTGGGGGGATCCTTGTTTTGTTGATATTCCCTAATCAAGGCAAGGGCTGGATGGAAAAAATGTGAATGCTTATTCTGTTACCCTTGGAAAATAAAGAAATAAAGATTCACTCATTTATTCATCCATTCATTCATTTTCTCTCTCTCTCTCTCTCGAACTGAACGGGTGTGCTGTTAGTGAGCTGCTGCAAATTTTTGCATTTTAGCTTCAAAATGTCAGTTACTGGCCTTCCAGCAACTGTAATAACAACTTTAAACGCCCTGCTGATCGACAACGTCCTATGAGTTGGAAAGTCGCTGGGGAGAGCAGCAGCCTTGTGTTCCTCTTGCGAATGAAGCCAGCTGACAAGTCAGTGTCAACAGAAATGGCGGATGGGTGCTGAACTGTAACTCCAGTTCAGTACTATTGCAAGAAACCCCCATGTCAAATCCGTTGGGACCTCCAAAGAAGCAGACAACACCAAGAAAGACAGGCAAGTCGCCAATGTGACAATGACAGTGTCTTGGAAGAGCCGGTCTTGTGTAACATTGACTCCCTGCTCGATGTAGAAACAGAAAAAAAAAAAACCAGTATATACACAGAGCTGTGTGTCAGCAGTGCAGTGAATGCCTCGGCCACACCAGATTCACTTGATCTACTGTGTGATCCAGCAACAGACAGCAAGATCGGTGTGTCTTCTGAGGTGTCTGATGTGCAGGAAGAGCTGACAGTTGGCTACACAGTGGATGACTCTGATACTGGTATTGTGAAACAGTATGTGTCTACTCTAACTGACAAACGTGCAGCGTTGATTAGGGACAGCAAGAGAAATACACAAAGGTTGTGGTACATAGTTCAGGCATCAAAACATTGTGATGTGTGAATCAGATGACATCACCCTGGAATACTCTTGGAATGGAGATCCTGGCGAGGAATCTAAGTGTGTGTTCTGGTACATCAAGCAAGAAGAGAAAAACATGTTGCCAGAAGAACGTGTCAGGCTTGCAGGGAAGCAGTGTCCTAACACACAACACACAGAGACAGTGGGGTGTGCTGAGCGGGAATTACATCATCTTCGGGACCTGATCTGGTTTTACATGGGCTGACTTCGCTGGCTGCAGATGGAAAAGGAAAGGCTGTTTTGAAATTGAGACACTTGAGAGGGGACGGGATAGCTCAGTGGTTGGAGCACTGCTTTCCCCCAGCCAAGTTAAGCAGCAACCAGCTGGTTACCAGTTGGATGGGTGACCGTTTGTGCGCCTTGGCTTCAGTACAGTTCCCCCAGTTCACCCAGCTGTAAATGGGTACCTGCCCTCTTTAGGGTCAGGGAAGGTAAAGCAGCGAGGGAGAGGAGATGGGCGCCGCCCTCAATATGCTGGCCCTAGAGAAGTGAGGTCTCTGACGCCTCACCCTCCTACGACCTTATAGGTTATGGGACTCCTTTACCTTTACCTGGAGGCACCATGGTCGAGTGGTTTAGGCGGTCAACTCGTGATCCAGAAGTGGCGGGTTCAATCCCCGCTCGGCGCGGTGTTGTGTCCTTGGGAAAGACACTTTACTCCTATTTTCCTCACTCCACCCAGGTGTACAAGTGGGTACCAGCTCTGCTGGGGAAGTATCTGGCGACAGACTAGCGTCCTGTCACAGGGGTGGTGAAAAACCATCATTTCGCTTAACGTTACAGAAACCGGGATAAGCTCCAGCTCTATGGGCCTTCCGGCTGGAAAGAACATACTTTACCTTTACCTACACTTGAGACATGGACAATAATGCATCAAATCTTGATGTACATACCACTACTGCCATGGTTTCCATGTCATTGTAATCATGTTGTGTTTGATATCGTTTGTTTTGTTACCGAGCTGCAGCGCTATATGGCTTGATTGCTAAATAGCAATAAATTTTGTCAATTGTCAATTCTCTCTCTCTCTCTCTCTCTTCTCCTCTCTCTCTCTCTCTCTCTCTCTCTCTCTCACACACACACACACACACACACACACACCAGTTGTTAGAGTGGAGTGCATTGGGTAGAGCTGGTGATCTGCTGACCCGGGTTCCAATCTGGTTCAAGAGGATTTTTCCTCTGGGGTTAACATCAGTGCCGACTCCACTCCCCCTAAAAGTCCTTCAGATGAGACTTTAACCCGTGGTCCCGTGTGCGAACGCGCGCAGAACATCTTGCACACACGTTAAAACCCGTTCTGTTTTTTGGAAGAGTAGGCCATTGTGTGGCGGTGGGAAGGATGACAAAATTGACAAAACTGCACACACGCGGGGACTGTATGTAAAAAAAGAAAGCACACGAGTGCTTATCCCATTATCCTCGAAATAAAAGATACATAACACACACACACACACACACACACACACACACAGAGGAAGAAGTCATCTATCACTAAACAAAATCATCATCATCATCAATGCCTTTGTGCCTTATTGGCACGTAGGGCAGCAACAAAAGTTCTCCACTCCTGTCTGTCCTGGGCCAGCTTCTGAATGGTTCCCCAGGTATGTTGGAAGGTCTTCAGCTCTGCTTCAACAGTCCGATGCCAAGTGTTCTTGGGTCCTCCTCGTTTGCGTTTTCCCTCTGGTGTCCGGTGGAGGGCTGTTCCAGCGATGTTTCCCTGTTCCCACAGCAGATATGCCCTATCCATCCCCATCGCCTGTGCATGATGATGTTGTCCATGCTTTCTTGGTTGCAACGGGCAAAAAGTTCTTGGTTGGAGATGGTCTCAGGCCAGAAGATGCGCAAGATTCTTCTGAGATTCTTCGTGTAGAATGTGGATAGTTTGTCGAGGTCACTCTCAGTCATCCTCCAGCACTCCGAGCCGTACAAAAGGGTGGACAGTACACAGCTCTGGTATAGTCTTAGTTTGGTTCTGGTGCTGTACTGGGACGATTTCCACACATACTAAACAAAATGCAGAAAGAATAAATATAAATAAAAAATATGGGAATCATACAGCGACATAATTTTATGTTTGACATTTGAATTTAAAAAAAACAATGAAGAGATAAATGGATCCATAAATAAACAACAACCCCCCCCCCCCCCCCCCCCTTCTCAACCTAGTGATCTCTAGCAGGGGAGTTAAGAAAAGATTTCAGTTGCGCCCGGAAAACGACTGTGCGCATGACCAAATAGCTGAAACAGATCGAAAACAGCTTCTGTTCTGAAATTCAACTTTGCAAGTTTCAGCTTTCTGGTCTTGTATCAGAGCAAAGAATCGGCATGAGTTTTCGTGATCTCAGGAGTGAGTACGGAATCGTGCTTTTTTGTGTGTGTGAGATCGTTTATGTATTTAAACTGATAAAACTTCAGTTTTCATTTATGCCTAGAATAAATCATGATTGTCGTCTGCTTCGGCCTTCGTCAACACTGCTTTGATAGGCCCTACGGCAACATTTATCCACTTTTGTTCTTCATCAACAGAAGGACTAAACATTATTCACATGAAAAGATATTTTGAGAGAGTCTGTGTAACTAAGCCTTTTTCTGTTTAATCGGGGAGGGGGGGGGGGGGGTGTAGTACAGGTATTTCACTTTGTAAATTTAAGGGAATGCAAACCCGGGGTTTAATAGAATGGATAGACAAGTAAAGACAGAAATGGGATGGTATATGGTGAAAAAAGGGAATTTGCTATGGGAAAACTGGGACCACACAGTTGAGTTTGATCCTCTTTGCAATAACAGTTTTTATCACTATAATTACTTGACCAAACTGTAGGTGTCTGGATCTTTTAGGCCCAGTTGATGCTGGGATACAATAGGAAACATAGAGTAGAGCCCTTTCAAGTATTCAGAGCCCTTTCAAGTATTCAAAGTAGTCAGTGCTAGTGCCCTTAGCTTCATTAGTTCATAGCATCATCATTACATCATCCCCATCACCAGTACAACAAAGGAAAATTATGGCTGACTCAGTGGTGCTCTGCTCTGGTATCATGGTGACCTCAACTTTGTCTTCCCTTACACTTTTGTGCCTGTGGTGAGTTGTATCAAAATCTTCAGCACCAAAGGCTCATGGGAGGTTGTTGGGGGGATGTTGTGGCTGTCACCACCCAGAGGGATGTTTAATTCCGTATAGCCCTGTCACTAAATCATCATTGTCATCAGTTGAAGTCTTAGAGTTAGACCTTAGTATAGTAGCTAGCATCTTATCTTGCATATAATAGCTCATAACAAGCACCTCTGAACACCACAAAAGTGACCTAGCAACAGTGCAGGGCCCCTCTGGTTGGTGGTTTTACAGTTGCCTAAGATTATAGGCTCCTTGTGGACTTTGACCCTGAAGATATTAGATGATGAGCATGGCTGAGGCAGAGAAGTTGGAGTGAGCAGTGTGGGAATAGCAGGACAGGATGTTATGTACACTGCAGAAGTCAAATGAGGCAACAACAACAACAAAAGATAATAATACAGATTTGCGCTTTTGATTTTGTGCATTCATATATAGGATAGATAGATAGATACTAAGTTAGATAGGCAGGTAGATAGATAGATATATATATAGATAGATAGATATAGAGAGAGATGCATATATTATATGCTAATGTATAATTTATAACAATTATATTTGATAAAAGGTTCTTTGTTTTACATCTCTGATATGTCTTTATACAGATTTTACCGAGATGATGAGAGCCTTAGGGTATCATCGTCTTATCTCCATGGAAAATTTCAGAACTCCCAACTTCCCCCTTGTTGCTGAGGTTCTTCTATGGCTTGTAAAAAGGTAAGATTTAATAATTTAAATATGAATCCTGTGGGTTTTTTCAGAGTAAATCTATCTGTATTGTTTCATCTTAGCAAGTAAATCATACCTGTACTGTCACAGTGTCCACACAGTTGTGACAATTTCAGTTTTGTTTTTACAAGGAGATATGTTATTGACTGTCTATATTGCCTGTGGATTTTTCCAAATGCACTTCACTACATCTGTCAGGTTACAACTAGATGCTTTACTACTTACAGTTACAGACCAAAAATCTCAGTGTGAATATCCTTGTGCTATTGGCATTGCTAGTGGTGTGGCCAGTAATAGCAATTTCATATCTGGATCTATAGTGGGAAACAAGGTGCTAAACATGTTACAAGCTTTGAAGGTATTTGCAATTCTAAAATAGTGAATCTGCCTGACACAAGTGCAACTGCCAATCAATATGGAAATGGTGTTGTCACTTTAGATGTTTCCAGATTTTTCTAACCTCCCATATAAAATCGTTAAATGATGTAATGTACTACTACTAGTCAGATTAACTAAGTAATGGTGTTTCTTTGGGAACACCTAGGCATTATTCAAGTGAACTCTTTGTTTGAATCTCTTTTTCC
Source organism: Rapana venosa (assembly GCA_028751875.1). Taxonomy (NCBI): domain Eukaryota; kingdom Metazoa; phylum Mollusca; class Gastropoda; order Neogastropoda; family Muricidae; genus Rapana; species Rapana venosa. Next base: position 100,157,288 of record CM054134.1, read on the forward strand.
CCATCTGTTCCCTGATTCTAAATGGCTAAAAAGCGTATGAAATACTAAATAGAATTGATGTGTTGAGAGTGACCTCAACACATTGCAGGAAATTAAAGTTGTTAAGATTGGCAGAGTGGGGTAGCCCTTCACCTGGTTTTCCAAGTTACCTGTCAGTTATACATCACATGGTATGAAAGTGTATCTCCTCTGTAACATGATAAGTGCATCTCAAAGTATATAGAATTTATTGCTCAAACTAGTTTCAATAATGGTTTTCATCATGTTTTCAGATATGATCCAAATGCTGATATTCATCCAGATGTTGACACTGAACAAGACAGAGTAATTTTTATCAAATCTGTCGCAGAGTTCATGGTAAGTCTTATAACCGTGTGTACGTAAAATATGTGTGGAGTTCCATATCTATAGATAAACTTTGTATTTGCCCAGCTTATTGTGATAGCAGAGATGAAGGCCTATCTCTACTATATGAAAACTCAGGCTTGCAACATTGCTACATCCTCCCTAATGGGAGTAACATTTTTATTCTTGGTCCTGGTAGTACACAGCAGTTTTTAAAAGGACAAAATTCCATATGTTAAGTTTGAAATACATCTGCAGTTGTTCCAAGCCCTTCTTTTTCTCCTTTATTTGCTTGTCTTATTTTTTCTTTCAATTTTTACTGTTGACAAAAAATCTTGGCTATGCTGATATTCTGAAGTGTGCTGTCTTTGGTGGTGCCTCATTTGGTCACAATTCCTCTCAGAGATCTGTATCTTCCAACCAGGTTGGATGTTTGATGTTATGGCTAGCTTGGTAGTTCTACAGTAAAAAAAAAACACAAAAAAAACTGAAGTTTAAGTTCAAGTGTCAGATGTTATTCACTGATATGTGATGGGTTTAATCTGCACACATGTAAAGTATACTTCAGTATATTTTGATTTTCAGATAATGAGGAAAAAGGAAGTTAAAATAAAAATAAAGATAACCTTTAAGTTCAGAGCTGTGGTCATTATTTTATTTGTGAAATAGATTATGAAACAGTGTGCTGGAAGACTTCTGTGCCTACACAGGTAGGTATGGGGACGGGATAGCTCAGTGGTCGGAGCACTCGCTTTCCCCCAGCCAAGTTAAGCAGCATCGAGCGTGGTTACCACTTGGATGGGTGACCGTTTGCGCGCCTTGGCTTCAGTACAGTTCCCCCAGTTCACCCAGCTGTAAATGGGTACCTGCCCTCTTTAGGGTCAGGGAAGGTAAAGCAGCGAGGGAGAGGAGATGGGCGCCGCCCTCAATATGCTGGCCCTAGAGAAGTGAGGTCTCTGACGCCTCGCTCCCCTACGACCTTATAGGTTATGGGACTCCTTTACTCCTTTACCTTTACAGGTAGGGAAAAGAAACCAAGACCTAAGCTTTTAAAACTCTATTCTTAAATGTGTGTGTGTGTGCACGTTTGTGTGTGTGTGTGTGTGTTTCTGCTTATGAGTTCGTAATTCATATTGTTTAAATCCATATCTCCTCCCCATTCTTATCACCCTCATTTCACTTTCCTTCACTCAGTTCTATGATAACACCTGTGTGTGTGTGTGTGTGTGTGTGTGTGTGTGTGTGTGTGTGTGTGTGTGTGTGTGTGTGTGAAGATTTTTTAAGTCTCTCTAAATCATTCGTTCATTCGTGTAATTTATTTTCTGTTTGCAGGCAACCAAAGCCAACATCAAGATGAACACCAAGCGACTGTATGGTGCTGATGGCTATGCAGTGAAAGAGATGTTGAAAGTTACAACACTGTTGTATGGGGCCACCAAAGCTGATGTTGCAGATGAACTGGAGACAACAGAAACTTCCACAGATTTGTCCTTTGACGTCTCATCCAGGGTAAGTTCATGATGGATCCCTAGACAGTAAAGTAGTAGTCAGTAGATTTGCTTATGTCTTTTTTACTGGTACTTATTTTTAAAACAAGAGAATAACTTTTGTTTTTCCAAAGAGAAAAAAGATTTATAGAGGTCTTTATTCTGTTTTTTAATTTTAAAAACATTAAAAGATGACGTGTTTATCCTTATAGAAAAATACTCTCAAAGACGTGCCTCTGAATCTGTTCAAAGCCATTGAATATGTTGGTACCCACAAGCTAGCATTCATGTATGTTAGTGAAGGATACAAGGGAATTAACTTCCTCATGGCTTCCATCATATCTTTCATTTTTGCATTCCATCTCTTCACCTATGCCAGAGGCAATTTTAGGTTTAAAAAAAAAATACAGATGTGCATTTTGTCTTTTACAGCTTTTTTTTCAGTGTTATTTGAATTTGTGTAGGGTGAGAGGATAAAAATGTAGGGGGTAATTGGAGAAGATGTGAGGCTTGTCTGACTCTTAAAGAATTTCATAATTTGACAGTGAAGGCTATTTTTGTTCTTTGTTTTGGAAAAGATTTGTTTCTTGCTTATTTGTAGTTCTGATATTGTTCATTGTGATCAACAAGGCTATTGGTCAAATCAATATACCAGTGTAAATAACATTTATCGTTAGAATGGAGTGAACCAGCTGTATAGCTGTTAAGTTGCTTAATATTTATGATTTAGGTGACTGTTTCTTACATGTTTGAATGTGCATAAAAACATTTGAGAGAATTTTTTTTTCATTTTTCAGAAAGGGAAATACTCTTTATATTTGATGAAGAGATAAGAAAATATCATAATCCAAAATGAGAACAACTGTATATTTCTGAACAGATAAGTGATTTGAAAGATGCCCGTCGCCTGGCCTCAGAAATCACTGTGAAGGGAGCTCACCTCTTCGACATGTTGGGCAAGGAAGTTGATCTTCGAGTGAGTTTTGCAGTATTGTCAGTTGGACTCACAAAAAGATATCAAATAGTGTGATCAAATAGTGTGCAGTAGTAACAGTGTAAGCATCCTTAAGGTGGAGAGAGTGTCTACAGTTTTGTTGTGCAATCATTTTACTTTTTAAAGGAAAGTAAAGAAAATAATGAGATAGTCTGGAAAATTTACCAGGTTTGAACCTATTTGGTAATGAAGACAAATAAAAATCAGAATTTGCTTTGTCAATCTCAAGTGTGCCCCAAAAAACATTGAACTTAAAATACATGGGTCATTCTAGTGTGAGGTGTACAAAATCAAAACATGCTTGTACATCAAAATGTTTTTTTTATAAATTGTTTATATTCTGTGATTTAGACATTGAAACATGAAAATTTTGTAGAGAAATCATAATTTTAACATATTTAGCACAAAACGCTTAGTATCTTCATTCACTGATTGTCATATCTGACTGTCATTAAATGTGTTTAAATCAGCTGTACATGTTTGTTTTTTTCTCTGACACTCTGGTTGCCTGTTATTCTATCTACCTATCTGTCTGCCTTTCTATCATGTGTATGTTTGGGTGGGGTAAGTGTGTGGGTGTGTCAGAGAGAGTACTAATCGGGTACACATTCATAAGCATCAAGAATGTTGTCATAGTCATACAGGGTTATGAATTGAATAATCCTGCACACAGGATAGGTTTCATTTATATTATCATTATGATATTTGGCAAATAGATTTATTTACAGGAATATATTAGAAAAATACATGAAACAGAATTCATTCGCGTCATCCTCCAAATTTTCATTTAATTGATTTTTGTCAGCTCATCATGTATCTGACAAAGAAGAAATAGAATAATAACTGTTGAAGGGGTAAATAGTCAGTTGGGTTTTTTTGTTTCAGGAAACACGCACTCAGGTGGTGGGGAGATCTTTAGAGCTAAATGACGTGGAGGCCGGTCTACAAGCATCAATCATAGCTGTGCAGGTGAGGGGTTTGTGTGTGTGTGTGCAGGTGAGTAACATCAGTTAACAGTTTTACTCAAGTCAGTTTACCTGATACATAAAGCTGATTGAAGAAGATGGTGAAAAAAGAGAGAGAGAGCGTGACAGAGACAGGGAGAATAACTATGCTTAATGAAATTTTAAGAAAAAAGAAAGACAGTGGTCTGTCAGTGTTGACAAATAAGGAAAAGAACTCTTTGAATGGAATGAGGTTTTTTATGTTTTATTTTCTTTTTTAATTCTTTGGCTAGAGTCCTGAGGTTCACCAATGGTAACATATTACGTATTTTACCTTTAACCCATTAAGGTATCCGCATTCTGATTTTGTGATGATGTTTAGACACAACAACCATGTGTTTGCATTTTTAAATATTGTTATTCATTCCTGCCATCATGAAATGGCCTTCTCTTCCAAAAGGTAGAATGGGTTATTAATGTGTGTGGACGATGTTCTGTGTTCATTTGCACACAAAATATTGGTTTATAGTCTCATCCGAACAACTTCCAAGGAAGTAGAGTCGATACTGATGTTAAATCCAAGGGAAAACTCCCCTTAAACAGGCACTTCATTGGTGGCCCGAACCCAGACCATCAGATCACAAGCTCGGTGAACCACTAGGCTATCCCGCCCATTGGAATGAGTTAATTCAACATATTTTGGAGTAACTAGTCCTTTTCTTTCTCATCATCAAATTCAAATACCCGTTTCCTTGATTGGTTTCAGTTTGTAGTTGACCTGCTTCAGTTTTCCCTAAGATATCTAACGGTGTGCAGAATTTTGTGTACACACATAACTACATCTGCCTAGAAATACACATAGCAGCTGCTGGACCAGCTGTAGAACCTAACATGCAGATGAAGTCTCAGGCCCTTTTGTCCTGGATGCTGTCCTGTTTCCACAACTTGCTGAATGCTAACACAAATTGCAGTATCTTTTACACTTATCTTGTGTCATGCTTGTGTGTGTGTGTGTGTGTGTATGTATATATATATATATATATATATATATATATTAACATGAAAGGGGTGAAGGCTGTGGCTGGTGTGAATTTGGGTAATTGTAAAATATCTCCACCCTTAAAACCTTAGGAACATCGAGATTCAAACCCACTACCTCTTACTTGCCCAAGTATTGCTTCTGTCCTTGCTATTGAGAACATCAAACTGAGTTGCAAAAAAAGACAGAAATCACAGCAAATGAGGAATGAGTTATTTCAGCATTTCTGGGATATTGTTATACCTTACATTCATTTCTTGACTGTTTCTTATGTCTATTTCATTCAGGAAGAGATCCAGAAGACGGTAGGAATGTTGGACAACGTAGCATCAGATGAAGCCAATTTGGAGGCTAAGATAGAAAAACGCAAAGCAGAGCTGGAACGCAACAATAAACGATTGCAGACTTTGCAGAGTGTGAGGTACGTGGCTTTGCATTATTGCAAATTTATGAATGCCCTGTCTGCAAAACAATAAAAAAAATAATAAGTAAATAAATAATCTAAAAAATGAAAAAGTTATATGGATCATAACACATTTTCTATGCCAGAACTGCTTTTTGTTCACATCATGAGAGCTATTTGTCAATAGGATTTTGGCACAGGTGCTGGAGAAGAGACAATAGATGATAGCAGAAACAATGGCATTTCAAATGTGATTTTTTGGGGGGGGGGGTTCAGTCCTTGGATAAAGCTCTGAGGTTTATTAAAGTTGAGTATGTGACTGTTTTCTCTCCATAAGGTAATGGCATTCCACATTTGGGATGATGTCTAAACATGACACCAGTGTGCATGGATTTTTAATGTTGTCATCCATACCTACTGGCTCACAAGGAAGAACAGGTTTTGACATATGTACAAGATGTTCTGCATGCCTTCGCACACAGAACCTCGTTTTATAGTCTCATCTGAAGGACTTTTGAGGGAGTAGAGTTGGTACTGATGTTAACTCCAGAGGAAAAATCCCCTCAGATGGCCATCTCAGTCATGGTTTGAACCAGTGCCGTTGGATTATGACCTCGATGCTTTAACCACAAGGCTATCCCGCCCACTGGAATGTCATTGAATCCTGCAGGCTCTTTGCAAATTGTGTGTAATGAAAAAAATTCTTATCTAAATGTAGAGTACCAAAATTCACATTTTGGTCATGAGGGCTCATGGGGTACTTTTAGGTAGTCAGAAGTGGCTCCTGTTTCAGGCCTGCATACATGGATGAATATGAGCGTTTGGAAGTTGATCTGCAGAAGCTGTATGATTCCTATCTGGAGAAATTCCGTAACCTGGCTTTTCTGGAGCACCAGCTTGATGACTACCATCGAGCAGAACAGGACAGACTGGAGGTAACATATACTGAGGTTATAGGTCATTTAAAATATTTCTGATGTCAAGTGTGCATTTAAGTTGGTGTCTTGGAATTTATAAAGAAAGCTGTGGGTGTTTCATTGAGTGTATGAAAACTGCAAAAGAAAAGTATTGCATGTGTGTATGTGTTGGGGGAGGGGCACCTGCACACACCCATGTTTGTTTATTTACAAGATTCAGCGCTATATAAATTCCATATATTATTATTATTATTATGTGTGTATGTGTGATTTTTTTTCTGCAAGTGTAACTGGTGACCAGATTCTGATAGTGCTTTGAGTGATTCCAGGTAGCAAGATAAACAAAGGTATGTGATAGAGAAAGAGTATTTTGTATAATATTCTACACGCACTACAGTTGTGCAATACAGCTGCTTAAATGTGATGGTTATGACACACTCAGAAGTGTTGTTATGGTCAAACAGTGTCACAGTAGAAATTAATCGGTATTGATTTGTATGTCACGGCAAGTCACAGCACTTAGAATGGTCTTTTAGAAAATGGTATTGTATTACCCTAATGCTTGCAATCTTCATCTAGACCAGCATTGCTTGCTGACTGTATGCTGCTTTTGTTGTGTCAGCTGTACCACTCACCAGAAGTAGGTTACTCTTCCATAAAAGATGGATAGGTTTTGATCATGTGTGCTAAATATTAGGTCAGTATTCATACACAGGAATTAAGTCAGTTATCTCTCAAGGATGTGGAAGGAACAAATGTAAAACAAGTGTCAACTGCTTGAAGATATTTCCCTCTGCCAGCCAGCTGAACAGTAACTTGAACCTGTTCCTTGATTATATGCCGGGATTATGAATCGAATGCTCTAAACACAGTCACCATATTTTTCCTGTCCTGATTGTGTGTGTTTCATCATATCTAGTAAAGTATGAAAACACATTTTAGTAGATTAAAATGTCGTCACATTTTTATCCACACAGTGACAAAAGTTTTCTATGTCTTTTTCTCTCTACTAGGAAACGGAAGAAGCACTGAAAATGATGGCAGAGAAGATACGTATTGAAGAGCAGAAACAGCATAAAATCACGAATGATGAGGAGGAGGATGACGAAGATGAAGAAGAAAAAATATTTGGTGAGCTCTTTGTCACATTTATTTATTTATTTATTCTTTTATTTCAAGGATAATGGAATAAGCGCTTGTGCTTTTTTACATCCAGTCCCCATGTGTATACAGGTTTGTAAATTTTGTCATCTGTTCGCACCGGCACACAATGGCCTACTTTTCCAAAAAGCTGAACAGGTTTTAACGTGTGCAAGATGTTGTACGTGCGTTCGCACTAAGGACCTCAGTTTATAGTCTCATCCAAATGACTTTTGTGGGGCGTGGAGTCGACACTGATGCTAACTCCAGAGGAAAAATCTTTTTGAACGAGATTTGAACCTGGGTCAGCAGATCACGAGCGCATCACTCTAACCTTCAGGCTATCCCACTCCCCACATGTGTCAGGATGGCTAAGAATAGCTTCTGAGCGTGGTACGCACATATGATTTTTTGGAGGGAACGTTTCATTCCTTCTTTCTAATTGACTTAGCTTTTCTTTCAGCTTTCTCACCAACTGAAGAGAGCAGCTACTCCACAAAATTCAGTGGAACATTGTTAAGTTTGTTTGAATCAGTAATCTCACAGCCTTGGCTTCAGTACAACTCGTTTTTTAAACCATTGTTATGGACAGGGAAGATGAAGCAATAAAGGAAAGGAGGTGGGCTCTCTGATGATACTGGTTTTAGAGAAACCACAAAAAAATAAGACTGATTTTACACATAGTTCAGTTTCCTCATCCTCAGGAGTCAGTTTTTTAAATCAAAAGTTTTCATATTCATTGAAGAATCAATTCATTTCTTTTGTGCTGACATCCTTTAAAAAATATTTTTTAAAACAAAAAACACCTGCTTGTCAGAAAATAAGTAACAGTTAAAGGGAGCAACTCCATGACAAGGGAAATAGTTGATCTAGGGGCATGAGAAGGTAGGTGGCATGATGGTTAAGACGCTCACCTGCCTAACAAGTAAACCATGAGATTCGGGGTTAGATTTCCAGCCTTGCCCTTTCTTCCTGGTTTGACTGGAAAACCAAACTGAATGTCAATTCTTCAGAGGAGACTCTAAACCAGTCAGACCCATGCACTTACAGACTATTGCAGTAGAAAATCAGAAAGAGCAGGGAGGTACCTCCCAGCTGTCCTGACAAAATTGGTAGGTTCAGTTCCCATCTGAAGTCTTGACTGTTGCTACCTAAATGGTGAGGATAAAATGGTCACATATGCAAAAATCTCACCATTGTGGTGATCCTCGGAGCTCTAGCTGAAGAACGAAACACTAAAAAAATCTAATGACACAAGTAGTTTCCCTTTGATTGAATGCCTTTTAGTTTTTTGTGTTGTTTTTTAAATCTGAAAATTGCCTTTGCTAGAGCTATGGTTCATCTTTTTGGGACATTAAGGCTGCTGTAGCTATAGCCACAACACAACTGCAGTGAGTTTAAAGCAAAGAGTCAAATTTCCTGCACACCTGGCAATGTTTTGGATAAGTGTTAAAAAATATGCTGTAAAATTATTTCCAACCAGTATTATGTTATAATGGTGGGAGAATTGTCTTCCTAGGTATTATACTTTTATCTGTCATTTCTATGCTAGTTATAATGGGAGTTTTGTCTTTCTTAGTATTATACTCTTACTGTCACTTCATTTCTAATGATGATATGTTATAGTGATGGGAGTATTGTCTCCCTTGGTATTATACTTCTACTGTCATTTCTTTGCTAATGATAATATAATGATGGGAGTATTGTCTTTCTTGGTATTATACTTTTACTGTCATTTCTTTCATAGAAAAAATTATACATTAAGTATTGAGCTACAATTTGTTTTAAGTAGATGTTTGTCCCAAAAGAAAGACTACCTCTGTTTGGCTTATTGAATCAGGTTACAACTGGGTTTGTTTATTTTTGTGGTCAAACTTGTTTTTCTTATTCTTAGATATTCTGCATTATAAGCCCAAAATATGGCAAGAGTTTCCTCCTATCCAGATAGGAGGGGGTCAGCTACAGCCCAGCCCATTTAGGTTTTGGGGGGAAAGCTTACAATACTAATGGATAATTCCTTTTAGCTAGCTGCCAATTAGTCCTTATGTGCTGCAGCCCTGGGGGCTAGTTGGCCTTTGGAGAACATCTTCAATGCTGACTGTCCTTATGCCCACTTGGCCGAGAGAGTGGGGATATACTGTGGACAAGGCATCTCCACTATAATCAAATTTCTGACCAATTTCCAAAACAGCAGCTGCCTCCTCTGCAGTTTTGGAGGTCATCGTCGAACATGACAGACAAACATACAATACAATGAATCCTGTGTAATAAAGACAGATGGTGGAACTTGTTAGTTATTGTGCTTTTAAAATTAACTGACTCCTGGCTTGTATGTTCCTTTTGTTTGTTTTGGTTGTTTTTTTAAACATAACAGGACCAGATGGAGGTGACGATGATAATGACTCAGATGATGATGAGCTGACTGGCAAAGCAGCCAAACCACCACGACGCCGACTGAGAGCAGGAGGTTAGTCTTACATAATTAGTACTTTGATCTTACATAATGACTACTCTGATCTTACCTCTGATCTTACATAATTACTACTCTGAAAATATTAAACACAAACACAGTTTAAGCAGTACTGTTGATAGTAGTCATTTGATACTTAACCCTCTTGTTGTTGGATTCTACAGAGCTAAACTGCCTGTAGATTTTGAATTCTTTGCAGGTTTTCTACCCCCAACTGACTTACTTTACTCATAAGACAATTGTGTGTGTGCATGACAAGCTATCAAACTGAAATTTTGTCACAAGCTAGGTATGTCTTTGTACTTGCATTTAGGCGCAACTTTATGTGTCTGGTCACCAGATGTCTTGTCATTGTCACCTTATTTGTCACCAATTACAGGTAAAAGTATGGTATATATGATAAAACAGCAAATCCTGCATGGATTTGACAATAGTTCATGCATGTTAGTGTTGAATAAGGAACTGATACCCAGCTGATGTGTTTACCAATGGTTATGTGCAATAGTGCTTCAAGGATGTGTCACACTATGTCCCCATAGCACCTGTTGTTTTATGGTATGTCTCAAGGAGACAGAAGGTTTGTTTAACTATTTTTTCTTTTGAAAACAAGTCATATTCAATCAACATGCGACCTTTATACTGCAGTTCATATCTGTGTGCGCTACCACATGTTTGTTAAGTGTACAGAAGTGTATTATTGTACATGACTGTCACACTGTCACCAGTGTCACAGCACAGGTGTGACAAATTTGAAACAACACAGAACTTCTGTAACCCTACAAAATTTTAATGTTGGTAGTCTCTAAAGTAGTCCTAGTGGTGGCACAGGGTCACATCACATCACAAAAAGCACAAATTATGGATGTGTGGGGGGTGTACCCTTTGCTGTCACCTGTCGTACCTTGGCAGACCAGAGACCTGTTTTATTTTCCTTCTTACTATTTTCGTTATTGGCATATCTGTTCGCTTCTGCCATTGCAGTTTCAAAGCAAAAGTGTGGTAATAATGAGAAAACAGTCAGAAGGTATCGTTTTCAGGCGTCTATGCCGCGGACCCAGTCAGGAGGTCAAATTTCTCCACAGTCGTGTGTGTAGCACAGGTCAGGAATGTGCCCTGTAGCACATTATTTTCAGGCTCACTCTTCTCTCTAACTGCAGCATTTCCTTCCTCCTCTTCCTGGTAAGCGTTTAATATCGGATTCACTTAACCATTCTCGTTCAAATGTTTCTACTTCCAAGACAATAACATTCAATTAATCGTCTCACTAATCAGATGAATCGTCTGCTTCCAAAGAAAACACCTTTTTTTTTCGCCACGCTGCAACGATTGAAAAGCGTTCCATCGCTGGCTGTTATTTCTTCCTTCCCTCCCCACTACACACATGTTAGCAGTCTAAATTTATCACTGGCACCCTCTGACACCCTCCCTGCATCGCCCCACCAATTTTCAGACACATAGTGTGAAAACCACGAGATCTGTGTGTGATGGAAAAGTACTGCCCACATGGGCAGCACCAACTGTCGGCTGCGGTCGGATTAGAATCTAGCGGCAGCCTCCGTTACTGTCGGCTGCGGCCGGATCGGGGACAAGAGGGTTAAAGAATAGAACTTAAAATGAATGCACACACATGCCTACCACTACTACTACAACACACACACACACACATATACACAAATACGCACATATACTCTCTCTCTCTCTCTCTCTCCTCTCTCTCTCTCTCTCTCTCTCTCTCTCTCTTTCTCACTCTCTTTCTCTCTCTCTCTCTCTTAGAGTGCTACACAAACTTGGAAAAGGTCAGCAGTGTCCGGGCTTCAGGGGTTTTTGTCGGTTTTTTTGTATGTTGGTTGGGTTTTTTATATAGATTTCAGGGGATCTCCAAAATCAACATATGAGTAGGCCTGTTTGAGCTTTTGGACACCATAGTAGTTTCAAAATCTAATGGTAATTGATAACATGGATTCAAACCTCCTCTGTGGTGTACATTTGGGGAGTTTTGCTGTTGAACTAACATAGGTATTGGACAGAGCTGTAAACTATGGTCCCGAGTGCAATTACATGCAGAATATGTTGTGTACACATAAAAACCCCGTGTGCTTTTTGTAGGAGACTGCAGCCTGCATCCTGAAAAATTTGGTGTGGTGCTCCACCAACTTCTCAGGGGGTTACAGGAGAAGTCAAGTTTATGCCCCAGTAATTTGGTAATTGAGAAGAATGGCTATAGTCTCTGCAAGAAGTACATTTGTGTGTTATTCGTATTGGCAGAATCATGTACTGTTTTACTGTAATTTTTTTTTGTGTGTTATTTTTGTTTCAGGAGCAGAAATGAGCGGCCAGCCACAGGCCTTGGGCAGCATGAATCCTGATATTAATGAGGTAAATACAGCACTGTGATGTGTATGATAGAAACATATTATGAATGCTGTGTGTTAAGTAGTGTTTAGTTATGATAGAAACATTTGAATGTTGTGCGTATGTGGTGTTGTATGTTAAGTAGTGTTCAGATATGATGAAAGAAACATTTTGAATGTTGTGTGTGTATGTTGCATTCTTTTGTAAAATATTGATTCTTTAAGAAGTAAATAACCAATGTGGACACAATATGAATAATGCAAAATAAAGTCTCAAAGTGGGCTAGAAAAATTCTTGCTGATGACTGCATGTTAGTGTGAATTTATCTCAGTATGTGTCTGAAATAATCTTGGACATTGTTTTAAACTGGATTTCATTAAGAGATGGAACAAAACAGTTCCTGTACTGAGCAGTTCTGTCTATGTGTGTTTGTGCTAAAATGGAGTTTTGTACATTTTAGAGATTTTCAGTTGTTATTATATTGTTTTTGTTGGGTAGCTATTGAAAGTAATATTTGATCAAAATTTTAAACATGTAAAAAGTGATATTTGAATAATTGCAAGATCAAAAGTGTCTCTTTTTTTCCCGTAATTGAAACTTTTTTTCCCGCAAAGTTGTGGTTGGTGTGTGTTGGGGAGGGGGGAGGGTATTCTTTATTTTGTGTGTGTGTGTTATTTGGTGGGATTTTTGTGGGGGGTTTTGTTTGTTTTGTTTTGTATGTGTGGTTAACCTGAAAATGTAATCATAAGACATGACAAAGATTCTGATCTGAAACATTGTAGGTTAATATGGATTTTTGCTCTTTCTTCTGTGAAGAAAACTTCCAAAACCAAGGGACATGCTACAACAAAGGTATCTGAGAAGATCATGGGCAGGTGGTGATAGTTTTAAAGCTGAATGGTTGACGCCTTTGGCAAAGGTTTTTGTGGTGTCTTGCTGATGCACTTTACTTCAAGCTTATAAAATGAACTGAGTGGATTGAAACTTCATATGACCTTTACCAAGTAGATGGATACAGTTTTCATTGCTTTTATGTGATGGCAAGGTTATGAGTGCTTGAAAGACTAGTGTTAGAGGATGGTCATATGGATAATTGAATAATTGAGACAGGGGGAAATGGAGAAAGAAAAATACATAGAATTGAAAATAGAGGAAAAACCAACTTGAATCTGTAAAAAAAAATCAAGCAAGTTAACCCTTTACTGGGCACAGTCCATTGAAAATATGTTTGTGTAAGAAGGGGAGATAGTTTAGGCAATGGTAAACCTGCATGTCATTGAACACATTATTTATTGTGTAACAAGAAAAACCGTGAAAGCAAATTCAGATTTGCTTTGTACATTTATAATTGTATGGAATATTGGTTTTATTTTTGGCTTGGGGTTTGTTTGGGGTTTTTTGTTTTGAGTTTTTGTTTTGTTTATTGTTGTGGGGGGTGGGGTTGTTTTTGTTTTGTTTTTTGTTTGTTATGGTTGGGTTTTGGGGGGGGTTTTGGCTGGGGGGGGGGGGGGGGTTGTTATAATTCCCTCTTTGGTTGCTGGGAATAATGTTTTTTCAATTGATGGGAGTGGGAATGTTAGTGTAGAATGATTTTTATGGATTTGAGTATATTTCTGTTTTGATAGGTATGCATTTCTACAATAGTCTTGCTACTTTATTCTAAAAATTCTATGAAGTTATATATATTTTGTAGATTTTCCCATCACTTGTCAGGGAATAGTTAACAATTAATCAATTACATTGGCTGTAAGATTGGATTATACAAATACTCAGGTACAATCATGCTTTATAAAATTTTTCAGAGTTTATTGGAACATGAGAGAAGAATTTTATGTATATATTTGCAAAGGGATATTGTTGAACAGACTTGATTTTCTTTGTAATCATTTTAATATTCAAAAGGAAAATTGCTTGCATATAAAGCATTACCTGTATAATATGAGTGATTTTATAAAATAACATTATCTGCAAGGCTCTGTGACTGAATACTTCCATTTCATTTTGTTACAACTTCGGCATTTTCTTTGGGGTGAAAAGAATGCAAAGTGCTTTCTTTCCCCCCCTTTTGTTTTTTTTTTCTTTTTCCTTCTTTTTTTTTAGCATTTTTAAGATTGTTTTGTTACCACTGGGGTTTTTTTGTTTTAGGGGGACTTTCCTTTGGTTCCTCATCTAGAGCTCTGAGGTTCACCAATGGTGACATTTTTGCATATGCGACCGTCCCCTGTTCCCCCTCCCCCCTTTCCCAGCCACCATTTAGGTAACTGCATTCTGACTTTGAAGATGGTGTCTGAACGACGCCTGTGTGGTGCATGCATTTTTTTTATATATTATCATCCGCTCATACCGGCACACAATGGCTTAATCTTCCAAAAGGCGCAACAGGTTTTGAATGTGTGCGCAAGATGTTATGTGTGCATTCACACATGAAGCCTCAGCTTTTAGTCTCATCCAAAGGACTTATTGGGTTTTGATTTGGTGGTGTAAATAAATAGTATGCTCAAGAACGGCTGTAACTCAGCACTCTTATCAAACCCATATTGAATAGCTTTTTAAACTATACTCAAGAAAACTTGAGAGTGTAGTTTATGAACAGACAATCTTTGGCTACAGTCTATTGTAAAAAAAGCTTTTGTTAAATTCGCAAACAAATTTCATTTTTGATAATTGTGTACAAAAGAGTTGGGGGGTTTTAAAATAATAGTATGTGTTGAATTATGGTGTGTAGGCGTTAGATTTTATTTGCTTGATGGTAGCCTTTTTTTTCTTTGTCGTTTCTTGGCTAGAGCTCCAAGGCTCACGATTGGTGAGAATTTGTGTATACAACCGTTTTTACCCACCGTTAAGGTATCCGCATTCCAACTTCAGGGATTGTGTCTAAACATGACACCTATGTGCAATGCGTCTTTTAACAATGTTGTCGTCCATTCCTACCAGCACGATATGACCTCTTCCAAAAGGCAAAAGGATTTTAACGTGAGCGCAAGATGTTATGAATACATTTGCACATGGTGCATTGGTTTATAGTCTTATCCAAAGAACTTTTGGGGGAGTGGAATGAATATTGATGTTAACCCCAGAGGAAAAATAATCATTTTGTAACATTCATAATTTACAAGAGATTTTGTTGTACATTGTTTATTTTAGATTTTGTCCTTTTTTGCTTTACGTTCCTGAGTAATTTGGATGTATTGATTGTCTTTTTTTTTTCACAGCAAGAGAGGTTCTGTAATCTGTTTATCAGATCTTAAAGACAAAAGTTGTTGTTTTTTCACTTAAAATGTTCTCAAGGAGAAGTCACCATGTGTGAAAAATAGTTAATACTACACATCTATTTGCCAGTCACATATTTGATTAACTGTATAATCCATTGTGCTGGTGAAGCCTCCAAGGCATGCTGGGTATGTACATGTATCTCATGTCGCAAAACGCCACCATGAGTCAGAAGATCTCTAATGTGCGCACACATGTACATGTATTCTATCCATAAAGAGGATTAAGGCAGGTCTGTACGTAAATTGTCCTAGGAGATTGCAAAAATGTTAACCCTCAATCCCTCAACCCCTCAACAAGTCCTGTTTCACTGTTTAGAAGCTATTTTTCTCAGTAACTCATGTGTCCTGTGTTATGTTGCAGGAGAGTGAGACAGAAGGATCAGGTGATTCTGAAATTGACATGGATGATGATGATGATGATGATGATAGTGACGGAGTGGAAGCGCCACAGGGGGCAAAGGGTGGAAGAGGTCGACAGCAGCCTGCTCAGAAAGAAGATGAAGACAGTGATTTTTAGATCAGCTAGTCATTGCTCTGTGTGTATCTGAAGCATTCCAAACATATCACTAGAGAAAATCCTTGGCCTTTTTGCCTCTCAATGCAAGTGTGAATGGGGTTGCTCTGCACGCAGTTTTTTTTCCAGTATGTTTTATTTTAGGGATGTTGGAATTCACTGGAAGTGGTGTTATGTTTATTGTTTGGGGTTGTGTTTTTGTTTTTGGTGCTGCTGTTTATCAACACTGGAGTCAAATTTTGTATTGGATGTTATATTCTTTGTGTTCATATATACACACAAACTCACACTCACACACTTAGAGGAAATCCACCTCCTCTGGTTTGGATTTTAAATGCATTCTTAATGACAAAACATCATTGAAAAGTAGTTGTTTGCTTTTTATTCATGTAGATTTGAAAACCGAGGAATTTTTTGCAGCTTTTATTTACAATGCGTCCTCAATTCTCACATAATCAAAACACATTCTGGCATCTCTGCAACTTTTACACGATTCTTTATTTTGTGCAGATATTGATGCAATGTTTCAAGTTTTACAGTTTACGCAATCAAATTGGAATGTTCTGTTGCCACTTTGTGGCTATGACTTACTTACCTCTGCATTGGCTTTGCTACTTAATGTTAGATCAATTATCCTATAAGAAAAATATGTCTGGCAAGAATTTTTTTTATTTTTGGTGGCAGATACTCACCTCGTGATACTGTGCCCTGAAGACCAAAAGATTACACCTCAAATAAAAATGTTGCCAAAGGAATTGAGACAGCCATTATCACTTTTGAAGACCTATTGACCCATAGCTGAATAAAAGTATGGTAACCTTACCACATCATTTGGACTGAAAAACGCCATCTAACAGAGCGCTATGCCATGAAGGAGATGAAGGGGTAAACCAAAAAATGCTGAGAAGACATCAAGGGCTGAGCAGTGTTCCTTTCTGGCATTAACTAGAAGATGAACAGCAATAGTGAAGGTTGACCGAGATGTCAGTAGTGTTTCCACAACCCAAGTTATTGATTAAATTGCCAAGTACTTTGATTAAAATGTGTCACAGATTTTTGTCTACAGATTTTGTTTTCAGAGTGTTCATAAGTTTGTTGGCTCAGGAAAAAGGTGTTTGGTTTTTCTTTGTATGTGATTTTCTTTTATTTTTTTCCATGGTGCTGGATTCTGTATATTGTAGTCCTCTGATTGTGGATTCAGGGTGCAAGGGAAGCAAGTGAAATTGATATTTGAAAGTACAGTATTCTTTTCTTTGTGTTTTTGGTTTGAGTTACTGGTACTTTTCATTTGTTAACTAGTACAAGTATATTGTTTAGTTATCCTTTCAGAGTTTATTCCATATCTCTTCTTCTTCTCAGCTCCAGTGTATATCCCCCTTCCTCCCCCTCACGCCTCTTCCTTTCCTGCACCCACCCCAGTGCCATCATCTTTCCCAAGTACACTTAAGCAGTAAATAAATTGATTAAAAAAAATAATGAAAATAAAGTAGATAATTCAGAATTAAGTCTAAAAAAACAACAACAACAACAACAACAAACACTTGTACAGAGAAAAACTGTTAACAGTAACAGTTTGTACATGGCATGACCATTATCATGACAGTACATTGTACTGAGTACAGTTTGTATATTGCATGACCATTATCATGACAGTACATTGTATTGAGTACAGTTTGTACACTGCATGACCATTATCATTACAGTACATCGTATCAAGTGATTGACTACCCAGCTAGTCAAGGACCAACATGTAACAGAATGAGACGGTCAAGTACTTTCTTTAGAAAACTTGATTCAGACCAACTGTCCTATTGACACAAGGCTTCATGCCATCAAGTTTTCAGACTCAAAGCTGTGCAATTATAGTTATACCTTGAAAAAAATATATATTTAATATTTATAGTTATACCTTGAAAAACTGGTTGACTTTATCACCATAATCTTACTGAAAAGTGAAGGCTAATTCTGATGAGAAATCAAACTTGTATTTTATGTCATGACTTTGTCATTGCTCAGTTAAAGTCTTCATAGATTTGGAATCTGTGTCCTGATTACTGATATTCAGTTGATAATTCTCTTTCAGCTAATACAGTGTGATCACTAATAAAAGTTTGTTACCATTGCCTCATTTTGAGGATAAGCCCCTGTGCATAATTGAAAGAAAGACTTTTTTCTTTGTGTATTATTGCCATTGATTGCTTTGATCCAGTATACTCGTGCTTTACTTTGAAAGCTTGTTTGAAGGGAAATTTTGTATTTTTTCACCAAGAAGTGTCAATGACAGAGACCAGTATCCTTGAAATTGGTTAGATGTGCATCAAGAAGACTTTTCCCTTGTTGTTCTTTTGTTGGTCGAACAGCCATGCACTTTGCAAGTTCACATGTTCTTTGATTCTGATGCTTATTGCTCAAGCTGTCATCTCAGTAAAACTTTTGTCATACTGGGTTTATATACACACACTTTAAAATACACCACTGAGCACTGCTGCTGTACCTTGTCCGAGTCAGAAACCAGTTCTCATTTTGAAAAATGAGATGATTTATACAATTTTTGTGTTCAAATGTTCTGAATATAGTCTCTGATTACATCACATTCTGGGCCAGTGGAATAAGAGGTTGTTTTCTTATTTTATCTTGTTCTAGCTGTTAATCAGGAAAGACTGACATTCCAGTCTTTAGTATTGGCTGGATCCAAATGGTTCATTTATGGTAACCAGTCAACATCTGGCTCACTAATGCAACATCCATAAAGAAAAGGGCAAAACAAACAACTACTGATGTAAAGGTAATAGATAAAATAATGAAGTGTTATATTTATAGCAATTTTATGTACTTGCTCAAAGCAGTTTGACAAGGATGAATCTCTTGCTAAAGGTGGTCATCCATGACATTGAAGTATGCTGAATATACCTACTTACACATACTCACTCACACACACACACACACACACACACACAAACACAAACACACATACACAGAGTGATCGATCTTGCCAACAATGATGTATAAAAAATATTTGGCTATGAATTATGTACACCAGTATGTTCAACAGACTGTCTCTTGTCCATTCAAGATAGAAAAGTCAACACAAATGGATTGACACTATGATTTTTTTTTTTTTTTTTTTTATTTCGTTTGTATTTTATATTGCAGGAATCTCTGTTATGTTAGTAAAATATGTTTTCTTAACTTTTAAAATAATTTTATTGTTGTTACATATTCATACCAAGGAAACACAATCTATTTGTTGGACGTATGGTCCATTGTGAGGGTGACTTGGGCCCTGGATCAGAAAATATGGCCTTCATGGTTGTTGGGGCTATAAACAGCATATAATGAATAGAAGATATTTACCAACATTTTGCAAAAATATCTTTAAATTTTGGGCCTTAGATCAGCAGTTTAGTGAGTTGTAATAAAGTTACAAAAAGATAAAAGTAAAATATAAAGTCTATTCATTAGTTTAGGGAAGAGGAAAATGAATGCCAGTTTTGTGGCTTTAATTTTGGTTTTCTGCTGTTTGGAGTTTCTCGTAAACTATTAATTTTTACTGTGTATGTTTCTCTCTGTCTCTGTGTGTGTGTGTGTGTGTGTGTGTGCGTGTGTGTGTGTGTTATAGAAAGAGAAAGTAACAGAAGGAAAAAAATGTGAGTACACACATAGTCATGCATATATTCATCCATGTATGTGTATGACTGTCTTTGCATGAAGTTATTCTCTTTTTTTGTCTTTTTTTTTTTTGGGGGGGGCGCTTGTTTTTTTGTTTGGGGTTGGTTTTTTGGTGTGTTGTTTGTTTTTGTTTGTTTGTTTGTTTTTTGGGGGTCAGTGTTTTAATCAGTCTTAAAGATGTTTATTTTGAGTCTAAAAACAAATGAAAAATTAACTAAGTGAATAAATGATACAATAACTGAGAGAGATTCCTTAATCAATAAGTAGTTGAATAAACAGACAAGCAGTTATAAAGAACGGAAGAAGGAAAGGGGGGGGGGGGGGGGGGGGGGGGACCAAAAAGGTACTACCTGAAGTACCCACTACCTGAAGTACAAATGAAAACATGTTTATTCCTCATCCTGTAGTGGGTTTTTTGTTGTAAGTTTTGACATTGTGCAATTGATATGTGTTCATTGTTGTTTGAGTCACCTTCAAAATGAAGAAGTGTTGTGACCTTTTTTCCATTTTATTCTGTGATATTAAAGCAACCCATCTGTTTGGGTATTTTATCAGATATATTGAAGGCTAATAAAATGTTTGTTTAAAGTTAATAGAACGTTTATCTTTACGCAGATTGTTTACAACTTTGAGTGTGTTATGGCGATTGTGTGCAGTTTAATAAAACAAACTTGATGATACGCTTGCTTCTCTCTGATTTTGTTTTGTCAGTTTTTATGTCAGTACATGGTGCAGGTGTGCTTAACAAAATTGTGGGCACAGTGAAACAAAACCATGTGCAGACTCATGTCCGTGAAAAAAGATTAATCTTGTGACTATTTTGTTTCTATGTCAAAGCATTAAGCATTAACTGATGTGTTTCTTTTAGATAGCAGCATGATGATAAATATTGCTGATGGTTCCAGTCATTATTTAAATGAGACACACACTCTGAGATACTTTCACATGCATGGACACTCAATGATGTAAGAAACTACCACATTATTAGTGTTGGTATTCGCCTTTAAGACCCTTCTTTTTTCCAATGATAATATTTTGGAGCCTTGGTATTGTGCTGAATGGAAAGGCAGTAAAAGGCTCATATCTCAATTCAAAACTCTTTTTTCCTGGTGTGGGGGGTCCTACGTTAGAGCTCTATCGGTCCACCAATGGTGAGATTATGCGTTTGGTTTACCCATGATTTATTATTGGCATTCTGACTTTGGGGATGATGTCTAGACACAACACCAGTGTGCATGCTTTTTTTTTTAAATCACCATCCATTCCTATCAGCACACAATGGACTATGCTTCCAAAATGCAGAACAGGTTTTGAAAATGTGCACAAGACGTTCTCTACGTGCTCACACAGGATCCCAGTTTATAGTTCCAAAGGATTTTCTGGGGGGAGTGGAGTCAGCAGTGATGTTAACTCCAGGGGTAAAATTCCCTCAAACAGACCGTGATGGTGGCTCAAACCCAGGCTATCACATTGCAAGCTCAACTCTCTAACCACCAGACTATCTCACCCCATACATGCATTTAAGTTACATTTCAACATTTTTTGTGAATGTACACTACACTCATGCTCACATATACACCTTTGCTTCTAATTTATTCTGTGAGCATATTAACTACTAGTAACTAGACACTGATACTGTTTGCCCATGTATACAGGCATACACACACGCATACATAGACACATACTTTCGTAGTATGTTCTTTCGAGCCAGAAGGCCCATAGAGCCGGAGCTTATCCCGGTTTCTGTAGCGTTAAGCGAACTGATGGTTTTTCACCACCCCTGTGACAGGACGCTAGTCTATTGCCAGATACTTCCCCAGCAGAGCTGGTACCCATTTGTACACCTGGGTGGAGCGAGGAAAATAGGAGTAAAGTGTCTTTCCCAAGGACACAACACCGAGCCAAGCGGGGATCGAACCCGCGACCTCTGGATCACGAGTTGACCGCCTAAACCACTCTACCACGGTGCCTCCCTAGACACATACTAATGCAATCATATCCTTGCATTTAAAAAAAAAAAAAAAAAAACCACCACGCATCTCCTCTTCCACACACCTCTTCACAAACACAGGTACTTTCATTTTGAGTTGCAAGACCTTAAGCTTCAGGAAAAAAAACTGAGATTTGATCTGTAGCATGCAATATTTGAATACATTAGTTTATACAATCATATCTATATATATCTCTCTCTCATTCACAAGATTCTATATTTATATCCTTTAACCTCTTCAGGGGTATGGAGGATTACAAACCCAACAACAGTTCACTTAAAAATAAATAGTGCCAACAGAAACTGAAAAACAACTGTTCCACAAGGAAGGAACAATAATCGTGAAATAACAAAACAATTTTTTTTGTATTTTAAAGCAAGGTGTTTAAAAACTTTAAATCCACTTTTTTGGTGCAATCTGAACAGAGGTTCTGGAGAAAAAAAAATGTACTCGGTTGTGAAAGATAAATTACATTTGCATAAAATACCAGTAAGTCTGATACATTTTGACAGGAACATAACTTTTTGATATTTACATTTCATCAGCTTATAAAAATTATAACTTGACACAGGCTGAAGAAAATGCTGTGAAATAAAACCTTATAAGTGTTTGAAGTAGGGACATTCCATGATCAATGAAATTCATCCCCTAGAACAGACGTAATCATTAGGCTGTGGACATCCAACCTACACAAGCACACATACACACAGAAAAGAACAAAATAACATGTAACAACATACACTAAAGCATGAAATGCATTTATCACATCATTAAATTATAATGTTATTAATGTACAGTAATGGTCAACAAGATCTCTTCAGAATTCAGGGCTGTAATAATAATAATAATGTATGGAATTTATATAGCGCTGAATCTTGTAAAGCAACAAATCAAAGCGCTCAGATTTTATTTCATACCACTTTAAGTCACGGCAGATTTCTCTCCGTGAAATTCGGGCTGCTCTCCCCGGGGAGAGCGGGAGAACGCGTCGCCACTTAGCGCTGCGCCACCCTTTCACCCTTTTTTTTTTTTTTTTTCTGCAGCTGTATTTGTTTCCCTATCAGAGTGGCTTTTTTCTAAGAATTTTGCCAGGGACAACTCTCTTGTTGCCGTGGGTTTTTTTACGTGCGCTAAATAATTACGTGTAACACACGGGACCTCGGTTTATCGTCTCATCCGAAAGACTAGCGCCCAGACCACCACTCATGGTCTAATGGATGGGGGGGAAAATTTCCGGTCCAAACGGGGTACGAACCGCCGCACACTTCAGACCCGGACTTTTCGCTTTCTAGACAGGCGCGTTACCTCTAGACCACCGATCCACCGTACATCTAGATCTGGATGCCAAGGTGGATCAGTGACCCAGAGGCAACACACCTGTCTACAAATCAAGAAGTTGCAGGTTCAATCCCCATTCAAACTTGAACTTTTCCTTCAACCTCTAGACCTTGAGTGAGGTCAGAGTGCTAGTCTTTTTCTGAGATGATAAAGTGAGGTCCCTGTGCAGTATGTTATGTGCCTGTGAAAGAACACACAGTATCAGGAGAGTTGTCCCTGACAAAATTCTGCAGAAAAAGCCACATCAATAGAGAACATAATTATAAATACATACCAGCAGGAAAAGTAAACTCAAGAAATGAGTGGTGCTGCTTCGTGATGAAGTGGTCTCCCCTTGACCCGAATTTTATACAGAGAAATCTGCCATGACTGAACGTGGTATACAACACAAAGCCATACACAATGCAATGCATGATATTTGATTAAATCTTTCTTTCCAAACAGACTCCATGACCCATGTTTATTTGTTTCCTGCATAACTGCACAGTGAAAAAAGTAGATAAGGCACAGAACTGTTCCAGTTAATACAATGTAAATAACTGCCTGTTGCCTCTGTGACTTTGATTTTCATGCTCACCAGAACAACAACAATAATGCAATAATCCACACTCACACACACACGCGCGCGCGTGCAACACACACACACACACAAAAAACATACTCATATACACACACACACGCACGCGCGCGCGCGCGCGCGCACACACACAACACACACACACAGAGGAGACGGGATGGCCTGGTGGTTAGAGCGTTGCTCTCGCAATCTGATGACTTGGGTTCGATCCACCACTGAGATGCCCATTCAAGGGGAATTTTCCCTCGGAGTTAATATCAGTGCCGACTTCACTTCTGCGAAAGTACGTTGGATGAGACTGTAAACGGAGGTCTCATGTGTGAATGCACACAAACATTTTGCGCTCACATTAAAACCTGCTCCGCCTTTCAGAAGATTAGGCCATTTGTGCTGGTGGGAACGGATGACAAAATTTACAGCACCGCATGCTCATGGGGACTGGATGTAGAAAAAATACATCAGTACTTTATCCATTATTCTCAAAATAAAAAAGGAATAAATCTTTTAAAATACACAGACGCGCGGGCGTGCGCGCGCATACACAGACACACACATAAACATCATTGGGAGATAATCAAATGAAACGATGGACGAACTGTCAATGTAGCTATTAACAAAAACAAACGACAAAAACCCACTATACAACTAACCATTGTTGGAGTCAGTCATTGTTACTATAAGACAAAAACTATTGAAGATGATGTACTGTACTGGTATACCTATTTCTGATATTTGAGTAAAATTCATTCAAGTCCACGTTTGTAGATATATTAATTTGTAAGATCATGTACCTTTGAGATTGTGGAAACAAAAGAACAATTACAATAGCAGTCAAACAGATGCTTAACTCATACTTTTCATTTTGATACTTTCTCTGTGATTTATCAGTGAAGTCTTCCTTTTTCTTCTATCAGACTCAGCATCAGTTGTTTGATCGACTGTTTCTCCAGCTTCTGAGCATTCCTATGGAGTTTTTCTTTCTTTCTGGGTTGTTTTTTAAACCATGTATTGCCTTTTTTTGTTTGTTGACTTCAGCTAGAGCTCTGAGGTTTACCAATGGAGAGATTTTGTGCATGCAACTGTTTTCGCCCAATCTTAAGATAGCCCCACTCTGACCTCAGTGATAGTGTCTAAACATGACACCTGGTTACAGTTGGGAATTTTTGGGTTAATTTTTCCTCATCCATTGCTACTGGTATGCAATGGCCTACCTTTCTGAAAGGTAGAGGGGTTTTTAATGTGTGCATAAGAGTTTTGCCTGCGTCCGCACGCAGGGCCTAAGTTCATAGTCTTATCCCAAGGACTGTTGGAGGAGTGGTGTCAGTACTCGTGTTAACTCTAGGGTAAAATCCCTAAAGCAGGCACCTTCATGATGGCTCCATCTAGGGCTGTCAGATCACCAGCACAATGCTCTAATTACCGTTCATGGGGATATTTTCCCCTGGAGTCAATATCAGTGCCGACTTTACTCCTCCCAATAGTCCTTGGGACGATACTATAAAACGAGGTCCCGTGTGCGAACGCACGCAGAACATCTTTGTTAAAATCTGTTCCGCTTTTCGGAAGAGTAGGCCATTGTGTGCCAGTGGGAATGAATGACAACATTTGCAAAACTGTATACACATGGGGATTGGATGTAAAAAAAAAAGCACATGAGTGCTTATTCCTTTATCCTCCAACAAAGTTTTTAACACATGCGCGCGCGCGCGCGCGCGCGACGGCTACCGTCCTAGTATTGACATGATTTTCCTTGATTCTTTGAGAGGGTGTTGGGTCACTGCAGTAGTTTTTCAGGTATTAGGTCATGGTCAATTTGCACCTGGTGAAGCCTGCCCCTCTCCAGATCGCATTGAGTACACTGGGTATGTTCATTTCATTCCTGCCACCCGTCATAGCTGTCCAACTCTTCTGTGACAGGTAGATGGGATTTTGATGAGTGCACGAGATCCTTTCCATTATTTGCACGTGAGTCCTTCGATCATAGTCTCATCTGAAAGGACTTTCAGGGGAATGGAGTCAGAAGCTATATCAACTTCTGGGGGGGAAAAAACCGTGAAGAGAGGCTTGAACAGAAAATTGAAATTGTGTTCTGTTACCATCAGATCACAAGGTTGTTGTTTGAATTACAAGGCAACTTGCCACAATTTGCCATAAAGGTTGAGTTCAAATTAACTGAAATTATAACTAGTAATTACTGGTATTGTACCAAGCAAGACAAACCCTGCTGTAAGGTGTGTGTCTTCGAATTTACGTCTGTTCACTTAAAGTCATAATTATTAGACGAAGGAGGGGGGGGGGGGGGGGGGGCATAATGAGATTAGGGCTTTAAGTAAAGCTTTAAGCTTTAAGTAAAAGAGATGCGTGTTGATATTAATGTACATCAAAAGACTATACCAAATCATATAAACAGTATGTTGCAAAGACATGGCAAAGAAACACAAAAATTAACAAAAACACAGAACAGCTGAAAAATACTCTAAACTTGGAAGGTGTAAGGTCAAGATCCCATGAAGGGCAATTACAATACTGACAGGCATATTAATACCTATGATTATCTCACAAGACACAAGAAAAACACATTTCAGATTGTTATAAGCATTCCAAGATAGCTTTAAAAAAAAGTCTCATACACAAACCCAGGTGCGCGCACACACACGCACCGCGTACACACACACGCGCGCGCGCACACACACACACACACACACACACCGATGCAGGAATACAATATTGTAAATACCATTGATTGGAAAAGAAATAATTGTTTGTGCGTGCACGCACGTGCGCATTCACACACACGTGCACACCCATACATACACACACCGATATATGAACACAGTTTTATCACACATACACACACACGCACGTGCACCCGCGCACCATAGTGACCATTATCTAGTAAAGACATAAACACACACACACACACACACACACACACACACAATTTAGAAATCATTCTTGAAAGCCAAAAGCAAGATACAGGAGTACTTATTTTCATTACCACACACACGCACACACGCACTTGACAATCAGGGGGGTATATCAGAGAATGTAAAAGTGTTTGGTTAGTACTGTTTTGAATTTAAAATTCGAATGACTACTGGAACAAAATAATTTCTTTTCTATTTGTTTTACTGTTGGAGCACCGAAAGCGGTGTCCTGAAGGCAATAACTGAAATTCTGAAGACATAGCATGGGATGGATCAGCCAAGATGGCAGTCGCTTTGCGCACAAGCTGCTGATCGAAGTACGGCTTGAGATCTCTTTGTTCTTCTCCAATTATTTTTTAGCATATTCTAACAATTCTCCGAAGACTATTCTTGTTTTTAATACTAAGGTTGTTGTACCATTAGATGAATGTAAAACTTAGAACACTCTCTATGTAGGACTTGTAGAACAAAGAAAGAATCTTTTTGTCAACAAAAAATGAGTTAAGCTTCCTCAGAAAATACATACGTTGTTGTCCCTTTTTGACAATAGCGTCAGTGTTAACATCCCAGTTTAGTTTGTCATCAAAAATAGTTCCCAGATACTTGTACTTCGAAACATTTTCAGCTTCTTGACTATGGATGATAACATGCTCAGAATTGTGACCCGATCTTCTTAAATCATAGGAAGATATTTAGTTTTAGAAACATTTAGCTCCAGATATGCCTCATCACACCATTTGACGAAATCAGTGAGGGCTGGACCATGGTTTTGGACAGATCCAGATAAGAGAGACAAAAGAGCACTGTCATCTGCAAATTTTACAAGAAAGGAATTTTCATAGCTGCTTCTGCAATCATCTGTGTATAGAATGTACAGAAGTGGCGAGAGAACGCATCCCTGTGGAGAACTCGTACAGGTAAATCTAACCGATGAAGATATCTTATTGGCAAAAACCCACTTCCGTCTGTTAGTTAAAAATTCAATCAGCCAACGACTAAGTTGATAGTCTACATCAAATTTTGAAAGTATTTTGTGAACAAGAACATGAGGCTGCATTGTATTGAAAGCTGAACTAAAGTCAGCAAACAATATTCTGGCATGAGAGTCAGGTGCTTCTATGTGGTTGTACAACTTGTTCAAAATGAACAGTTTGGCATCTTCGACACCTCGTCCTGTCCTGTAGGCAAACTGTAGTGGGTCAAGGTCTTTCTCTGTATCGGAAAGAATGAGAGATTTTATTATCTTTTCTAATGTTTTCATCACAAGTGATGTGAGGGCTACAGGTCTGAAATCGTTGGGCCTTGAAGGATTTGGTTTCTTTGGAAGAGGTATTACATTGGAAGTCTTCCAAATAACTGGTATCTGGCTAGTGTCCAGCGAGGCTTGGAATAGGTGCTGAAAGACGCTGGCAAGCTCAGTAGCGCAGAACTTTAGGGTTCTACGGCATTTACCATCTGGTCCGGGAGATTTGTTGATATTTATTGCCTTGAAGTGTTTACAAATAACTGTTTCATCAAAAATGACGCTATTCTCAAAGGGTAGAGATTGCTTCAGGCCATTTATTTCATGGGAAAAATCATGCTTGTCCAGCCAGTAAAAAAAATGCATTTAAATGGTCTGGTAAGTTGTTGTCACAGACCCCCTGGAGACTAATCTTGACCTATGAGGGGCAGCTGCCATGTTTATTGCTGACATATTTTTTATTCCCTGCCAGGCAGCACGAAAATTGTTCCCTGCAAACTTGTCTTCTATCTTATTTTTATAGTCACGTCTAGCTTGTGCAACAGCAGCTTTAACCTCTTTATTCACATGTTTCTTTTGTTCTTGTGTAAAATACTACTTTCTTTTTGTTTAGTACACGTTTTAGGTCCTTTGTAACCCAAGGTTTATTATTGGGGTAAATAGTTATCACCTTTGTTGGAATAACACTACTGACACAAAATGAAATATAGGAAGAAACAACATCAGTTAAGGTATGTGTTTTGTATGGGGAGGGCAGGGAGACAAACTATTAGTCCAATTCTCAGGAGCTAAAGGAAGAGTTGATATCCTTTGACTTGTTACACAACTTTTATCAACTAAATGGCGATTGGCTCAAATTCACGACTGTTTGAAACACTAAATTTGATTCGTTGAACGTTTGTGATAAATACTGGTTGCGCTCAAGCATACTGTCTCTTCGTGCACCTGGGGCATTCTGAGGTTAGCTTCACACAAGCATAACTACAAGAAAGGCGTAGGTGAGTGACTTGTGTGCCAGGCCTACGGCCTAATTCATTTTTTTGCCGTTAGGCCTATGCATAAACAATACAGGGACTTTTGGTCGTTGCCAGTATTAGAGCCTAGGCTATGGTCTAATCATTCTCTAGACCTATCTGAGTCTAGTAAATACGTGCGCGCGTAAATTTGGCGCCATTTTATTGATATCGAAAGTCCGATTGGGTAGGCCTAGCCTACACATGTATTATAATATTAATACCCGGTTTTAGGCTAGTCTTTGTTCGGAAAGTTTTATCTTCTTTCCATCCTACACCGCTACGATCAACACTGCATTACCATTATACCAAGCTTACCAATACAATGCTAAGCTAATACTTTATTACCTCAATAAAAAGAGAAATTCATGAAGTGATTCTGTTAGTAGACTAGAAGTAGAACGTAAACTATTTATGAATACGATTATCTTAGTTTGAAATAGTTTTGATTGATTTATTCTTTTATATCTTGGATAATGGAATAAACACTTATGTGCTTTTTTTTTTACATCCAGTCCCCATGTGTAGTTTTGTAAATTCTGTCATCTGTTCCCACCAGCACACAATGGCCTACTCTTACGAAAAGCGGAACAGGATTTATCATGTGGGTATAGTCTCATCTGAAGGACTTTTGGGGAGAGTGGAGTCTGCTCTGATGTTAACTCCAGGGAAAAATATCCACCTTGAATGGGTTGATGCCTTGAACTGGAATCAACCTGGGCGGTCAGTTTGCCAGCAGAATGTTCTGACCACTACTGGCACTAGGTTATCCTGTCCCTCTTTTTGCTGGTTCAATTTATTGGTAAAGGTTGCAATAATGTATTTCAGTATTATCATTAAGAAATTTTTTCTTAGATAGATGGCTTGATGAAAAAAAGCAAATGCATTGCTTATTCAATATACCATCTGGAAATTTAAAAAATTTGACTTTACTTGAAAGATCTGTAGGCTGTTATACATTTGCTCTGGCAAATGTTACCCCCCCAAAAAAACAACAAAAAAACCCAACAACAACAAAGTTGCATGTGCTTGTTTTCACTAGTTGATTTTGTGTGGCAGAAATGTAGGCAAAATCAGTAAATGAAAGAGATTGTGAGATTGAAGTTAGACTAATGAAGATAAAGTTAGGTCTGCTATGTGACAGATCTATGCAGATTGCTCCAGGAAAATAAACAAAACCAAATTTTCAGTTCTTTTGAAAGTAGAACTGTCTCAAGCATGAGATGAATGCATTTATTGTCTCAGTGGTACTGGCCTGGAAAGACAATATAGTGTGTATGTAGATATATATATATACTGATATAGCCCAGGCTATCTGTTGTGCATTTGCCCAGAACAATATTAATCCCCACCTCCCTGCTAACCCCAACCCCCTTGATTTTTGTATTTATAGTTAAAGCTTTTGTTTAAACTTGTTAACAAATATAACAAAGAAATCAGGAACAGGAGACTGGTAACTTATATTAGGCCTTACAGTTTCAGTCATTCAATCCATTTCAGTTCAAGATCCTCAACTGGGCTCAAGGCTCTACTAGTTTATCAGCGATCTATTAATTTTGTGCGTTTTACATCTGTCCCCAAAGCTGGGAACATAACAACCAGTGCTGACAATGGGAATTACGAAAGCTATTAAATCAGTAGGCCATTGTCATTTTGTGCCACTGTGTGTTTCGGAGTATACAATTATGTAAAGTTATGTCATATGTGCCATGAATATCAGTGCAGTTGTCCATTGTATGTGTCTGGAGGTGAGCATGTATTTTATGAGTGGGAGATAAGGAAGACATGATGCACTTAAATTGATATGTTACTGTATCAGTGTATACTGTATGAGTATACTGTATAGTCAAGTGTTAATTTTAAGTCATTCTATGGTCTTGTGCTTACCATAAAGGCAGTATCGAGTATGCCAGTAGCATATGCATACTGTTTTCTTCGTAAATGGATTAAAAGAAAGATATTGATGACATTATGGTCAGTTACGATTAAATACCATAGAGTTTAGTTGGCAATATCCACAATACATTAGATCTTTTATGATCTGAATAGTGTCTGGTAGTAGTGGTAATAACTTAATTTTTTGTTGACTTTGAGGTTGTCGGGGTTTTTTGTTGGTTTTTTTTTTTTTTAGTGATGCTTCTGTAAACTAGTGACAGCAGCAGCCCGAGTGATACCATGGGTGCATCGATCACTCAACACATTGTATTACTGTTGTCTGTACTAGTGGTGAAATGTCATTAATATGTACAAGTCAGTGGGGGCTTCAGATTACTATTTACTGATTAGTGCATTCAGCTTCAACACTTGTGACGAGGTGTGAGTGGCCTAATTTTTGCTGGTATGCTATATGTGTGGTTTAAAACACTTACAACAACCGTGGTCAGGAATGTATGAAGTTTAAAAAAGATATATTCAAAAAATAAATAAATTTTAAAAAATGTCATGCATCATGTGCTGTTTAAGTTTTAAACATGTGATATGATGTGCTGAATATAAATAAATAAATGGATGATGTGAATTGCATTCTGCAACCATTTGCCGCTCAGTTTGTGGCTTGCGGGCCATAAATTGAAGACCACTTTATATTAAGTCACAGCAGATTTCTCTGCATAAAATTTCGGCTGCTGTCTCCAGGGAGAGATGTTGCCATTGAAGCAATGCCACCTATCCTCTTTTACATGTAATGATGTATACATACATGTTTCCCTACCACTATCAAGTATCAAGACTGAGAGTGACATTTTTTCTGCATGTATAATTATTCCAGAGACTTGCTGCTGTGGGTTCTTTTCATGTGCTGAATGTGTGTTGTACATGTGACCTTGGTTTTTCATATCGTCTGAAAGACTAGCACCCAGACCACCACTCAAGGTTTAGTAGATGTGGGAGAAGTCTGGACTTGATTCAAACAGGGATCAAACCCATACTGTTCACTTTCTGCTATAACTGTGCAAACATGTAGACCAGCAATTGTTTAAAAGAATGTCTGTCAGGAGAAATAGGAAACTTAACTTGTTATTATAGAGACCACCGGTTATCCCTGAGGGAGATTTTAGGGAAGGGGGGTGTCTGTGTATTCAGTGTGTAATAAGTATATTTACCAGGCTCCTCTCTCCCTTAGACAGTGTTAGCTCTCCTGTGACCACTGTAAATATGAATGAAGGATTATCATCCCTGCCAAGTTGGCAAGCAAACTGTTTTTGTTTGAAGTTTGGGAAAATGATGTAAGTCAATTGACATTGGATCAAGACTTGGGCAACATTTTGAAAGCCAGCAAACAAAACTTAGATAAAAGCCACAGAGTGAAAATTTGTTCCTAGCTGTTTTGTTCATAGGTGCATTGTATACCTTTGATTGATTAAACTAAAAATGTGTGAGTAAAAAGTCTGAAAATTCTTTACATTTTTTTTTTTAAAAAAGCACTTAATTCATACTAAAATGGTAAACATTCTTCAGTTGTCAAGCCTGTGTACTTAAGTATACATCACTGATGGGGATTCAGCAGCATAGAGAAATCTCCAGGAAGCTTGGGACCCATTTCCTCAGTTGTTTATAGATAGTACACATGTTCAGGAGAGGGGTTTCAGTGATAAGAGAGAAAACTGCAGTTGATACTTGTAAGTTAGCTGATAATGCAACATAATTAATACATTATCATTTATATTTCAGAATTAATTACATTTCCCCCCCCCCCCCCCCCCCCCCCCCCCCCCCCCCCCCCCCCCCCCCCCCCCCCCCCACCCATTGTATGAAAATGACTTGGTATACAGGTGTTAGTGATTTGACCGAAAAGAAAAGTTGTTAAAAGGTTAATGACCTAGTTCGAGTCTTGAGCTTCATTGTCTTTCACATCCGTCTCTTGACCAAGTAACAAGTAGACCAGGTGAACAAGGGTAAAAAGCACACGTGGACCGGACTGTGGGAGCAAAGAACATACAGTATGTAAATAGGTCAATCAGGCATTGTCATTCTTTTACCAGTTGTGAGGTCGG
Organism: Rapana venosa; assembly: GCA_028751875.1. NCBI lineage: Eukaryota > Metazoa > Mollusca > Gastropoda > Neogastropoda > Muricidae > Rapana > Rapana venosa. Next base: position 100,189,915 of record CM054134.1, read on the forward strand.
TGTATACCAGTTAGGTCTTATCTATAGATACTGGTTTTATTGTCGAGAACTTGGTTGTCTCTTGAGTAGACTTGACACAGATGAGTGTATGTCGATCAATCTGTCTGGTCACCTGTTTTTGGGGTAAGAGGTTTTTTCTCTTCTTTTTTTTTCTTTTTTAATTGTCAAAAGCAGGTATGTTAATTTAAGAGAGGGTTCAATGAATAGTGTTTTCCTAAATTAGATGTCAAGTACTAAGTAGTATAACACTTTTATTTTGATTTCTTCATGAGCTGACATATACATATCTTGAAAAAGGTAAGATGTGCTTCAAGACTTCATCGAATTTGAAAACATTGCAAGTCACAAGTATCATTCAACTTAATCTGTGACCTTTGATGTATGATGAGGTTTTGGGTGTATAACTTCATTATTATATGACACCTGTTTGTGTACTCTTTGTTTTTAAGTTTTATGTATCTGGGTTGGTAGCTGTGGTTTGGGAGGGGGGGTTGTTTGTTTTTCAGGGTTTTTTTGTGTTGCTTGTTTCTGGGTTGTTGTTGTTTTTTTTAAATTAAGCTGCTTTAAAAGTTAGGACCTCATCTATCTAGTGTCTCTTTATGTTCTTTTAGATGTTTTTTCTCTCTTAGTCTCTAGCTCACTAGCTGAGTTTATATTGATGATGTTAATGTATTACTTTTTTAATTAGTGTGCATTAGTTCACATTGTGTGTGTGTGTATGTATGTGTGTATATATATATATATTATGAGTTACTGCTCAGTTGTTGCCTGTTCATATGAAGCAGGCTTTGAGATGTAGCTAAGGACCACTAAAAGGTGACATATGCTGAGGCACTTAACTATTGATCTAATTTAATCAAGACTATGATCTGTTAACATGTTATCTGATACAGACTGATGGATCGAAGAAAATTTTATTAATACTATAGTATAATAGTTGGTCATGTGTTAAATAAAAGAAGAAAGAAAATAGTGGTTTGGCTACCTGTGTCATTGTGATTTTTAAAAAAAGGAAAAAGAATAGGCAAGCACTACAAAATGTAATGACCCAGAACAACAGGCATCATCCCGTGAATAGGTCAGACTGATACAACATGTTATTGTTATCTCTGAAAAGTTTGGGAACATGAATACATGTAATTAAGTATTATGCCTCTAGAGAATCAAACTTTGGTTTGTGCAGTTCGCTTAGTTCCCATTTTTTATTTAAATATACTTTATTGTAAATTTTATGGTCTGACATGTGATAACTAGTGTGTTTACACGCAGGTGTATTCTCAATTTCACGCATGTGCCCATGTTTTTATGCATGGGTCCATATGTGAATGAAAAAAATTGTACAGTGTGGGAAATGGTTGCCTGGGTCTATGATGTGGATTTGCGCTATTTTATGTTTACTTGTTGATAGTTTTTAGCTATGCTTGCTTGTACTTGTAGCCCACATGAGTTTCTTGTCCTTTTGAGATGTTGAAGAGTGCATTCGCATGTAGTGTTGGTGAATGCAGAAAACATTTTATGCAGTTTGGACGTAGTTTGCTATGTACTGTGTTGCAGACACACAATTGTTATAATAACAAGAAATCATACATTTTTGTCAAAGTGCCACATGTGTGTGCCTGTACTTGTCTAGCCAAATTCACATGTGTATTTCAACACACAGATGACAACGTGTATAGCTGCAATATCACCATTGTCTCATTCTATTACAGCAGATGGTGTTTGATGCTGTTAATAGGTATACATGGAATATATGTGAATATATATACACAGTGTTGAGTGTATATAATATAATAAAGGTCTGTAGGCTATATTACACAAAATGTTCAGTTAGTTGTTGAGTGTGATACACATTGAAACAAATCTCACTGGTTACATCACAAGTCATATGTGATATACTCATTAACATACACTGTATTTTTCACACATAATTGTTACTGTGAATCTTTTTAATTATTGTGTGACAGGGTGGTAATAAAATGTACCTCACACACGATCGGAGAGCTGTCGCAGCATCATATTTCTAAATTAGGAGACGCCTGCGAATTGTGTGAGGCTCTTGTTTCCTTGGGTGGTGGTTTAAACCTCTCCATTGCATACACTTTGCCTACACAGTAGAATTAATGCAGCCTCTTTTTAGGGGCCACATCATCACTGTTCTGATCATGCAACGTAGCCGAGAAGTTGTACAGAGTTGTGGCAGATCAAACATCTCCACTCTGTTACAATTATACAACTTGTCAGAGAATACATTAGAATTGCCTACAGCTCTTCATTGCAGAAGTGAAAGCAAGTTGGACTGAGAAATCTTGGAAGCTTATGTCTTTCGTCATGAGCCCCATGGCACTGCACAGATATTCGAGTCTTGTGTGTTTCCTACAGCTTCAATGTACCTTTCCTTTCACGAAATTTACCACCCTATTGACGAACAATTTCAAGGAAGCCCAGGGTATCAGTGTGTCATGCAGCCAGTTAGTCTTACTGACTTCCCCCTGGCTTTCCAAGGGCCTAGATGACTTTCCATTCATAAACAGTGAATGACTGGCCATTGATAATCTCGCGGAGGCCCAGGATATCAGATTGTGTATATGTGTGCATAAGTAATCAGGATGCCAGGGGGTGTACTGTTTCTTGAAATTATTCTGACCAGCTGCATTCCGGGTTTCTGCGCCATCGGAATGAACAGGGATAGTTATCCCAAGCTGATTTCTGGAAATGTCTGAGGGGCTTTTTGTCTTTCTCTATGAATGGAGCCAGTATACCTCACACCAGAAGTGAAAATAAATCAAACTTGGTTGAGGGGTTTTAGCCAACATTATATATCATAGTTAGAAGACTTTCATTCACTTAAAAATCAACACATATCTGTAGCCATACTTATCACTTTTTATGCATGTTTGTAATAATCCTTTTTTCATCAATGTATTTGGGTTTATTTTGTTGCAGATATCCTATCAGATCCAGCAAATTTTATTCACAATGGCAGCAGGTCGATACTGGCTTCATGATGACATCAAGGATGACGACCCGGAAATCTATGATCTCGTCCGCGCAGAGAAGGATCGCCAGCGCACGGGTCTGGAAATGATCGCTTCTGAAAATTTTGCCTCCAAGGCAGTCCTTCAGACTTTGGGCTCCTGCCTCACTAACAAGTACTCTGAAGGGCAGCCAGGTCAAAGGTTAGTAAACATGTCTTCTTCTGCATCCCCTGACCTTGCTAAATTTTTAATCCAGTCATGATGGTGATGTCTGTTGCACTGACCCTGCCAGTCCCCACAGTATTACCTGAAGCACTGCTGGGCTGGGCCACGTCAGGTGTCTCAGAATGTTGAAGGTAGGACATGACTGCAAGATATGAGAGGGGGCCTGTGCCAGTGTTATTGTGGGATGTATTGAGATAGGAGCTGGCAGTGTCCTGTTCACTGTCTAGAGGTGGCAGTTTGAGCTGCACTGTCTAGCTCAAGAATGCCATCCTTTTCTTCATCTTCTGGCCCAATGTATAGGCACTGGCACCATTGTCTTTGCTTCGCTGTAGGACACTGGGTGTGCTGGCTGCTCCAAGTTCCTACCTGTCTTGGACAGGTGGTCCACCTCTTCGTTGTCCCTATGCCACAATTGGAGGGGATCCATTGTAGCACCACCACAATTCTCTGAATCTCGTTCCAAGAGGATTTTTCCTCTTGAGTTGACAGTGCAGACTGCTTCTCCCCAAAGTTCTTCGGATGAGACTGTAAACCAAGGTTCTGTGTGCAAACGCACGCAGAACATCTTGCGCACACGTTAAATCCGATTCCACTTTTTAAAAAAGTGGGCTTTTGTGTGCTGGTGGAAACAGGTGTCAAAATGTCCAAAACCACATACACACAAGGACTGGATGTAAAAAAAAAAATAATTTTAAGGCACATGAGTGCTTATTCCATTTTTCTTGATATAAAAGATTAGATAAATGAATAAACTTTATTATGAAAAAAAATATATTTCTTCATAACAGATACTATGGTGGTAACGAGATTATCGACAAAGTGGAACGACTATGCCAGAAGCGCGCTCTGGAGGTGTATGGTCTCAACCCTGAGGAGTGGGGCGTCAACGTACAGCCTCTTTCTGGGTCTCCAGCCAACTTTGCGGTGTACACAGCAGTGGTGGAACCTCATGGCCGCATCATGGGGCTGTATCTTCCTGACGGCGGCCATCTTTCTCATGGCTTCATGACACAGCAGAAGAAAGTGTCGGCCACCTCGGTGTTTTTTGAATCCTTTCCATACAAGCTGGATCCTGCTACTGGGTTGATAGATTATGACAGATTGGCTGAGAATTCCAAGCTCTTCTTGCCAAAGATGATTGTGGCAGGTAAGTGGTTTGTTTCCTGTGTGGAGTAGGATCAATTATTTTTTGTTTCGGTGATTCATGTTTTAAAGTGTTATTTTTAGTAGAATTCACTACTGCTTCTGTTTTTCTTTTGCATTTCTATAAATAAATTTGTTTAAAGTTCAGATAAATCTTTTTTTTTTTTTTTCAGAGAAAAAATTATAATATGCTATATGAGTATATGCCTTTGTCATTAACATTCTGCTTTTGAAATGTTCTTTAGTGTTTGTGATCAGTATTTTTGTCAGTCTAAATGATTCTTAGTTGTCTTTCCTTTCAGTCCTTAATTTTACTTTATTATAAGATTCTTGGGGGGATCATTATCAGCTAAGAAAGCTGGAAATACAATAGACGGGCAGAGCTTTGCCAGTTATGGAGTTAATACATAATTTATATTTTATGTTTAGCACCTTCACAGTTAATCCTATGCTTACCTTGCTTTTAATCCTTGTGAACAAGACTTGAGAGTAAGTTTGATGCTGATTTCAGGTGTCAGCTGTTACTCCCGTCACCTGGATTACAAGCGTTTCCGTGAGATCGCTGATGATGTTGATGCCTACCTGTTGGCGGACATGGCTCACGTTAGCGGTCTGGTGGCAGCGGGTCAGGTGCCCAGCCCTTTCGAGCATTGCGACATTGTCACCACCACAACCCACAAGACTCTGAGGGGCCCTCGCTCTGGCATGATTTTCTTCAGAAAAGGTCAGTCCTTTTTTAAATGTTTGTAAGAATTGTTTTATTTTGCTGTGGAAAAATTTCACCCGCAAACTTTTAAGTAGCTTTTCATGGAAGTTTGATAATGATAAATTCACATCAGCTGGGTATTTCAGTACAAAGGCGAAAAGAAGTGTTTGAGTAAATAGTTTAATATAAAATTTCATTATTCATAGAGCTCGTATTTCTAAATTATGTTACAAATTTGTTGTGCAATTTGTAGTTATCATCAGGGCCAGAAAATACTTGGTGCATGTATTTTTCAAATATATATATATACAGTGCTTTCGGTTATATTGTGTGTTACCCAGCTTTACACCCTGGGGATCACCCAGAGCATACACTCTGACTCAATCATCCCACCTGGGAATCACTGGGAAAGAAAGTACACTGGATGAGAAGTTTGCATGTGTGACTCTTTTCAAGTACCTCACCACATAAGCAGCTATAAACTTCAGAGGAATATGAATGGACCTTTGTGGTCCAGCATAGGTTGTAAGCATTTTTTGAAGCCACGTGACACGCTAATGCACTTATAAATATTTCATAAGTAGGAATCTGTGTTCAGAGCACCCTTGTAAATGTGTCTGTGTCTTACCGTAAAAGAAACAACTAAGCACTTAGAAAATGTACAATTTTGTAATTTACAGACAGCAAACAAAGATTAAACTCTGCAAAGCTTCATTACAAAGAAATACTGTATTGCATTCAGAATATAGGTTTCCATTGTCATTTCCTGTCAAAATATAACCAGTCTTCACGGGGAGGACCCCACCCCACTAGGGCCTAGACAGCCCCTAGACCCCAGCTACATTTTCCTCCTTTTTTACATTCTCATCTCTGAATTACACTTTTTAAAAAAGAGAGAATATTTTGTTGCAACTGCTTCTTGTAATAATAATATATGGAATTTATATAGCGCTGAATCTTGTAAAAAACAAACAAATCGAAGCGCTGTAACAAGCTGTTGACGACAGGTGTGCGGAAGGTGTTGAAGAACGGAGAGAAGGTGATGTACAACCTGGAGAAGAAGATCAATGAAGCCGTCTTCCCAGGTCTGCAGGGCGGTCCTCACAATCATCAGATTGCTGGTAAGTAGTTCAGGCTCTCGGCCTGTCTGTCTGTCAGCAAGCTAAAGTTTCTCTATGTGCCTGGCTTCTTGAAGTCATTGTGATCACTCAATACTTTGGGTTGTGTGTCTTGGGCAAGTAGAGCTCTGATGTTCACCAATAATTAGATTTTGCACATGCAATGAGGTAGCCACTCACATTTCGACTTTAGGGATGATGTCTAAACACATCACTAGTGCATCGTTTTTAGATTGTTCTCATTATGAGTGAGGGAGAATAAGCATGCATGAAAAAGATGTTGGGATTGGGTGTCAACATGTTGATTTTCTCTGTGCTTATCAAATTTATTCATACAGCAGACATATTCACTGACCATCAGACCACAGTTTTCAGTATGCTAGCCATAATGCTAAAGAATATCCAAATGTAAACAGGTGGATTATGTCCTGTTTGAGACTCTATGATCAAATTAGGCTTTTATTCAAACAGTAGACCGCTAAAGTGCAATAAGCAAGGGGATGCCTGAAATGAGTGTTTCTGTGTATATTTTCAGCTGTTGCTGTGGCTCTGAAACAAGCAAAGACACCAGAATTCAAAGAATACCAAAAACAGATCGTTGCCAACGCCAGAGTCTTAGCCAAGGGGCTGATGGACCTTGGCTATACCATCGTGTCAGGTGAGTAGCGTTGTGTTATGTCATACCTGCAGCATTTCTCTGTCAGGTGGGAAGCAGTACACTGGTCTTAGATTTGAATGTTTTTGTTGAATTTCAGGTGGTGGTCAGTAAGTGTAACAAAATGTCTCTGGCAGGTTATGTGTGGATTAGGAAGCTAGTGACAACCACCAGTCCAGATAGCAAAAAGTTGCATGACTGTTCCTGGCAGAAGCTGGGCTCACAACAGTCCACTAGAACCCGACCCACAGCAACAAGAGGTGTCCATGGCAAAATTCTTTAGAAGAAAGCTACTGCATATTGAAATATAGTGGGGGGGATTAACTGAAAAAAGGTTGGCACTACACAAAAGTCATCAGTATTTAGTTCCAAAGTGCACAAACATAACATTTGGAGTCATCCGAGACCAGTAAAACTTCACCGATACCACACGCACACGCACACAACCCTAACCTCTACCAAACCACACACATAGCTATCTATTCAGTTTCATGTGAATTAAGAATCCTATCTTATCACACACACCCTCCTTTTTTCTTCTTTTCTTTTTCTTTTTTTAAAATTTCATATGATCTTTGTTTTGAACCATGACAGCTTGCTTTTATTGGCAGGTTTACACTTTCCTAGAGAAAGCACAGATTTTTTTTTTAAATACCAATTTCTGTAAAAGGAAATAGATTACAAAATGAAAAAAGAAAGAACAAGCATATTTTAGGTAAAAAAGTGCATTACAATATAAAAGAAGGGAATGAACAAGCATATTTCTGTAAAAAGAAATATCACAAAATGAAAGAAGAAAAGCACAAGCATGATAATTTCTGGAACATGAAGTGTATTTTTACCTACATGCTGAAAATTGAAAGAAACCATTCAAATGGTGGTTTCCCATTACTGGTACAGGGGGCACTGACACTCATCTGATCCTGGTGGACTTGCGGCCTCAGAAGCTAGATGGCGCTCGTGGGGAAAAGGTACTGGAAGATATCGGTATTGCCGTCAACAAGAACACCTGCCCAGGTGATAAATCGGCCCTTAGGCCCAGTGGCTTGCGCCTGGGGACACCTGCTCTCACCTCTCGCAACCTGAAAGAGGCTGACATGGAGAAGGTGGTTCAGCTGATCCATGAAGGTGAGTAGTGTGTTTTGCTTTCATAATGCTGTTGTAACATCCATTTGAAAACAAACGTTTTAGAGGCAGAGCCTTTTGGTGTGAGAAGCATTTATTTTCGTAATCAGTAGAAAGCTTAGGTTGGTTGGGTTTTTTAAAATCATGAAATAACAGTTAACTAGTTTAGGCCACAGTACAAAGGCAAAATATTTTTATTTCTTTTTTTCCAGGTAATATGCCTCAGTACGCAATGAAAAAAATACTGGATCTTTAAAATTCTGGGAAATTCATTCACCTGGAAACAACTCTTTCATCACTGGATGGAATTCTGTCATTAGAATTTCAGCTTGAATAGAATTTCTGGTTATTCCAGAATTTTCCAATAAGAAAGCCCTTTATTTGCATGAAAATGTGTTCAATTACCCTTTGTTTCCAGTTTTGTCCTCCTGTATATTTCTAGGGGCTTTGTGTCCCTTTAGTCAACTGCCTTTTGTCCTGTGAAATTCTATATAACATTCACACATGCATGCTCAGAAAGGTTTCTGCGTACCTGTTAGGGACAGTTAATTGTTTGATCCACTCAAGGTGACATCAAGCTTTCTGTTCATGGCATCTGAGACTCGTTTAAAGCACTGGCAATTTTATCACTTGTATAGCACCTTGGGTTACAGACTGCCTGAAAAATTCAGTACAGTGCCACCCCCACACCCCCTCCCCCAAGCAACTGCTGGAAGAGTTAGGGAAGAAGTCGCTGTATACATGTATTTATAAATAATTCACTCGCCTTCTGTTGCAGCCATGGAGCTGGCAAAGGAGGTAAACGCAAGTTGTGGGCCGATGCTGAAAGAGTTCAAGGACAAGCTGGTTGAAGATCCTGTCTTCAGCGGAAAGCTGCAGGCACTGAAGCAGAAAGTGGAATCCTTTGCGGTCATGTTTCCCTTGCCTGGCTATGACAACTGGTAGAGATCCAAAGAAACCACGTTGGCCTTGTTTTGCTCCTATCTGGACATGCGATCACCGTTACAGTTAACTTTCAAGGGTACATGGAAATCCGTGCTGCATACGCTTTATGAAGCACATAGCAAATCACAATAAACTATAGCAGATCACAATAAATTTTTTCCTGATGAACAGATTTTAGTTGAGATGAGGAGAGAAAAAAAACAAAAGAATTAACCTTCCTTCCACATTTTTGGGTACATGAAATTGATACTACATCATGATATGCTTTCTATTTCACTTCTAGGATGAATCAGAAAAGTTTTATTCTGTGTACAGATTTAAAGTAGAAATGTCGCAAGAAAAGAATGTTGTATTCTTTCTTTCTGCAGCCATGGATGCCTCTCACTCTGCTTTGTACCAGTGGGTTTTTGTTGTAGGGCCTGCCTTTCTTATTCCATTTTTTTATGGGAAGGCAGTTTTTGTTGGTTATATATTGAAGCAAGATATATCATTGATTGTTGGAACTGAAATTCCAAGGTGCTTGAATTATGTATGTTAAAGATACAGGCTTTCATCTTTGGTATATGTAACATTCATGGAGATGATTATAAAAACTTTGCTTTCGCTTCAATCACTGATGCAATTTGTGGCTTTATTTTATGCATATATTTAAAAAAAGAATTTTGGGGGGGGGCTGACTATTAATTGTGAAAGAACCATTCAATTCGGATTTCCTTCTGTGTTTCAAGCAAATTCATATTGAAATGAAATATTGTTGATCACGCTGTTAATCATTGTTAATGCCCTGTAAATCATTGTTAATGATTTTATTGACTAATTTGTACATTACAGAGTTTTATACCATTCTTCTATTCTTTTTCATGTTTTGTTTTTTGGTGGTGTTTTTTTAAACATTAGTATTTATCATTTTATATGTATTATACATATTCTTTTTATGTATATATTTACTTTGTAAATTTGGTCTCTTTTTTCTGTTATTATTATTTCATTTTCATGCTGACATAAAATGTTTAGTTCTCTAAAATAATTCTCTCATTTTACTTGGTTATAATCAGAAAGATTTGTTCTTTCCTTTTTTATCATCTTGTTTAATCTATCAACTGTTGTTTTTTATGCAACACGCGGTTTAATTTTGGTTTTTATCATTACACAGCAACAGTATGCTTTTGCTGCTTTTCAGTGTTTCTGTATCAGAAGGTATTCAGAGGAGCAGGAAAGAGCTGGATGGTAGCACCTATACATGATTGGGGCAAAGCTTTTGAAAAATGCATTTCCAGACATGGTGCCAGATTGCATACAATTGTGTTCAGCATATAGTGACTTACATATTGTTTCAGGTATACAATGCTTTACATACCCATTGCCTTCACTTACTTATATTGCTGTGCATTTGCAGCATTTCAGTTAAGTTGAAATTTCTTTTCTTTTTTTTTTTCCAGCAAATTTTCTGATTAAATATTTTGCCAAATAACAACAGGATACAACTGCTATGCTGTTAATACTGCCATTTTGATATTGTTACTACCCCTGCTTTGGCTTGATTTCTTCTTCTTCCTTTTTTGTCATGTTTCTCCCAGTGGAGGTTTGACATTAATGAGCCTTCTCCATCTCTCTCCATTTTGAGCTTCCTCCTTATTGATTTGTTAATATTATTATTATATGAACTGTCATTTCACAGACATGAAGGCAGCAATACAGCTGATTTATTTCATGCAAAAAATGTCTCCTAGTAATTTAAAGGATGAACTTCAGGTTTAAAGAGCTCATTGTATGACTGAAATGTTGAGATCTGAAAAGCAGAATGGAAATGTTTGAGACTGCATGACTGAACTGGTTCTAATTTAAGGGGAGGGATTCATGAACAATTAACAATTTTCCTTCAAAATTCAATTTTGGGTAGCTTGCATTTTTGCACTCAATAATAAAGTGTGTAAAAACCATGTATGTTTTGTTGATTTCATTGTTTGTCTGGGTGAAAATGACAATGCAGACATTGGTACAAAAGTTCCTCAAATATCCTTTTCAAAAAAATAATTTTAAACATTTAAATGCATATCAGGAAGATTAAGGGCAGACCTGTGGCAGGGTTTGTAAAATAGCAAGTTTAAAAAAAAAAATTTTTGGACCACACAGATAAACAACCCACGCACACTGTTTTGTTTGACTAATTTTTCATTTCTTAATTTTCAACAGCTATTTTTTCCTGAAATCAATATTCATCTTGTGCTGAAATATTAGGAAGACTATATCTCTTGTAGTCTAGACAGATCTGTATGTTTTGTTGTATGTTGCATTTACATTTTTTTTCTTTTCTTTGCATGTGTGTATGAGAGCGAAAGATTATGCGAGTGTGTGTGTATGTAAAAATCTACAGCAGAACTGACATGGATCACATTACTCGCCATTAAAACAAACATCAAATTATTTAGCCATGAAAGTCGGATACCCCTAATACGCTCCTTCGGGTGAGACTCTAAACTATCCTAAATGCAAACGTCCACATACCTTCCACTTCTGTTATGAACCCACCCCTCTATCTTCATTTTTAAATAAACAAAAAGTCTGCTGTGGCTGAAAGCATGGATAACATAAACATACCCAGCATACAATCTATAACCTTGAGAAAGATGGACTCCACCAGATTCAACTTGCCCAAAACACTGCTTGAAAAATTCAGTGCTGTACCCTGACATCTTAAGAAGTTGAACAAATATCTTGCAAACAACCAGCATGCAATCTGCAACCTTGAGAAAGATGGACTCCACCATATGCAACTTGCCCAAAACACTGCTTAAAAAATTCAGTCCAATACCCTGACATCTTGAAGTTGAGGAGCAAATCATCTCTATCTGGGGGCAGGATAGCCTAGTGGTTAGAGCAGTGTGATTTGATGGGCCACCACAGAAATGCCTGTTCAAGAGGATTTTCCCCCCAAGAGTTAACAGCTCAATTTCACTCCCTTGAAAATCCAAATGAGACTACAGAGGTCCCATGTATGAACGCACACATCTTGCACACGTTTAAACACCTGCCTTTCGGAAGAGGGGGGGGGGAGGAAGTCACATACAAAAGTCTCATGGAGGGAGGAGGGTGACTTTTGTTCATAAATGAAAATGTCAGACTTTTGTTCATAAATAATGAAAATGTCACTGTATCAATGCAAAAGAATTAAAAGGAAATGAAATATTGCAATTATAGAATTGCTGCCCCAAGCCATGAGAGAGATATAAATTTTACCCTATGGAGGGGGTAGAGCCAGGCTGTAAAAAGACACCTTCATTGAATTTGACCTAGGAGGTTTTTTTATAAGCTATTATTTACCCCTTTGAATGAAACTTTGCCACCTGCGGACATATTCAAAACATCTTGCACTCCCATTAAAAAAAACTGTTCTTCCTTTCGGAACAGTAGGCCATTGCTTGTCAGAATGAATGACCAAAATAAAAAGGATGCATGCTCACTGGTGTGTTTAGACACCATCTCCGAAGTCACAATGTGGCTACCTTAACGGTGAGTAAAACCGGTTGCAACCGTCAAATCTCACCATTGGTGAATCTTGTTATTGTAGCAGAGAATTGGGAGGGGAAAAGCTATCATTTAAATGATGCAGCCTTTTGAGAGATCATGCACACCTTTAACCTCTGGATCAAAGGCAAGAGGATATGATTGCAGTGGACTAGTCAGCATGATTATTAACATTGTTACAACATGCCTACTAATATGAACACCTGCAGACCTGCCAGAGCCTTATACCCGTTCATGTAAAGACAGATGCGTATAAGAAGAGACTATCCAGCTTCATTCCAACTTGTACACATCGTGGGTTTCCGGTTTGAATCCTGATGTTGCCTGCCAGCGGTGAATTAAGAAAGGGGATTTTTTGTTGTCATATCGATTCCCACTATCAACCAAAGTACAGACCTGCCATTACCTTATTCCTTTGTGTATACAGGCACACAGGAGAAAAGTACCCAACAGGTTGGGGGGGGGGCCGTGTATTAGTCTGGCATATGAGTGTCAAATTGTGCGTTGAGTGTGTGTGCCTATGAGTGCGCACATGCTCTCAAGCCAAAGGACAATTACGTTGTGTTTCTTAATGTTTCTTTTCCCATCCCACCATACACTGAAGTTTTAGATGTCTACTGTATATGGGTTATGCCATGAGAGTATAAACTGAGACTCGAGAATATTTCAAGTGTTTAATTATGAGTGGCATTTTAAAATAACACTACATGCATTAAACAATATAAACATTAAAAAGTAACATGGATCTTAAACAATGACAGCACTCGATGTCACACACACACACACACACACAGCCCTCTTGACCTACCCAGGAACATTCATGGACACACAGCATCTTGCACAGACATTAATAATTCACTTTTCATAAATTAGGACAGCTAAGACCAGTGGTATGGATGGCACAAATATACTCAGCATGTGCCCTGGTCTGGGGAAGGATGGACTCCATCACCATGGCACGCCTTGCCTAAGAGAAGCTGACTTTTGGCGCAGTGGAGTAGGTACTGATGTTAATTCCAGGGGGAAAGTTCACTCAAACGAGTTTCTCAGTGTTGGCTTGAATGCACAGTCAGATCACAAGCTCAACGCTCTAACTACTAGGTTATCCAACTCCCATCTAACTGATCTCAGTTACAGTGAAGGCATAGTTCAGGTGTCCACTGTCAGTCATCTATTCAAAGGGCCCATCTCCCAACCCATGCATAACATCTTGTGCACACATTGAAACCCCATCTTTTCATCAATGTGTAGACTGGCAGTGGTATGGATGACACCAACATACCCAGCACGCAATCTGCACGCTATCAGCCCTAAATGAAGACCACTGAGTGCTGGGGGCAATACAATACTCCCACCTAAGAAGACAATGATTAAGACCAAAGTGACCACAAGTGGAGAACAAAAGTGATCTATTTTTTAATGGGTGACATAATTTGATCCTGTCTTATCAGTATGGGGGACGGGATAGCCTAGTGGTCAAAACATTGGGCACGCTGTCTGACGACTCGGTTCGATTCCCGTTCAAGGGGATATTTTCCCCTGGAGTTAACATCAGTGCAGACTCCACTCTCCCCAAAAGTCCTTCGGATGAGATTATAAACCGAGGCCCTGTGTGCGAACGCACGCAGAACATCTTGCCCACTGTTAAATCCTGTTCCGCTTTTCGTGAGAGTAGGCCATTGTGTGCCTGTGGGAACAGATGACATAATTTACAAAACCGCATACAGACGGGGATTGGATGTAAAAAAGGAAAAGAGTGCTTATTCCATTATCCTCTATATAAAAGTATAAATAAATAGATACATCCTCTGAGGTTGTCCGCACAAAGCCAATGGGATACCTCCTGACCTACTTAATTTTTTTTTTCTGTTTGAATAACAGTTATTTATAAATACTCTTGATTTACTTGGAGACTGCAGGAGGGGTGTGTAGGGAGGTGTATCGTAACTATTATAAGCCCTTCACAACGCTAGTTGTTTTTCAAAAGTGGGGTTGGAGGCGGTGCAAGAACTCTATAACGTTCGACATACTTTATACAGGCACAAGACCACTGGGACGACACTATAGTCGCAACGAAAGGCCCATGACTTCAATTTGTTGTCATTTACATGGGATTTAATGCATAGGTTTTTGCCTTTCTTTGTTTTAAACTCTGACAGACAAAAATTTATCAATTTTGGCGACAAATGACTTCTAGTGGCTTACTGCACGTTTGCTAAATCCCATTATTTATTTATTTGTTTGCACAAAAATGTATCTTCTCTAGTTTATTATCATCTTTTAAATAGACTACTTTCAAAAGTCAAGCCTTCTGTTTCAAGGGTTTTCAAGATTTTTTGTTACAGGTTGTTGTTTTGGTAATTTTCAAGTGGATTCAATGTCTTCCTACCCCCATTAATTTGTATTATTCTTTTGCAATAGGCCTATCAAAGTTTGCCATGTACATGGTAGTCATGTACGATTTTGGGAGAATTTACTTTTAAGACAAAGAGAGAACTCTGCTTCCGGTCATTTTGTTTGTACGTACACGTGCGTCGGTCTTGTTCCGTGATTGCGTGCCACAAATCTGGATATTAAGAATCTGCTGTTCATAAGAACATTATAGGAACATATCGCATCGGGAGCTGAGCGCTCGACGAAAGAAAATGCCCAAGTAAGTTGTCAGTAAAAACAATATTTACAAAAAATGTGAAAACCCAACTAGGCCTACATGATTGATACTCTGATACAGTGATAGGCCTAGATAGTGGGGTACGGGATAGCATTTATTATATATTAGCTTAGTTATTAGAATTTAAAAGTATAAAGAAGATCTAACTCTTGATTTCACGGTAACCGAGAGTGTAGACGATATATATATAATATATATAAGATTTTGTAATTTTTTTTTTTGGGGGGGGGGCTTTCTCATTCTCCCCAATCACTGCTGAGTCAGTGTTTTGGATATATATATATATATATATATATAATATATATATATATATAAAAATATATATATATAAATATAATTATTATTATTATTATACACCGAGGTTCTGTAAACTTGAATGCAGAAGACCTAGAACATCTTAAGATATATTTGTTACAAAATGTTGAAATTCCATCCACGATCCACCTTTACTAAAAGAACAAGGCAGCCTGTGATATAATATAGATGACAATAAATGAATGCAGCATGCAACCTGCTGCCTGAAGAGGGGTGGACTCTGCCTTGCCTGGTTCATCTTGCCCATATAACACACTTGCCTACTTGAGAAATTCAATGCAATGCCCCGATGAGCGAATTACTGAATGGGGTGCAAAGTTCTGGTGCCTAGCAATAACTATAGATAGTATAGTATTGTCTCCTTTTACTTAAATGTTTGTATTATTGCAAAACAAATTTCAATCAATGGAGGATGATAACATTAAAAGGTTGAATTGAATACTTGTGAGCTGTAACAGTGTAACTGTAAGTCCACAAGGAGCTAAGCCTAAGGAAGAACTGATGTCAGGTCTTTTCAAAGTGGTAGAAGGTTGCAAAGCTCACACATACACATGTAGACACACACACCACACACACACACACACACACACACACACACACACACACACACACACATGCATAGGGCCTATACTGCTATAGATAATAAAATATATATTATTTTATAAGGAAAGAAACTGTAAACATGATAGTATTGTAATATTTTAATATGGTTTTTTATATATATAAAAACAACAACAACAACAACAAAACCACTTGTAATACTAATAGTAAAACCATTTGTAGAATTCTCAACATCCTCAGGGAGGTGGGGGGTGGGAGTGCCTTTTCTCTAGACTTTTCAGACAGGAGGAGTTGATGTTATCATTAAAAAATAAAAAAGCACAGTCATTCTTTTAAAAATGCTCATGTTTTCTGTTTCTAGAAAGCAACCCAGAAAACAGATGCAAGTTGCATCTGATTCAGAATCTGAATATGATGATGAGATCCAAGCATATCACAAGGAAAAAGACAAGGTATTTTTTGCTGTAAAAGACTTAAAGGGTGAATTATCACTCACTTGTTTTTGTTGATAGATGTCTCTGAATGATTAATTAATAGTGTGTGTGCATGTGTGTCACTGTGTGTGTGTGTGTGTATTATATGTGTGTGTGTATGCGTGCTAGCGTTTGTGTATTTTGTGTGTGTATGTGTTTGTGTGTGTGCATGTGTGACTCTGTGTGTGTGTGTGTGTGTGTGTGTGAGAGAGAGAGAGACAGTCAGAGAGAGAGAGACTGAGTGAGTGTGTGTGTTCTGAGTGTACGTGTGTATGTGTGCATGCATGTGTGAATGTGTATCATGTATCTCACTGTGTGTGTGTGTGTGTGTGTGTGTGTGTGTGACTCTGTGTGTATCATGTATCTCACTCTTGTGTGTGTTTGTGTGTGTGTGATTGTATGTGTACATGCATGCATGCGTTTGTCTGTGTGTGTATGTGGGAGGATGGAGGTGTGTGTGTGTGTGGGGGGTATAACATTATTTACAAAGTCACATGTGCACCATGTATACATTTTAGATTATGATTTGTTAAATTAATATCCTGTAAGTGTAATGCATTCTATTTTTCTGTTGTTACAAATGATACTTGTTACTCTTTTCATGTTCTTCAGACTTCACTATATATTGTTTTCTAAATTATTGAGCACTCACTGAGTTAACTTATATAATGAAAGTATTAACTTTTAAGACATGAAGAGTGTGCATTCTGTGTTCATGGTGTAACTTGGAACTGGTTTAAATTAAACGGTCCTTTATTTTGGCAAAGTACCTGTGTGATACATTGTTTTCCAAGTGTAGCTTTTACTATTCAATGTACCTAACTTTAGCTGAGTACTAACTACTAAGTGTATTATTATAATATATTCTACACTGTTCTGTTATTCATTTTGAGTGTTTTCATTCCAGATACTGCTGAACAGTGATCAAGAGGATGTGGAGGACTCAGAGGAAGAGGTAAGGACTTAGTTATATGTAACTTATAACTTGTTAGTGATATTAGTAAGCATTGGTTGAACCATATTATGTTAATTAGTGACTTAATCAATGTAACACAAATACTAGATTATAATTATTGGTTAAGTATTTGTTAAACTGATTGTATTATTAGTGTTGACCAGTGAAACTATTCTACTGCAGAGTTTATTGCATCCACTTCTTCCAAAAAACAACACAGTCTTAGGGTTTTTGTGTGTGTTTTTTCCAGCCATCTTCATCTTAAATAGAGGAGATGTGAAACTTCTTCTTTGTCAAATGCTGAAGACAGCAACTGTAGTTGTCTGTGATGACTGATGTGAGTAAAAATCCCCCATGGGTATGCCAGGGGCCTGTCAGTATAAATTATACTTAAAGCATCCCCACCTCCTGGAAATTCTTTGCCTTGTTGAAGTCGGATGCGCTGGGCCTGACAAGTCAGGCGCTTACTGGCAGCGCAATACATTTTTTGCTCATATGACAAACCAACAGTAGTTGCTTTCTAAATATTTGATAAAGAAGATATATCTTTGAAAATGGTTTGTGATACATTATTTCACTTAAACTTTGTTTAAAAATGACTATTACATCCTTCTGAGAAGTTTGTGACTGTCATAGTTTGGGAAGAACTTCAAGAAGAAATCTGGAAATTTGTTGCAAAGAAGAAGAAGAAAAAAGTTAACAATTAAAACATAGTATTAATTTAAAACACCAGTATTGCTGCCATAAAATAAAAAGCAGCAAGAAGGAAATTTTAAAAAGTATTGCATGAATGTATTTTAAAAAACACATACAACAGAGCTCCATATTGAGAATTTTTGTTCCTTAAAGGCTATTTCCATGATAAAGTGATTGTCTGTAGAACCTTTCCCTTTTGAACATGCTTCCCATGAATGGAAAAATCTGAAGTGCATGGCTAGAGTTTTGCCAAATTTGGTTTCCGCTGAGAAAATAGTCTAATTGCAGCATAAACTGATAAAGTTTACCTCAGGCAGACACACATTATGTTGATAATATGGACCTAGACAGATCTAGACTAAGTTGTGTAATTAAAAGCCCTTTTGATTCTGTGTGTTTTGTAGGAAGTGTATGGACTTGATGAGTCAGACAGCGAAGATGAAGAAATCACCCTCATGCAGCAGCAGATGCGTCAAATCAAACGCAACAAAGTCAAAAAGAAACTTGGCAGTGATTTGGAAGATGACACGGAAGATGAAGGTACATTCAGTTATGTGTGTGTGTGTGTGTGTGTGTGTGTGTGTGTGTGTGTGTGTGTGTGTGTGTGTGTGTGTGTGTGAAAGTCAAAGTCAAAGTCAAAGTCAAAGTCAAACTTTTATTTTCAGTTGGTACATTGAATAAGCAGTGCATTTGCTTTATTTCATCAAGCCATCTATCTAAAGAAAAAAAAGGGAGAAAAAAGATAATATATATGCAGACATAGAATAAATAAAGAACCTAATCAATGATAAACCATACAAATCAAACAAGAAAAGACAGTAACATATGCATACATGGAATTTAAAACAAAACAAAAAACCCTGAACAGTATTAAACCATCTCACTCTCACTCATCCCTTGGTCGGAACGACCGTTGGGGTACCCGCACGGACGCTGCAAGTGGACCGCCAGATGGTTCTGTCCTGGGCTGCTTTCAGGAGGTTTGGTACAGTGAGGCCGGTCCACTCCTTGATGTTGGATATCCAGCTTTTGCGTGGTCGTCCCTGCCTCCTTGCTCCTTCCACCATTCCCTGCAGGACTGTCTTTGACAGGCTGTTATGCCTTGTTGTGTGGCCAAACCATTTCAGTTTCCTCCGTTTGACTGTATCTAGCAATGGTTCTTGTTTGCCAGCCAGTGCCTCGATCTGCTGCCAGACGTAGTCATTGGTTTTACGGTCTCTGTAGGTGATGTTCAGGATCCGCCTGAGGCACTTCATCTCAAAGGCTTGAATTCGACGTTCTAGATCGGCAGTAAGTGTCCATGCTTCACAGCTGTACAAGGCAATGGATGTGACGAGTGCCTTGTAGAGTCTGACCTTAGTGTGGGTTCTGATGTTATGGTTTCTCCACACTTTCGCCAGCTTAGTCATGGAGGAGAGTGCCACAGCAAGTCTGATCTTCACCTCTTGTGTGCTCGTACCTTCTTTGGTGATGACTGCTCCAAGGTACTTGAAAGTTTCTACCTCCTCTAGTGTCTCGCCACTCATCTTGATGCTGGTGGGAGTGGTCGGTGTAGTACTGTTCACTAGGATCTTGCTCTTTTCCGTGCTGATCTCCATACCGTGGGCATTGGCTGATGTTTCCAGTCTGGTGGTGAGATCCTGGAGTTCTTCTTCACTGCGGCCCATGAGATCAATATCGTCTGCGAATCAAAGATTGCAGACTGGCCTTCCTCCTATTGTGATTGTGGTCTTGAAGTCAAGGAGGGCCTCCTGCATGATGTTCTCCAGGAACACGTTGAAAAGAACGGGGGATAGCGGGCAGCCTTGTCGAACTCCAACTGAAGTCCGGAAGAACTCCCCGATTTCTCCACCCATGAGGACTGCACTGTGGGAGCTGTCATACAGTGCCTGGATGACTTGAATCAGGTCCTCGTCGAAGTTATAGTCTCTCATGACTTGCCACAGTGGGGCTTCGTATTAGCACCAAGAAAACGGAGACAATGTTGCTCAATGTGAACACACCAGCCCCTGTGAAAGTGAATGGAACTGACCTGCGCCAGACAGACAAGTTCACATACCTTGGCAGCATCATCAAACCAGAGGGCGGCACAAAAGAAGACATCCACAACAGACTGGGCAAGGCCAGGAATGTGTTTAGGGAGATGAACAATATCTGGAGATCAACTCAGTACAGCACCAACACCAAGCTGAAGCTATACCAGAGCTGTGTTGTGTCTACGCTCCTATACGGTTCTGAGTGCTGGAGGATGACGGAAGTGGATCTTACCAAACTTCGATCCTTCCACACCATATGCCTGCGAAGAATTCTCCGGATCTTTTGGCCAGAGAAGATCTCCAATGAAGACCTTCTACGGAGATGCAGGCAAGAAGACATGGGAACCATCATCACCAGAAGACGGTGGAAGTGGATTGGGCACATCCTCCGAAGAGACCCACAGTCAATCACAAGAACAGCATTGCACTGGACCCCAGAAGGAAGGAGAAAGAAAGGAAGACCAAAAGCAACGTGGAGAAGAACTGTAGAAAGTGAGATGAAGGCCATGCAGCACTCTTGGGGATCAGTGACTAGGTTGGCCCAGAATAGGCAGGAGTGGAAGCGCTTTGTTGCTGCCCTACACACCGCTGGGTGTAATGGCTAATGATGATGACTTGCCACAGAGCTTCTTGCCACACTCGGTCGAAAGCCTTCTTGAAGTCAATGAAGTTGTTGTAGAGCTGTAGTTGATGTTGGAGATGCTTCTCTATGAGCATTCTGATGTTGAAGATCTGCTCAACAGTGCTTCGACCTGGTCTGAATCCTGCCTGTTCTTCTGATATGATTTCTTCTGCTTGTGGTTTCAGTCTGTTCAAGGCAATGCGTAGCATAACTTTGCTTGGATGACTTATCAGACTGATTGTTCTGTAATTTTGGCACTTCTTCAGGTCTCCCTTCTTTGGAAGTGGAACTATGATGGATTGGGTCCACTGTTCAGGCCACTCTTTGCTGGTCCAGATGCGTTGGCAGATGATTGTTAATGCCTTGATCATCTCTGGGCCTCCGTTCTTGATGAGCTCAGCCGGGATGTTGTCAATCCCTGGTGACTTGCCTCCTTTCAAGGATCTTACTGCTTCTTCTACCTCTTCCTCCAGCACCTGTGTGCTTTCGGGATCTGATGGTCTGGGATCTTGCTCGTGAAGTTTGTTCGGATCAGCCTTCAGCTTGTAGTTGTACAGGTCGCTGCAATATTCTGTCCATCTCTTCGTGATAGTGGCGCTCTCTGTAAGGACTGACCCCTCTTTGTCTTCAATAACGGAGGTCTTTGGCTGCTGGGACTTGGTTAGTTCCTTGATGGTCTGGTACGCCTCCTTGCTGTCTCCTTTCGCCATTGCCTTCTCAACCTTGGAGCATTGTTCTGACATCCAGTTCCCCATGGCCTCGGTCATCTTCTTCTTGATTGACCTGTTGACTGTTCTATACTCTTCGGCCGTTTCTGGGTTTTTGTTCTTCTCTGGCTTTAGCTCCCTACGTTGATCGCACAGGTCCAGGATATCGTTGGTAACCCATGGTTTGTTCTTTTTCCTTTCTTTCCCAAGGATCTCCAGCGCTGTCTCCTGAATGGTCTTGCTGAAGGTCTCAGTGAGGTTGTTGATGTCATCTTGGAGGAAATTCAATGCTGCAAATCTGCCCCCTATCTCAGCTTTAAAGATTTCAGCGACTTCGGGGTCCTTCAGCTTTTCCATGTTGAACCGCAAACGGGGATTTCTCTTCTGGTTCTTGGTCTTCAGCTTGATCTGTAGGGTCATGAGTACCATGTCGTGGTCACTGCCAATATCAGCTCCAGGGAAAGTTCTTGTCTGGGCTTTGTTGATGCTCGACTTAAATCGTTTGGGGGCCAAGATGTAGTCAATCTGGTTATGTATCTTTCCATTTGGTGAGTGCCACGTCGTTCTTCTTGATGTCTTGTGGGGGTATAGGGTGTTGGCGACAGTAAGATTGTGGCTGCTTGCGAATTAAACCATACAATTCAAATAATTCAAAAATCTTGAAAATATATCCATCATAATACAAACAAACAAGCAACAAAGAAAAACCAAACCAAAACAAACAAACAAGACATAACAAAATTTTTAAAAAGACACACCAACTGCTTCCCCCCCCCCCCCCCCTCCACACACACATACACACAAAAACCTTCAACCATACAAACAACTGAATAAAACAAACAAACAAAATATAAACCAACAAGAACAACCTCAACAAGCAAATAAGTAAACAAACAAACAAACATAAACATACGTACACAACAACAACAGCGACAATAACTAACATAAGACAAGAATAACAGCCAAAACAAATAAACAATATATAACTAACAAAAGACGAAAAAATGAGTCCAAAATACCCCCTCCCCATCCCCAAGAAAACTACCCTAAAACCCAAAACAAACAAATAAAAAGCAAAATAAACCAGAACTCCACCCCCACCACCACCAACAATAACAACGACAACAACTAAATGGATATAAACAGAGGAACTGATGTATAGTTTCCTTTAAAATCATTTAAACACTTACATACACGTACACACCCTCACCCATATCCCCTTCACCACATATACTCATATATAAGGAAAACAAGAGATAACCAAGCAGACATTGGATTCAGAGCAAAAAGTATAGCAAAGACACCCATTCCCTCCCTTTCCCCTGGTCATATACACGCAAGTACATGTGCTTTTTGATTTAAGGCAGAAACAATGTTAAAGTAAAGTAAAGTAGTATGTTCTTTCGAGCCAGAAGGCCCATAGAGCCGGAGCTTATCCCGGTTTCTGTAGCGTTAAGCGAACTGATGGTTTTTCACCACCCTTGTGACAGGATGCTAGTCTGTCGCCAGATACTTCCCCAGCAGAGCTGGTACCCACTTGTACACCTGGGTGGAGTGAGGAAAATAGGAGTAAAGTGTCTTTCCCAAGGACACAACACCGAGCCGAGCGGGGATCGAACCCGCGACCAGAAACAATGTTAAACCTTCCATCAAAGAATAAATTCAGGCAATATAAACCCACCCAGCAATACTAACATCAGCAATAACAATTGAGGTCATCTAATACAATGACACACACACACACACACACACACACACACACACATACACACACACACACACCAGATTCAAAGCGTGTTGGGGTCGATATCATATCAACCCATATGTAGATCAATGCTTACACATGTACTCTATATGAATATGAAAACTTGGGTCATATCTTATTTTAATGACAAGAATAACGTCAGTGACACTTTAATCACTCTCTTAAGTTTACAAGTCGTGTTCTGAACTTTTATTTATGAAATATCTTTTTAGATGTGTTTTATACTGATTTTTGCTTTTAATACATTTCAAATTTTTGGGGAGTTTATTCCATAGGTCACTGCCTGAATACAAGAGGCTCGATTTATATAGGTTATTTCTGGGTCTTGGAAATGTTAGCAAATGGGTGTGTCTATGTTGGTTAACTCTGAAAGCTTGGGTAATCTTCAGGGGTGCATTTTGATTAGCAACTTTTTGCATAAACACAGCTTTATTGAATAAAGTCGTTTCGAAATGTCAGGATATTTATTTGCTTATAATCTTCAATTGTCAGGGTGCTTGTTTTTAACAATACAAGTTTTACTGCTCTTTTATATAAACGATGACTGAATTTCAAGTTTGTTCCACTGCAGCTTTCCCAAATAGTTGACGCATAGTCAATGATTGGTAGAATGTGGCTGCAAAAAAATAGTTTTCGAGAATGATTATTTAGGAAGTGTTTTATTTTGGATAATTGAAGTAGTCTGTGAGCTAGGTGTTTACCTAGTGACATTATGTGATCAGTCCAAGTCATATTTTTGTCGACGGTAACACCTAATATTTTATGAGAGTCAACTTCTTCAGCTATTCCGTTATCCAATAACAGAGGTTGAAACCTATCGTTCATTTTTTGCCTTTTCTGTCTTGCTGATACGTACATACACTTTGTTTTCTGTGCATTTAAGGACATGTGGTTTAATCGAGTCCAAATAATCAATCTGTCAATACTGTATTGAAGTTTGCGAGTTAATCTTCAGGAGTCTGAATCACTACAAAAGAGAGTGGTATCGTCAGCAAACATTTCACAGCTACATTTAGTAAAATAGGGTAAATCATTTACATAGACTGTATGTGTGTGTGTTTTATTTTTTATTTTTTATTTATTCTTTTATATCAAGGATAATGGAATAAGCACTCGTGTGCTTTTTTACATCCAGTCCCTGTGTGTATGCGGTTTTTAAATTTTGTCATCTGTTTCCACCAGCACACAATGGCCTACTCTTCCGAAAAGCGGAACAGGATTTAACATGTGCGCAAGATGTTCTGCATGCATTCGAACACAGGGCCTCAGTTTATAGTCTCATCCGAAGTGTGTGTTTGTGTATGAGAGAGAGAGAGAGAGAGAGAGAGAGAGAGAGAGAGAGAGAGAGAGAGAGAGACTTTGGAAAAAACACCGCAAATTGTTTTGAACATACCAATCTATTGACAATACTCGCTTGTTTTTACCATTTGCTGTACTTGTGTTAGGGTTTATTACCACAAACAAAAAAAGTTAATTTTAAGTTATGCTTGTTATCATGTAATTTGTCTTCTTCAAGTTCTTGGTTTCACCATTTTTCTCTTTCACTATCTACTCTACCAAAACCTCATAAAATATTTTCTGGCTTCAGCTTCCATTGTGCATTTCCTCAATAATTCAGTGATTCCAATTTTTTAAAATAACATTTTGTTTCACTATATATATATATATATATATATATATATATATAAAAAATTATTATATATATGTCCATCAGCACCATTCGTAGGATATTTTTCCTACTTGGGAACTCTAACAATAAGTAACAATGTAACAGCATGCTTGATGGAAAACATTTATATACGGCATTTGTTCTATGGGAAACAGACTTAAAACTCCATAAAAATGCTTTCCTTTCTACAGAAATTTCAAAGGCAAGAGAAACAAAAAGTGTAGAAATAGTCAAAGGTGTACAGTCTTCATTTTTCTTGATGATTTATGAACCAGTGTTCTAAACTAAAGAAGCCTCTGATTCCGTGTTTTGTGATTGTGTCATCAGCATTACCAGACTCTCGGGCTTGGGGCAACAAGAAGTCATGGTTCATGGGGGGCGATGTCCGAGACAACAAGATCATCCTGTCTGGCAGCGAAGACGAGGCTGGTGCTGCAGCCCTGGAGGAGGAAGAGCTTCGAAAACTGAGAGAACGTCGACTGCAGAATTTGACGGAAGAGGATTACTTCCCGCCTTCATTGAAGGTATTATTTCTTTATAAAGAGAAACTCTACAGATAGTATACACAAAAAGTTATAATAAGTTATGCAGAACATTTTGTTCACACGTTAAAATCTTTTCTGCCTTTCTAAAGGGGAGGCCATTTGCGCTGGTGGGAATGGATGACAAAATTTACAAAGTCATATGCACACAGGGTGACAGGATGTAAAAAAAAGCACATGAGTGCTTATTCCATTATCCTCAACATAATATAATAAATAAAGAGATAAATGGTCCTAATGGTCCTAATGGTCCCTTTTAACTTCTGGCTACAGAGAACATAATGAGCCTGGGTATAGCAGTTGTAGTATCAAAATGAGTTGCATGGATACAGTAGGGCTGATAATCCACAAAAGATAAAACAGTAACAAAAACAAACAAGTGAGCAAAAAACAAACAAAAAAAGGGGGAAAAAAGCAAAGACAAGCCCCCCATCCCCCCCAAAAAAGAGCAAACAAAATATTATAATTTAAAGTAGGTAAAGTCAGTGGATTGCACAAGTTTACCCATGTTAAATCACATCCAAGGGAAGAGAAAGCTAGGTACCAGCTAACAGAACTTTCTGGATGATACAAAGGCACATAGCATGCAGTCTCTGCACTACACTACAGTGGTCTGAAGGAAGGCTGTGTGCTCAGGACTTCAGAATATTCCTTATCCCTAAGGAAGGAAACAAGAGAAGGGCTAGATCAGAACTACCCACTCCGTTATAATTGTTCTTTGGTCGTGAAACATCTTGAAGTGTTTTAGGAGGTTGGAAATGAATCGAGTGAGTGGATTATAACTTTTTTTCATTTGCATGTATATCTGTGTTGTAGCTATAAACTCTCTCTCTCTCTCTCTCTCTCTCTCTCTCTCTCTTCTCTCTCTCTCTCTCTCTCTCTCTCTCTCTCTCTCTCTCTCTCTCTCTCTCTCTTTCTCTCTTGTCTATGTTACTGTTCATTCTTGTTTCATGACTTTAAGTTTTTGTAGTTTAAGTATAACTTGCTGAATGCGGGGTTTGGTTTTCTTATTTTTCAGATGATGCTAGATAAGATGAATGATAAAGGGAAAAAGGAACAGAAGTCATCCAAGGTAAGTAACTGAGCATGCATTTTGCCACTGAGTGTGTAAGATGTTTTGTTGATCAGTTAATACTTTTACTCATATAATATTGTATATCTGATAATTACATTTTTGCTTGAATTTTTTTTTTCTGATAACATTTTAAGCCAAAATTATGAATTTGTGAATGTTGTCATGAGTGTGTGTGTGTGTGTGTGTGTTTGTGTGCATGGGAGCAGATGCACACATGCATGTACACACATGTAAGCATGGTTTTTTGGGGGGATGGGGATGGTGTTTTTGCCCGTTGAGTTTTAAGATACAGATACACCATTACATTAGTGGCCATGATCATATTCTGTTTGGAACTTAAGATTCTATTATTTCATTTCAGAAATCTGATGAGGAGAGGAGGAAGGACCATCTGATAAGGTAATAGTGTTGGATCAGCATTTAAAAATAAATATTGTTTTATTTCAAGGAGGGTTTAAATTTTGTTATTTCATTTTTTGCCCTAGGTTTACATATTCTGTTCCCTTTTTACAACTTTTAAGGTAGTTTATTTCATACAGCTTCTTTGTAGTTTATTTTTTAAGCTTCCTTCTTTCTTTCCCATATCTCTTTTGTACCTATCAGGTCTTGAAATATTAAGAGATAAGAACTAGTAATTAATTATTACCTGTAAAATAATGTTTTGGAGCAAATGATAATGAAATGGTGATCATAAGATTTATTACCATGGGACAAGAATACATAATTATATAGATGTTAACCAACTAAAACTAAGTTAAATTCTGTATCTTTTTGTTGTTGTTGGGTTAATTTGTTTCTTTTATGATGTTTGGGAGGAGGGGGGGGGGGGGGTGGCTATTGGGCAAGGAAAGGGGTTAGTTTTGGGCATAGGATTTTTCTGTTATGCAAAATTCTGTTGCTTTTCTTTTTCTTTCTGAGTTTCTGCTGGAAGGAGTGGTGGGGAGACGAAGTTGGCCTATAGGCAGCTAGATGGGAGACCTGGAGTTCTGTCATGCTATGGGCACAGAGGGATTCTGAGACCCTGTCAGTCTGATTGTATTCCTTTCTCAAAAGTTTTCTACATTTGCTGATGAAGGAAAAAATCTACTTCCACCCTTCTCTTTTTACCCGAAGGTTTCTGCAGAATTGGAGGGGTTTTTTAATCGTTAAAAATGATGACTGGTAAATGGTAAATCTTTCTTATCTTTCTCCATCCCTTCATGGTATGAGGGTTATCAGCTTCTGAGAGCACCTCCAGTCTAAGCTCATCAGCTCACCACAAACCTAAGCTTAACTTTGGTGACTGATTTTTTTATAGAAAGCTGTTTTGGTTTATTCTTTGTTATCTTTTTTTCAACCATAACAACAGCCATTGTCTTTGATGAACTTCGCAGGCAGACATTTTGGGGGTAAAAGGGAATCAGGTAAATGTAAGAGACCGAAGAAAAGAATGTGGAAAGAAAGGAAAGATGACAGGGAAAAGGTACCTCAGTACCTGACACCAAGCTTGACACTCCTGTTGTTCTTGACAAAAGAGGAGTGTTAACTGTCACAGTCTCTGGTGCCCCACTGTAGATTAAATTTTTGTTTTGCATTTAAGTTTTTAAAAAAATTTTGTTGTTGATAATGAATAAGTATTCGTGTGCTTGTTTACATCCATCTTCCGTGTACATGCAGTTTTGTAAATGTTGTCATCTGTTCCCACTGGCACAATGGCTTACTCTTTCGAAAGTCACATTTTAAAGTGTTTTACAAAAGGTTCTAGCGTAGATGAATACAAAAGGAATTCACGTGGGGTTCATTCTTTTTTGTGCATTTCACTTTCTCCTGTCAGATT
The DNA here is from genome assembly GCA_028751875.1 of Rapana venosa. NCBI lineage: Eukaryota > Metazoa > Mollusca > Gastropoda > Neogastropoda > Muricidae > Rapana > Rapana venosa. The sequence goes on from CM054134.1 coordinate 100,218,235, forward strand.
AGAAGTGGTGGGAAACTGATCAGTACCAGTTTGGGGAAGGCATGTTTGGTGTGCAACTAAATAACTTTTATCTTATTCGCTTATTTATTTCTGCTTTTCCAATTCCTTTCTTTTTGTGCCCCCATTCCAAGTGATTTGTTGTCCACTAGAAATATGCGCACTAAAGCTTTTTTAATATTGATTTGTGTAGGTTTTTTTGAGAATTTTTTTAGGTTTTTGAAGGGATGGGGTGATGAAGAAGCTGTCTGGTTAGGTTTTTCAGTTTAAAGAGAAATCAAGTGTTAATTTTCATGTAGTTGGTTTTTCTTACTAAAATACTTCTTAAAGAAGAATATTTATTGACGTATGTGATGGCGTTATTGTTTTCAGAACAAGACGAAAAAGAAGAAGAAGAAAGAAACAAAGAAGAAAAAGTCATCAGTGGAGGTAAATAGTGTTCACACATCTGAAAGAAGTAGGAATATTTTCATGTTTTTGCACAGTCTGTCTCATATGTGCAGGCACTGCACACACTTCACACTCACAAACATACACACACACCATACACACACATGCATGATTACATGCTTACACACACTCACTCTCTCTCTCGCTCTCTCACACACACACACGCAAACATACACATACACACACATTCCTGCTATTCTTTACTTGTACATATTATACACACCAGCATCCATAAACATATGCATACCGACCAGTTACATTCTAATTTTACCATTTATACAATATATATGTATTATATAATATATATATATATATATATATATATATATATTGTATATCTGCATGTATATGTAAATGGGTATGTGTGTTATTGTGACTCTGTGTGTCTTAGTGTGTGTGTGTGTGTGTGCGCGCGCACACATGTGTGTATGTATGTGTGCATGCGCATGCATATATGTGTGTGAGCGCCTGCGTGTTTGCACCAACATGTGTGTGTGCACATGTGTGTGATTGTGAATGTGTGTGCGTGCACATGTGTGTGTCTGTGTGTCAAATGAAGTGGTGCTCACTAAGGATTCCCTTCCTTTTTATTGGGGGGGGGGAGTCCCTCCCATTCTTTTACATTCAGATCAACAGCATTGCCTTGAAGCTGGACAAGCTCACTTCAGGTCGCAGGACTTGTCTTTTAAAAGAACTGCTGCAATCACTGTGTACGTCTATTTAAGGAGTAATGTAACAGACTTGGCTTGTATACGTGTAGAGATGAAGTACCAACAGACCTTTTCATGAAATGATTTGTAGAAAGTGTATTGTTGTTGGTTGAAGCATGTCTAGAGCATTGCACCGTCTTGTGTCACCAGGGGGAGACTGGTGAAGTGGAGAAGATCAAGATCAAGGCAGACTTGTCTGAAGAGGCCGAATATGAAGTAAGTGAAGGAACTGCTTGTTCTTCTTTTCTTTGTATGTAATGAAATTATCACAAGTTGAAAGTAAAAAGAAATCTATGTAAATGATCACATCTATACAGTTTTGGGAATGTACCTTATGGAATTTCTGTGAATCGTTTCCCTTCGAGAAGCTTTATATTCAGTACTTGTGAATTTTGTGGAAAATATTTTGTGCTGCATTTGTATAGCAGATGTGTGTGGTGGTTAAAACAAACCAAAAGAAAGATTGTAAACTAATACCTCACAAACTTTGCACTGCTATATCTGATTAGCATTTTTGTTTGAAAGGTATTGCAAAGCAAATTTATTTCTCAGTCAAAATGCTTTAGCCAGATATGAGATATTTCATTGTCACTTCCAAAATGATACTCGAGTAACTGTTTTGTAAGTGAAGATGGAAGAAGTACATCTTTTTAAAACCAGTGATGTTAAGTTTTAAAATGTTTGTGGTTGTTGGTGTTGTGTGTTCCTCAGCAGAACAGCCTTTGGTCCCCCAGAATATTTTTAATGTATTGTATTCTCCTGTTGCAGAGAATGAAACAAATGCATCCAGAGTTTTTGCCACTGGTTGAGGATTTTAAATCAAAGGTATGTGTTTCAGTCACCAAACAGAAGTTTTCTTTGATCTATTGATCATAAGAACTAGAAGAAATGTGTATGAACTATAGAAAGTTGAATCACAGAAACCTGAATCAGAAAGTTGAATCACAGAAACCTGTTGAGATTTGTGTGCTGCTAGAACCTCTTGTTGTAAGCATGTCACCATCTTTTACACTTGCTGTCTTTGGACATTTTTTGACCTGCTAGATAAGCTAGGACAGAGGCTAGTGTGGTTGGTGGGAGTGGAGTTGAAGGAGTTAGCAGGTACTCTTGCTGACTTGGAATATATTACAGTATTTGGGCTGTACATAATATTTGGTGTTTCAGATCATGTCAGAGACCATTTTACATTTACAAAAATTGTCATAATGCAAACAAGATTTATTTCTTACGAACAACCCTGTTTTCAAAGAATCTTTTTGTGACATATGAGAGCGTGTTCTAGAGCATGGATTCTGGTTGCAGATGCAGGAATTCCGGACGAGAATCATTCCATTGATGGGGCTGGTCAAAAAGGGTAAAATTGATGGAGTTGGAGCAACATACATACGAATGAAATATCACACCATCAGCAAGTAAGTTGTTGCTTTTGTTGTTGTTTTGTGTTCCCCAGCTTAACATTCTGGGGTCACCCAGAATATGCACTCTGACTCGCTCATCCCACCTGGGAATCATTGTGACATTGAAATTGCACACTGAATGAAAGGTTTACGTGTATGACTTTTTTACGTACCTCGCCATATAGATAGCCGTACTCTGACTTCAGAGGATTTTTTCTCCTTTAAAGGAGAGTGCAGGTTGTTATGTTAAGAGCTTGTCATGGCTGAAGGCAGTCTCAACACAACATTTTACAACATAACAACATTGTAGTGTAGGCCTTGGCAATCAGCTGACATCAGTAACTGACACAGCTTTTGGCCTGGGCCACAGCAAGTAAGTGAAGAATGACTCTGGGCTGCTGTGGCAGGATAGATATTGTAGCACTAACACAGGATTTTATTGGCAAAAGCTTATACAACTTGGACAGAAACTTGTCATGAACAGAGGCTCCATGATCTTCTCCATAGTAACACACTTTGCAGAGGCTTCATTTCTATTTTGTAGTTCTTTTCCACTTATGATTGGAAGTATGTCATTTAATTTCCAAATTTTGGGGGACATTATTTTGCCAAAAGCAAAGAATTGTGGGAAAGGTGCTATGGGGATTGCAAATAATGTCATTTCAGTGAAGTTTATTTTTAACCAACATGATGTCTCTTTGCTGTTGATTAGGTTGATTCAGTATGTGTCCTTGACAATTGATATATGCAACCAGTAAAGAATTTTGTTAATGTGATAAATATCATACAGTAAGAATACATTTTCCATTCATTTATTTAGGGTTTTTTTATGAAAACTCCCTGAGAGCTAAGAATTCAGATTTTAGGCTGTTTTTCTACAGTGAAGCCATGAGATGTTAGCGGGCAACACAAAGTACCAAATACTTCTTTTGGTGAAGCGACAGGACTTCATTCACAATACAAACTGCTCGAACAAGGATAAGAAATAAGTCTAAGTGTATCTTTTTATATCTGTTAGTCTACTATCTTTTCATGTTAATTTTTTTTTTTTTTTTTTTTTTTTTTTTTTGCTGCCTCATCTTCTGTGACGTCCCCCGTCCTGCTGTTCCCACGCCGCTCACTCCAATCTCCCCGCCACAGCCATACCCAGATTTATGTCTCATCCTCAGAGTCGGAGGTCCACAGGGAGCCAATCACTATCAGGCCGCCGTGGGGCCACCAGCCAGAGGGGCCCTGCACTGCTGCTGGGTCACTTTGGTGGTGTTCATTGGTGCCTGTTCTGAGCTAACATACGCAGGACACCACCTACTAATGACAGTATTAGCTCAGTCGCAGAGCCAGACTGAGTGAGTTGCCCACCCGAGGTGGCAACCACCACAACGTCCCTCCAACGACCGTCCCCCGCCAACCTCCAACCCCAAAGGCTTTGACACAAACTCACCACAGGCACAGAAGTGTATGGGCAAACCGAATCTGAGGTCACCATGAGACCAGAGCAACTGGGACCACCGAATCAGAGGCAATTTTTTAATTGCATGATGATCAATGACAATGAGTATGACATAATTATGCTGCTGTGGAAGTGCATATGCTTTGAGACTACTTGACTGGGCTGTACTCTACGCTTACTATCATAATATATCCCGGCGTCAACCAGGCCCGAGAGATACAGACACCTGCAGTGTTGGTCAGGTAATTTGAGCAACACTCTCAAATTCGCATCCGTTAAGTGGATGAAGCTCGACTGTGTGGTCCCAGTCTTCCCACTGAGCCCACAGCACACTCACTCTGGGTAGGAGCCGGCCGGAGTCCGAAAAATCCCTATGACTCTTATGGGAATCGAACCCGCGACCTTCCAGTCCGTAACCCAAGGCGCTAACCACTGCGCCATGGCGGCTGGCTCTTTTCATGTAAAAATATTCTTATCACCTGAACTCAACTCTCCATCACCATTATCATTGGTAGGAGCTCCACAATCCACCAGTTTTACGATCTCCTGCAGCCCTCCCAGACCACTGACCTCAGTGATGTTGGCTATGTAGGATGTTGGTGGTCTGCCTCTTTTCCTTCTGCCCTCAACCTTACCTTGGAGAACTGTCATCATCAGATTTGTCTGTGTGTTTCTGTTCTTAAATCACCAGAACATGTATTTTGGTATTAATGTCAGTGAGTCATGTTTGTTTCTTTTTCTGTTCTGATCCAGTTACCTCACCTGCGGAGGATTCTACATGTACTTTGTGATGAAGAAAACACCTCGGCTTCACCACCATCCTGTCATGAAACGCTTGTTGGAATTTCAACAGGTAATGCCTGTAAATTGTCTCCTTCCTCATTCCTCTGAGAAATCTCCACAGTTCTTTGTGGGTGAGAGTTTTGTGTTTGTGACTTCTCAATCCCAACATTGAGTTAGACAATCTGTCTTTAGAGGTGATGAGTATGCATAACAGTACGTTTTGTCTTAAGAGGTGATGTAACAGCTTTTCTTAGAGCTTCCTTGGGTCTTTAGAACTAGTAATAATAATAATATATGGAATTTATATAGTGCTGAATCTTGTAAAACTAGTACAGAAACGGCAATGTTTCAATCTGTTTTCATCAAAGCCAGTTTCATTTTGAAAAAATTAATGAATAAAATAATTTAAGAGAAAAAGAAAAAAGAAGCTGCATGGATCAATCACAAAGAAAAACTCAAGGCTCATATAAGAAAAACTGGGGCATCTGATTGCCATTGTGATGAGCTGGTTAAATTCAGCAGCAATAACAACACCATCTATCTTTCTCTTTTTCTCTCTTCTATCACTGCCATTATGCTAGAAATACATGCTCGGTCTGATTTTTTCCCCAAGATGCTAATAGCAAATGCTGAGGTCAGAGAGCCCAAATCTTACAGTGAAGGGAAGATTCCAGATCATTCCAGCATGAGACACAGATAGCTAGCCACTGTATGCAGACACTGATGCCATGTTTCAGTTCTAGCCACTGTATGCAGACACTGATGCCGTGTTTCAGTTCTAGCCACTGTATGCAGACACTGATGCCATGTTTCAGTTCTAGCCACTGTAGGCAGACACTGATGCCATGTTTCAGTTCTAGCCACTGTAGGCAGACACTATAGGCAGACACTGATGCCGTGTTTCAGTTCTGGCCAATGTATGCAGACACTGATGCCATGTTTCAGTTCTAGCCACTGTATGCAGACACTGATGCCGTGTTTCAGTTCTAGCCACTGTAGGCAGACACTATAGGCAGACACTGATGCCGTGTTTCAGTTCTAGCCACTGTAGGCAGACACTATAGGCAGACACTGATGCCGTGTTTCAGTTCTAGCCACTGTATGCAGACACTGATGCTGTGTGTTTCAGTTCTAGCCACTGTATGCAGACACTGATGCCGTGTTTCAGTTCTAGCCACTGTATGCAGACACTGATGCCATGTTTCAGTTCTAGCCACTGTAGGCAGACACTGATGCCGTGTTTCAGTTCTAGCCACTGTAGGCAGACACTGATGCCATGTTTCAGTTCTAGCCACTGTATGCAGACACTGATGCCGTGTTTCAGTTCTAGCCACTGTAGGCAGACACTATAGGCAGACACTGATGCCGTGTTTCAGTTCTAGCCACTGTATGCAGACACTGATGCTGTGTGTTTCAGTTCTAGCCACTGTATGCAGACACTGATGCCGTGTTTCAGTTCTAGCCACTGTATGCAGACACTGATGCTGTGTGTTTCAGTTCTAGCCACTGTATGCAGACACTGATGCCGTGTTTCAGTTCTAGCCACTGTATGCAGACACTGATGCCGTGTTTCAGTTCTAGCCACTGTATGCAGACACTGATGCCGTGTTTCAGTTCTAGCCACTGTATGCAGATGCTGATGCCGTGTTTCAGTTTTACAATCGTCTGGTGTCTACGGACAAGAGAGTGAAGCCAGAGCTGGACAAGATACTGGAGCTGTTGCGCCAAGGCAAGGAGGTTGGAAAGATCACGTGCACCCAGCTTGGCGTGGCAGACGCAGCAGAGGCAGCTGCCGGTGGCAAGAAGAAGGCACGCAAAGCCGTGGCTGCAGAAGGTCCTGTGGCCAAGAAGAGGAAGACCACGGACAGGTATTCTTTGTGTCTGTAGGTGGTTGTGGTGTTTTGTTTGGTTTTTGTACGAAATGATAGGGTTGTGTGTGTGTCTGTGTCTGTGTGTCTCTCTGTGTGTGTGGTCTTTGATACCTTTCCTCTTTCCTCATCTTCCACCGCTGTTTCTTCAATTTTCTTCTTCCTCGAGGCAGGAATCATACCTATGGGTATTGCGGAGACTTCATGTGCTCTATGACTCTGTGTGTGTGTGTTTGTGTGTGTAGATAGATAGATAGATAGACAGACAGACAGGCAGGCAGGCAGGCAGGCAGGCAGGCAGGCACGCAGACAGGCAGGCAGACATACAGACAGACAGTGCTTACTTTTATTGTTTTTTGGTTGTTATTTTCATCTATGCTTTAACACTGTTGCAGACAAGAAGATGACGATGATTTGGAAGAAGAGGATGAGATTGACGATGATGGTGAAGAAGAACTTGGGAATATGGACGAAGCTGAAGACGATGATGATGATGAAGACGGACAGAAAAGGAGAGCAATCACCAAAGAGGTAAACGGTTCATGCAGATTTAACTTACAACGAAACTTTCTGTTGTACATTGCTGTTGTGAGAGTTTAGTTTGTCTGTCCTATTTTTGTCTTCTTGCAGTCTCTGTGTGAGTGAGTCTGAACAGCAACTGTATGATTGTCTCTTTGTTGTTGTGTTTGTGCTGTCCATGTGTCTGTGTTTGACCTTGATTTTTGTGCTGACAGTAAGAACAGGGGTGAAACACCAGGAAAATATTCTTTTTTGAGTGTGTGTGTGTGATACTTGTATGTGTTTGGGTTTTTTTTTTATGAGTCTAGCAATATCTCTCTCTCTCAGTTTGTTGTTGCTGTTGTTTGGTGTTTTTTTGTTCTTGTTGTTTAGGTTGTTGTTTTTTTAATTGATGTTGCTGTTGGTGGTTTTTTGTTTTTATGGATGGCTTGATAAAAAAAGCAAATTTATTCCTTACTCAAGATATAATCTAGAACTGAAATGTTACTTTGACAAGAAAACAAAAACAGTAAATTCTCTTTTCATTTACACTATAGAAATTAGAAAGCAGTCTTTATTATGTGCAAACAAAATTTTGTGAGGATCATCATTATGTAAACAGAATATAAATCACGACATATTTGTAATATGGATACTGGCAGGTATACATGAAGATTATGATATTTTCTGCTTTTTTTTTCTTTAAAAAAAAAAGTACCATTGAACAAAATTGATTGATTTCAGGAGCCTGAATAGGTTGGATTTGTGCTCTTTGCATCTTTGTAGTTGATGCCGAACATTAACTGCGCCATCTTTAATACTAGCGCCTTCTTCCACAGGTGTCCATTGGTTGAAAGAAAAATGTCTGTCTGTAAAATTTCCCTTTTTTTCATTAGGCATTTTTCTTTCACTTTTCACGTCTGCCTGCCTTACAATATGGTGCACCTTATGTGATGCAAATTCTCATGAAATGGGGGATAACCTGTCAAGTTTGATAGGTAAAAGAAAAGCATGCATATTATGGGTTTTTTTAAACTCTGACCTTAGCTGAGGGGTTGTTTATTTGTTGCTTTTATACACTATCTTTACTTCATACCATACCATCAGTAAGCATAAGCTTGTTGATAAAACTTGGATGTGTTACAAGTACCTGGTGAGAGCAGTCATCACTTTAGCTTCCTGCTCTTTGATTGGTGTTTTAGAAAATTTCGGCCTGTTACTGGGGGCCATCTTAGGGATGACTGTTCGTTATGATAATGTACAATTCTGTTTCCAGATGGAGAACAACAAAGGATGACTATTCGTTATGATGATGTATATTATAATTCTGTTTCCAGATGGAGTATAACAAAGGATGACTATTCGCTATGATGATGTATATTATAATTCTGTTTCCAGATGGAGTATAACAAAGGATGACTATGCATTATGATGATGTGTGATTCTGTTTCCAGATGGAATATAACAGGATGACTATTCATTATGATGATGTATATTATAATTCTGTTTCCAGATGGAGAAGAACAAAGAATGGCTATTCGCTATGATGATTTATATTATAATTCTGTTTCCAGATGGAGAAGAACAAAGAATGGCTATTCGCTATGATGATTTATATTATAATTATGTTTCCAGATGGAGAAGAACAAGGGGCTGACTGCTCACAAGAAGAAGGACCAGAAGAACCCACGAGTCAAGCATCGCAAAAAGTACAGACGTGCTCTCATTCGACGCAAGGGCCAGGTAAGTGGGGATATATATATACATACACATATTTCAGACAGTATTTTTTCTTGCACGCACGCACACACACATACATTTTTTTGTTTGGACAGATAGTTGTCATACAAATGCAACTGGCCCAGGCTGAAAGTGTTGTCAGTTATTAATGATTCTTGGAATTTGTACAGCGCTTTATCTTGTTAAAAAAAAAGGTTTAAATCAAAATGCTTGCACTTTGTGATGTTAGCAAAGTGCCAAGACCTACATTAAATTGTTGCTCTGCCTCAAAATGTCATATTGAGATTTCTTCAGCCATGACAAGCTCTTGATGTAACAACTTGCAGTTTCAAGGAGAACAAAATCCTTTGAAGTCAGAGTATGGCTGCCTATTAGGCGAGATACTTGAAACAGTCATACACACAAACTTCTCATCTAGTGTTTACTTATGGTCTCACAGTGATTCTCAAGTGGGATGAGAGAGTCAGAATGCATATTCTGGTTAACTCCCTGGGTGTTAAGCTTGGGTACATGCAACAACAACGTACAAGTGCAGTGAACTGGCAGGGTTTTGCAGATCTGACTCTCTCAGTTGATTAAAGCTCATAACAAAATGAAGTTTTGCTTCTTATTCCTTCAGTATTTCAACAAAAAATCTGCCACAATAACTTTGAATACCCCACTCTGTAAAGGTTACAATTGAGAAGACTTAAGGACTAATTGGGTGTGATGTTATTATTGATTTTAATCAATGAAACTTCCTTGCTCATCCTCTTCTTGTTCTTTGGATTGAAGGAGAGGGGTGCATTTTTATTTTTATTTTGTTTTGTTTTATTTTTGAGAAGATCAATGATTGGCAAAATTTGTTTTTCACAGGTGCGAGACTACAAGGCTCCAAAGACTGCATACTCAGGGGAGATGACTGGAATCCGTGCTGGCATCATTCGCAGTAGGAAGTTGAAATAGACGCCTGAATGACTTCACGTTCATGATGCTCTGCCATATGTGCAGTCATACATCATCTCGATGGATATTAGAATGACAGAAGTGAAGGACACTGTTGAAAGGCTTTATTTAGATCTAGAGACCAGCATTTCTTTCCTGGAGATGGAAAGAGTTCTGCAGCAGATAACATCTAAATGAACATTTTGAATGATTTGAGTGACTGACACATGTGAGATTTTTTGTTTTGTTTTGTTTTGAGGGGGGTGTTTCTTAGAAAGAGCCATGAGGTACACCAGTGGTGAGATTTTGCATATGCGACCGTTTTTACCCACCATTACATTATCTGTACTCTGTCTTGGGGGATAGTGTCTGAACACTATGCCTGTGTGCATGTGTTTTTTAACAAAAATGTTGTCAGCCGTTCCTATCAGCACAAAATGACATACTCTTCCAAAAGGTGGAACAGGTTTTTTAATGTGTGCGCTAGATTTTTCTGCATGTGTTCGCATACTGGACATTGGTTTATATTTCATTGAAGGACTTTGGAGGAGGGAAGAGTCAGTAATGGTGTTAACTCCAGGGTAAAATCCCCTGAAACGGGCACCTCCATGGTGGCTCAATCCCGGTTCATCAGATCACGAGCGCAATGCTGTAACCACCAGCCTATCCTGCCCCTGTGAGAAATTTGAATGTATGGTTTTTACCCGATATGAAAAAATTGAGTTCATTGTTTATCTTAAGGGAAAACTTTGAATGCATGGGTTTTATATGATGTGAAGAATTTGAATGAATAGGTTCTGTATAATGTGAGAAATTTGAATGCATGGGTTTTATTATATGTGAGGAATTTGAATGAATGGGTTCTACATAATGTGAGAAATTTGAATGTATGGGTTTTACAGTCATGATGTGAAAAACTTGAATGTATGGGTTTTAGATGATGTGAGAAATTTGAATGTATGGGTTTTAGATGATGTGAGAAATTTGAGCACCTTTTTGTGCAGGAAAACTTGTTTGGGATTTTTTGGGTGGCAATTGAAGGGGTGTGAAGGAAGCCTGGAACTGATATGTGTATGAAAGGACGGACAGAAAATATGTTAATAAAACATTGTTGATGTCTTTGGTGAATAGTTTTGGTGGCTGTATACAGAATACAAACAACAACAAAAAAGTCAATAAAACATAATGAATGTATTTTATCTGTTTTGAGTTTTTCACATTGTAAGACATTGTGTGTATATTTTATAATGCAAAGCATGTGACAGAGATATAGTGAGTGAGTGTGTGTGTGTGGTGGGGGGGGGGGTACAGCATGACTGCAAATGTTAGAACCTTAAGAAGGGCTTTGAGCATTTTCCAGGAAGCCTTATTGAGAAAACCTGAAGCAAGGATGATATCATTTTGAGAAAATGCACTCTACCCTAACATTACTGTGAAACAGAAATAAATGAAAAGAAAAAAAAGTCTTTAAAATGTTCCATTCCCATTTTCACCAGCTGTCCACTTCATTTCTGCAGAATTCTCACTAGGCTTGGATCACAGAAAGAGCAAAATCGACGGACTTTGGTGAAGAATTGAATCAAGAAAAGAAAAAAAGCAGTCAAAAAGTGATTTCAAAAAGTAGAAATCTAGAAAAGGGATGATGAGTACCATTAAAAGCAATCATGATCCAAGAATGACATCTTAAGAAAGAGAGAATCAGGAAGTCTGTGTGATATAGCTCAGTAGTCAAGAGTGTCCGACTCATAATGCAGAGTAACTTACATTTGAGGATGAAAGCTGCTTCTTTGTGCATTTCCCAGCTTACGACAGCCTAGGAGGCAGAGCATCACCTACTAAGCCTTCTACTGACAATAGTGATAGTTCAGTTGTGGAGTCAGACTGAGCAAGATGCCCACCTGGGGTAGTGATCACCACAGCATCTGTCTAACAACCTTCTCCCATGAATCTCCAACCCAAAGATTTTTTTTTTACACAAACTCATTACAGGCACAGAAGTGTGTGGAAACTGGGGTCACCATGAGACCAGTGCAACAAGGGGTCACCAAATCAGAGACAATGTTCTCTCTTTGCATGATTATCAATGGTGATGACGATGATGTCATCATGCTATGGAAGTGCATGTGCTTTGAGGCTTCCTGGCAGGGCTGCACTCTATGCTTCCTATCATGATATATCCTGAAACCAACCAGGCACAAGAGCTGCAGACACCTGTAGTTTTGGTCAGGTAATTTGAGCAACTCTCAAAATCACATTCATAAAGTGGATGAAGCTTGACTGAGTGGTCCCACTCTTTCCAATGAGCCCACAGCACACTCACTCTAGGAAGAAGCCAGCGGAGCCCAAAATTCCCTATGATTCTTATGGGACTCAAACCCGCAACTTTCCAGTCCATATTTCACAGTTCTAACCACTGCACACATGGCAGCTGGTGAGGAGTGGGCCAGCCAGGTTCAACTTGCTCAAGACACACTGCAGGAAAACTTTAGAGAAATGCCCCTGTGACTGCTCAGAGTAATGGCAAAACACAATAAAACCATCATGACACTTTTGAGGTAACAGAGCACACACACACACTGTTGATTGATCTTCTGTTGGGCAACACACACACACACTGTTGATTGATCTTCTGTTGGGCAACACACACACACTTTGTCTATTGGTTTTCTGTTCAGCAGTGCGAGCACACTCACACTCACACACACACTTTGTCTATTGGTTTTCTGTTCGGTAGTGTGTGCACACACACACTCACACAAACTCATACATACACACACATTGTTAATTGATCTTCTGCTCAGCACACTCACAAACACACACACACACACACATGCTGTTATACTGTCTTGATTTGCTTTATCATGTTTCATTAGTCTGGATTTATATTTAAAAATGGTGGCATTCGGAATCTTTGACCAGATGGAAGCAATGCATAGTGTTGTGAAAGCATGTGGGTTTCATCAGTGGAAATGCTGTTAGCTCTTTTAGTCATCTGATTTTCATATAAAGAATTTAGTGTCTTTTGCTTTTCTCCAACAATCTATCCACCCACTTTCACAACTTTATTCAATATGTTCTTGTTTTTAACATTCAAACAACCAACCAACATAAAAACCCATATGACAAGATTGATTCTACAAAACTTTGATAAAATAACCACATAATATCTTTTTTAACATTCAGTGATCGCAGTTTTTGAAGGCAGTATATCCTTGATTGACATTTATTATGTATAAAAGCAGTGTTTGCATTAAAATTCAACTTATTATCTAGAATTGTACCAAGATATTTGTACTCTAGCACTCTCTCTACTTTTGTTCCGTCTATGAACAGATCAGGAGCTTGGGGTGTATTTCTGCGAAAATCAATGAGCATTTCTTTGGTTTTGTTGACATTAGCAAGATATGTTGTTTTGTTTTGCCGTTCCAGCCTTTACACCTGGGTACCAAACATGACTGATCATACCCACTGGATCTGTGAGATAGGAAACACGGTGAGAAGTTTGGTGTATGACTCTTTCAAGTACCTGCCACATAGGCAGCCATACTCGACTTCAGAGGTTTTTTTCCTATAAGGAGAGTGATGGTTGTTATGTAAGTTGTCATGGCTGAAAGGGAATCCACAAACATTAAACATGTACAACCATTTTAATGTAGGCTTTGGCAATTAGCTGACATCAATAACTGACACAGCTTTTGGCCTGGGCCAGGCCAAGATAGTTATTTTTACACCATTTACAGAACCTTTCTTCTTCATCAAAATAATCTAAATCTGAGTTGGATACATCTAATAGAGCAGAGTGGTCTGAGTATTTTATTTTACACTGCAGTCATTTGTATACAGGGTAAAAAGTACAGGAGCTAAGACAGTGCTTTATGGTGCACCAGTGGAAGTGGTTCTTTGTAATGATTTTTTCCTTCAAAAGAAACACATTGAAATCGATTGGTTAAAAAAAAAATGAACAATCCATATTATAAGTTTCTGGCTAACTTTGAGTGATTGAAGCTTTTGGGCCATGAGATGTGGCTGAATCGTGTTTAATGCGGAGGAAAAATCGACAGAGTTTGAACAAAAGAGTTGTTATTTTCAAGGTGTGTGTAAATATGATTCAAGAGCGTGATTGTTGCATCATCTGTACTTCTGTATGCTTGTAGGCGATTTGGTAAAGGTCAAGGGCATCTTTAACTAGTGGCAGGAGTACTGAAGAACAATGCGCTCAATGCTTTTCATAACGACAGATGTTAGGGCAACGGGTCTGTTTTCATTTAAAACTTCAGGATTTTTTGTTTTTGGAATGGGGCAGATGGTGGATTTTTTTCCCACATAGGCCCTAGTAGGAATGGCTCCCGTATTTAAAGACAATGAAAACAACCTCGCAAAAACAAACGACAACTGATCAGCACAAAGTTTTAAAAGGTTTTCGCAGATACTCTCTGGCCCTACAGCTTTATTTACATTTAACTTTTTGAACAGGGTGTTAACTCTAGAACTGTCTATGTTAAAATCAAGGTCGTCTCTCTCACAGCTGGCTGTTACGTCTGACATAATGGTTTCTAAACTTTCTTTCAGATCACTACGTTCAAAGCGGCAGTAAAAATCATATAATTTATTTGAAAAGGCACTGCATTCTTCTTCTGGTTATGTGGGCTTGCTCCGTGTCTTATTTCGTCCTGTTAAAGTTGTTAACCCAGTCCATGCACTTTTCATATTTCCAGACTGAAATTGTCTTTCTACTTTGGTTCTGTACTGTGTCTGGGCATGCCGTATTTCCTTTCTAAGTTCTATTTGTATTTGTTTCTTTGCAAGGCTGTTTCCTGACTGGAATGCAATTTTCTGTTCGTTACGTGTTTTCGATTTTGTGACCCAGAGTTTGACCTTTCACCATCCCAGATTAGAACGTTAACGAGGGCCCACGTGCGACTCATCATGCTACCGCGACAAGGTCAGGTCATTATGACGTAAGTGAAGGTCACTCCGTGGAATTGAACTCGTGGTAGCTTTAAGGAAGTGCGGCAATCCCACACCGATCGTGGCTTGCAAGATGGGACCAAACTGAAAGGACTGACAAGAAGATGGAAGCGTATGATTGTGATGTTGTTGTTATAGGTGGGGGCCTTGCAGGGCTGTCCTGTGCCCTGTATTTGGCCGAAAAGGAGAGGAGGCTCAAAGTAGTAGTGCTGGAAGCCAAAGGTAAGTTGGTGGCTAGACTATTGTATGACACATGGCATGGAGTATAATGGGGGAAGGGGGGGGGGGGGGGGGGGGGGGAGCTTACCACCTCTAGCCGATCAGAGAAAAAGTGCAGGGTTGGTAGGGTGGATATGGGTGTAGGAGAGTTGGTTACCATTTGCTACAAATGAAAATCACAACATTGTCGGTTTATTGCAGCTACGCCTTTTAAAAAAGTTTTTTTTTTTTATATATATATAGTAGAAACCGAAAGTTAAAAGTAAATCATCAGTGATCAAAATAGTGCTAGGCCTACCCCATCCCCCCCCTCCCTCCCTCCCAAAAAGATGAATTTGACAGAGCTAACAAACTATTTTAGAAATAGCTTGATCAACAGTGTTGTAGAGATCCATTTCAGATGAGGAGAAGAAAATTTACCTTTGTTTATTACATAATGATAAAGATTGAAAATCTGAGTTTCACACCTGGCAGAATCTACCCCCTAAAAAAATTGCCCTATGCATAGAGAATAAATACTGCAAGTCATGTTCTGGTTAGATCACAGTTTGTAACTGTAAGTACTGTCAACTGTGTGTTTACATTGGAAATGTGCAGTTGCCATGGTGTAAATCAATGATGCTGTTCTGTTTAAATCCATCATGGCAATTCATATTCATTGAATGTGGTGGATATTGTGTTGTGCAATATGGCAAGTTAAAATTATGCTTGAAAGAAAGTAGTTTATTTTTTGAGTTAATGTAAAAGAAAATAGTCCACATAAAATAGTACATTTTTTCAAGCACCTGTCATAACAATGGTGTTTAAATCAGTTTCATGTGAACAAACTTATCAATGATTTTATCATCTTTAGCACTTTCAATAATTCATGGAAGAGAGCAGCAGGAACAAAATACTAATTTAATTTTTACATTTTATGTTTTTTTGTAGCATAGTATGCCACACCACTAGGAAGAGATCTTGTATATCATGTTTTTAAAAAAAAATCCATGTCCATATCCACCATAAGGCATAACAAAAGAGGATGTATTTGGGGGGTAACTCTTTTAAACTTTACTATTTTGCTTTAATCATAAAATTTCTAGAACATTCAAGTTGGACATTTGTTTTTCAGCTATAAAGTTTATATCTTGACACGTGGCTCAAATTGTGCTTGCAAAATCTTCAGTGGTGTATGTATATGCATTTAAGAGAATTAATTTTATATTGTGTGTAATAATGTACATTATATATGAAAAACTGCACACATTCAGTAACACTAAGTTGTGTCATCGTTTTCTGTATTGATGGTCATATTACTTGCTGGTCCACTTGGTGTGCAGATCGGTTAGGAGGACGCACGCTGACGGAACAGCTGACCGCGGCAGACGGAACCAAGGACTTCTGGGACTTGGGGGGAGAATGGGTTGGCAAGTACGATGTCGCCATTTTCTGCCTTGTCTGTTGTTGATCTTTCTCTTTTTTTCCTTTCTTCTTTGTTGTATGGGTAGTGTGCCTGTATGCGTGCGTGCGTGTGTATAATCTGTGTATGTGTGCATCAAAGTCAGTCAACCTTTTATTTTATTTACAGAATACTGCTCCGACCTGTATAACTATAGAACCGCAGGTGATCCAGAAGTCCTTAATGTACCCGAAAGCAAAGACACAGACAGTCACCCTATCCTCCGAGAAGAAGTGGAAACAGCAGTCAGATCGCTGAAAAAGGGGAAGTCAGCAGGGGCTGACAACATTCCAGCTGAGTTGGTCCAAGCTGGAGGGGAAGCCATGATCAGCGCCCTACTAAGAATCTGCAACAAGATCTGGCAGACAGGAAAATGGCCAACACCATGGACACAGTCACTCATCATCACCCTCCCCAAGAAAGGAAATCTACAACAATGCCATAATTACCGCACAATCAGCCTCATATGTCACCCAAGCAAGGTCATGCTGCAGATAATATTGAATAGACTGAAGCCACAAGCAGAGACCATCATTGCTGAGGAACAAGCAGGTTTCAGAGCAGGGCGCAGCACAACAGAACAGATATTCAACCTCAGAATACTATGTGAGCGGTACCTTCAACATCAACAAGACCTTTACCACGTATTTATCGATTTTAAGAAGGCATTTGACAGGGTGTGGCATGCAGCTTTGTGGGCAACCATGAATTTGTACAGCATCAATGCAAACCTGATCAGAGTCATCAAACAGCTGTACAGCGAGGCCACCAGTGCAGTGTACTACAACAACAACATTGGAGAATGGTTTCGAACAACAGTTGGAGTAAGGCAGGGCTGTCTCCTCTCACCCACTCTTTTCAACATCTTCCTTGAGAGAATCATGGCTGATGCACTGGAACATCATGAAGGATCAGTCAGCATTGGTGGCAGAACGATCACAAACTTCCGCTTCGCAGATGACATTGATGGAATAGCAGGATCAGAAAAAGAGCTTGCCAGCCTAACAGAACACTTGAATAAGGCCTCCAAAACATACGGCATGGAAATCAGTGCAGAGAAGACCAAACTGATGACTAATAACACCAACGGCATTAGCACTGATATCAGGGTTAATGACCAGAAGCTGGAAACAGTTCAAAGCTTCAAGTACCTGGGAGCCATTGTATCAGACCAGGGATCCAAGCCAGAAGTAGTATGCAGGACTGCACAGACAATAACAGCTTTGTCAAAACTAAACACCATCTGGAGAGATAAGAATATCTCACTTATCTCCAAGATCAGACTAATGCGCTCCCTTGTCATATCCATATTTCTGTATGCCTGTGAATCATGGACCCTGACTGCAGATTTGGAGAGAAGAGTACAGGCAGTGGAGATGAGATGCTTTCGGAGACTCCTTGGCATCTCCTACAAAGACCACATAAGCAACGAAAGCGTGCATAACAGAATCCAGCAAACCATTGGACCCTATGAGAACCTTCTAACGATCGTGAAAAAGCGTAAACTTAAATGGTATGGGCATGTCACAAGATCCCAAGGAATTACAAAGACGTTTTGCAAGGCACTGTCCAAGGAGGAAGAAGAAGAGGCAGACCAAGGAAGAGCTGGGAGGATAACATCAGCGAATGGACAGGCCTAGAACTCAACAAAACCCTGAGAAAGGCAGAACAGAGAGAGGAATGGAGGGAACTGGTTGTTGAGTCTTTGAGGGTGCCCCCACGGTCGTCAGACTACGGGACAGATAGATAGATAGATAGATAATGAATGAGCAGTGCATTTGCTTTTTTTCATCAAATCATCTATCTATAAAAAAAAAAAATTAACAAAAAAAAAGATAAGTATATGCAGCCATAGGCATA
Source organism: Rapana venosa (assembly GCA_028751875.1). Taxonomy (NCBI): domain Eukaryota; kingdom Metazoa; phylum Mollusca; class Gastropoda; order Neogastropoda; family Muricidae; genus Rapana; species Rapana venosa. Next base: position 100,236,540 of record CM054134.1, read on the forward strand.
GATAGAATAAAATTAAAAACCTACTCAGTGTGTGTGCGTGAGCGTAGGTGTGTGTGTATGTGTGTTTGTGTAGATGTACACAAAATTCAAAATGCTCCTTCACCTTCTTTCTTGTAATTTAAACAAAAACTAGTGATGTTAGCTTAGTATCAGGGAAAATACAGGACTGAAGAAGAAAGAAGTTGTGTGTTCCCCAGCTTTAAACCCTTATGTTCACATAGAATATATATTATTATATATAAAGTGAATGCTACATTTATGGACGCTGGATGAGAAGTTAATGTGTATTATCTTTTTCAAGTACCTTACCACATAGACAGCCATACTCTAACTGTAGAAGAAAGAGGGAAGCAGATGTATCATTTAAGTATATATATGTGCATTTTTTTTTTTTAATGTAGGGGAGCAGGATAACGAGGTGGTTAGAGCATTGCACTCATGATTTGACAGCCTGGGATCAAACCCAGGTTTGAGCGACCACAGAGTTGTGTTCATGGATATTCTTTTCCCCCCTGGAGTTAACACCAGTGCTGACTCTGCTTTCCCAATAGTCCTTCAGATGAGAATATAAACTGAAGTCCCATGTGCGAACCCATGCAGAAAATATTGTGCACACCTTAAAAATGGTTCTGCCTTTCAGAAGTGTAGGCCATTAGTGGCGGTAAGGACAGATGACAACGCTATTTGTCAAAAATGCATGTACTCTGGTGTTGTGTTTAAACATCATCCCTGAAGTCAGAATGCAGAGCTACTTTCAAATGTGGGCAAAAACGGTCGCATTCACAAAAATCTCACCATTGGTGATCCTCAGAGCTCTAGCTGAGGAGCAAACAACAACAAAAAGTGTGCATGCATGTGAGTATCCTTGTATGTTGTAAGCATGCATTGTAAACTGGCGTATCTGCAGACCACAGCACCTATGTGTGAATGCATGTATTTTGTAAATTGCTGTATCTGCAGATCACAGTACCTGTGTGTGAATGCATGTATTTTGTAAATTGCTGTATGTGCAGACCACAGCACCTGTGTATGTATGCATGCATTTTGTAAATTTCTGTATGTGCAGTCCACAGCATCTGTGTGTGTATGAATGTGAGCATCCCTGTATGTATGCATGCATTGTAAACTGGCGTATGTACAGTACACAGCATCTGTGTGTGAATGCATGCATTTTGTAAATTGCTGTGTGTGCAGGCCACAACCTCATCTGCAGCATCTGTTGCACAAGTTTCGAATGGACACCTTCAATCCTGTCAACACCCATTCTGGGCCGGTGAAACATGCCCCGCATTCACAGCTGTCCTTCCGAGCTCGTCTGGACATAGCTCAGTTCACTTGGAAGGTAAATTTCAATAGCATGTGTATGTGTGTGTGTGTATGTGTGTGTGACTGTGTGTGTATACACATGTGTGTGTGTGTACACAAGCAAACTGTACAAATGTGTATAAGCTCATAGAATAAATTTTTGTGTTTTATAATGCATGCAGTATGAGTAGCACACACTTGTTTGTGTGTGTATGTGTGTGTGTGCACGCATGCATGTGTGCGCGTGTGAGTGCATGCGTGTGTGTGACATGCAAGTATAAATTATAATATATGTACATCAGCTCTGTAGGTAGCGTAAATCATACGCTAAATGTATGTGTTCATGCATGTGGGAATGATACACACTGAGCTTGTTTTGTTTTTGCTTTCATCAAGACTGACATGACAGGTTGGGATTTTCATCATTTTACATGACTTGTTTTAATAAAGGCTTGAAAAACAAAATAATTTGATGGTAAACAGATTTTATTAGTATTATCATTCATTGTCATTAGGTATTATTAAAAGCTGAAAATGCAGTTTGATGATCAAGGTCTCTCACAAACCAGAAAAAAAAATTGGGGGACCAGGTAAATTTTATGCAGTATAGGGTCAGGGTATTCCTCGCCATTCCTTTTTATTTATTTATTAAAAAAAAAATTTCTTCCCTTGTTCCTACATAACATTGTAACTAGCCCTTACCATTTCTGACCGAGACACTGTTGTCACAGCTTCAACGGATGAAGGGTAGACTGCCAGAGGCAAAAGAGATGCACGATTCTGTTGAGGCTCTCAAGTGGGATGGAGTCATGTTCTCCTCCTTTTGTGAGCAGAATCTTTGGACGCAGGGTAAGCAGACGAATAAGGTTTGTATTGAATGTACTTGTTGGTATGTTTGTTTTTATGATGGGTATAATGAATGTGAATAGGTTCATGGTACAGCTTTAAAATGTGATTGCTTGCTGGAGAGATGCTTGAGTGCAGTTTGTGTGCTAGAATTTTGCCAGCCAGTCTACAGTTGGCAGTTTCTCGGAAGAACCAAGGCAGATATTTGTTGTATCAACAGTCTTTTATGATCTATCAATAAAACCTCAATGACTTTATTTCATTACATACATGTATTCTGTAAATAGGTGTTACAGCATTGTGTACATATTTGTATATTTGACATTCGTATTTTGTGGATAATCAGTGTTGTCTACCTTGGTTTTGACACTGTGAGAAATGTTTGATATATCGGTGGAAAGGATTTCTTTTTGTGTGAGTGTTCATTATGGAAACACAAGACATAACTCTTACATTGTCGTGCAGAGGCCAAAGATGTAATAGAAGCTGCCTGCCGGTGCATGTTTGGTCTGGAGACTGGGGAGATGACTCTGCTGTACTTCCTGATGTATGTCCATTCAGCAGGGGGGATAGAAATGTTCGGCAGGCCGGAGGAATTCAGCGGCAGGGAGTGCAGAGTGAAGGTAACTTGGAGCTGAACTGTCATGGTACCTTTTGACATATGGCAGTTTCTGTGAATTGGTTTACTGCAAAATGCAGCTAGACTCATGTTTTCTTTCTGCAGCAGAAAATTGAAATGTTGATTTGTGAAATGAAAGTTAGTATGTTAAAGTCTGAAAAGTTTGAGTTATTAATGTCAAAAAGGGAGAGAAGCTCGACAAAAGTGGTTGTTGCCTAGAGCAGTCTTTTCAGAAGTAAAAAGCAAAGTGAAGCTACTCTGTCCACTGTAATTGTGATCATTCAATTTTTTTTTTAATGTGGAAGAGAGTCTGTCTGAACTCCTGTATTACTTTCCAAATTATTTCTTTTTGCTGGTGTGACAGGTTTTATTATTCATGAAAAGGTACACTGTTGAAAAAGAGAAGGAAGTATTTGTTGATAATGTTAATTTAAATGAAAAAAATGTATTTAACTTTCAGGGTTAGAAGTTATTAAAAAACTTGTTTGTTTGTTGTTGTTTTTTAAAAGTGGACGTTGGGGATGGGGGGGGGGGGGGGACTGGATTATGTGATGGCTGTCATTCACATCAAACCATTTAAAAATCATAAAGTGGGACTAAATGTTTGGAAGAAGAAAGATTACTACATTTGGCAAATACAAATGATAATTTTGTTCCTTTCCATCATTGTTATTTTAGCTTTTATCCTGGTGTTAGTCTTGTTAACATTATTTCTGTGTATGCATCATTGTGTGATGTGGTGATTGTGTAATGTGGTGATTGTGTAATGTGGTGGCAGGGTGGGATGCAGCAGTTGGCGTCACACATGGCACAGGTCATCGGCAGAAGAAACATCAAGCTGAACCAAGTGGTCACTCACATTGAACAGGTCAGACTTGTATATTTATTTGTTTGTTTGCCTGTATTTGTTTCTTTGGCAAACAAAAGAGAGAGAGAGAGTGAGTGTGTGTGTGTGTGAGAGAGAGAGAGGGGGAGATGAGAGAGAGAAAGATGAGAGAGAGAGAGAGCAAACATGTGTGAAGTCTTTGTAAAATAGCATTTATTTATTTATTTAAAAAAGAAAAATTTATATCGAGGATAATGGAATAAGCACTCATGTGCTTTTTTACATCCAGTCCCCGTGTGTATGTGGTTTTGTAAATTTTGTCATCTGTTCCCACCGCCACACAATGGCCTACTCTTTCAAAAAGCGGAACAGGATTTAACGTGTGCGCAAGATGTTCTGTGTGCGTTCGCACACGGGTTCTCGGTTTATAGTCTCATCCGAAGGACTTTGAAGGTGTGAAAGGCCAAGAAAGAATGTTCATGTTGTCATATGTGTGTTGACCAGTTTGTGTGCATGTGTAGTTCAATGAAAAAAAGAAGAAGACTATTTAATAACAACGTGATGGAGAAAAGAAAACCCACAGTCGTGATGAGCTGCTGCCACTGTGCAGGATGGAGAGTGGGTGAAGGTCATCACGTCTAACCGTCTTCAGGTCAGCTGCCATCGCCTCGTCATCGCTATACCCCCTCACCATGTCGGTCAGTACCTCGTCCTCGTGTTGTCCGTTCTCTGTGTCAGTTCAGTTTTCTTTGCTTATGGGTCTTCACTGGTTTCTGGTCCTGTCTCTCATGCTGTCTTATCACCTCCTCATTCTTCTTTCCCTCTCTCTTTTTCATTCTTGATCTCTCTCTTTGTTTAGGTTTTTTTTTCTAAGTACAAATTTATTCAGTTGTATAGTTGGTATTGTTGTTATTGAACTAGTAGATACGGGCATAAAAAGGTAAAAGTGTCCCATAATTTATGTGGTCGTAAGGGAGCGAGGCATCAGAGACCTCAACTTCTCAAGAGGCCAGCATATTGAGGGTGGCGCCCATCTCCTCTCCCTCGCTGCTTTACCTTCCCTGACCCTAAAGAGGGCAGGTACCCATTTACAACTGGGGGAACTGTACTAAAGCCAAAGTGCGCAAACGGTCACCCATCCGATTGGTAACCTCGTTCGACGCTGCTTAACATTGGCTTGGGGAAAGCACGCGCTCTGACCACTGAGCTATCCCGTCCCCATTAAGGGCATATATTTTTTATTATTTGCGCACTTGCTTTTCTTTCTTTCTATTTAAAAAAGAAAAGAAATATTACTACTGATCTTTTTTTTTATAGGTTTTTATTTGTTGCTAACATGTGGTATTTGTTCTATTGCAGAAACTGTTGATTTGAACTTGGCTGTATAATGTGGGAAATTGGAAGTCAAGAAGTTTCAATAATATTTAATAGGACTGAAACAGTTCCTGCATTACTTTAAAGGTGGTTGTAAGCAAAAGTCAGCAATGGAAATTCCATGCTGAAACAGCAATGGGTTTGATCTAAAACGTATTTTTGTTCACTCTGGTTTTTGAAGTGTAACTGCAGGTGACATAAAGAAACACCATCTTTTTCTTTGGTGTCAACTCTAGCATGAATCGTCTGCTGCAAGCTTTTTTTTTCTTCTCTTCTCTCTCTTTTGGTTGACCTTTATAGAATGGCAGAAGTTGTTTCAGTTTTGCTGATGCTTTCATAGTTTGTTTTGTTTTTGTTTTGTTTTTCTTCAGCCAGTATTAATGTCACCCCACCCTTGCCATCAACCAAGCTGTCCTTGCTGAACAGTGTTCCCCTGGCTTTCCTTGTCAAATTTGCCATAACATTTGAGGAGGTGAAGTGTGTGTGTGTGCAGTGCTTGCATTTTTCATAGGCTGCTTCCTAGATTAATAAAAGTGGCTTTTCTGTATTTGCTATGACAGAAAACTGTTTGAGTTTTATTCATATAAAAAAAAATACAGGTAATAAATTTGGATCTTGTTTTTTTTTATTTTTAGAAAGTTTATCATAAAATGTCTGATATGAATTAACTTACAGTACCATAGTGTATGTGCTTGAGTTTATGTGTACACGCAGCCAATCAAACTAATTATGATTTCTGTCATTTGATTGGTTCTTTGATTTGGCTGTTATTCTGTGCCAGATAGTTTATGTAGTTGTAACTGAGTAACTTCACACTGGAATTTTCCCTTTTCATGGTTTTTGCTAGAAATACAAATAGTGAATAGCAGCCAAATTACATTTGGACTTCATTTTGACGAGAGCTTTATTCCACTGTAGATATCACTTTTTTTTTTCTTTTTTTTTTAAAAAGGCAAATGTATGCTATCATCATATTTTGTAATCGTTGTATGAAAACTGGTTTTTTTCATTTTGATTTCACTACACTGTAGCTATTTGATTTTAAAAAAATGTGAATATCCATTTAAACACAAAACAGATTGCCATTATACCCTGATATTCAGGTTAAGTGGGCTTCACTAAAATGCCAAGAGATAAAAACATTATTTGATGCTCTTCTTCGATAACAACTACTCATTGCTGGAATGATTATTATAAACATGAAACCAAAATGTAAGACAATATCTATAGTTAGTGTAGGATTATCCTCATAGAAATATTGGTACTCCAGGTCATGATCTGTTTATTTCTGTCTGTTGCAACCAGGCGTTCTGGATTGATGGGTCCAAGGATTTGGTGTATGGATTTCAATCTGTGCTGCAAGACCCTGACACTGGCAGTCCTGTAGGCATTGTGTACGATGCTACATCTGCAAGGGGCAACCCTGCTCTTGCTGGCTTCATTTCATCATCAGAAAACATTGAGGAAGAGGTAAGTCAAGCATGTGTATAAATCAGTATTGTAGTGATTGTAATAGTACTGTTATAATTTTGTCTTTTTCCTCATATGCCTGGATGAAAAGGTTTTTGAAATGGGTGCTTGAAGATTTCTTTTAGGTACAAGAATGCATTTTGTGATTATGTAAACTTGTGTGTTAAATCATTTCTTGCAAATTATTTTATTCTGTTATGTCCCACTATACATAATGCATAAACGTTTTACTGCATATTCCTTAAAGACCTTGTTCTGTTCCATGAAGTTGTACCTGATACAATTTATTAAGTCCTTAGACCATCAGACATTTTATATTTGGTGTGAGGGGTGTCAAATAAGATTTTCCAGACTTAAAGCGCTGTGATATTTTAAGTGTGTTGTTGAGCAGTGAGATGAAATGGACACACTGACAAGAAGATTACATTAATGTCAGTTTTAGTTAACCCTGCTGCAGAATATAAATGGTTGTAGTTGTTTTTTTAACCTCCTGTCATAAAGGCAGCCAGTTTCCAACTTTTGAGGTGTTTTAGATCTCGGTTACTAGTTTTAGTTTATTTAAAAATTTGTCATTGCTGTGATTGGGGAAACAAATACACATGCAGACAGGAACTTTAAAAAAAAAAGGGGGGGGGGGATGGCGCTGAATGTGCAGTGACACACTCTCCCCAGGGAGAGCAGTATGAATTTCATGCGGAGAAGTTTGCCGTGACAAAGTCCTATACAAATGTTCCAGTATGTGGGGTCCACCCTGGTGTGGTGTTTAACTCAAGAAAATAAATAATATATTTGTTTATTCTTAGCGCTTTTGTTTGAAAATGGTGCAATAGTTTTGATCAGAGCTTTGATTCTCAGTGAAGAGAAGCCAGGTTATAACCTCCATTGTTACTGGAGCTATGACCATCCTGAATGATTGGAGCCTGTATGTAGACTGAAACACATAACAAGACAGGTGATCCTTTTTGATTATTTGTGTGATTATTACTGTTGACTTACTTGACTTATGCCTCTTGGTTCCTTGGGGAACATAGGGCTGCAACAACACCCCTCCAACGAACTCAGTTTTGGGAGATCCTCTTCATCAACAATTCTGCGCCAGGTCTGTTTTGGTCGACCAACTTTCCGCTTCCCTTGTGGATTCCAGTCAAGGGCCTGCCTGGTGACACTTGACGCAGGCTTGCGGAATGTATGGCCGATCCATCCCCACTTCCTTTGTTTAATAATGGACTCATTTGGGGTTTGTCTGGTCCTGTCCCACAGTTGTTTGTTGGATATGACTTCTAGCCACCTGATGTTGAGGATGTTCCTGAGGCATTTGTTGGTAAAAGACTGGAGTTTGTGGGTGTTGTTTTTTGTTACCCACCATGTTTCTGAGCCATAAAGTAGGACCGATTTGACATTGGTGTTGTAGATCCGAATCTTGTTTTGATTTGAGAGGGCTGTTGACCTCCAAATTGGCCGAAGGATTATTACTGTAAGCTTGAATTAAAACCTCAGACAGATTGTAAGATGATCTGTGCAGAATGAGGGGGTAAAGTTTATCGCTGTACAGATTAAATTCTACAACCTTATGAGTTCTCAGGAAACCAAAGCCCGATTTCTCTACTGTTTCAGCCCAAACGTCGGATGAAAACAATCATTGAGCTCTTGGAAAACATAGTGGGGCCTGGTGTCCAAAACTATGTGGACTTCAGGCAGCGAGACTGGAGCAAGGAACCCTACAATGGGGGCTGCTTTCTCAAGTCACTCATGCCAGGCACCACCAAGTATTTCAGCAGTACTTTGAGGGAACCTGAAAACAGGTATTGAATGCAGGTCAATAATATGACATGACTTGAGTAGTATTCAGTGTTTTGGAGGGATTGTTTTGTTTTGTTTGTATTGTTTAATGTTAAGTATTTGCTGACTTAACTGGTGATATGTTTACTATGTATGTTTATACCCAGCAACCACACAAATGACTTCTAAGCCATAAAATGACCTGTAAAGTATTTTTAGTACTCTAACTTTATAGAATCTAATATTGTTTGTATCTGTTGTATTTCTTTGGTTTAGCTTTCTATATATGTTGAACATTTTTGGAATTCATTATTTCAGTGTTTTAGTAGCCCGAGATTCGGTAAATCATTGCGTCTTTTCTTTATGCTACCAATGCTGGTGCTATTTAAAAGGAAAATAATTTTAGGCCTGTATGCATGTTTATACTCACTCATGGGCACTTGCCCATGGGTACATGTGTGTGTATGAGGTTGATATGTAATTGTTAGTAATATCGAGCCATTATGAATGTTTCCTAGAATCCACTTTGCTGGCACGGAAACTGGCACAGTGTGGTGTGGCTTCATGAATGGGGCTGTTCAGTCAGGCTACAGAGCTGCCTCAGAGGTAAGCAGGGACTAGTGTGCAGTTGCGTGGATTTCTGTTTTCATAGTTACTGGTGATTTTTTGTACAGTACTCTTGAGCATTGGGCATGTATGTGCATTTTATCTCTTGATATTGAGTATTCATGATTTTTGGCATTTGTTATTTGAGATTCTGTTGCTAAATGGATCATTAAAAAATCATTGATCATGCGTTCAGACATGTGAACATTAGTGTGTGTGTGAGAGAGGGAGGGAGAGAATCAAGTTTCCAACAAAGAGCTCAGCATTCTGTTATATTGTAACATGATATGACTTTCACATAGGACAATATAGTACATATATAGGCAAAGATGTTGGACATTGGACACAGACTTGATAAAGGGATCAGAGTGTCATATTGTATTGCAGATGGAGAGGACTAATGTCTCGATACTGGTTTTGTCTTTGTTGTTGTTTATAGGGCAGTCAACAAAAGAATCAGGAAGTCCATGACGGAGGCAAAAGAGAAATGGATCGGTGAACAGTGCCAAGACATTGAAGAGAACATCAAGAAAAACAATAGCAAGAAAGCATATCAGCTGGTGAAAGACCTGACTAGCACGAAACAGAGAAAAGGTTTAACAATCCAAGACAAAAATGGGAAGTGTCTCACTGACGACCAGGATATTCTGAACAGATGGACAGAATACTGCTCCGACCTGTATAACTATAGAACCGCAGGAGATCCAGAAGTCCTTAATGTACCCGAAAGCAAAGACACAGACAGTCACCCTATCCCCCGAGAAGAAGTGGAAACAGCAGTCAGATTGCTGAAAAAGGGGAAGTCAGCAGGGGCTGACAACATTCCAGCTGAGTTGGTCCAAGCTGGAGGGGAAGCCATGATCAGCGCCCTACTAAGAATCTGCAACAAGATCGGGCAGACAGGAAAATGGCCAACACCATGGACGCAGTCACTCATCATCACCCTCCCCAAGAAAGGAAATCTACAACAATGCCATAATTACCGCACAATCAGCCTCATATGTCACCCAAGCAAGGTCATGCTGCAGATAATATTGAATAGACTGAAGCCACAAGCAGAGACCATCATTGCTGAGGAACAAGCAGGTTTCAGAGCAGGGCGCAGCACAACAGAACAGATATTCAACCTCAGAATACTATGTGAGCGGTACCTTCAACATCAACAAGACCTATACCACGTATTTATCGATTTTAAGAAGGCATTTGACAGGGTGTGGCATGCAGCTTTGTGGGCAACCATGAACTTGTACAGCATCAATGCAAACCTGATCAGAGTCATCAAACAGCTGTACAGCGAGGCCACCAGTGCAGTGTACTACAACAACATTGGAGAATGGTTTCGAACAACAGTTGGAGTAAGGCAGGGCTGTCTACTCTCACCCACTCTTTTCACATCTTCCTTGAGAGAATCATGGCTGATGCACTGGAACATCATGAAGGATCAGTCAGCATTGGTGGCAGAACGATCACAAACCTCCGCTTCGCAGATGACATTGATGGAATAGCAGGATCAGAAAAAGAGCTTGCCAGCCTAACAGAACACTTGGATAAGGCCTCCAAAACATCGGCATGGAAATCAGTGCAGAGAAGACCAAAACTGATGACTAATAACACCAACGGCATTAGCACTGATATCAGGGTTAATGACTAGAAGCTGGAAACAGTTCAAAGCTTCAAGTACCTGGGAGCCATTGTATCCGACCAGGGATCCAAGCCAGAAGTAGTATGCAGGACTGCACAGACAATAACAGCTTTGTCAAAACTAAACACCATCTGGAGAGATAAGAATATCTCACTTATCTCCAAGATCAGACTAATGCGCTCCCTTGTCATATCCATATTTCTGTATGCCTGTGAATCATGGACCTGACTGCAGATTTGGAGAGAAGAGTACAGGCAGTGGAGATGAGATGCTTTCGGAGACTCCTTGGCATCTCCTACAAAGGACCACATAAGCAACGAAAGCGTGCATAACAGAATCCAGCAAAACCATTGGACCCTATGAGAACCTTCTAACGATCGTGAAAAAGCGTAAACTTAAGTGGTATGGGCATGTCACAAGATCCCAAGGAATTACAAAGACAGTTTTGCAAGGCACTGTCCAAGGAGGAAGAAGAAGAGGCAGACCAAGGAAGAGCTGGGAGGATAACATCAGTGAATGGACAGGCCTAGAACTCAACAAAACCCTGAGAAAGGCAGAACAGAGAGAAGAATGGAGGGAACTGGTTGCTGAGTCTTTGAGGGTGCCCCCACGGTCGTCAGACTACGGGACAGATAGATAGATAGATAGTTGTTTACTTTTGTTGTTTGGTATTAGTTTTTGGGGGGTTGTTTAGGGTTTTTTGGGGGGTTGTTGATTTTGCTTGTTTGTTGTTTATGGTGTTTGTTTGTTTTTGTGTGCATGTTTTATTGAGGGGGGGCGGGGTTCAGTTATAGCAAAGGGGAAAAACCCTAAACTAGATTAAAACAGTGCTTCTGTCAAAGTTATTTTATGAAAGCTTACTCAGAATTTCTGCGTAACTGACTGAATGCTTCAGTATAACTCTGTTCTTTAGAATTGCATTTTAATAATATAGCATTAAGTTGCACGTTATATTTTGCTTATGTACCAATATAAGAGCTGTTATGTCAATAAATGTTTTTAGAAGTATCTGGCCAGATCAGGAAACATAAGCAGAAAATGTTCACAACAGTATAAACAGACTAGATCCCAGATAGGCATGTCTAATGCATGTATGCTGTACTTGATACCGAGTTATTGTGTTAAATACAGACTGGTTCTGTTGTATCCTTTCAAATATTTCTTGTGAATAACAGGGTCTGAATAACAACCATATCAGTCACCTTAAGAGACGTGGTGTTTTTTGTGTCTGCAAGTTTCAACCAAATCAAGCAGTGGTTGAAAAGAAAACTTGTTTTTTCAGGTGTTGCCTTTACTCTGTCCAAAACATGACCCGGCTTCTCCTGACCCTGAACCTGGGTGTGCTATGTTGCCCCGTGAAGAGCCCTTCGCATCGTTCAGAAAAGCCACCTACATCGCATTGGGAGCAGGCATTGCTTCCTTTGTTTACTTTCTCGTCTTGACAGACAGAATACCGAAAACACATATTGTGAACAACATACGTCTGGTGTTTGACCAGATGAAAATCAATTGAAAAGATGTGACAATTTCCTTGACAGTTGGAATTCCTGTATAGAGTATTTATGGAAAATGGTGTTTGGGTGGAGATACTGTGGTTGATCTTGTGAAGAAATAATGGGCGTTTTGTCCAAACTTATCATTACTTTTGTGGTGAGTCAAGGGTAGCTTACAAAAGATGCTTGCGGCAAGATGGGTTACTGAAAGAATATGAACATTTATTTATTTATTTATTCTTTTATATTGAGGATAATGGAATAAGCACTCGTGTGCTTTTTTCTTCATCCAGTCCCTGTGTGTATGCAGTTTTGTAAATTTTGTCATTCGTTCCCACCAGCACACAATGGCCTGCTCTTCCGAAAAGTGGAACAGGTTTTAACATGTACGCAAGATGTTTTGCATGCGTTCGCACATGGGACCTCGGTTTAAAGTCTCATCTGAAGGACTTTTGGGGAGAGTGGAGTTGGCACTGATGTTAATTCCAGAGGAAAAATCCTCTTGAACAAGAATCGAACTGAGGTCAGTAGATCACAAATACATCACTCTAACCACCAGGCTATCCCGTCCCCCTATAACATTATAATGTATGTAATGAATTATGCATGCAAATGATGGTAATGAAATTTAGTCATGTTGACTGAATACATATTTTTGTGTATGTGCATGCATGTGTACATGGGCATGATTGTGTGTGCATGGTATTCTATTTCACTCATGTGAATTTCTTTTATTCAACATGATGAATTTTTATTATTTATTGTGTTTGTGTACATGACTTTGCAGCCAGTTCCTGTATCAAGTTCTTTTTGTGGGAACAACAGCAAAAGTTCTTTTTGTGGGACAACGATTTTGCCATGACACGTCTCTAAAATTCTCCATAGAGAATTCAAGATGTGCCAGTCATGTGTATTAATTTATGAAATACGCAGTCTGCCACATACTCACACACACCAGATAGAATATGTTTTTGGCTTCGCTCCCTGGTTTTTGTTGGCTGAAGACTTCATGATAGAGTGGATAGTTGAGAATGTCTTAGTACAACACTGGAGGAAAGTATTTTGTCATGGTATCTTGTCTCTCATGTCTGTGCTTATAGTCTTTACATTGATAACACAAGGACTGATCTTTTGAATATGTGTTCGCAGAAGCATCGATGATTGCCATAAACACTATTATGTGCTATTGAAATGTTTAACAGAAGTCAATTTAGACTTTCAAACAAAAGACTAATCTCTGATCACTTGGCTGGTATGCCAGTCTTCTGTGACACAGGTGCATTACTGGTGTGTCCTTAACTCTAGTAAGTGCATGTTCAAAATGAACAGCAAAATAAATTGGCTGAGTTTAGGCTGACAGATAGACTCTTGTAAGTCCATATTGAAAATGAACAGCAAAATAAATTGGCTGTGCTTAGGCTGACAGACTCTAGTAAGTGCATGTTGAAAATGAACAGCAAAATGAATTGGCTGTGTTTAGGCTGACAGACAGACTTGAATAAACAGCAACATGATGGCTAGTTTGCTGACGACTTAGTTGAAAATGAACAGCAAAATGAATTGGCTGAGTTTAGGCTAACAGACAGACTCTAGTTGAAAATGAACAGCAACATGAATTGGCTGAGTTTAGGCTGACAGACAGACTCTAGTTGAAAATGAACAGCAACATGAATTGGCTGAGTTTAGGCTAACAGACAGACTCTAGTTGAAAATGAACAGCAACATGAATTGGCTGAGTTTAGGCTAACAGATAGACTCTAGTTGAAAATGAACAGCAACATGAATTGGCTGAGTTTAGGCTAACAGATAAACTCTAGGAAGTTTGTGTTGAAAATGAACAGCAAAATGAATTGGCTGTGTTTAGGCTGACAGGCTCTTGAAATGTCTTGTCCTTTCCTCTCTACTTTTCTCAAAAAGTATTTCAGTGCAGTGTTGTTGATTTATGTATGGAAACCTTGTTTTTCAAACCAGAAGAATGTGCTGTATATCAAAAACTGATTTTTGATGGTTCTGGTGATAAGAATTTTACTTGAATATCCAAGGTAAACATGATCCTCGATGGTTATGGGAATGATTGCTGACAACATGACAACTATACTTAGTACTATTTTGCGTGAAAGAGCCTGAGTAAAGGAAATGTTTCTATTTTTTAAGTAAAAGTGCAAATATCACAATTGTTATGTCCTTTTGTTGTTGTTTTTATGAAATTGCTAGTAGTACAATTATTGTGTATTTACTGCTCTTATTTTGTGTAAGTGCAAGCAGAACAATTGTGTATTTTACTGTTCATATTGTGAAAGTGTTAACAGAAACCCTGTTGTGTGTCAGTTTTATCCATTGATTACTGATATGACATATATTTGTCTTTCCGTTTTCAGCGCATTATCATGAATTGCAAAAGTGCTGCTGGTACAACTGTTAATGTCTATGATTACTGTCAGGTTTGTGAGGATTTCAAAGAGATGCTGGACAAGTGTGAAATAAATGGAAATGATGAACATAAGTGTAGTGTCATGTGCATTTTTTCATGCAGTACAGTGCTGTTACAGAGTACTCCAAGACAGTTTTACCATCTTTTATTTTGTGTGGATCACAACTCATATGTTCACGTCAGTTCTGCCCAGTTTAGAACAGACCACTCCAAGTGAAACACAGAGGCGCTGTTGCCCCATGCATTTAAAGCAAAAAATGAAAAGGTAATCACTAGGTGCACATTACTTACAGCAATATATACAGTTAAATCCAAATGGCATATCTGCTTGCTTGAATGCTGAAGAATTAAACATGATTTAAAATCCAACATTATCAAATAGCCTGTCCATATCCAGAATATTATTCTTTCGTTGATAATAAACTTGATATGGCATTTAACAGTGGAACAGGCTTGATTCAAATGTATCAAATATTATGCTCAAAATCATATGAATTCCCCCCCCCCCTCCCCCTCAGAAAAAGAGGTGCTATCTGATGCAAGTTTGAGCACAAACTGCCATTGGTCACAAACCTAAATCATTAACACCACCACCACCTTTCATCCCCTCCAGCCCTACATCAGATCCCTCATAATGTTTAGGTCATGCTGGCATGAAAAAAAAATTAAACATCATTGTTTTCTTTGCCTCCTATCCGCACCCCCTCATTTCTTTCTTTGTTTTTTGTTTTTGCCCAAAAAAGGGGGAACTTATAGGTTATTAAACAAATACAAAAATATAGCTTTGGCATGAACTTCAAATCCATTGTGTAGCAATTGTACTATTGCAAAACAGTTTAATACAAAAACTGGTCACCTGGAGGAAATGCATTTATGACAAGTTGTGGAAGATTCAACTACTGTTAATGCAATATATCAACATGTAACACAAAACTCTGAAAGACCATGTGCATGGTATTCAAATATTTGACACTAAATATGTCAAATATAACAGGAAAACAAGCCAAAACATATTGACATTGCATATGTCAAATACAACAGAAGAAAAAAAAATTGCTTCATGCAATGTCTTTTTCCCCCCCTCCTCATCTCCCCCTCAAAGACGGCTGAACTCCACGAGTTAACAGTCACGGTCACCCAGTTGACTCTTGTCATTCACCAAATAGGGGACTCACAGAGACATGAACATATCTGGATGGGAAAATTGAATGTGTGGCAGGTTTTTAGCTCTCTATTATGTAGGCAACCATACTCTGGCTTCTGGGAATATTTTTTCTCCTGTAATGCAAGGATTTGGCCAGGGATAAAGACTATTCCCATATACGGGTACTTTTAGATAAAATCTTTTAAATTAACCACAGCAGTTCAATTGCCTATCTGTAAACATTTTTGGCCATACAAAGATCACTTAGACCTTTTTGCAATGATGATTTTATATACCAAAAGTGGTGAATTGTTGAACATACTGGACATCCACAAAACCATTAAAAAAAAAAATTGGCAGATTAGTAATCTATACATAACAAAGGTGACAAACATTATTTCCTAATGTCAGAATGCTACCCTACTGTAATTCAATATAATTCAATATCTTGCTCATGTTACTCATCAGCAAAAGGTTTGGCTTGTTCTGCTTTCAACACACAGCCCTTTAATTTGTGCCTGAAAATAGCATATACACCCTGATGGCACTCTAAAACAGAGAAATGCCATTCTTCTGCATTTACAGGTTATCTGGAAGACACTTTAAAAATTGCTGAGTCAATTGACAACAGCATTGAATGTCTTCGATGCTGTGTGAAATGAGGTAGCATCAAAATGAATAATGAATTTGCCACTCCTTCCACACATAAAAACTGCCACCATCAAACAATCATTGTTATGCAAACACATGTGGTGTAGATAGAAACAGCGAAAAGTTTCACCAGCTCAAATCATGATAAAATTTACATCATATTTCTTGTTATCTTATACATTAACAGCAGACGGTTCAAACCCAGCAAACTAATACTGCTACTTCAGGACTATAAAGCAGAAGTCCAAAAACCAACACAAAATCTCTAACCTCTTTTAAAAAAATATTCTATATGATGAAGCTTTTTTCAGATTTATTTTGTACTGTGATGTGAGATGTTCATGTTAAACTCTTTCATTTCCAGAGCCCAGTATACTAGTTTCACTAAACCAATCCTTGATTCCGAGAAACTGGAAAACTGGTTTAGACTAATTACTTCATTCCCATGGCATAATCATCCACCAACAACTGAGATGCATTATCACTTTTCATATGTTTACAATGTATACTCTCGCACACACACACACACTCTGAATGGCATCAGGAACATGTACTATCAAAGCTGGAACTTTGACATATTTGGTACATTGACAGTGAAATGGTTTCCTAAATCATGTAATTATGAAAAATCTGTATAATTCCTAGATCCCTCACGACTACTTTTTGCAAGCGTTCAATTTTACTAGAGGACTTTCGTCAATCTGTTAAAACAGCTTATACATTTGAAAAGTGATGTTCCCTGTCTCACATTGGGTGAATATTGCTCTGTAGAGCTTGACTGGACATGTTTCATCATTCAATAAAGTTATTTGCCTATTCTCCAATACTATTAGCTTTTTTGTTTTATTTTATCTGGTTTTTGAGTGGGTGTTTTTGTTTTGCTTTGTTTTTCACTCTGGCACTTTTGTAGTTTCACCAGAATAATCTTTTGTCAGAAAAATCACAAATCTGACAACTTCTTATATTAAATTAAAAAGAATATTACAGAGATCATGAAAAGGGCTCATCAGTAAACATGGAGACAAGATTCATTACATTAAGCAAAACTGGTATCACCCAGGGCTGAAGGCAGTTCAAGCCTTCCCAATGTAACAGTTGTACAGTTTGATTTCAGTCCCAAGATAATTCTGAAAGCTTACACAAATTGGTAAACAACAATATGACAGATAAACTGATTTTGTGTGTGAATTCATTTGGTTTACACTGAGAGTAAACTTTACAAGAGTGCCTGAATTAGATCGACTCAGAATACATACATTCTCAAACTTTATGTTGGGCTAATCTATTTACCATATCAGACAACTGCATTATTGCCTGCCATATTGCTCTGTAGTCTGAGTAAAATATGAAGCAACAGTTTAAAAAAATCTTTTTAATTCAGAAAATTCCTTAAAGCCAAGACACAATATATCATGTGCATGCACAAAAATTAATTTCCACAGACAACCCGTGGATATTCACTTTTTACTCTGGCCAGTTCCGTTGGAAATGACTCTCTGCATTATCTAGGTTGTATTCCTTTGTCAAAGACCTTATCTGAAATCTAGTCTGTCATTCACTTGTATTGTGTACCTCATCTTCAGCTTTAAATATTTTTACAAATCAACTCTGCATGAATTTTTTGGGAACAATCATACATTCACATATGCAACAGAAACAAACCTATATAAAATGTTTTACTCATAGAATAAAGGGAAAAAAATCCAAAATGCACATCTATCTCCAAAAATTCTGATCAACAAAGCAATAGTGAACAGTGACAATGATCAATATAAGAAACCATCACCTATGAAAAATAAATTTTAAACAGGAATGCTGTTTGGTATATACAGTACACCGGAGTGCTTGGCATACACAGAATGTCAAGTATATCATCACCATAGAAAAGAGAATACACAGCAATGGTGAAAAGGTATACACCGTGGAAGAAAATACAGTCCATGAAAAAATATTTACAACAAAAGGATTTCTTTACAGGAATAAAGAGGTTTGTTTGTGGGCACTCAATTTTCTCTCCATTAGTAATCATATTAAAACAATGTACAAAAGAAGCATCTCTGCCTGTGAAGCAAATCCATGTTATTCAACTGTACTGGCTATCTTTTGGTTCATATCAAACAGACATATTTTGTAAATTCATGGGGATCATGATACTTTATGATATGTAGTGCTTTTCATGTAGTACCACAATAAGATCTGGAAAACCTATTTCTTACATTTCCTTATAAGATTTTGTGACATCTGTGGAGGATACTCATAATTGTTTCCTCTTTTTAAATTTTTTTTTATCATTGGGACTTTCATTTTTGTGGGGTTTTTGTTTGTTTGTGTTTTTAATTCTTGTTAAAAGATTTCTTTTTCTTATCACATGCAGCTGAGTGATCAATCTAGAAAAACAAGATATTCTGATTTCAGATAAACTGGTATTTACTATGAAACTTGCCACACTTGAATATTCTATAATACCATTGCAGCTGCTGAAGATAGAAAATCTCAGAGTCCAACTTAAGATAAAAATTTACAGTGATAATGTACAGCAGGGAGTAAAATGCATTTTAAATAAGCTGTCCTGCTTTTCAAGTTAGATTCATGGTGACTGAACTGTGGTAGCTTTTCTGTAAATCATTATCACCTTGGGATTTCTGAAGGTGGGACTACAAGGAATTTGTAATGTAGGAAGAGTTTGTTTACATTTTTCAGAATCAACCTTGCATTTTGGCGCATGATTACAAGTTTACAACAGCATGCTATTTTCACCAAGAAAAACATTGCTGTGCTTTTTCAATCATCCTTTGGATGAGACTTTAAACTGAGGCATCGTGTGCAAATACACAGAGAACATGTTTAAGATTTGCTTCATCTTTTCATCACAATGAACTTTTTGTAACAGAAACACTTTCTTTCACTGTTCTCTTTGTACAGGTTTATACTGAACCACATTTATTCCAAATACCAAGAAAAAATTACTAAGGAGATTACCTGTTTTCAATAGTTTTTTGTTTGTTTTTTAAAGTGAATAACAGACAAACCAACAACAAAAGTAACTGACAAGAAAGGTGTAAAGGTAAAAGGTGTTCTCATAACCTATGCAGTCACTGGGGAGTGAGGTGTCAGAGACCTGGGCTTCTCCAGATGCCAGCGCTATGAGGGCACAAAGTGCAGTGCCCATCTCCTCTCTATCACCGCTTTACCTTTCCTGTCTCTACAGAAGGCAGGTTCACATTTACAGCTGGGTGAACAGGGGGACTGTAGTGAAGCCAAGGCCCATAAATGGTTACCTATCCAAGAGGTGACTACATTCAAAGCTGCTTAACCTCAGCTTGGGGAGAGCAAATGCTCTGACCACTGAGCTATCCCGTCCCCCTCTCCAGTATTCTCATTTTTGTAAAGTATGACTGTGGAGTTGTAGCACCTTTACTGTTGCGATATCATTTTGCTTTATTCATGGCAGCTTTTACACGCAGTTGGTAGATGTTCATTTTTCAAGTTTAGAGTAGTTTTCAATTGTTCTGTGTTGTTATTATTTGCGTTTCTTTGCCATGTTTTTTGCAGCATAACTTATTGTTTATAAGGTTTGGAATCAGTTTCTTAATGTGCATAAATACCAACATGCATCTCTTTTTCTGAAACCCCTCATCTCACCATGCCCCCTTCCCCACCTCTTTCGTCTAATATCACTTTAAGTGAACAGACGTAAAATCGAAGACATACAGACAAACAACAATTCTTACTGTCCACAAAAAGAACTACTGCAAAACCTCTGAACACCACAATTCATATAAACAACATATCAAGTGTACAAAAATATTCAGGAATAACACATTCTTCTTTCTCATTTCCCAGAACACAGAAAAGCAAATCCTTTTAAACGTTGTAAAACAACAGATGTATATATATTTGGAAATATAGAACATATCACAACACTTTAACAAGTCAGATTCACATTAACCTCACAACTTTCATCCCACAAACCCTTTCCATTTTTACTCAGATCTGAAGAGATATGTCTGGTTCTTATCAGAAAAGAAAATGTAATATCTTTTTCAAAGCTTTTGTTCCCCCTCCTTATCTCCCTCCATAACACATTTCTGTAAAAATCATGCATGAAAACACTGCCACAGTGTACATCAAAGCTGAATGAAGACCGATAAAGAGCTCAAAATGTTTGTTTTTTTGGGGGGGGGAGCTGGTTAGTTAGTTGGTTTGTTAGTTTATTTGCTTATGTCTGGGCTTTTTGTTTGTTGTTTTACTGTTGGCGGTTTGTTGTTGGGGTTGTTTTGGTTTGTTTGTTGTTATTATTGTTGGGGGTTGGGGGGATGTCAGTGCTGTCACTGTGTGTGTGGTTTTTTGTTTTTTTGGGTGTTTTTTTAAATCAGCTCCAAAAATATGTGAAGCTTTTCAATCATGAACTGATCCTACATGAATAGCCAGTTCATGCACAGCAAAAGTGAGCAGGCCTCACCACACATACAAAGCAGTCTTGGTCAGCTGAGATTTCATCCTTTTTACCACATGTCTAAATAAGAACACTTTTTCCCCCTCTTTCTCCTTGAGCTGATTACATTCACATTATGTGATCATTTCATGGTTCCTCTGTCTCTCTCTCTCACACACACACGCCAACCATGTATTATGGCCTAAGGCTGAGATACATTAAATTTCTGAGTTCTGAGTTCTCTCACACACACAGACATGTAACTTGGTGTTGTCTTTCTCAAGAATGAATGCTTGTGGGTACATTTACATACAAGCAGGCAGACACAGGTATGTGTGAGCGCCTGTGAGTGCACACACACACACACACACACACACACACACACACACACACACACACACACACACACACACACACACTAAAGGCTACTAACAGTTAAAGGTTTGGGGCTAGCTATTTCAATATAAGTCCTGTGCAAAGTCCAACTCCATAAGCACTAAACTGTGTAAGCAGTATAGAGAAGAATAAGAAGAGGCCAAAATAAATCATTTGCTACAACTGGCTCTAAACAATGAATTCACAAAAAATCATGGTCAGCCCAATTTAAGTTGTTCTTGTTTGACCCAGCTATAGCCTTAATGTAATGTTTGAAATGTGACAAAAAGTGAATTAGAAAAATTTTGGACACAATACTACAAGTACCAGTGAACTTTCTAACTTTGAATAGATCTATCTCTCTCTCTCTCTCTCTCTCTCTCTCTCTTTTGTCTCCCTGATCTTTTTCTTTGTTACTGATCTTCAACCTGTAATACTATCTAAAACCACCATTCTGATTCCCCATTTAAATCCCTGTTAACCATATCACAATCAGTTTTGTTCCAGAACACTTACTTGATTGCTTTCAGATTATTGTAGCACAATCATCTGAGCTATTTTTAGATGTATCTTTTGCTTTAAGTATTTTTAGAATTTTATGATAATAAATAATGGTATTTGGGTTTCGTCTCGGTTCTGGAGACTGCAGACTGACACACAGTTCAAAGGAGGCCTATGTGTGTATTTTGTGATAAAATTACTTACTAAATGATCAAGTTTTCTGTCCCATTCGTCCAGGAAGGAAGTGGGCAAATGCCCTAGTGTGTTTGAGGAAGTCAGAACATGTGTCCTACTGTTGTCTGCAAGGATATACACCCCAGCATGTCCTTTGCTCTAACAAGCAAGCTCAAGTCATGAATGAAAAAAATTAAGATAAAATTATCCAGCCAGTTAAGATGAACTGCTGTACTACAACAAACCAACTTCAATTTGTTTTTACTTTGGCGGTATCGACATGTCCTAAGATCATACGTCTGACCATCACCCAGTATTTCGTTAAGTACTGCTGTGCCACTCTGGTCTGCTGCAATCCAGGGAACATCAGAACAGCCAGCACTGAAAAAACAAATTGTTATCTTCCATGTCATGTAAACAAATCTGTCCACCAATATTCTCTAACATGCTTTGCTTCACAATAGTTATATTTTTCTTATTTTTTGCCAATGACTAGCAAAAAGAGAAAAAACACCCCTACTCAACACAGAAAAGTAAACAAACAAGCCATCAACCCTAAACCCACATAATCCTTTATTTTCTTCCAATGCTTGGCAAACTTCTTTGTTGAACACTCAGACAGCAACTATTGTTATCTGTCATATGAGCAGAAATGTGCTGCTCTGCCGTTAAGCGCCTGAAAAGTCAGGCCCAATGCATCCGACTTCGGCATGGGAGACAACTGTTATCTTTCAAGTCTTTCTGGAAAATAGGCAGAGAATAGACCAAGAGGGCAGAAAACAGAAAAGAAGGTGACAGGAAGAAAACGAACATGACAGAATTAAACAGAGGGATGAAAAAGAGGAAACTCTGTGCAGAAAGTGGGGATGCTATTTATGCTGACAGGCCCCCAGCATCCTCACAGGGGAGCTTGGTAAACCAGTCCTGAAGTTTTTTGATGATGCTCATTCCAATCTCTCCACCACAACCACACCACTTGTCCCTTAAAGCCAGAAGTCCATAGGGCCCATCAGTGATAGCCCATCATAAACATGATAAAGCCACCAACCAACTGACCAGCACTGAACACTGCAGAAGTGACCCATCCAATCTGGCATTGGACAGGCCTTTTGGCAATGTTCAGTAGTGCCTGTTCTGATATAGCATATGCAGAACACCATGTACAAAGCCCCCAACAGACACCATTACCATAGTCATGCAACAAGACTGAGTGAGACACCCACAGGCAAGAGGTAACAATCACAATGCTCCTCTGACAACTGCTTCCATCTACCTCAAGACTCTTGAGTGCTTTGACGTAAACTCATCACAGGCAGAGAATGCAGAGGAAGCCAAAACTATGGTCAGACACCTGCAGTGTTGGTCAAGTAATTCAAGCAACACTTACAACTTCAACTGTAAAGTGGATGGTGCTCAACAGCTTCCAGCTGAGGGGTGTATTGTATTTTATTGCATTGTCTTGTATACCACTTTAGGTCATGGTCGATTTCTCTGCATAAAATTACGGCTGCTCTCTCTGGGGAGATCATGTCCCCACAAGAGCAAAGCCACCCTTTTTTTTTTCTTTTTCTGTCTGTGTGTCTTTGTTTCCCTATCAAAGTGGCCTTTTTCTACATCATTTTGCCAGGAACAACTCGTTTGTTGCCATGGTTTCTTTTAAACGAGTTAAATGTGTTTTATACACAGGACCTCAGTTTATTGTCTTATCTGAAAGAATAGCACCCAGACCACCACTCATGGTCTAGTGGATGGGGAAAAAGTTTCAGGCACAAAAGGGGATAAAACCATGACATACTTTGAACCTGGACTTTTTGCTTTCTAGGCAGGTGTGTTATCTCTAGAAATATGTGGGTTTAGCAGAGATGGTCCCAAGGGATGGTTGCACGTAATACTGTGTCCACCATAAAAATATTTGATGTATTTTTGGATGGGTTTTATTTGTTTGTTTGTTCCTCGGCTAGACCTCCAAGATTCACCAAAGTGTGATTCTGTGTATGTGACTGTTTTGCCCACCATGAAGGTAACAGCTTTCCAACTTTGGGGATGAGTTCTAAACATGACACCAGTGTGCATGTGTTTTCTTTCTGAATTTTGTCATCACTTCCTACCAGCATACAATGGCCTACTCTTCCAAAAGGCGGAACAGTTTAGCAGCTTTTGATATGTACACAAGATGTTCTGCATGTGTTTGCACACAGGACCTTGGTTTACAGTCTCATCCGAAACTTTTGGAAGAGGGGAGTTGGCACTAATGTAACTCCAGGGAGGAAAATCCTGGGCCATCAGAGTATGAGCACATTACTTTAACCACTAAGTTATCCCTCCCCCATTTGATGGTCCATATATATGGTCTAGGTATTGATTAAGATGTCAAGTGACATTGTTCTTCAACTTTTTCACATTTGAAACATTCTTCTTCTTATTTACACATTCAAGGGGTGGGACAGCCTTATGGTCAAAGTGTTGAGCTTGTGATCTGATGGCCCAGATTTGAGCCACCCATGAAGCACCCATTTGAGGAGGATTTTCCTCCTGGAGTTAACATCAGTACCAACTCCATTTCCTCATAAATCCTTCAAATGAGACTATAAACTGAGGGCCCAGTTGCAAGCACACACAGAATGTCTTGCACACACACACACACACTAACAACCTGTTTTGCCTTTGGAAGAGAAGGCCATTGTATGCAGGTAGAAAATGATGACAACACTTTTCATCCTCAAAGTTGGAATGCAGCTGCTTATCAATGGGTACACCATTGCATATGTTAAGCTTGGAGCTCTAGTGGAGGAATAAAAATAATTGCACATTCTTTAATATCTTTTACCTTGTAAAAATCTGATACTTTCAGTTTCTCTGACTCAAGCTGGAAGAACTTTGTAACAGATTCAGAAACTAGGGAAAAAGGTCAGACTATACTCTGCATATAATAATTTTCTTTCAGTACTAATTTTATATATATATATATATATATATATATCTGTGTGTGTGTGTGTGTGTGTGTGTAGGGTTTGGGTGGTTTTTTTTAATATAGAGGGTGAACTAAGGATGATACTGAATTGCAGCCTTCTAGACTAAAAAGTCCATGAATAACCCATAACTCACCAATAAAGTAAGAGAGAAAGAGGTTGTTCATCACGGTTCCAACCCAGGCAAAAGCCACCAAGATTCCCATCACCAATGTGAAGTACTGCAAAAAAAAGCACACAAATGGCTGAACACCCACACACACCCACTTAAATCGAGCAACAAAAAGTACACCATAAATCAAATAAATGATAACTGTGTGTGTGTGTGTGTGTGTGTGTGTGTGTGTGTGTGTGTGTGTGTGTGTGTGTGTGAACTCTGAACAAATTTATTCATAAAAAAGGCCATTGGCCCATACATGAAGGCGATTGCTGATCAATTGCCTGAATAATTATAACAATACATGGTGAAGTACAGCTGAGACAAACAAATGGAAACAAATCCACAGGGGAAAAACAATAAACAAATGAAATAAATCTTATGATCTTACAATAACATCTCTTATTTTAACACTATCCCTAAGTTAAGGGAGAGAACCCCTCTTTCCCAGTATGCTTCTGAAACCCAGCAGAGGGTGATATATAGAGGGAAGACTTTTTGTTGTTTTTTGTTTTTGGCTGCCTCATCTTCGGTGACGTCCCTGTCCTGCTGCTCCCACACCACTCATTTCAATCTCCCCACCACAGCCAAATCCAGATTCGTTTTGTCTCATCCTCTGGGTTGGAAGTCCATAGGAAGCCCATCAATATCAGGCTGCTGTGGGGCCACCAGCCAGAGGGGCCCAGCACTGCTGCTAGGTCACTTTGGTGGTGTTCAGTGGTGCCTGTTCTGAGCTAACATACGCAGGACACCACCTACTAAGCCCACTACTAACGACAGTATTAGCTCAGTTGTAGAGCCAGACTGAGTGAGTTGCCCACGAATCTGAGGTCACCATGAGACCAGAGCAACTGCAACCACAGAATCAGAAGCTTTCTTTTTAATTGCATGATTAACAGTGCGGATTACATTATGATGCTATTGTGGAAGTGCATATGCTTTGAGGCTACTTGACACTTACTACCATAATATATCCCAGCGTCAACAAGGCCCAAGGGGTACAGACACCTGCGGTGTTGGTCAGGTAATTTAAGCAACACTCTCAAACTCGCATTTGTAAAGTGAAGCTTGACTGTGTGGTCCCAGTCTTCCCACTGAGCCCACAGCACATTCACTGTGGGTAAAAACCAGCCGGAGTCTGAAAAATCCCTATGACTCTTATGGGATTTGAACCCGCGACCTTCCAGTAAGAAATCCAAGGTGCTAACCACTGTGCCATGGTGGCTGGTATGGAAGGAAAGGTTAATAGATGGTTGGATACCGTATCACAGGTTACCCATAGGGAAAAGGTTAAAGGCTTTAACCCTTTCCCATTTTTACCCGCCGTAGCCCGCTGCTGCCCATCCACCCGCATATATTTATACCCGCCACAGCCCGCCCGACGTCATTTCAGCCTAGTGAGGAATGTCCCTCATGCACTACGCTCTACCTAGTACATGCACACTATGAATGAACATTCCACTGAGGTCAGCATAAACTAAGGAAGGAATGGGTACCAAATTCAGTACTACAAAGCCTCCTGTTCACAATAAATTGGCCAGTGACTGGCTTTGTCTTTCCCATGCTTTCTTGTAGCTAAAAATGGCAGCATAGATTGAGGATTCGATTTGGGAGGAGTATACTGATGTGGAAATTGAAGCTATTTTGGCTAAAGTGGAACAGTTCGAAAGAGAATAAAATGTTGAATCCAATGTTGAAGTAGATGTAGAAGAAGGAGATGAAATAGGAGAAGGTAGTGAGTCAGAAAGTGATTCTGAGGTTAACATTCCGTTGGCTTCATAGCAGACGACATGGCGCGGCGCACAAGTGCCTTGCACAGTGCAAGACTTCACACTGCTGACTGGGCCGGCACAAACTCTCCCACTGAATGCCAAGCCCTTAGATTACTTTGTTTTGTTTGTGCCCCAACATTTTTTTCAAACTGTAGCAGATGAAACTAACAATTATGCCAGGCAAAAGATCGCCGTGAAAGGCTTAGTCATAGATCCATTATGGACAGAAACAACACCTGATGAAATTAGGGCTTACCTGTCAGTTTTGATCATGATGGGGATCAAGCGTTTGCCAAGGCTTCATCTCTACTGGCCTACTGATTTGAGGTTTTCTGAGTCATGGATCAGTAATATTATGATGGAAACCAGATTTCTCAAAATTAATCAGTATTTTCACGCGCCAACACACCTGGACGCGACACTTGGCTGTGACACCTGCATTGTGACAGCCATGTAACTGGCTATTAGTGAAGGACACACTAGTGTTTTTGTGAATAGTAGGCGTGAGCATATATTTTAAAAATTATTTTGGGCCATTATAACTTTTTTTCATTTTTTGAAATTTTCCCACCCCAGGGGGGCGGGGGGGAAATTATTTCCCCAACAAAAAAAGTGCCCCCTTTCCCCTTTCTGGGGGGGAACCCTTGGGGAAAGGTGGTCCCATTACCCCCCACAGGGTTACTAAGTAGGGGGAGGTGGGTGATTGTTCAGCCAATTTTTTTTTGGGAAGGTCAGCATTCAATGTGTTGGCAGATTTTTAAATGAGTACAAGGCTAAAAATTCATAGACCCTGTCCAAAAAAAGTAATTGACCCTACTAATTTTAATTCTGCAAAAAATGTCAGGGTAATCAGAAAAAACAAATAAAAAACCCGGGGAAAGGGGGGTTTCCAGTTTACCCAAGTTCCCCTGGGTAGGGTGGGATTATGGGACAGGTCCCCTCATCTACCCCACCGTTGCATCAAAAAACTTTAAATGGTACATGGACATAGGGAATCTACAAAGGAAATAAAAACCCAAAAAGGAAAGGGGAAAAATAACCTCAAAACTGGACTTTCAAAAGTAAAAGGGAAGGGGAAAAGGCTGATAAACAAAATCAATTCTTTTTTAGGGGAAATTTAACCGAAAGAGTGGCGATCAATCAAAAACCCCAAACCATCGGTTTCGGGAGTAATCGAGCCCGAATTAAATTAAAGGGGACATTTTTAAAACTTTGGGAATATAAAGGATATGCACCAAGGGATAAAGAGAGAAAAATTGGGGATTTTATGAAAATATCGAAAGGAAATAAAGCATAAATTCAAATTCAATAATAAGGGGTGAATTTCAATGGGAAAAAGGAAAATGAAAACAGTCCTTTGGGAATGGAGTGAGAAACAAAGGGGGAGGGGGGGGAAGGGTGAAGGAACAAAAGGGGCTGTCATAAAACCCATGGTTTGAAAACCACCCAAAATCGGACTAAAAAACCCGGAACAAAACCGGGAAAAAATAGATTGACCTGTTTCAAAACGTTCCAAAATCTAAACATTTTTAAGCCATGCCATGAGACTGGGGGAAGTAATTTTCCCCAGTTACGGGAAGCGCCCTTTTGAAAAGGTTTTAAAAAGCAAAAAAACACCAAAAATGCAAATGAACTCAAAAAAAAGAAATCAAAAAAAAAATACAAACCAAATTTGGAAAAAAATTCGAGGGCTAATAACTACAAAAAAAAATCAGTGAGAAAAAAGCTACGGCAGAAAAGATTATCCAGTATAAATAGAAAAAAATAAAAATGTAGCTGATTTTTTAAACCCTAACAAAAAAGGGAAAGGAAAAAGTGTAAAAAGAAGTATAAAGAACAAAAAATGGTTAAGAAAAATGAAATACAAGAAAAGGGAAAAATACATGCAAAAATTGAAACTGAAATTTATAGAAATTAGCAAAAAAAAAAAAGTGTGACGGGAAAGAAATATCTAAAAAAAAAAAGGTTTGTATAAAAGAATGGAAAATACTAGGGAAAAAAAAATTTTCTTAAAGGGGGGTCAAAATAATCGAGGTTTACCAACGCAGAGGCCCCCTCCCCATATTAAAGAAGATTGGACATAAACATGGAAGCGAAGGAACTCATACAAGATGAAAATTAAGCCCGGGTAGAAACCCCTTGAATTTAAACAGCCTGGGTGAAGTGGGGAAATTTAAAGGAGTCACAAAAATATAAAAAAAAATTATGAAAGGGGAAAATTGACGATATGAAAAAGTCCCTTACATTGCATCCCCAAAAAACGGGGACGCTGATTTTAAAATTTTAAATAGCCTAGGCCTCCCAAGTTTTTACGAAAACCTAAGAGAATGGAAATAAAAACCCCAGAAATACAAAACCCTATTTGGGGTTCATGGAACAAAACCCCAGAAATGCAATTTCGCATTTAAAACTTCATGGGGAAAATCCCTGAGGTCCGAAAGCTTTCCCTTTTTCATTGATACTCAAAAGCATTGACAAAGTCGCATCCACTTGTTTGATATTCTGGAGGGAAAATCACGGGGAAAATTTTGAGTCCTCAAAAAATATATTGGGGAAAAGGAGCGCCCTTAGAGTCCAATAATCATCAATTGACCCCAAATTTAGGGGTTTAGCAGGTGGTGTTCACCCTTTTTTTTTAATTTTATAGTGAAATAATTCTACAAATATTGGGAAAAGCGGGGTTAGTGTAGGTGGCCCCAAATCAACAACCCGGATAGGAAAGAAAAGTTTATCCCGCTTGAAAAAACTCAAAAATTTTAACAACAGTAACGCGAAAGCAAAGAAAGTTACAGCTCGATCCAAAGAAGACAAAAAGATGGGGGATTTGAAAAAAAACTGTTATACCACAATGCAAAAAGCCCGTAAAAAGAAATAGCAATAAACACCCTTTTAAAAACATTGGGTTTTTATCCCGGACACAAAATTCACAGAAAAAAAAAAGAATCCAAACAAAGGGAACTTTTTTAAAAAAATAAACATTTTTTTAAACCATAAATAAATCAGAAAGTCCAAGGAGGCCTAGTTTCTTTTCGTACGGATGGGTGCGGGCCCCCCAAAAGGGCACGAACACAAGGAAACATGGGTGTGGGTTTATCCCCAAAACGAAATCATGGGAAAAAAAAAACAAAGCAGAATATGGAAAAGGGGAACAAAAGGGTCCTTTCAAAAACAAGAAAACAGCTCAAATTTTCGGAATTTTAAACAGGGTGAGGGGCTAGAAAAATTTATGGGGTGCAAAATAGTGAAACAAAAGGGAGAGGGAAACAACCCCAAAAAATTTAAGAAGCTTTAAAAAAATTCGCAAAGAATAAAAGGGGACAATTGAGCTATGGAGGGCCCCGAACGGGGGAAAATAACCATGATCGTGTTCTGCAGGGCCCGACCGGGAAAAGAAGAAGAAAAATCAAAAATGTAACTTGGTTTAAAGAAATTTTTGCAAGGTAAGTTTTGTTGGGTTTCCCTGACTGGGTGAATGGAGGCCATTAGGGGAACCAATATTTTTATCAAAAAATTTGTTAAGGGGTTATTGGATAACAAATGATGTCACTGCAATTTTTACTTTATTTTTGGGGACAAAAGGGGGCAGAACACACACTGTAGGGGAACACATCTTGGGGGGCAAACAAAATATGACATAGGAATCTTTTCCAAATAAGCTCTGCAACAATATAATGTACAGCATATGTGTTTTGGGGACCTTTTTCTTAAAAAAAAAAGCGTAATTTTTTAATATAAAGTTTCTCTGTAAATAGGAATTAAAGGGTTAAAAAAACAAATTTTTTTGAATTAAAGGGGAATTTTCAAAAAGAAAAGACCCAAAACATTATGGGTTGGTATATTTAGCTGGGATATATTTTTACCTAATTTTCATTAAAAAGGGGGTCAACTTAAACAAATGTACTTCATATTCTGCTGCTTCATTACATTAAGGGCATGTTGTATCAGATTCACTATGCATTCTGTATCTAAGTTTATGAACATATATATGACACACCCAGTCTGAATTTAGCCCTTATTCTTTTAACATGCATATCCATTTCAAACTTTAAATAAGGCCTGACGTCATGTAAGCTTATGAATTGCCGCTAAGTTCATATCTATCACTAGTTTGAATATGATCATTCCACCGTTGCCAATGACAATCAATCGATCATTGTCTAAAAGCAGCAATAAACTCTTTTAGATTTCCAAAACCTTCCTTTAACCAGGAATTTCCAAAGCCATATTTGAATAAGCAAATGTGTATTTGTGTGGCCCTGTTTTCCTTTCAGACACAATGTTATCACCACCATTTTAAAGTAATTCTCCAATGATTTGATCAGGACCTGCAGCTTTATTATTTTTCAGTTTCCCAAGTGCACACAAGATTTCTTCTTTAGAAATAGGATGATAAGAATAATCATCAACTTCTTCATTACTCTCTGTTGTACATGTTGGGTTATGTAAAGTATCTCTTTCCAGAAGAGTCTTAAAAGTGTTGAAACCATGTGTCAACAGAGATATTGTTTAATGGTTAATACTTTTAAAGAAATGAATCCTTTTTAACACATTTCCAAAACTGCACCATGTGTGCATGAGAACATGTTATTGTGTGTGTGTGTGTGTGTGTGTGTGTGTGTGTGTGTGTGTGTGTGTGTGTGTGTGTGTGTGTGTGTGTGTATGTGTGTGTGTGTGTGTGTGTGTGTGTGTGTGTGTGTGTGTGTGTGTGTGTGTTTTCATTTTTCATAAGTCACGGCAGATTGTGTGAAATTCACATGTGTGCTAATTTTTTATTATTTATTTATTCTTTTATTTCGAGGATAATGGAATAAGCAGTCACATGCTTTTTTACATCCAGTCCCTGTGTGTATGCAGTTTTGTAAATTTTGTCATCCGTTCCCACTAGCACACAATGGTCTACTCTTCTGAAAAGTGGAACGGGTTTTAACGTACGCATAAGATGTTCTGCATGCGTTTGCACACAGGACCTCGGTTTTTAGTCTCATCCGAACTGACTTTTAGGGGGAGCTGAGTCAGCACTGATGTTAACTCAGTGTGTGTGTGTGTGTGTGTGTGCGTGTGCGCGTGCATGCCTGCATCTACATGTACAAACACATATCTACTTTTATTCTTCTTCAACATATTCATATCACTGTCATGTAGGTTCATTCCCATAAGAATGTTTCTTCCAGAATTACTGAAACTTAACAATCAGCACACACTGTAATGATTTAAAAAACATACAAAAACTTACAATCTTTGGCCTTTCTTGTTTTAGGATGCCCATTGTTCTCACAAAGTTGCTAACATTGGTGCGGAGAGAGAGAATCGTCTCACATGCCACTTCAAACTGTACTTCTTCTGCTCCAGTCCTGGTTTGATTGTTGTTTTTTAAAGACAGAACAAAATGTATATGATTTTAAATACATTCAAGGTGGCAGTCTGGTAGGATTTCTTCTTGTCAGCATGAAAAAAGGCAACAGTTAATGTTCCACAGTAACTAAAGCCGATACACACTCATATAAATAAAGAGGACATACAGCTGATACACAGTCAAATACGGTAGCCCCACAATGCTTAATACATCCACAAAATTCATACTGTCATATGCTTAATTTCCATGTACACAATGTCTAAAAAAAAAACCAACAGAATACAAAGAGCTCAGGTCTCACATGGAGAAACCCACAGGACACTCTAAAAAATGACAATGTAAGGTGATGGAATTTGAACCAAGTCTAATCTGCAGAACTGAAGCAATACTCAATGACCACATTTAACTTTGATCTTTTCCATCATCTCTAGCTGTTTGTCTTTCCCAACTGGAGTTTCATTACTCTCTTAGCTGAAAGCATACTTCCAGAATTGGAAATCATTCTTTACAAAATCTTTGAAGAAAACAGAGTAGGGAAAATGCAGTTTAGATGTATTTGCTTTATCGTTTACGTTGAAAACAGCTGAAGTGGATTATTAGGACACTTGGGGTTTATCCATTTTTCAAGATAACTAGCCAAAGAGAGCCTTCAAGTCATGCATCAACTTTGGCCTCAGGGTCACATTTCAATTCAAACAGAAATAAACTGATCTAAGGATAGTGACTGCTTTCTCAACTTCATGGATTTTTATAATCATCACTCTTGACTCTCTTTTGCTTATGCCAAAAACAAATCCACTTTCTGCACATTTTTAACCTACTAAACATGATAATTCCACAAATCATTCTGATGCCACCATGAGTGTGAGAGAGAGACATAGGGAGATGGAGAGAGAGGGACAGAGAGTAAGAGGAAGAGAAAGAGAGAATGAGAGAGAAAGAGAAAGAGAGACAGAGACAGTGAGTGTGTGTGTGTGTGTGGTATGCGTGTGTGTGCGTGTTTTATTTTATGTTCTTCGTTTAGTTTAAGGTTAATGGAATAAGCACTCATTTGATTTTTTGCATCCAGTCTCCGTGTGTGTGATTTTGTAGATTTTGTCATCTGTTTCCATCAGCAAAAAATGGCCTACTCTTCTGAAAAGCGGAACAGGATTTAACATGTGCACAAGATGTTCTGTGTGTATTCACACATGGGACCTCAGTTTATAGTCTCATCCGAAGGACTTTTAGGGGAGTGGAGTCGGCACTGATGTTAACTCCAGGGAGGAAATTCCCTTGAACGGGATTTGAACCCAGGTCAGCAGATCATGAGCATAGTGCACAACACTCTAACCACCAGGCTTTCCTGTTCGGTGTGTATGTGTGTGCGCGAGCATGTTTGAGAAAACATATTATGTGAGTTCAAGTGTGTGTGTGTGTGTGTTTCTATTTACATGGGCATGTGTGGGCATATATGTGTGGGCATATATGTCTTTACCTGTGTTTGTTTTTTGTTCTTTTTAATAACAAAAACTTACCACTGTACAGGAGAAAAGATGTAGGGGCTCACAAATGGTAAGATAAAATCAGTGCCAATTACCACAAGGCCCAGCATAGCAAATGTTGTCAGTACTGAAGGTTCAAGGATCCAGATAATTCTGTTAAGATGCAAAACAGAAACACATTGTAATTGTCACTCTTTTTCTTTTTAAAAGACCTTTCATATATTTTCTGCTTACACACTTAGGTCGAAAACTGAACAAAACTTACTCCTGAACCTAATGCAACAAGACGTAAACATGTGTGCTCTATTGAAGACATGGAAAATAGGAAAATACCTGTAATTTGATCCTGTTGAGGGACAAGTTAAGCTATAAAAAAAAAAGGGGGGGGGGCTCAAACACACAGGGAGGGAGAAAGTCAGGTGGGGGGAGGTCACTCTGTGTGTGTGTGTGTGTGTGTGCATGCATGCTTGTGTAATGTATACAGGTGTGTAGATGCTTTTCAAGAATTTATACTGTTCTTTCCTTGCTTCCGAACAGTCACAGCTAATTTTGAAACAAAAAATGGTGATAAATTGCAATGTAGTTGTACAAGACTTTTGTTGCTTTCATAAACACTTTTGTTCAGTATGGATACAAGTCTATGCTGTTCTGTGTTTGTCCTCAGAGTTGTGTCCTTTGTTACAACAGATATAACTACATAAATGACATTCTTTTCTACTGATATTTCCACCACAATTTCTACAGAGTACCATCAATGTTTGTTAACTCCAACAATCAATGAATGGATATCCATGTCTTCAGAATATATATCATGTGCTACATTGCACTAAGTCATCTCCTAAGCAGTTCTAAAGGAAAAAGCTTTCTTGCATTATAAATTAAATAACTTTTATTGCACAAACTTCTCTGAATACATTGTCATCTTCATTTTTGTTTTGGACAGTAGGTACATCATAATAATAATAATAATATATGGAATTTATATAGCGCTGAATCTTGTAAAAAACAAACAAATCAAAGCGCTTGCACTCAAATCATTTACATGCATGCAACATCAATATATTATAATACAATATCAACAGAAATACTCTATTTTGGACAGTAGTTAACATTGATCTTCTTCTTCTTTGTCGATGAATGCTCAGACAGCAATAATTGTTGTCTGTTATATGAGCGAAAATGCGCCACGCTGCCGTTAAGCGCCTGACAAGTCAGGCCCAGCGCATCCGACTTCAGCACAAGAGAGAACTGTTATCTTTTAAGTCTTTCTGGAAAAAAGGAACAAGAATGGACCAAGAAGGCAGAAAATAGACAAGAAGCTGGTGTCAGCAAGAAAAAGAACAAGGCAGAAACAAAGAGAGTGATAGAAAAGAGGAAATTTCTCGCACAGAATTTCCAGAATGTGGGGATGATATTTATATTGAGTAATAGGCCCCTGGCATCCCCACAGCGGAGTTAACAATAATCAATATATTATAATCAATACAATATCAACATAAGTACTGACACAAACACAGCAGTTGTGATACAAAAGATGATGGCAGGATAATATGGCTTTTCCCATGTAAGAAGACAACGGATGGGTACAAAAGCTTCTCTCCATCCTTCCAGATCTTTCTTCAGTTCATGCAACGATCGTCTTGCTTCAGCCTCCTGCAAAAGTAAACATTTAACAATTACTTATAACTTTATAAGCACACTCTGTGTGTGTGTGTGTGTGTGTGTGTGTGTGTGTGTGTGTGTGTGTGTGTGTGTGTGTGTGTGTGTGTGTGTGAGAGAGAGACAATGACAATGACAATGACAACAGTTTATTGTGATAAGCATCATCGCCCATTCACAAGGGGACATGGGATGGGGATTGGGCACAAAACACAGAATCAACGAAAAGCATAATTAATTAATGACAGCCCAAACAGTCTTCATGACATGGATTCCATATCATTGTTCTATATACATATAATGTCATTCATCGGACCACAGTTTCTTCATGTTGTTAAGTCAGTCCGGAAGTGTACAACACATTAATCAAGAAACATCTTTGTAAACATTTCCCTTCAACACAGCAGTGGTCCTAGCAGTGCACTGTCTCATGTCACGTAGCATGAAGTGGACATCTTCAGCTTTCTCCGTCATTTGCTGCAACCTTTCCATTACATCTGCCAGTGTAACAGTCTCTTCCCTTTCGCAGCTTTCATCCCCATCTTCCATAAACCCCCCACACTCTGCTCCTGTTACATTCTCTGCACACTCTTCCTCACTGTGAGAGAGAGAGAAAGAGAGAGAGAGAGAGAGAGAGAGAGAGAGAGAGAGAGAGAGAGAGAGAGAGAGAGAGAGAGAGAGAGAGAGAGAGAACAAACATGGGAACCTGTGTGTACTGTATGTGTGCACACACGTGTAAAGAATTTCAAAAGGTGAAATCCTTTTTAAGAAGTTTAAACTACAGTTAAACAAGTTTTAAGTGATGAAGTCACATACAAATATACAAATTGTATATATAAACTCTTTGATTTTCTTTCAAATATTTCCTAATATAATGATCATGATCTATTCCAAATGCAAGGTTTGGATTCAGGCCATTCTTCTCTTTAGATCCATCATCCACTGTGGTGTCCATGTCTCAAGCATGCAATGAATGATACATGTATACAAAATGCTGTACACCAGTGCATGTTATGAGTCTTGTTATGTGTACCACAGAGATGTGTCTGTTCTTCCATAGCATAAACCTACAGGTTTCATGTGAACAAAGCCGTTGTTGCTTTTTGGGGGGACAAGATTACTGCAAGTGCAATACTGCTTTGGATCTCAAGCTCTCTCTGGATAATACTAATAGATCAAAGGTAAATAAACTATTAAAAGGCCCAGGACAAGTTCATGTTCATGGGCATAGGATGGTAATGATGGTGGAGTTATGGCTGGCCAAATTTCATGTTAGAAACAATGTTCAAAAAGATTACTGTTGCCAAGTTTTGTCCTAATTTTTAATGAAAAGTAAGGTTTTTTTATGAGTGCACTAGTCAAGTCAAATTTTTATTTCCAGATCTTACATTGAATAAGCAATGCATTTGCTTTTTTTTCTATCAAGCCATCTATCTAATTCTATGAACAAATTTCTTAATGATAATACTGTAGTACTACATTATTTGAACCTTTACCAATAAAGTGTACCAATAAAAAAGAGGACAACCAATAAAATATTACACTTCAAAATAAAAATTACACACAATGACACATACAAAAAAAAATACATACACACGCACACACACAAATACACATGCACACATACACTCATAAAAGATGGGGGAACCGATGAAGACATCAAGTGCCAAATCAACAAAGCCTGTCATGCCTTCAACACCCTTCAGCCAATTTAGAGGTCAACAGCCCTCTCATTTCAAAACAAGAATCGGATCTACAACACCAATGTCAAATGGGTCCTACTTTATGGCTCAGAAACCTTGCAGGTAACAAAAACCAACACCCACAAACTCCAGTCTTTTACCAACAAATGCCTCAGGAACATCCTCAACATCAGGTGGCCGGATGTCATATCCAACAAACAACTGTGGGACAGGACCAGACAAACCCCAATCAAGTCCATTATTAAACAAAGGAAGTGGGGATGGATCGGCCATACACTCCGCAAGCCGGCGTCAAATGTCACCAGGCAGGCCCTTGACTGGAATCCACAAGGGAAGCGGAAAGTTGGTAGACCAAAACAGACCTGGCGCAGAAGTGTTGACGAAGAAACGAAGGCAGCCGGAATGACATGGGCTGAGCTGAAGAGGATCTCCCCAAACTGAGTTCATTGGAGGGGTGTTGTTGCAGCCCTATGTTCCCCAAGGAACCAAGAAGCATAAGTCAAGTCATACACTCATACACACATGCGCGCGTGCGCGCACAGGCACACACTTGGGTAAAGAATGTTTTAAGAATTAACAAAAAATAAAAATTATAAAACGTCAAACAGATTACATCACCTACTATATCATCAATTCATTCTTTCACATTCATACTTTAGGAGAAAAAAAAAGGTACACTGTACAGGAAAAAAACGTAAGAAAATATTAGTCATTCATTGTCATTAGTACTGACAATATTGCCTGCAATGACATCCCTCCTCTCCTCCACTACCCACGCAAACATGTACTCATATGCGCTCATACTCTTCAAGTATATGCGCTCATACTCTTCAAGTAGCGCTTTTGAAATATAATATATTCATACAGTAGCTATCCAAACAAGCAAAAATCAGTCAAATAAGTCAATGATAATGATAATTATAATAGATACAGTAATAATGATAATCACCCATCACCATGAAACAACAACAAAACAAATAAGTTGAAATAACCACCCATCACCATGAGACAACAACATAATAATAACAACAAAAAAACAATGGAAAGGATGGAGGGGTGAGGGGGGTGGTGGCCTATCAGTGAGGAACAGAAAACACATTCAATCAAATAGAAAATAATAATAGAGACAATTATGCAAACAAATAAAATCCCTACATAACACAAAAATTAAAAGCCCATAATCAACTGTCTGTATAATACACTTTATACAGTATGTCCATACATTAAGTCATTATTATATATTATTATTATTATAAATTAAATGACATCCCCACCTTTGACATTAGACATTGTTAGTGTTTACACAAGAGAATTTGGTTTTTAATGTAATTCGAATGATTTACTTGAGAAAAAAGAACAAAATAGTTCACTTATGGGGAAAAATTCTCCACCTTGTCCTTGGTAGATTAGCAGTGACTCCAAGTAGTCCAACACTATTTTTATGCCTTTCACTGTTTCAGTTTCACTTCCATTAGATGAGTTTGACAGTTTGCTGAAAATCTCTCTTCCAGTGAGCCAATAAATGGCACTACTCAAAATTATAAAATGTGCATTCATAACAATGACCACTTAACAATCTGCCAAGAATACAAAGTTATGAATAAATGATAAGCATCCAGATCCGTTAGGCGTTACGTCAAACAGAAAAGTGGATCTATAGATGCAAGAAATGTTTGCTCAAGATTCGAAGTCTTTACCTTTTAAAAACTCATTCGATTACAATATATCAGTAAATAGCTAAAGCCACATTAAAAAGGCCACATTATTAAGAACACATTAACTGATACCTCTTCTTCTGATGGAATGGTACTCTGTGAATCAGACGATTCTGCCATTTTTCATTTGTTTACATCTCGTGAGATCGTGAAATGCACTGCCGGAAATATTTCTGATCAGAAATAGAGATCTCATTTTTTGCCCTTTGCAACTCTACGATTGCTATTTTTCATGACTAAACGGAAAATGGCTTTTAAAAATGCATCATATATGAAGAGGTTGAAAAAATATTTTAAAAGTTAGGCCTATGTGGGATTTTTTTGTTTGTTTGTTTTCCATGCATATACACACAGTAGTATGCTACAATAAGCTCAAATGGGTGCACAATGCATAATCCTGATAACGCTGATTCACTCTCAGTTCATTTATTATTTTTTTGGGGGGAGGGGGGGGGGATCGTTTCTCGACAAGAGCTCCGAAGTTCACCAATGGTGAGATTTTGCCTATGCGACCAATTTTACCCACCATTAAGGTAGCCACATTCCAACTTGGGGGATAGTGTCAACACTACCCCTGTGTCCATGCCTTTTCTAAAGTTTTGTCATTGGTTCCTACCTGCATGAAATGGCCTACTCTTCCAAAATGCGGAATGGGTTTTAATATGTGTACGAGCAAGTTCTGTGTGCGTTCGCACATGGGGCCTCATCTATGGTTTAATCTGAAGGATCTGGGGGAATTGAGTCAGGGTAAAATTGCCCGGAATGGGGTCTCTGTGGTGGGTCAGATCACAGTGCAAAGCTCTTACCAATGAGGCTATCCTTATCCCCCACCCATTCTTGTTTGGAATTTGCTTTCTTAAAATTGGAAGGAATTTGCTTTTTTAAAAGGCATAGTCTGCATGAAAGAGCAAGAGAGGGGTGGCAGAAACGATGAAAAGGTGTGAAAGGGGACCACCTTGTGCTTGTGAGTGTGTGTGCCCTGCATGTTTGGTTTGATTGTACCATAGTCCCATCAACCAACTATCACCACATACCCCGTGCACGTGCATGATTTCACTCTTGTATGAGGAAAATGGACCAAAACAGACCTGGCAGAAGGGTAGACCCAGAGACCAAGGCAGCCCGAATGACATGGGCCGAGCTGAAGGGTATCTCCCAGAACCGAGTTTGTTGGAGGGGTGTTGTTCCCCAGGAATCAAGAGGCATAAGTCAAGCAAGTAAGTCAAAAATAAGGAAGATGAGGTTAATGTGTCAGATCACCACAAATTCAGATGCTTCCTTGACTAACCAGGAACTGATTATATATAATATATATTATATATATATAATATATATATATTATATATATATAAGAGAGAGAGAGAGAGAGAGAGAGAGAGGAGAATATATATATATATATATATATATATATATATATATGTTGTGTGTGTGTGTGGTGCGCGTGCGTGTGTGTGTGTGTGTATGTGTGTGAGTGTGTCTGTCTCCCATTCCCTTGTCCTTTTTCATGCAAATCTGATTTTTTCACCCTGATAAACTTTCTG
This sequence comes from Rapana venosa, assembly GCA_028751875.1. Classification (NCBI taxonomy): domain Eukaryota; kingdom Metazoa; phylum Mollusca; class Gastropoda; order Neogastropoda; family Muricidae; genus Rapana; species Rapana venosa. The sequence continues at coordinate 100,276,564 of CM054134.1, forward strand.
ATGAGCTTCCCTTTTAAGCCAGCAGGCAGACCTCATGCAGAGGCACAAGCAGAAGAGAAGACCAGACACTATACATTAATCGGACAATATGGTGCTGGTTCCATGGTATTCGGGATAGTCTGGTGGTTAGTGTGATGCGCTGGTGATCTGCTGACCCGAGTTTGACTCCCATTCAAGAGGATTTTTCCACTGGAGTTAGCATCAGTGCTGACTCCACTCCCCCCTCCCCCCCCCCCCCAAAGCCCTTCCGATGAGACTATAAACCGAGGTCCCGTGTGCGAACGCACGCAGAACATCTAGTGCAAACGTTAAAACCCGTTCTGCTTTTCGGAAGAGTAGGCCATTGTATACCAGTGGGAATAAATGACAAAATTTACAAAGCTGCATACACACGGGGACTCGATGTAAAAAAGCACATGAGTGCTTATTCCATTACCCTCGAAATAAAAGAATAAATAAAAATAAATAAAAGTATTCCAGACAGTGACAGCGCTGGGCCTCCAGCCTTAAAGGAGCCAAACTATAACTACTGGAAGAGCAAAACAAGAAGAGAGCAGGAAGTGCAAACCAAGCAACCCAGTAAGTCAGCCAGACACATCAGTAGCCTACTTTTTTTCGGCACAATGGAATGCTGAGGGCCTTCGCAAGAAGAAGCCTAAGCTACAATAGCACCAAAAGAGGGAAGGAGTGGACATCATCTGTATCCTGGAAACTCACCTGACAGACGTTTGGAGAGGGTACCAGCTCTTCCAGCATGACCTACCAGTCCAGTCGACACAAATGAGGTAACATCACTCTTGTTTGTGATACAATCTCAGCAATAGAAATAGGGAGATCAGGAGGCGACCATAAATTTTGCGCCATTAAAGCCGTCATTCAGGAGAGAGAATTGATAGTCATCAACTGCTACTGCCCACCAGACAAATATTTGAAAATAACTGATAACTTGTTATTTCAACAGTCACTCATCAAGTTGGGGACCCTGCTCTCAACAGCAGAGGAGAACAGGGGGAAGACTGGATGATTGAGAATATCCTGATCCTGGTCAACAGGCTTGATGATCAGCCTGCTTGTCTCTTACCCGCCTGGAAAACTACCAGCACTTCTCCCCCCCCCCCCTGATCTTGCCATTGCCAAAGAAGACATCCAGAAAGTCTGTGTCAGGGAAATGTGCTCCCAGCTGGGTGGCAGTGACCACCTACCTGTTTCACTGAAAATGCCCTTGACAGACAGAACAGGCTGCCCCATCCCCATCCCCACCCCCCAGAGGAAAGAAGCCACATGAGTCTATAAGAGGACACATTGGACCAAGTTCCAACAACTGACCAACATCTGCAGAGAAACCAACACTGACCATGGTAACGACATGATGAACCACAACATCAAACAACTGACCAACTGTATACTCCAGGCTGTTAAGATGAGCATCCCAAAGGGTGAAGGAAAAAGTAGAAGCCTTACTGAGTGATCAACGTCAGACCCTGCACAATCAGCTGACAGCTGCCAAAGACCAGCTTGAGCTTTCACCAACAGCAAAAAATACTATGTTATAATTATCACAAAGCGAGGACTGGTTTGAGGAGCAGAAGAGCAAAGAGGCTTGCGGGTCATGGTGGAAGAAGAATGGTACCCTCAACATGGAGAAGCTATGGAATCTAACCAAAGTCCTTAATTGCGATCTACAACTTGCTACAAGAGCACTCCTACTCAAAGAAGGAGATGAATTGTACATTAGCAGCAAGGCAGTCACCTGCTTGCAGACAACTTCCAACACGACAGCCTACTCAATTTGTTCAAGGAGAGGACTTTTGGCACCCGTAAAAGACCAAGTAGGAGTTGAGGAAGCAAACATCGACCCCCATCTTGACCTCTGAACTCACTATCAGCGAGCTTAACTGCTCCATGAGGAAGCTGAAAATGAAAAAGTCACCAGACACGATGGAATCACCAACGAAATGATCCATCACCTCTAAGATCATGCGAGGCAAAAGCTCCTGGATATTTTGAACCAGCCTGGAATGTCTGAGCATTTTCAATCAGCTGGAAAAGAAGCCATCATTGTCCCCATCTGCAGGAAGAGAAAATACAAAAATAGCAACCGCCCTAGTTTCTTGAGTTGCTTTGGCAAAACCACGGAGTGAATAATCAACCAACCCTTGCATTATCACTTGGAAAAGAACAGGCTTATCAAACAGGCTCATTTGGGCTGCATGAAGAGCAGGAGCAGTAAAAGCCAAGTAGCCTTGCTCACACTAGAAATTGAAGGTGGCTTTCAATAGGGGATGAACACCCTTGCAGTCTTTGTTGACCCCAGCAAAGGGTCCGACAAGGTCTGGAAGGAGGGGGTTCTCTTCAAGATGCTTAAGAAGAAAGCATGTGGTAAGATGTTCTTCAAACCAAACAGCTTGAGTCAAGATGGAAGGCCTGACCAGCTATCAGTAAAGATCAGCTGAGTACACCAGGGTAGAGAAATCTCACCTACCCTATCTACCATCTTCATCGATGACATTGCTAAGCAGCTGTCCATCCAGATCTCTGGGCACTGAGCGCAGATGATCTTGACATCTGGACCAAAGCAGAGCAAGTCTCTACTGCCACCATTAGAATGCAAGAGGCTCTGAACCACATCTCAGACTGTGTGAGAGAGTGAATGATCCTCATCATCAGGACAGAGAAGCCACCTGGTTCTCCCTCTGACCCAAGAAAGAAGAGTTCACACTAGGCATCAACCATCAAGAAATCCCTCTGCAAGACACTTCAACCTAACTTGGGGTGAATCTGGACAGAAAACTCACATGGACCCCACAAATTAGCTACATTCTTCTTCTTCCAATGCTCAGACAGCAAGTATTGTTGTCTGTTATATGAGCGAAAATGCGTCACGCTGCCGTTAAGCCCCTGACAAGTCAGGCCTAGCCCACCCAACTTGGGCATAAGAGAGAATTGTTATTTTTTAGTCTTTCTGGAAAAAAGGGAAGAGAATGGACCAAGAAGGCAGAAAATAGAAAGAAGGCGGTGACCGGAAGAAAAGGAACATGGCATAAACAAAGAGAGCGATAGGAAAGAGGAAATTTCTCGCACAGAATTTCCAGAATGTGGGGATGCTATTCATACTGATAGGCTCCTGGCATCCCCATGGGGAAATTAGCTACATGAACAGCAGAAGCCTCAGGAAAATGGTCCTGATAAAGAAGTTTTCATGATCAAAATAGGGGGGGGGGGGGGGGGGGGGGTCAATTAGGCAAGTATACATTACAACAGTGAGACTCCATATGAATATGCTTCCCATGCCAGGTCAACTGCTGCCAGGACCAACCTTGACAACCTGACCAAGATGCAGAGTGCTGGCCTCGGACTCACCAGGGGCAGCATGAAAACCACTCCAGCGTCAGCTATGGATAAAACAGGAGTCCTCCTTTTACTCAAAGAAAAAAAAAGACAAGAAAAACTCCCGAGGCAAAATGAGATTTTCCTTCCTTTTATCTTTATTTTGTGTGTGGAGAGAGTATATTTATTACTGTCACTCCATCTCTGGAAGGAGCACTGCAAGACATTGAATGTAAAATCACTTTTCAATGCCGCAGCTGTTATCATTACACCCATATGATTTACTTTGACTGTTATTGACTTAATGAAAGCCCAAAACAAACAAAACGTTATTACGTTTTTAAAATTCTGAAGGGATCTTGTCTCTGGATGCCTATGGTCTTGTATCTGTACTTGTCATGCCCTGCCTTTTTTAATCAGGGAAGGGACGGGGTATACTGAAGGGTATTGTACAGCTCAAAGTCTTCGGCCCTTTAGTCTATTAATCTAGAGCATGTCAATTTAATTCCATCATAGTGCAAGGTATGTTTATACCCCTTTTCAATTTCACTGGGGGCACAAAATCGCCGAGGACAACTGGTAAATTGTTCACTTTTAGTTTTTGAATCTCAAGTTGTATTAAAGCATACCTGTATCTTCTTTGGTTTGGCTGTAAAGCCCTTCAGAGCAGCACTCTATCTTTTACAGTATTTGCTTGCTGTGTGAAACAGTTACCGCCATTGTTCTCTTTGGTACAGTTTTACTTTGTTTAGGTATTTTGCAATCTTAGAAACTCCCGAGCATTACTAGATTTCTTTTACTGTCTTCATTTATTGAATAATTCTCTGGTTCATGACACTTTCTTTCTACTTTGATGGGAGTTACCCTAGCTGAGTGAACATTGCTACGTGATATGATGGTTCAAATCTCGGCAGCGACATCTGGAGAATTTAAGGTGGGGATTTTTAGGATCTTCTTGGTCACTTTAAGGTGCAGGCCTGCCAGTGCCAATGTAATTCCTGCCGTGTGTATATATGCATGCGGAAGATCAAATTTGTACGGCAAAGATCTCGTAATTCATGTTAGTGTTCGATGGGTTACAAAAACGAACATACCCAGCATGCACCATGTGCCTGGAGCGAGATGGGCTCCGTCAGGTTCATCATGCCAAAGAGACACAACCTGAAACAGTGCCATTCCCGAAGAACTCTTGAGGGAGTTCAGGGAGAAGAAGAAGAAGAAGAAGAGAAGATAACTGATTGATAGAATCTTTAATGGGTAAACAATTAGGCACAAAAAAGGCCTTTTTACAATTCTGCCCTAAAAGAAAAACAAATCGAAACTGAACAAAAAGAAAGGAAACAACTAGCAAGCAATATTCGAAACTCCGCTCTGAACATATCAACAATGTTCAGAAAAAACTGCATTGAACATAATGAAGAAGAGAAAGGGGGAGAAGGAGGAATATCCTTTTCCTTTCATCCCCCCCTCCCCGAGTGATTCTAAGATCCCTCTAGTGTCTTACAGATCTGTGATATTACTTTTCAAACAGTTCACAAAAGCAAAACAAAACCAGGACCTGAACTGCTCTGTGCCTTGAGCCAAGATACAACACAACTTATGCGTATATAATCTGTGTTCATTTCCAATTTTGTCTTACACGTTTTTTGATTGGCTTAAATCCACTCTGCTTGAAACGCATCGGTTTTTGCGTCCTGTGAAATCAAAGGGGTGCTTGTTGATGCAGGAAAATTCGGCGTAGTTGTGACCACATTTTTGGTTTAAACATGTCAAGTGTAAGTAAATCTTAAAACAGAATGTTTTTATTGTGTAGTAAGATTTTGTTTCTAACGATCTTTTGTGAAACAGTTTTCAAATAAGAATTCTTTTTTGATTGTTTCGAATGTAAAGATTAGTATGGTTCTAATGGCAAATCCACACTTATGTGGTAGAAAATCGCCTTGATGGCTTGATCGAATGATTTGATTGAAGTAAACTATCAGTGGAAAAGAATGGTTTTTATTTAAGGATCTTGATGTGATTTAAAATTTTTTTTAGATAGTTTGACGAAGGAGATTGTGTAGTTCAGTTCAAATGTCCAGGGGGGGAAATCAAGTTGAACAACCAAAACAAACTAAAACACCCTCACCCCAAACTAAACAATAAAATAAACCAACCATTATTCACATTTATACTTTCTAGCGTTAGTATAAAAAAGGACAATCAGTACTAGTGTCACTATATAGAAAGGCTTCAGTACATGTATGTAGCTGAACTGGAAGTGTATCACTGCTAACAGGTACTGAGGGTAGGGGTTTGGATTAGCCAATGGGAAGGTGTTCATTTAATAGTATAGTAGAGTACAGTATAGTATAGTATAGTATTATACAATAGTATCTACTAAAGTGAGCAGAAAAAAATGATGGAAATGATACACAATTGGTCAGCAGCCTCTATCCATTAGCATCAAATCCATTATGAAGACTGCTATGTCACAGTGGTTAGTGGTGTTCCAGGTTTGGGGATAGCTGGCAATGAATCGCAAAGTCATGGGGATTTTTTTACAACTCTACCAAGAGTGAGTGCTATGCACACATTGGAAAGATTGGAACCACACAGTTGAGCATCATTCACTTTATATTATGACTGTGATTTTGACAACATTGCTCAAATTACTTGTTCAACACTGTAGAGATAGAGTACTTTATATTATGACTGTGATTTTGACAACATTGCTCAAATTACTTGTTCAACACTGCAGAGATAGAGTATTTCTCAGGCCTTGTTGAAGTGTACAGTACGGCCCTGCTAGAAATTAAGATCTGATCTATTTAATAGTGAAATACAGTAGTCTAAAAACTGGTGCACTTCATTGACTGTCAATCATACAGTAAAAACAGATTCGTCTGATTCTGTGGCCCCTGTTGCTCTGGTCTCATGACTACCTCAATTTCAATTTCTTATAAGTCATAGTATACATTTGCACGCATGTGGTGAGTTCATGTCAAACCACAACCTTAGGTATTGGGGAGACAAGGGAGAAGGTTGTTGGAGGGAGTTGTGGTTGTCATCCCACTCCCAGTTTCAGGGTATAGTTGTTGTCAGTAGGGGGCTTAGTAGGAGAACTTTATCCTGTGTATGTTAGCTCAGAACAGCACCACTGAACACCATTTTAGTAACCCAGCAGCAGTGCAGGGCCCCCTGATTCAGCTTAGTGGTCTCATGGTAGCATTACCCTATGGGCTTCTGACCATGAGGATATGACATGACTGTTGTAGACCAGTTGGGGTGGAGAGATCAAATGAGGAGCATGGGAACAGCTGCTCAGAATTATCAGTATCCCAGAAGATGAGGCAATGAAGAAAGAAGTCTCACCGCCTGTTACTAGTTAGTAGTGACATTGAAATACACTCGGGACTATTACATGGAGCTGTAGCAGACTAGATCTATCATGAATACAGTGCTGATGTTAGACAGTTTGGGTGGAGGCCAATGATAGTAGACAGTCATGCTCAGATTTTCAGTTATCAGACATTAGGACAATGTAAAATGAAGACTTACCGCCTTTACAAAAGTTATATGACATTGAAATCCTCGAAAATACATGCAGTAGACATTATATCAACGTCTGATGGTTTTTGTGTGTAGCCATTGTTTTGAATATGTTCCAGGATTTTCTCAGGGTAGTATTCATGACATATTTGTAAATGTTCTAATGATGAAGACTGAACCTTTTTTAAAAATGATCACAATTTAAATGGGCAATCAGCTTATTTACTTTTGTTACAAGTTATTGTAGAAATACTAATAGTAATTAAAATGATATTTTTATGCAGTTTAATTCCACTAGCAATGTATGGGCTGTTGTATTTATCTCTTTAAGTTACAGTGTTGTAAACAAAATTTTGAAATGTAACAGTTAATACAACATTATATCTCACTTAAATTACTCCACAGTCTTTGTGTGTTTTTTATATCAGTGAAAAGTTACTTCATATATTTGTAAACTGTACAGTATTTGTTTCTTGATGATGCATGACAGCAATTTGTCTGTTTTGTGCATTATATATTTTCATTGTTGTATGATGTATATTAGGTGAATGCTTGCGCTTTGAAGCAGCAAATCATAGCGCTATATAAGTTCCATTTATTATTATTATTATTTATTATTATTATTGTGTGCCTGTGGGAACAGATGACATTGACAGAATTTACGAAATTGCATACACACGGGGACTGGATGTAAAAAAAAAAAAAAGCACCTGAGTAAAAATTTTTTTTTTAAATCATGTCAACTGAGCACTTTGATTTGTTGCTTTACAAGATTAAGCGCTATATAAATTCCATACATTATTATTATTATAAGCAAAAATGCGACATGCTGCCATTAAATGCCTGACAAATCAGGCCCAGAGCATCTGACTTGGGCATAAGACTAAGAGAGAATTGTTATCTTTTAAGTCTTTCTGGAAAAAAAGGCAGGAAAATGGACCAAGAAGACAGAACATAGACAAGAAGAAGGTGACAGGAAGAACAGGAACAAGGCATTCTAGCAAAGAGAGTTATAGAAAAGAGGAAATGTCTAGCACAGAATTTCCAGAATATGGGGATGCTATTTAATAATTTATACTGACAGGCCCCCGCATCCCCAGGGGGTAGAGTACAGTATTGTCTTTGTGGTAATCCACCCACAGAAATATTTGCAGGACCTTTTAGACTACTAAAGTATTATATTTAATTTATAATGAAAATCTCATCAATTGGCAGCTATTTCTTATTTTCAGTCAGTTATAATTTAATGATTTTATGGCTAGTTGAAGCCATTGTATGTCATGGTAAGGAAAGGGTCCCAAGTGTGCAGCATTTAGGCACACATAATGAATTTTCCTTTAAAAAAACGCCAAACCCTCCATTCTCCCCCTTCCTCTCCTCCTGCCTCCCCTCCCCTCCCATATCTTAAAGAGGTCTTTAACTTAAATTTTACAGTTAATTTTTACATTTTAATTTGTCCACTCTCTGTTACTAGTGTTAGTATTGTGTCAATATAAAGAAAATGTTACAAGTTGCTCTCATGGCCTGTGTGCTGGGCCTTGCTGGCTTGGTGATCAAAAGCAATGAAACTGGAGGCATTCAGTGCAGACCATTAATTTTGTGGTCAGGTGCTGCAATATTTCATATCATATTTATTTTAAATACATTCATGGTGGTTGTGTGTAGCTAAGACTAAGACTGAGCCTCTTTCTCTCTGAGTCTCTCTCTGACTTAGTAGAGAATGGATGTGTGTGCTGAGCGAGATGTAGCTGCATGCCAGGGCAGTAGCTTCAGGTTGTTAACAACAGAAAAACCACTGCACAGATAAAACAATTACAGCAAGCATGTAGATCTGTAAATTGAAAAGAAAGTCCTTTAAAATGTCCATATGGTCTTTTGTTTAAAAAAAAAAAAATATATATATATATAATTATATATATATTTATAAGACTAATATTAAGTAATAAGTAATATCAGAACAAGTGCACAAACTGGCTTTCAGTTTCATTATTTATTTGTTACAGTTTGCTGTGGATTAGCTTTTACAAGTTTTAGTTGTGCACACAGATCTCTAATTGAACTTTTTATGTTAGGGCAATTTTTAGGTAAGAAATTCTTTACATTAGAATAAAATGCACCAACTGGATCCAGTTATCTCAATATCTCTTTTTTTCATCTGTTGTACTGAATCAGATCTTTTTCAGTTTACTTTCTATCTTTTGTGTTTTTCTGATTGTATTTAACTTTACAGGTAAAGGTATTCCCATAACTTTCAGGTTATTAGGGAGTGAGGTGTCAGAGACAGTGCTGCAGTTGATGGCTGCTACAGCCAAGTGGTTAAGACCATTTCACTTCAATCCCGTGGGCCCATTAAAATGATTAAGTAGTGGGTTTAGATCTTGGTGGCATCTGGTGAATAGGGTGGGGATTTTTTACAATCTCCTGGTCAACTTCAAGTGCAGACCTGTCAGTGTTAGTGCCTTGCAGAAGACCAGTTATGCATGGTAAAGATCCACAAATTCATGTCAGCATTTGATGGGTTACGGACACATGAAGTGATGAACATACTCAGCATATATTCCTGAAGTTGGAATGCAGCTACCTTGATGGTGAACAAAAATGGTCACATACGCAAATTCTCACCATCGGTGAGCCTTAGAGTTCTAGCTGAGGAACACCAAACGGACAAAAAAGATGAATTGAACAATGTTTAGATAAATTAAAACTAAAGGAACAGATTACGAGATAAGCACCCAACCTTGTGTTGAACTGTGCATTTAATCTTTGTTACTCTCATTAGATTTGAAAAATCGTTCAAATTTCAAGGTGTGATCATTTTTCAAGTTCTATTTTTTAAAAAATTTTTAAAAAGGGAAATTAAAGGTGCCTGACTTTACAGCTGACAAAGTTTATGCTACAGATTATCAGAGGCTAAGTCAGAGAGCTCAGTAAAATTCACCACATGGACAGTGGGTTGGTGGCATCAGAAGGATAAAATTAAATAAATGCCAGGCTTGTGAGTCTACCAGTTCTTTTTTTTTAATGAAAAAATATTTTTTGGTTTTTTTTTTTGGTCAGGGGATGAGTTGGCCCATCAAAGTGACCCCATTCTGTAAACCCAGAGCTTACTTTAAAACTTTGTTTGGCAGAACAGAAATCATTTGGTGAGTTAAAATTAATGTGGCATTTTCTCGGTCATCACATATTTTCCATTGTACAACAGTTAAACTGAATTGTACATGTATTAGAAAATATGTGTTGATTAAAAACTGTTGTTTTCACTTCTTGATTGTCAGTGTTCAGTATACTAATAGTAATAGCTGTTGGCCTGTATAAAGCTGCTTTGTTTTATTTCATGTTAATTGACGGTGTTGTATTATCTCATGGCAGGTATCAAATGTGGAAAACCTTCCACCTCAAGTAATTCGGCAGGTCTCCAAGGAGATTTCTTCTCTCTGTCAGAATGCTCCAGAAGGAATAAAAATATTCACAAATGATGAAGACATCACTGACATACAGGCTACTATAGAAGGACCAGGTAATGATGACATCTGTGTGTGTGTGTGTGTGTGTGTGTGTGTGTGTGTGTGTGTGTTTCAATTTATTTATTCTTTTATTTTGAGGATAATGGAATAAGCACTCATATGCTTTTTTACATTCAGTCCTTGTATGTATGCAGTTTTGTAAATGTTGTCATCCGTTCCCACCAGCACATAATGGTGTACTTTTTTGAAAAGTGGAACAGGTTTTAACCTGATGTGCAGAAGGTGTTCTATGTGTTTTAGCACACAGGACCTCGGTTTATACTATAGTCTCATCCGAAGGATTTTTTTTGGGGGGGTGGAGTTGGCACTGATATTAATTTTAACTCCAGGGTAAGATATATCCCCTTGAAGGGGATGTGAATCTGGGTCAAATCAAGAGTGCAATGCGCTATCATCATTAACCATAACACCCAGTGGTGTGTAGGGCAGCAACAAAGCGCTTCCACTCCTGCCTATCCTGGGCCAACCTAGTCACTGATCCCCAAGAGTGCTGCATGGCCTTCATCTCACTTTCTACAGTTCTCCTCCACGTTGCTTTTGGTCTTCCTTTCTTTCTCCTTCCTTCTGGGGTCTAGTGCAATGCTGTTCTTGTGATTGACTGTGGGTCTCTTTGGAGGATGTGCCCAATCCACTTCCACCGTCGTCTGGTGATGATGGTTCCCATGTCTTCTTGCCTCAGTTGCCTGCATCTCCGCAGTAGGTCTTCAATGGAGATCTTCTCTGGCCAAATGTGCTATGCTCTAAGTCTAACCATCCAGGCTACTCTGTCCCCCAGTGTGTGTATGTGTGTGCATAAATGTGTGAGTGTGTGTGTGTGCATGTGTATGTGTGTTGAAATATCTTCCATGTTATTTGAGGAAAGTTGCATGTGTGTAAATGATTGAGTGCAAGCGCTTCGATTTGTTCTTTTACAAGATTCAGCGCTATATAAATTCCATATATTATTATCATTATTATTATAATAATAATAATAATAATGTATGGAATTTATATAGCGCTGAATCTTGTAAAGCAACAAATCAAAGCGCTCAGATTTGAATTCGGGCTGCTCTCCCCGGGGAGAGCGGGAGAACGCGTCGCCACTTAGCGCTGCGCCACCCTTTCACCCTTTTTTTTTTTTTTTTTTTTTTTTTCTGCAGCTGTATTTGTTTCCCTATCAGAGTGGCTTTTTTCTAAGAATTTTGCCAGGGACAACTCTCTTGTTGCCGTGGGTTTTTTTACGTGCGCTAAATAATTACGTGTAACACACGGGACCTCGGTTTATCGTCTCATCCGAAAGACTAGCGCCCAGACCACCACTCATGGTCTAATGGATGGGGGAAAAATTTCCGGTCCAAACGGGGTACGAACCGCCGCACACTTCAGACCCGGACTTTTCGCTTTCTAGACAGGCGCGTTACCTCTAGACCACCGATCCATATGTTATCCATATTATGTGTGTGTTATTTAAGAAGACCTTTTTAAAAAAGAAAAAGTCATGTTTAGAATTTCTTTCTCTTATTCAGATATGTTTGTTGGCTGATATAAGTTATGAAATAATCACTTTGTCAGCTCAAGTTGTTTATAGTATATCTAGTTTCTCATGTGTGTGGCATATTTCAAGCATACATCATACTTTTGCATATATACTGTGTAAAGTTCATACATTGTTTTATTGTTGAGGTATCATTACTGTCCAAGAAAAAAAACACCCCACACACATTAATCAGTGTTTACCACATTTAGCAGATTTGCCTACAGGTGTGAAATGTGGCTGCTGTCTTTGAGTTTGAGAGAGCAGCACCTCCATTTTTTTTATGCATACATTGTTTCCTAATGATTGTAGCTTTTTGCTACAGAGTTTTGCCAGGTAACTAGTTGCCGTAGTACATGATGTGCGCAACATTATAATAAAATTAATATAAAATAATATACATGTTTATGTGGGACATCAGTTTGTCATCTCATAAGACTAGCAGTAGCACCCAAACTGCCTGTCATGGGTTAGTGGGTTTGGAGTTGTCTAGCTTTACGTAAGATTGAATGTGAGACTCTTACAGTCTTAGTTTTCTAGGCCTACTGCTTGACCATAAATATGTCTATGAAAATTTACTGATATATATAATGGACTGATCGAGTAGACCGTAATGAGAGACATAAAAAAACCTGTTAAGAAATTGTGTATTTGGTTGAAAACTTCAAATGTAATGATTACAGATCAATCTTGTGCCAGTGTTTTAAAACTGAATACTTTTTATTACAACTATGATTGTATTTTTGATAGAGGATTTATTCTGTTCAGATGAAATTGTGATATGATTGTGCCTATGAGTATGAGGCAGTACATGATTGTCCAGGTCAAAAACTCTTCACATTTCTTTTTTGGCTTTGTTCCTAGGCTAGAGCTCCAAGGTTCACCAGTGATGAGATTTTGTGTCTGTATGACCCTTCCCCCCCCCCCCCCCCCCCAACAATTTAGGTAGAGCTTTGCATTCTGATGGTGTCTAAATCTCTGTAGTGTGTGCATGCTGATGGTTTATTTTGGTCATCCGTTCCTACCAGCACACAATGGCCTACTCTTCCGAAAGGCAGAATGGGTTTTTAAAGGTGCGCGCAAGATGTTCTCTGTGTGTTTGCATATGGGGCCTTGGTTTATAGTTTCATCTGAAGGTCTATAACAATTAACATTAAGTTTTTTGGGTTCAAACTGAAAAGAAGGGGCGAGGCTTGGAATTGAACACAGAACCTGACGATTTACTTGTTGGCAGGAACATCTTAATCATCCTGCTACCCTCCTTCATAAACCCTTCATATGCATTTTAAGCTGTGCTTTATTCATACTTTAACTATTCAGTGTTTAGAAAAAAAGGTCTAAAAAAGTGAGCGCAAATGACATTCAGTAGTTTATTGCATGCTTTCAGCTATGTATCTAAGGCTGGTTTGGCTACTTAGGGTTGTGATTCACATGAATCATATGATTCTTGAACTTTTTGATAGTAGATATTGAATCAGTGTTTCTCATACAAAACTACTTAAATATGTTTCTGCCCTGTTTCAATCAAAAGTAACTTCACTTGAAGAATGCCTCATAATTCATTGTGTGGTCATGAAAACTGAATAGTTTGATTGTAGTTTTTGTCCTTTAAATTATGGATTAAAAAAAAAATCTTTTTCATGATATTGGCTACCTGCACTTTTTTCCTGAGCTGAATTGGTTTATGTAATACTATATTATGTGTACTTACACACACACAGTGACACTGACACACTCATGCATGCGCATCATATGTAATGTATACATACACTGATACATTTGAGTCCAGCAGACACACACATTCTTAAACATGATATTGATCTATGGAGATTTTGAGTGTTTTGAATTGAACCATCTTTTTGTTACATTTGTGATTAACTTCATGAACATTTATTTGCTCATTCTCATAATTAAATTATGTATTTTGTCATATTGTTTCAGCGGGCACCCCTTACGCTGGAGGATCATTTAAAATGAAACTGGTTCTTGGTAAAACATTTCCCTCAGAGCCCCCCAAAGCCTTTTTTCTTACAAAGATATTCCATCCAAATGTTGCAACAAATGGAGAAATCTGTGTCAACACCTTAAAGAAAGACTGGAAACCAGAGCTCGGAATCAAACATATATTGTTGGTAAGAAATGTGCGTGTGCGTGCGTACTTGTGTGTGTGTATGCAAGCTTGCAGGTATTCCGTATTAGATAAAATAGCTCTTTTAAACAAATGAAAATCTGCTGGTACAGTGTTCATATTGAACATGGTCAAAAACATTGATTTTGACCACATAGTGAGGACTGTAACATTTCTTGTTCTGTTTTTAAATAGATTAAGAGTAGCGTGCAGTTTTAAAAAATGGATTATACTAACATTTTAGTTGCATTGCATTCAGCTTTCTCTGATCAGATAAATAAATTTAAATCATAATATTTATGAATAGTTTTTTCCCCTTTATTTAACAAGTTTAATTGACACAATTTGACTGGCACAAGTGCCAGACTTCATTATTCTTATTTCATCTATATGCTTTAGTCATCCATTTTTCTGTGCATTTCTTTCTGTGGTATATTTCCCTGCTTTCTTTGTATTTCTTATTTTGACCTCTTAATTTTTTTTCTATGCCCAGTGAGGTCTCTCTGTCATTATCTCTCTTTTTTTTTTTTTTAAACTATGCCCAGTGCTCTCTCTCTGTCTTTATCTCTGTCTGTCTGTCTCTGTCTTTTTTCTCTTTCTGTCTGTCAGTCTGTCTCTGTCTCTCTCTACCTCCCGCCTTTTTTTCTTGTTTGGCCCTACAGCTCCTGAAGTGTTTATACTATGCTTTTTTTCATGTCTTTCTCAGTAAGTGGAATATTCTCACAATGTAGAAATTCTGTTTGAAAATTAGTCATTTTTTTTCAGTTATTGTTCTTGTTTTTGCTCCTTGTTCTCTCCCCCAGTTTTTATTTAATCTTTTTTGCTTATTTCTTACAATTGTGGTTTTTCTTATTAATCAAATAAAACAATCAATAAAATTATCTTCTGCATGATGCAGTGCGTCTATCTAAATCTCCCCCACAGCAGATTCCAGAGGCTTCTTCAGTTTTGGAGTTTATAGTAGTTATCCTTTTCTTCTCAAAGTTCAAAGCTTTTTCTTCAATTACTTTGTGTGTGTGTGTGTTTAAAAAATTATAATTCTGTTTTCTCCTGTTTGAAATTTTCCTTTATTGTTATCTTCTAGACTGAAGAATCAGTTAGTGAGTTAGTCATATAGTGTGTGTGTGTGTGTGTGTGTGTCTGTGCGTGTGTGTGTGTGTCTGTGAGTATGTATGTGAATGTGTGTGCGAGTTTGGTGTGTGTTTAAAATGTTTATAATATGAATTCTTTTATTTTGAGGATAAGGAATAAGCACGTGTGCTTTTTTACATCCAAAGCCCATGTGCATGCAGTTTTGTAAATTTTGTCAACCATCCCCACTGGCACACAATGCCCTACTTTACCAAAAGGTGCAACAGATTTTAATGTGTGTGCAAGATATTCTGTATGTGTTTGCACACAGGACCTTGATTCATAGTCTGATCCAAAGGACATGTTTGTGTATGCATGTGTGTGTGTGCATTCATGTGTAAAGTTGTTCAAATGAGGTTAGAGAGTTGAGAGATTATCATTACTGTAATTGTTGCCTGTTTTGTTTGTAGACGGTGAAGTGTTTGCTGATTGTGCCAAACCCAGAGTCTGCTCTGAATGAGGAAGCAGGGAAGATGCTACTGGAGCAGTATGAAGACTACTCAATGAGGGCAAAAATGTACACAGAGATCCATGCTAAGCCTCTAAGGTATGGCCATAGCAATGAAAATCTTTGAAGTGCTTTTTTTTCCCCACAAAAGTTGTTTAATGTTTGTTCTTTGATACTATCAGTGACAGGTTTTGTGGTTGGTGGTCTAGAGACGGTGCATTCATCTAACTTCTTGTCACCTCCTTCTCGTCTTTTTTCTGTCTACTTGGTTCATTCTCCTGCCTTTTTTCCATAAAGACTTAAAAGATTTTCTCTCCCATACTGAAGTTGGATGTGCTGGGCCTGACTTGTTAGGCGCTTAATGGCAGTGCAACGGAGTTTTGCTCATATGACAGAATGATAACAGTAGTTGCTGTCTGAGCAATCTAAGAAGACAACTGAGTTTGCAGTTGTCCATTTTGAAAATTGCACAAATAAATCTGTTGACTGTAGCAGCTTAAGAGAAAGTCAGACTGTTTAGTGCAGACTGTCCTGAACTGAAATTTTAATTTAAAAAATCAATCTGAAATTTTCATTGGATGGTTTTATATCTGTGAAATAGTGCCTTGGATTATGACGTGTTGATAAAATAAAATAAAATTAGAAGGGCAGATAGGGGCCTGGTTACCGTAGTGGTCAAGACACTTCATGCAAGGATCACATTTGAATTTCACTGCTGGCAATCAGATTTCAGTTGTTCCTGTCAGCAACTATGAAGTGATATAATCACATGCATAGTCTCAGGGATACTGAATTGGGAATTTTTGTTTTCTTTCTGCTATTGTGATGGACATGAATAATTGAGCATGCATTATTCTTTTTCTCTCTCTCTTTTGCTTGTAGTTTCCTTGCCTTGCTTCGTTCTTCCTTTTTCCTCTGTTCTGATTTTCTGTTCCTGGGGTACTTTCATACTTCAGCATCATGGCTCTTCTTCAGTCATCTACTGCGATCCAATGGGGGGTCGTCTGTTGGACTGCTTTGCTCAGGGATGTCTATGTTTGGTCTTTTCTGTAACATTGTTCTACTGCAGGATGGGCTGGCATAGGGATTATTTCTCAAGTTGGAGGAAAGGTTGCAAACATTAAAATCTCTAAAGAGATCTATCTGAATTTAAAAAAAAAAGACCGGTTAGTTGAAAAGAAGGAAGATTAGAAAACTAGCCTATTATGACACACCATAATATGTTTGCTTTGGTGAATGTTTTCAGTATCTTCTGATTTTCATACAGTCACCATTTTGTAAGGGTGCTGTTGTTTAAAGTAGTCAAAAGTAGTGTCCCAACAATTGCAGCAGGTAATGTCAATATATTTTTGGTTTTGTTTTTCAGCTAGAGCTCTGAGGTTTACTAATGGTGAGATTTTGTGTATACGATCATTATTGCCTACCATGAAGGTAGCTGCATTCCAACTTTGGGGATGTATGCTTGGTGTGTGTGTGTTTCCATAACCTACTGAATGCTGACATGAATTATGGGATCTCTAATGTGCATATTTGATCTTCTGCATATGTGGCAGGTCTGTACATAAAGTTGATCTGGGAGATTGTAAAAGTCCCCACCCTTAATTCACCAGATGCTGCCGAGATTTTGAACCCATGATTTTATGGAACCCATGGGATTAAGTCGAATAGTCCGAACCACTCAGCTAAAGTGTTCATTAATCAGTGTATTATTCTTTGGTCAGTGGCTCAGACACAAGCAAGGATGGAAATCCGTTTAGTTGCTACTTTGTTTTGAAATTTCAATTTTAGTTCAAGATTTTTATGTCATTTTTTTCTTTTGTTCCAAGGTTCACCAGTGGTGAGATTTTGCATATGCAACCGTTTTTGCCTACCATTAAGGTAGCTGCAGTCCAACTTTGGGGATGGGTCCATATTATTTGAAAAGGCTGGCATGGAAAGTGTTTCTCTGTCTGTTGACTAAACATTTTAATCATCCATTTTGAAGATCTTGTGTGTTTTTAATGCATAGATCTATGTAGATATTATGTTTTCACTGCCAATGGTTATTTCTGTTTGCTTCAATTACTGTGGGCAGAGACATTAATCTTCACCGTCTGTTGGACAGGACTTAAAACAGATGTAACTAATCAGTTGATGCTCTCTGTTGTCAGTAATGCTAATAAGAAACAAATGTTTGTTTGGGTTACCAAAAGATTATGTCTTGCAGACAGCAACTTTGAGCATGATGGGTACCCAGCAAAGTGTCTTTTAATTTCCTGATCATAATTAAAAAATTTTTTTTTTCTGTGTGTGTTTCATTTCTGAAGTCTCGCACACATATTAAACTTTTTATTCTATACAATTTACATATATATCTACACACTGCCTATGATTTGTTGTTACAGGCCAACAGAAGAAAACGCATGCACGTCTCGAGAGCCGACAGATGGGCCAATGGCAAAGAAACACGCTGGTGACAAAAAAGTGCCGACAGACAAGAAGAAAAAAGACAAGAAAAAAGTGCTGAAGCGCTTGTGATGGCAGCCACTGATGGACATTGCATCATCATTTTTTTTACCCAGTGAACAAATCCCTGGTTCATCAGTGCTGTGACTTTGAGAGGGATGACTGTAACTTAACATCTTCATTTGACCACATTTGCTTTTATGAATGATGTACGATATTCAGGTGGCAGCAAACACTGACCAAAATGTGTAAGGTTCTAGAGGTAGCTGTGTCCATGTGTTGTTGGGACTACTGTCACTGCTGGATAGATGACATGGATTTTAATGAGTGTGAAGGATGGTTTTTCCACATCTTTCACTTTTGATATTGATGTCCCTTTTGTGATAATTTCTTCTTCTGTTCCAGCTATTTATATGGCTCGTTCACTTGTCTGTTTTAGTGTATTCGATTTGTGTTCTGTTCTCAACTTTTTTTCCTTTCCTTTTCTACACTCTCTCAGCTCCGTTCTGTCTGGTTTGTTGTTCATTGACTACCTAAAGTAAATGTTGTGGTGTCTGTACACAGTACCCTGCATGAACTGTGAATTGCAATTCTGAATTATAAGTGTCAACAGATTTTTATATAATTGATAGGAAAGGTTGATGTACTAAATATCGGAATCATGTCTGGCTATTTGGGCTCTTTGGTTTTTATATATCAATTGCAATTTTCACCAAGAAAATTTTTCTAAGGGCAGTTATCTAAAGTTAAATTGGTCATGAAATAAAACCTGCTGTATTCTAAAAATAAACATTCACCAAGTTCTTAAGAATATTATTGTATCAAATTGTCAACTAGAAGAACCCAGTCAGGTCTCTTTTTGTAGAGTGACAGTTCATTGGATTAGTTTGTCATGAACTGGTTTTGATGTCAAAAATGCAGTTTGCACTTAAAATGCCACAACAAAAGTGCCTTCCTATTTCCATGTAAAATGACATTTGAGAAATGTTTTTAATTTCCTAAATAGTTAGTCTGCGGAACACCACAAAGCCTGCTATTTATGGTTAGTGACTCAATTTTTAAGGAGAATTTTTAACAAAAATGTAAGGACAATGCATTATTGCGTGTATCTGGAGTGTTTTTGTGCAATTGGACCAGGAGTTGTACAAAAGAAGGCTGCATACAGTTTATTGCACATTAAAATTAATGTAAGATCGCCAAAGCACTCGCCTCTTTTGATAAAAGGTAAAAGTTTTGTAGATGAGCAGCTGAATTTATATACCAGTGTACTGTAGCAATCTCCCATGAGATAGTAGCAGCAGTCCTCATGCAAAGTCAAAGGGACAGAAGAAAGTGTAGTCCTTTCAAAATTGTGGTTCACTTTTGCTTTGAAAAAAACAACCCTGAAGGATGTGTATGGTAGACTGGATAGTTTGAGGCACTGTGCATTCAGTATGTCAGAGACCATCAGAAATGTATTAACGGTAACATTTCAGCCATTTCAGTGTGCTTGCACTGACTAGAGATTGGGAAAGGGGGTGGGGGGGGGGGGGGGGAGAAGCTGGCCTGTACTTGTTTTCCTGGTTTGATAAGTTTTCTTTTTCTTTCCCTTTCCTATATGTAGTAGTGTTTTTTCCATGTAGGGAGATAAAAAGTGCAATGTTATGTGACAACCGTTCCACTAATAGCTTGTCAAAGGAATGAATTTGTAATTTCATTTGTAAGAGATTATAGTGAAAAGTTAAGACTGTAGTATACATGAAGGAAGAGACTTACTAAAACTTCAAGAACTCCGAGACGTTGAAATTAAAACTATGTGGCAAGCTAGTATACATGAAGGAAGAGACTTACTAAAACTTCAAGAACTCTGAGACGTTGAAATTAAAACTATGTGGCAAGCTTTTTTAGCCAATTTATAGAGGAACGAGAAGACTGTATTCAGTGCATGTGTTTTTTTTCTTCTGAAGGTCCTGACAGTATCAGCCCAGCAGCCATGGTCGAATGAGTAATGCGATGTTTGAAAGATCTGTCTATATGAACCCCCCCTCCCCCCCCCTTTTTTTTTTTTTTTTTAATAAATGCATGTGTGCGAATAAATGGTGTTATCACCAGGAATAAATTTATCAGTACAGTGTACTTGACTCTTCATAAATTTGGTCTCTGTTGGTTTGAGTTTGTGGAATGCAGTGTGGTCCAGATAAATCTATTTCATTTCATTCAACATGATGAAAATCCACAAAGAATTTTTTTTTTTTTTAGAAAGGGAAGGGGGGGGGGGGGGGAAGAGACACATCCTCCTCACAAAGGAATGTATAGGTTATAAAGGATATTAGGTCACCAGTTGCTGTGGCACAGTGATAAGTGCATTGGATTCCTGGCTGAGAGGTTTAAGGTTCGAAATCCATGAGTCTTTTTGTTGTTGTTTTTTAAATTCACCTGTCGGCTCCAACCCAAGGTAAGTAAGTGTATGATTGACTCCTTGGGAATACAAGGACCACACAATTGTGCATCAAATTTGTTCCTCTGCTAGAGCTCCAAGGTTCACCAATGGTGAGATTTTAACTACATGCAACCATTTTCCCCCCCATTCCGACTTTGGGGATGGTGTCTAAACACAACACCTTTGTGCATACGTTTTTAAAATTTAAACATGACACCTGTGTGCATGCATTTTTGAAATTTTGTATCCATTCTTACCAGGATTTTAATGTGTGCACAAGATGTTCTGTGTGCATTCGCTCATGGCTTCCGTTTATAGTCTCATCCGAAGGACTTTGATTTTCAGCAGTTCGATTTTCTTGTCAAACTGGGAAGAAAGGGCAAGGCTGGAATTGAAGCCATAACCTCCCGGTTTACTTGTAAGGCAGGTGGATGTCTCAATCGTCCTGCCACCTTCTACTCATCAAATAACTTTACAGGTATTGGGAAGGATATAGAGTACAGCCCTTTCAAGTAGTTGCAAAGCTAATACCACTCCCAGAGCATCAACGTTCCTCACCACTGGCCATACAGTAAAAGACAACTGTCACTGATTCAGTGGCCCCTGATCCTATGGTCTCTATGAGTCCTGTTTTGGTTTTCCATACATTTCCATGCCTGTGGTGAGTTGGCGTTAAAGCCTTGGGGTTGGACTTTCATAGGAAGTCATAGAAGGGACATTGTCGTGGTCACCACCCCAGGCATATGGCTCAGTCTGGCTTTGTGACAAAGCAATTTTTGTTATTTGTAGAGGGCTTTGTAGATCATGGTGTTAGAACAGGCACCACTGAACACCATCAAAGTGACCCAGCATCAGTGTAGGGCCCTACTGGTTGGTGGCCTCACAGCAGCCTAACATTGATTTTTAACCCTGAGGATGGCACATGGCTAGCCTAGGTATGGCTGGGGTGAAAAGATTAAAAATGAGTGGTGTGGGAACAGCAAGAAAGGAACATCACAGAAGATGAAAGCCACACACACACAAAAGAGCCAACTCCTATCAGCCATTCTCCTGAATTAAAAACAAACAAAAAATTGTTACAGAAACGTCAAGCTATTTTACACAAAAAGTAAACCTCACATTCAAATAGATTTTACAATCAGGTGAAAGTTAACGTTAACAGTCACATGCACAAAATTCTTGCCTTGCCTTGGAGCTCAAGAAACAACAAAATAAAAAACCTGAACATATAGCAAACAACCAAAATAAGAACCTTGTCTGTACTTTAAAAGGACTGTCTTTATGCTGACCTATCAAACATATCTGAAACATATATAAGCATTTTAACCTTTCCCATACGCTGTTTGTGAGAAATCACCAACCCCCAGAGTTAACACTAAACAATTTTGATTCTGCTTCTCTGAAATTCCATGACTAAGTCATTCAATGAATCTCAGAATTGTTTGTGTTCACAAATTATGAACTAAAAAAGTTTTTGGTGTGTCATGGGGGTGAGCACATCCACACTTCCAAAGAACACATTTATCATGACATGTCATGAATGTACAGCTACCCATGCTTGTTTTAGAATGATGGTGCTCTCCTGCTAACATGCTCTGTATTGTGTGGTTGCTAGGACACCCTTGTAAAGAGAATGTAGGTGCACTGTAAATTGTGGTGACCTACTTTTTAGAGAGAGATGAGATACATTTGGGCATGCACTGCCTATTATGTACACTGCATGGTGGGAAATAAGAAAGATGCAGGTGTGTTTCCTACTTTTTGCCTTTGGATAGACAGACCAGCATAATAAAATATGAATACATTTCTGATGTTAAAAAAAAAAGATCACACACACACCCACACTCCCTCTTGTACCCATGTGCACAGTGCATCCTAATACACAGTGATGACCAAATAGGAATGCCCCGTTTCCTATTATTGTCTTTCTTTTTATCCCCCCCTCCCGCCTCATGCAAATACCATCCCTGTGCGCATGTATGGTTGCCCCCTCACCCATCCTTTTCATACCTGTGCATACAAGTGTGTTTGTCTCTCTCTTGCTGTCTCCAACTTTTTCACTTCCAGATGGTACATTGAAAAAGCAATGTATTTGGGTGTTTTTTCATCAAGCGTTCCATCTTAAGAAAATAAAAACAAAACAAAAAATAACAATGAAAAAAAAACTTTTAAAAACCCACTACAAACAGTGTCATAGGTCTATGATGTAGATCTGGAGCATTTTTTGGGTGTGTGTGTGAGTTGGGGAGGAAGGTGTAATGGCAGGGCTGAATGTTGCTGTGGGTTTTCAATCTATTCTACGTTTGGATTTTCCCCATGCATACTACGGATTTGACATACACTCACTTGCATCTTCATACTTGGTTGCACCAAGTATTCAATTGGGGTAGGGGATCAAAGCCGAATGACATCAAACGTACACTATTACATAATTTTTTATACCATGTTTGGGGGTGGAGGGTGTAAAGTGAACCATGTAAAATGCTTGCTATTTCATAGAACTATGATACTTCTTGTTGTTGTTCCTTGGCTAGAGCTCTGAGGTTCACCAATTGTGAGATTTTGCCTGAGCGACTACCCACCATGAAGGTAGTTGCATTCTGACTTTGAGGAGAACTATGATACGAATCTGAAGCAACTGACAGCGCAGCATGATGACCTTTAGACACATCAGGTGGTAGACTGACACTTTGAACAGGTTTTCTGAAGAAACTTGCTATATAAATGTTCACTATCATTGACAAAGGGTGCAGTGGTAAATGTAGGGGGAGGGGGGGGGAAGTGACAGGCCATATTTTCTTTTCAGCCTGTGCATGTGTGAGCCGTGCATTTCACCACAACTACTAATGTAGGAAAAGCAAGCCATGGATTTTACCACACCCATGACATATGGAGCACAAAATTGTAGGCAACGTATAGGAAAGGTTGAATACCGTAAAGATTTTTTTGGTTGAACACAGCTGATAAAGCACTTCTAATTATTCTTTAATTTTTACACTTCCAGTATCTTCTTCACCTTAATTTGTTGTCTCTCATTTTTTCGTGGAAGTGGGAGGAGGGCACACATGTTGAACTAAACATTTCAAAATGGGCATGTTACTACTCTTGAAGTATAAGACACGAAGAGCACCCTGAAGTGTGCTGGATTAGGCTTTGCTATTTAAAACACAGTCTCTGGGCTGGGTACTGGGATCACAGGAACTAGTAATATGATGTTTGAATTATGCTATGGGCTTTTTAAAAAATATGTTTAAACAATGAAATAAAAATTCTAATGAAAATAAGATCTGTGAGACCTTAGTTGGAAAACTAATTTGGGGGCACTTCTAAGGATCTTAAAGGATTCCATAACTCCTGCTTTTACAACTAACAAATTTGTGTTTTTAACCCAACAAATTGTACCATTAAGTTTCTTTTCACATACCACTTCACTCTTATTTACACAACATTCTGTCACAAACAGTAACTATGAACAAACTTCAGAATAAAGATCTGTTTCAAGACCCTTGTTACAAAGACAATAGCAACCAATTTTAAAATGTGTTTCCAATGATGAAAAAACATAATATGACCAAGGAAGTGAAACCACTATTCCATCATCTTGAAGAACTTGAACTGGATCGGCTGTAACGACGTCTCCGAGCTGGTGATCGGGATCGAGACCGTCTTCGAGGAGGGCTCCGTCGTCTTGGAGGTGATGGTCTGTAAACATTTATTAAAATCAGGAAAGTCACGGCATTGAAAGGCATAGCATGAGAGAGTTTCTGGATACATGTGCATGCCTACCCTCCCAAATAACGTGTGAGTCCACTCCTGCTAATGATCCTTGCCATGTGATTGCAGTTCAGCCAACCACAAGCCAACTGTCAATTTACCCTTCCAGTAGCAAATTCAACTGGCAAATATTCACTGGCAGAGGAGAAAGAAGCAACACAAAAGCTTGCCTGTAGTTGAAATAATAGGTGGCAATCTCTTGCTATAAAGTTATTTAAACTAGTAGTAGTGATGGTGGTGGTGTGTGTTCCGCAGCTTACCACTTTTTGGGGAGGTGGGGGTGATGATAACACACTGGATGAGAAGTTTGTGTGTACAACTCTTCAAATACCTTGCCAGGGGATGGGTTAGAGTGTTGTGACCACAATCTGATAACCCAGAATCAATCCCTGATCTGAGCTACCACCAAGGCTCCCTTTCAAGGGGATTTTTCAACTTGAGTTAACATCAGTGACGACTCCACTCCCCCTAAAGTCCTTAAGATGAGACTATAAACCAAAGTCCTGTGTGCAAATGCATGCAGAACATCTTGTGCACACATGTTCTGCTTATGGTAGTGTAGGACTTTGTGTGCCGGAAAGGACAGATGATAAAATTAAAAAAATATGCATGCACGCTGGTGTCATGTTAAGACATCATCCCCGAGTTGGAATTGGTGAACCTCAGGGCTCTAGCTGAGGAATGTCTCCCCCCAACCCCCCCCCCCAAAAAAAACCACACCCCCAAACCACTTGCCACAGAGGCAGCCATGCTCTGACTTCAGAGGATTTTTTTCCTTCTATAAAGAAGTGTGCAGGTTGTTAACATCTTGTAATAGCTGAAGGTGATTTTAACATGTAACAACATAACAATTTTATATAGTGATGTAGGCCTCAGTACCTTGCTAACATCATAACTGATACAGCTTTTGGCCTGGGCAATAGACTAGAGTGAACAATCCTGGAAGCAATGGCTGGCATTACATTCTTCCCACTTTCAAAGCCAAAAACATGGAAGAATCTGTAGTGTGAAAATGTTACCTTACAAGTACAATGTCTTACAGGCCAGAATGGGCTGAGCTTACCTTCGGCCACCAAAGCGGGGAGGGGAGTTTCTCCATCGAGGAGGTGGTCTACGTGGAGGACTGCGCCTGAGTGGAGGACGTACTGGTGCACGTGGCATCAATACTGGAACCGCAGTTATCTCTTGTCCATCAATCTGACCTGAAACATAAACAACAACCCCCAAAACAATGCATTTTACATCAGCTGATGCTTTTGGATTTTTTAATTTTCAGAATGAATACAACTTTGTGACACCAAAACTAAAGAAAATGCTCTAAAGCAGAGACCTAACAAAAATGATTAGTGTCATCATCAGTCCCTTGACCAAGATGGTTGTTATGGCATCAAGAGGGATGCATTTATCCAGTTTTCTCCAGGCTGGTCTGTCATTAAACTTTCACAGCAATGTCACAGCCGGTTCAATTTTAGTTCTTCATCCCATTCTGATTAGCCTGCTGCAACCTGAAATGTGGTAAGGAAGATGGTGACAGTGATTTCCTGAATATCAGTTGCCTTGCCGCAATTGAGAAAATGCAAAACATGGATTCTTGCAGTTGGGCCTTAGGGTAAGGAAGGCTGTCTCCTATCCAATCTCTTTCAGATGTATTCTTAAACTTTTAACCTGTCCAATGGAAGGCCCTGGAAATCACCTTGAATCACCATCATATTCACTCACACACATGTAGTACAGTTCACTGATAAAATATGAAAACAGAGATTATAGTAAGATGTTCCCCACAGCTTATTACAGAACCATTAACTTCTTTTCTTTCTTTTAAAAAAAACAAAAAATTCAAAAAAGGGAAACCCCCTGAATTCCATAAGTTAACAACTACAACAAAAAATCCCTCCCTCCCACTTAAAAAGAAAAGAACAAATCATGGGCAGAGGAGTTTTTAAACCATACATTTTGCACTAAATCCTATCGCAGAACTTCAAACATAACCTACCTCCATCCATATACTTGACTGCTTTTTCTGCATCGTCTGGGTTTTCATACTCCACATAAGCATATCCACGTGAGGTATTGGGGTGGATACGATCATTTGGCAGGTCAATGAACTTGATAGCCCCATACAGCGAAAAAATCTCCTGGATATGATCTTTGTTGACATTACGTGTCAGCCGTCCAACATGCACTTTAGTTGGTCGTGGAGTTGGGCTGCGCTTTTTCTTCTTGTTCTTGTCTTTATCTCTGTAAAAATGAACATCATAATATGATAATTTTTACAACTGACTGTAGTTACAACTCCTACAAAACACTCTTTTTGCAATATTTTTGTGTGTGCATATTTTCTGTAATTTAAATAAAACTAAATACAACACACACAAAAACATGACAGCCCTCCCACACCACTATGTAAAGTCAATAACTATTAAACAGCAAACTTTAGAGATCCATATGAACAACAAAGAAGCTACATTCATGATTCTCTGTATCCCAACAACTAAGAATGGGTTAGGAAAAGACCAGATCCTTTACATTTCCTTTACATAAATTCATTTAAAAAGCCCAAAGTAGAAAAT
This sequence comes from Rapana venosa, assembly GCA_028751875.1. Lineage (NCBI taxonomy): Eukaryota > Metazoa > Mollusca > Gastropoda > Neogastropoda > Muricidae > Rapana > Rapana venosa. The sequence continues at coordinate 100,303,374 of CM054134.1, forward strand.
AATTATTAAATAAAATTCAGTATAATCATGGCACTTCGTATGACATCATAACAGTTCTTATATAAATGACACTTTAAAAAAAAAAATCAACAACAGAGTCCCTCCCCCCCCCCCCCCCCCCCCCGAAACAAAAAACAACAACCCATCACCACAAACCAACAACAAAAAACCCTACATAAAACATAAAGACTTAAACTAGTAAAAGAGAAAACACAGATTATTTTTTATTTTGAGAGAGAGAGAGAGAAGAAAGAAAAAGATCAACTGGTACATGTCACAGATCTTGGAAACATTTTCTGGTTGACTTACCCATCTCTGCGGCGATGATCACGTTCTCGACTGGAGTCACTGCTGGAAGAAGATGAACGTGAACTGCTGGAACTGCCAGACCGTGAACTGCTTGATCCACTACTGCTGCTTGAACTGCCAGATGATGACGACCTTGACCGACTGCTTGAAGCTGACCTATCACAATGTAACACATTCTATTTTTAGTTATAATTATGTAATTACAGAGAAATTTTGTGTCTTGGTGAAGAAAGACCAATGACTTTTTTTTTCTTTCAATAAGGAAGGGGGAAGGAGGGGGGGGGGGGGGGGGGGGGGAGGGAGGGGAGCAGAGAGCTCAGCATAGTGCCCTAGTGGTTAGAGCACAAACTCGCAATCTGACGGCCCAGGTTTGACACTTTGAGCCATAATAAAGGCACCAGTTCAAGAAGATTTTCATCCTGGAGTTAACATCACATCACTACCAGAGCTCTCTGCTTCTCCGAAAGTCCTTCTTCAGATGAGACTATAAACCGATGACCCAAGTGACAATACACGCAGAACATTTTGCACACACAGTAAAACCTATTCCATCGTCCACTGAGAGTAGACCATAAAATATTTAATGCATGCTGGTAGGCACAGATTTATAATAAAATAAACAAAACAAAAAAAAATGCACACTGGTGTCATGTTTACTCTCCAGGCATACAGTATACACACACACACAGACACACAACACAGTGACACACACACTCTTGTTTGCAAGTTCTTCAATTAGAAAAACTAAAAGGTAGAGTACTCACGAACTGCTTCCAGATCCACTGCTGGTTGATCCATTGCGTTTCTGTCTGTCCCTTCCTCTTTCCTTCTCCTCTTTATCCTTTTTCTTATCTGATCCTTTTTTAGGTTCCGCTTCAGTCTCTGCGGACTTTTTCTCTGGGCTCTTGCTTTGCCTGTTCAATCATAGTATGTATTAGACTATTAGGCCTATAGGCTATATCGTATAATATTACTAGTCTTCAACTTGTCCAAGTCTCTGGGATTCTACTTTGGTAGGATACATTATAAAAACTTAACACAGTGTTCAAGTGACATATTGTGGTGACATTAATCATGTAAGAATCACAACTTCTGGCCCCCAAAAGTGAAAAAGATAATTTTCAATGTGCGTTATACTGAATTACTAGTATTAGAAAATTATAGTTAAAAAAACCAAACAATACGCTGGCAAAATGTTCAGCTTTCAAGAATATCGAGTTAGATGTGTCAAAAGTTACATTTCATTTTTAAACAAAAAAAGCCATCAAAACAGCAAATGGGACCCTTTCATGTTTTGGTTTTTAAACGATTATATAATGGCTTCTGCAATTATATGCAGAAAAGAACTGACAAAAGCAGAAACTGAGAAAGGCAACAAGCTGAGTTTTAAACATAATATTTATAGATAATTCTGCAAATTTTACTTTGACATCAACACTACACATGTGGTTTGGAATCATAATTTAACTAAAAGATACAATTTAAAGCACTGTTAAATTTTGTGATGTTCTGTCAGTGTCAGTGCCACTCTTTTCACATCAATTACTAACTAAGTAACTTAGTATAAATTTCAAATTTGGTTCATGGGGCAAACCTGAGTTCCAGTCCTTAATTTAGAAATCTCTGCTGGGACATACATATCTGATAATAATCACATTCACAATATACAACACAGAGTTCACCCAAAGTCATTTAAAAAAGTGTCCTCCCTCTCTTATACTATAGTCGGTTATACTTAGTTAGCCCTCCTCCATCCCTGTGTACACTGTTAGACATTGTACTATTTAATAGTGCACTGGCCCCCTGCACTCCCCTCCCACATTCTGTCTTTGTCATCAAGATGACAAGAGAATAACAACATTGGAGGAAATGAAACCAAACAAAAAAAAAAATGATGAAGCAAAGAGAGCTCTGTATTTTGGTAATAAAATATTAATATTTCCAAACAAATACATGATCACATTCATTATGTTATAAATCCCCTGAACTAAATGAGCACTGCAAATCAGATTACACAGAATAATTACATATTATTAGGAAAACTAATTTCATATTTTACAAAACACACACATAAATAAGCTTAGGATATTCATACTCTAAGTTAACCAGCTTTATGAGTTAAATGGTTAACATTTTTTTGTGTTCCTCAGCTAGAACTCCGGGTTTCACTTTCAGCAATGGTGAAATTTTGGGTTGCAACCGTTATTGCGCACCATGAAGGTAGCTGCATTTCGACTGCATTATATTTTCGACTTGGGGGATGTATGATGGGCATTTCCTTTATACACTGACAGGAACTACAGGATCTTTAAACGCGGAAATATACATGTAATGTATACATGTGCATATGTATGCACATACATGTAGGCCTATACTCGGAATATTTGTCAAAGGGAATTAAGGCAGTGGCTGGTCTGCACTTGAACTAGGGTCTAGGCCTAAGTTGATCTATGAGATCGTAAAAAATTCCCACCCTCAATTCACCAGACGCCACAATAAATGACAATTTCATGGCCCTATGGGCTTGAAGTCGAACAGTCTTAACCACTCGGCTATAGCTTCTGTCAAATGGGTAAAATAAAAGAGCCAGTTGAAATGAAACAAAACTTTCAGTTTCACTCTGAAGACTGAAGTCATTTCTTAACGAGCAAAACTATATTTTTATAACCTTATTAGTAAATCAGACATTTGAGAAGACAGCAACAAAGCCCATAAAAAATGTATACATACGTAGCTGGCATCCTGAATGTTATCTTGACACAAAACGGTCGAATAAACCATTCAACGGATATAAAATGTTATTTCTTGACTCAATGTCCACCACATGCACTCACGATCAACGCTAGGCCTACGCCGAGTAGGACTAGGCCTACCAGAGTCTTTGGTTGGTTGAACGTGAAAGAGGCTCTATTTTTCACCAATGGCACAGTCGATTGTAGGTGGTGATTAAAATGGCGACTTCCATCGATCCAGAAATGGCTTGCCACAGGAGACAGATTGACGAACTTTTGGATCTTCTTAGCACTCAGTTTTTAGAAATGGTTCCTATAAGAAAAATGAAATGGAAGGTAAATAAAGAGTCTTTGGTGTTATACTTTCGAGAGGTCCCCCCCCACCCCCACCCCCCTTTAGATGTAAACAGTTCATAAGACGAAATTCTTCATGAATCGGTTTCTTTACCAATGTGGGAAGTTCTGTCCAGAGATTGAGATTACTCTACCGTGTCACATTTGGTGCAAGTCGGATGAGCCAACAGTTGTGAAAATATGCTAGCTAGCTTCACTTGCTATCGTTGAATAAGTGAATTTTGTAATTAAATACATTTAAATCATAATTAAAAGGAAGAGGAGCACTTGCCACTGATCAGACCAGTATAAATTGTTCCTGTATAGGTACAACAACAATCTCACACACACACTGACACACACACACACACACACTCACACACACACACTCACTTGACTTACTGACTCACTCTGAGAGAGAGAGAGAGAGAGAGAGAGAGAGAGAGAGAGAGAGAGAGAGAGCACATCTTGCACACATGTTAAAAACTGTTCAATCAGAATAGGCCATTGGTGCTGGTGGGAATGGATGACAAATTTCACATAACCACATGGGCATGGGGACTAGATGTAAACCAGCTCAAAAACAAGTTCCAAGCACTGGTGGATACTGAAAACTACACACCTCCGGACACGATTAATATAAACACCATGTGGAAACAAGTCAGGACAGCCTACACACAAGCCAGTGAAACATGCTTAGGACAGAGACAGAGGAAGAGAAAAAGGTGGATTACAGCAGACACCTGGCAAGCCATCGAGAACAGGAGAGAACTGAAGAAGAAAATCTTAGAGACAAAGTCAGAGCGGATGAGAGAGAGGTACAAACAACAGTACAGAGAAGAAAATCAAACTGTGAAGAGAATGATAAGAACAGACAAGCGTACCTACATGGATGATATTGCAAGACAAGCAGAGGAGGCTGCCGCAAAGGGAGAGCAAGGACAGGTGTATAAGATCACCAAGACTGTCAGTGGCAAGTACCGGGGCAATACCAAAACACCAATCCTAGATAAACAAGACCAATTACTTACCACAGAAGCAGAACAAGATGCAAGATGGGCAGAACATTTCAGCAAAGTTCTCAACAGACCACCACCAACTGAAGAGGCAGATGTACAAGATCCTGATGCCGATTTCAATGTGAACAGCACACCACCAAAGAAGGAAGAGATTATAGCAGCAATCAACTCTCTCAAGAATGGAAAACCCCTGGCCAGGACAACCTTAACGCAGAACTTTTCAAGACAGATCCAGAGTTTGCATCTAAAGTTCTACAGCCACTCTTTGCAGCTATATGGGAGGAGAAACAGCTACCAGCAGATTGGACAGGAGTCATCGTGAAGATCCCAAAGAAAGGAGCCCTGAACAATTGTAACAACTGGAGAGGAATCACTCTGCTATCTGTTCCCAGCAAGATTCTGGCAAAGATCATCATCGGACGAATCTCAGAGGCAGTGGACCAACAACTCAGAAAGGAACAGGCAGGTTTTTGACCAGGAAGAAGATGCATAGACCAGATCTTCACCCTGCGCAACATCATTGAACAGTGCACGGAATGGCAGAGACAGCTGTATATCAACTTCGTAGATTTTGAAAAAGCCTTTGACAGCATTCATCGAGAAAGTGTATGGCGCATACTCCGAGCATATGGAATTCCACAGGAGATTATCCAAGTCATTAAGAGCTTCTACAACAACTTCACGTGCAGAGTAGGAAACAGCAAAACCAGTTTCAGTGTACAAACCGGCGTCAGACAAGGCTGCCCCATATCAGCACTACTCTTCAACCTGACAATTGATTGGGTGATGAGACAGACAACAGCTGACCAGTCACGGGGCATCAGATGGACCCCCTTCTCAACGCTTGAAGACCTAGATTTTGCAGATGATCTGGCACTGCTCTCACATACCCACCATCACATTCAAGAGAAGACATCCCGTCTCAGCACTTTCGCACAGCAAGTAGGCCTGAAAATCAGTCAGAAGAAGACAGAGGTGATGACACTGAATGTTCAGAACCCTCACCGGTCACAGTGAATGGAGAAGATTTACCAACTGAAGAGTTCACGTACCTCGGGAGCACTGTTAGGCATGATGGCGGAGCAGGCAGCGACATCAAGAACCGGATTAGCAATGCAAGAAATGCTTAAAAGAAATCTGAACAATGTGTGGAAATCGTCCCAGTACAGCGCCAGAACCAAACTAAGACTATACCGGAGCTGTGTACTTTCCACCCTTTTGTACGGCTCAGAGTGCTGGAGGATGACTGAGAGTGACCTCGACAAACTATCCACATTCCACACGAAGAATCTCGAAGAATCTTGCGCATCTTCTGGCCTGAGACCATCTCCAACCAAGAACTTTTTGCCCGTTGCAACCAAGGAAGCATGGACAACATCATCATGCATAGGCGATGGGGATGGATAGGGCATATCTGCCGTCGGGAACAGGGAAACATCGCCCGAACAGCCCTCCACTGGACACCAGAGGGAAAACGCAAACGAGGACGACCCAAGAACACTTGGCGTCAGACTGTCGAAACAGAGCTGAAGACCTTCCAACATACCTGGAGAACCATTCGGAAGCTGGCCCAGGACAGACAGGAGTGGAGAACATTTGTTGCTGCCCTACGTGCCAATAAGGCACAAAGGCATTGATGATGATGATGATGAATTAAAAAAAAAAATGCACTGTTTAACATGCAAAATGAGATCACCCCTCCCCTTCTCTCTCAAGTCATTGTCTCAAGTTTGATTCACCTCTCTCTCTCTCTCTCTCTCTCTCTCTCTCTCTTCTCTCTCTCTCTCTCTCTCTCTCTCTCTCTCTCTCTCTCTCTCAGTCTCTCATGTTTGTTTGATTCTTCTGTTTCAGTCTTTCATGCATGGTTTTCACTCTTAAAAACAATGATAGAGTTGGTAGCTGGTTAGAATCAGAATGGCAGTCTTTCTTGTGTGTTTTTTTTAATACCTGTAAGAGCATATGTTATAGTCCATGGATCCAGTTCAAAGTGACTTTTTTTAGATTAATACTCTTTCTCTGAGTCTCTCTCTCTCTCTCTCTCTCTCTCTCTCTCTCTCTCTCTCTCTCTCTCTCTCTCTCTCTCTCTCTCTCTCTCTCTCTCTCTCTCTCTCTTTCCCTGTGTGTGTGACTTGAAGCCATATTTAAGGCTAGATATGGATAAACATTTAATGTTTATAACGACAAGATTTAGATTAGGTGTATCAGAATTAGGTGTTCATTACTATAGGTATAGAAATGTTGGTAATGATGTATTGATTTGTCCTCTGTAAAGAGGCAGAAGAAAACGAAGTTCATTTTGTTCTAAGCTGCCCTGTTTTAACAACAATCCGAGAACAGTTTATTAAGCCCAAATATTAAAGACAGCCATCATTGTTTAAATTAACCTTGTTGATGTCATCATCCTGTCCTGAAGTAGTCCGTAACTTTGCATTGTATTTATATAAAGTATTTAAGCTTAGAGACCTTGTTATATCGTGAGAATCATTTTTATTATATGCAATCAGTCTGTAATCACTTTTTTCTTTCATTTTTTGATCTTACTACATGTGTTGCAATTATCATACCATGTTCGTATACCCCTTCATAAGGGGCCTTGGACTAGAAATGAATAAACAATCCGAATCCGAATCCCTGTGTGTGTGTGTGTGTGTGGTAACCATTTAACAATTCAGTGATACTGAGGTGAGCTGTATATCTTCACAGCTTTGTGTTTACCATCATTATCTTGTGTAGGGAATTATGGGGTGCATATCAATGATATCATTGACTGCAAAGAAAAGCTGAGAAGGTAGTGAGATCTAAAGCAGCTTAACTAGTTTAGTAACTCTGGATATTTGCAGGTAGTGTTATTCATTGTAAAGACAGGTTTACTGCCATGCATTAATTTGATAATATTGTCTGTGTCCTGTTCAAAGAAGTACGCACATCAACAAGACTTGGGAAAATACAGTATACTATAGTCAAACCCATTTTAGAAGAAAGGTAGGCTTGTATAAAAATATATATACCATGTGTGTGATCTGTGAAGTTAACTTATTTACATTACAATTTAATTAGACTTGCAAAAGAAAAAGCAAAGCAACAGAGTTGGTCATAAGAAATTAAACAATTATCTGAAATAAACTTACAGGTTGTCAAGGTAAAATACACTCAAGGCAAACTTGCAGTACTCCTTGAATCACCCCCTCCCCCACCTTGCTTTTTTTCACCATGTGTTCACTCTTGTCACACAATTAGGGTTACACAGTAACTCTAATACTAGTAACAATTTCAGCAACTCGGTCACAATGATATTTGAATAGGTGTATGACAACTGCACACCTTTCTGTTTACCGTAGTTGGTGTCTCATGTTGAGATAGAGTGTGCTTGTATGTGTTCAATTTCATCCTGCCTCCTTCCTTAAATCATTTTTTTCTTTTCTTATATTTTTAAAAATGAAATTCATGAGAAAAATTATTCCTCTAAATGGGAAGATGTCAGGACAGTTAAAATGTTCACCTGCCTAACAAGTAAACTGTGAATTCTGAGTTTGATTCCAAGCCTTGCTTTTTCTTCCCAGTTTCAAAGTTTGCTGATAAAGTTTAATTGAATGTTAAAGTCCTTTGGATGAGACTATAAACTGAGGCCCTGTGTGTGAATACATGCAGAACATCTAGCCCATGCATAAAAACCAGTTCCTCTTTTTGGAAGAGTAGGCCAAGTCAACAAAATTGATGAAAACGCATCACACAGGTGTCGTGATTAGACACCATCCCTGACGTCTGAAAATGGCTACCAAAATGGTTTTGGAGGGAGTGGGGTAGGGTGGGGGGATTGGCCACATACACAAAAATCTCACCATTGGTGACCCTCAGAGCTTTAGCTGAGGAATGAAAAAAAAATCTGATGAGACATTTTTTCTTATTTTGGCACTAACACAATGCAATGTTTTAAAAATCATACAAAGTGTAGTTGGGGATTGAATATGATTATGAGCATTCAGAAAGCAAACATTGATGAAACTTAATATTTTTAGGGATGGGGTGGAGAATTTTAAAAAAAGGAGAAAGAATTCTTTTCAGTAATTCTGGTTGCTTGATGCCACAGGATGAAGAGACAGCAGCTCTGGTGGCAACTCCTCAGCTTCAACAACGAGTACTACAGACAACGGTGCTGAATCCTGTGTGTAGTCAGCACCCCCCTGCTCTCTCTTACCGCACACACTTTATGAAGCAGCTGATCCAAAAGGTAAAGTTGAAAGAAAAATACTGTTTCAGTTATGATAATTATTAATTAATAAAAGTTTGTGTGTGGTTGTAAATCAAAAAGCTGAGCAGAATGTGCTTAATTATTACATGTAAAATGCATATGATATCTATCTATCTATCTGTCTGTCTGTCTGTCTGTCTGTCTGTCTATATGTTTCAGTGAAGCATTGGTATTATGTGTATTCATACTGTATCATATAATGATATATGTATGTGTGTATATATACATGTATATATATATATATGTATGTATGTACACATGTATGTATCAGTATGTATGTATGTATGTATGTATATATGTATGTATGTATGTGTGATTATATGTTTCAGTTAAGCATTGGTATTATGTGTATTCATACTGTATCAAAGTATTGGGCGAGGAACTAATCAGTTTTAGAAGTAAAATGTCTTTGTTCTCAGAGGGTTGCCTGGAAGTTTTCTCTTTATTTTGGTCATTTTCTTTTGTTTCTGCCTTTCCCCTGACTTCCAATTTTTATGTCTTATTCTGTTTCAGTAGTCCTTTATCTACGTCATGTTGCTTGTGGCCTAGCTGACTATGAAGACTTTATTGGAGCTGTAACTTGATTGATCTATCAACTATCAAAACTTTCTTTTAAAAAAGGAGCATTCAACTGCAAAAGTTTAAGGACAAAACCAACTATTGATGTAGACCAGCAGCTGAACAAGCACTTCAGTTTTATCAAAAGTTTACATGCAACCATCCACTGGTCTTAGTGCACCAAAAATTCCAGTATGGATCTCCTTTGGTGCATCAAAGTTGACAGCCAGCCTTGTAACAGGATTTATTAATCCTCATAACACCAAAAAAATCAATGTCAAATCTGCAATAGGCAGATAGTGAGATAGTTGGTCAGTCAGTCAGTCAGTTAGTTGGTTAATTAGTTAGTGTGTGCATGTGCATGTGTGTGTTTCTGTGTTTGTGAGAGAAAGAGTGTGTGAGTGTGTGTTTCTAAACGTCAGCTTCCAGGGTTTATGTATATTTTATTATTAAGCATTATCTTTTTATTTGAAATTTTATTGCACTTTTGCTAAAACTTGATTGCCCTGTGATTCAGGTTAAATAATTTTTCATTGATATTAATTATGATTATGTTTCCATTGGCAGTAAAGAATACTTTTGCTTGATTTTTCAGACACTAATTTGTGTTAGTTGAAAAACCTACACATTTGTTATTTTTGTATTCCTTTTTTTCCAGTTGGAACAGTTGGATGCTGAGATTTGTGATGAAGTGTACGAGACCTATACTGATCTTCTGACACAGAAAGAAGACGACGATGATACACTGTGCTACAAAACCTACACTCTGGTAAAATAGTACTGTAGTGAAAGATTTCTGTCAGTTTTTTTCATTGTGTCTGCTGTCAGTTTCATCATTAGTCATGCTCTTGTTTGTAGGAGACATGTTAAGCTTTGAAGTTAAACTAAAATTTATCTCACCAATGTATCATATTTCTTTTATTTATAGACAAAGCTGGGCAAAAACCTTTTTGAACAAATTTGAATAAAAATCACAAAAAGTGTCTTGCATGATCGATCAGATTGTGTGAACAGTTATTATTATTTTTTTTTTAAGTTACCAAATTTCATTGGGAATACAACTGTTTGCACAGAAATGTCGTGATTATTTGAGTTGGTGATGTAATCTAAAAGGTAGATGAAATCAGAGGGACTTTGTGCTCTGTTTGAAGAGTAAATGGTATGAACAAAAGCTTCACTTAAGACATTTACAGAGTTCTACAAGGCAAATTATGTTAAAAATAATGTGAAACACATTCTCAACTTGAAAAATTGCAAAAGCTAACTTTTTCATGACATAAGAAAACATTTTTTTGTTATAGTCTTGTGCCGTTGGGGTAATTTCTTTTCATCTGTATTTCAAAATCTTGTCATCAACCGATATCAGAGTTTGAAAAGTAAGAATTATTCCAATTTGTTTCTGTCCATATGAATGCTCATGCTTGTGTGTGTGTGTGTGTGTGTGTGTGTGTGTGTGTGTTTTGGGGTGTGTGTTGTGTGTGTGTGTGTGTGTGTGTTTGTGTGTGTTTTGTGTGTGTGTGTTGTGTGTGTGTGTGTGTTTACATGCAAATACAGCCCAGGGGAGACAAAGTGTCACTGCAGGAGTCTGTCAATCTGGTGTCACAGGGAACCACAGGACTCAGTACTTGGCAGGTAAATGTCAGCTGTTAACTGTTTAATGCTGTATTGATTTATCCACTTCATTGTTGTCAATATTGGAAAGTGATGGTACAGAACTTAGAGTTTCCTTTTTTATTCAAATCTGTCTTCTTCAGTCATGGTCGCTTTGCATTTCCCAGCCACTTCCCTCCTAAAAGGAAAAAATAGATACCCCCCCCCCCCCCCCCCCCCCCACCAGTCAGTCCTTCAGTATGTGCAGTATCTATGACAGATTTGGTTTTCAAATGCATTTCATTCCACATATTTGTTTTGGAATTCTGTATAGTATCTTGAGCGATGAAGGTAGATACTAAAAAAAATCTGTTAAGACCAACGCTCTTTTTAAGCTGGTTAATGGGGGAAAACCACAGGTAGGTTCACTTTATAAGAAAATGTAAACTCGGATTATTTAAACTCGGATTATTAAATTTAATCTACATGTCTGTGAAGATATAAAGCAACATACCTATTCAGAACACACATACACACACACATACACACACCACACACCACACACACACCTACATACACACACATGCATGTACACACTCATGCGTGCAATCATGTACACACACACACACACACATACACACACGTCATCACATTTTTTTTAACTCTTAAAAGCTGCTGGATAGTATTCTTGGGAATATAGTCATACATGAATCTGCAAGGATGACTAAGGATAAGTTTTCAGGTTTTGTAAAGTGCACAGGAGATTTTTTCACTTTTTGTTTTGTGCAGAGCAATCGTATAATTCTAGAGGAACCAGGCATGTAAGCATACATGTGTAAAGTAATCATGTTTAATTTTGGAAAATCACTTGTCATGCAAAATTTCCCCCCCCCCCCCCCCACCCCCCCATCCAAAAAAAAAAAGGTGCCCATCCTGTGTTTGGAATTTTCTTTCCCATCCCCACCTCATTTTGGGTACCCTGGTCTCTCTCATTCAGCACAGTCACAGATTAAAAGTAATTTTAATTTTTTTTAAAGTTATGTATTTAACTGGGATCTTTTGATTGGTCAAGAACAGGTTTTTCAGTTTCTCTTTGTCCTCAGAGAAATTGTCATATTACATCAGCGAACACTTGTTTTATCATTATATGTTAAAGAATGCATAATTAGATGTTGAAGAACACAGATGGGTTTGATAGTTTGCATGCTAATGTTTTGCTAGGAGTTTTGAAAAGTAGGAAGACATGATCTGCTGTCCCCAGTTAATGTTGAGGAGATTAACTGTTGACTGTTCTTTCCTTCTAGGCTGCTCAACACTTGGCAGAGTGGATCATTGAAAACCCAGATGTTCTCAAAGATAAGTAAGTATAAAAATGATGGCTTCTTCTGGGTGCTTTTTTTTAACATCGTCAAGGGATGTTTGGGATTATTTTTGTGTCCACATATGATGATTTGTCTTTCCATTTGCCTGTCTCTGACATCATGCATAATGCTTGCTCTGTTTTGTTTAGAGTGTAGCTAGATAACTGCTGTTCTTTTACATGACAAAATGGGCAGGATGGCCAGATGCAATGCCCCCACCTATTAGGGTCATGGTCAGATTAGATCAGAAGGGAGACATACTGGTGTTGAAGCCACTTTCTGTCCATATACATGTATCTAATAAACCTGAAGATGAACATCCTTGAGGCACCTTACCTAAAACTCTGATGGGCATTCTTCAAGAATACCTAGCTCACCAAGCCTATTCCAAATCTGGCCTGTAGATGTAGGTCAGTGAGAAAAGTTATGGGAAGCAGCTGAATGTTTGAGGAAGACAGTGAACTTCAGGACTGTACAAATAGTATGACGCATAACTGGAAACAAGAGCAAAACAGAAACAAAACATAATGAAATGGAATCTGCCCAGTAAATCTGATAAGAATAGTAAATTACGTCTAGTCTAGAAGTGTTGATTATCTTACTAATAACAACATACTGTCTTTGCTTTTGTTTTTTCAGGCATGTAGTTGAGCTGGGCTGTGGCTTGGGCCTGACAGGGCTTGTGGCATGTCGGGTGTGTGATATCCGAAGCTACGTGTTCACAGACTGCCACCCACAGGTGCTGTTCCTGCTGGCCAAAAACATCGAGGACAACCTTGCCAACTCTTCCTTCTCCTCCTCTAACCAGACAGACTGCAGGGACAAGAAAATGTTCAGGAAAATCAAACGTCAGCTCAGCTTGACAACTGATAAAAGGGATTTGCCATGCACCGCATCAGGAGATTGTGGGAAGGGACTTGAAGAGGAGGTGGAGTTAGAAATTGTGACGCTGATGTCCGACAATCCTGGGGACAATGTCAAGATAGAGAATGACACAGAGAAAGAGGAGGAGGAGGAGGATGGCATTTCCATCAATGAGGAGGATGAGAAAGAGCGTAGTGTGGTGGAAGGGGTGAAGTTGGAGCTGAACGAAGGCCACTGGGAACTGGAGAACAAGCGACAGACGGCCGTGTTGCGGAGTGATCCAAGAGTGAAGATGTGCCAGCTGGACTGGGAACAGACTCCCTCGTGTGTGTTCAGTCTTCTGCAGGCCGATGTCATTTTGGGGGCTGGTAAGTGGGCAGCTGTCGTAATGGAAATGCGTTTAAGCTGCCTCATTATATAACCAGAATTTTTTTCCTTTTAGAAACATGTGGCATTGAGTTTGTCACACTGAAATGTACATTCATAGTTAACCTCAGTAAATGACTACTTTATGTTGTGTTTGTTCTTCAGTTTTCCTGATCTGTCCTTTTTTTTGGTGGCAAATTGATGTATCATCCTAAATTTATTAATTTTATTCTGTTTTAAATATTTCTTTTTATACAATTTTTTTTTTTTTTTTTACAGTATTCTACAGTGTTTAATGCAGAAGTTGGCTTAAGTCTTAGGCAATAGGTGCACCAGTTGAAGTTAGGGTCTAAAAGTTTATTAGAGGTCTTTATGCTAATATTTGGAGCTGTGTGATAAGTGTGTGTGTGTGAGAGATTTTTATGTGTGATGAGTGTGTGTGTGTGTGAGAGATTTTTTATGTGATGAGTGTTTGTGTGTGTGTGTGTGTGAGAGAGATTTTTTATGTGCTGTGTGTGTGTGTACATGTTCATATAAATATAATTTGTGTTTGTAGGTGTACGCATAAGTGTGAGTGTGATACATATAAAGTAGACCTGTTATGTAATGTGTGTGTGTGTGTGGTTGAATATGTTTATGTACAGTGAACAGGTGAAACACTAGTGATGATGTAGAATATAGAGATGGATGCTGTGATCATCGACAACTTTTAAAACAAACATTCCTAGGTAGATATTGTTATAAAAACACATGTGCATCTGATTTTGTTTCCCAGATGTGGTTTATGATCCAAGCATAATCCCCAGCCTGGTGAGTCTGTTGCGGCGGCTGCTTGACCCTGGGCCTGATGGGTCGTTGCACCGTAGAGCGTATATCGCTTCCACAGTTCGCAATGAGGACACACGTGATGCCTTTCTTATTGCTCTCAGTAAGTATGACTTTTTTCCTCTTCCTTGTGTTTAGTTGAAAAATGGTTGTGTAGAGATAAAAAAAAATCCTGTTAAGTTTTTTCCTGTAACATATGCACATACACATGCAAAAAGGGTACAGGGACACAGGTTGCATGCACACACACACAAGTGCATGCAAATACGCATGTGTGTGCACATACACATGCACATAGACTTGCACACACACACACACACACACACGCATGTACGCACATACACACCCCCACGCACCCACATCCCCACCACACACACACACACATAAACAAAGTTGGCTCAGGCCAAAAGCTGTGTCAGTTATTGATGTCAGCTAATTGCCAAGGCCTACACTAAAATGTTGCTATGTTGTAAAATGTTGTGTTGAGATTGCCTTCAGCCATGACAAGCTCTTAACATAACCTGCACTCTCCTCTTTAAAGGAGAAAAAAATCCTCAGAAGTCGGAAAGTGGCTGCCTGTATGGCGAAGCACTTAAAAACAGTCATACTCACAAACCTCTCGTTCAGTGTGCAATTTCAGTCTCACAGTGATTCCCAGGTTGGATGAGCGAGTCAAAGTGCACATTCTGGGTAACCCCCAGAGTGTTAAGCTGGGGAATGCACAACAACAACAACATCAACAACTAAAACAAAGCATTCTCTCCTTTTTCCTGATCATACATAAATGCTCTGCCTTCATTTTTATGTTGTATACTTCCTTTTTTCTTGCTTCTCCATTCTATCCATTTACTTACTTTGACAGAGCATTTCTGTGTGTACGAGTGACAAATTGTGTTTGCAATGAACCATGTATAAAAAATGTGTGTGTGTGTGTGTTGCAGGCTCAGAAGGGCTGTCGTATTCGGTCCTGGAGGGTCCAAAGCAGACTTTGTTCCATTACGACCGCATGATTCCCATAGAAATTCTGCAGATCTCTTACCAGTCAACATAACAAGTTGTCAGTTCTGTCCATGTCGGAAAGACTTGTGCCCTGACTCTACAAATTGCTTTGTTTCAAGACTGAGTTCTTTGAATAGCTTGAAATCACTTCAGTCAGCGTATCCTGCAGTGTTGTTGGCAGGATATCTGGGCAGAGGTATTATTTGCAGTGCCACATCTGTGATTGTGTTTCGGTCACCTTTTGTCAGTTGAAGTAACATGCCAGAGTTTTATTTTGGCTTCTCTTGTCCAGATGTGTGTTCATTTGGCAAAATCTGAATTTGCGACATTCTGATGCAGACTGGATTGACCAGTAGACATGTAATGCCTGTGATAGTTTTTATTTCACCGAGGATTGTGTTGTAAAGCTGTGTGTTTGGTGTCAGCAGAATGTGAACTAGGCTTTTCTGTTCTGTCACCAGGGTTGTGAACAGCTTGTGTGTGTGTGTGTGTTCTTGATGACTTCAGTGAAAATAGTTCTGTGAAAGAGCTGAATCAAAGTGGGGTGATAAAAGTTCAGTAGAAGACTGTGTTGGTGCTGAGTTTTGACATTGAAACAGAAACAAACCCAGCTTTTATTTTCTTTGTGTTGTTGCTAAACTCTCGGTCTCATGCACATGATGATCTTCTTTTAACAAGAAACAAACTAACCCAAAGTTCCCTCCCCCCCTCCCCAATGAATGTTGATGCTAAAATACTCTGTTGGTGATGGCCATTAGCTATCTTGGGTTCAAGGTTGTAATTTTTAAGTAAATCACTGTATGTTCCTATGGCTACACACCAGATTTAGATGTTACCACTTTTCCTCTACCATTCTTGCATTCAGACAGCACATACTAATGCATCCACAGAAATAAAAACCACTTTTTATGAAAGATTAGCCTCTGACTCATGTGAATTTGCACAGGTTTGGTTTATTTGAATTAAAAAGAATTTTCAGCAAACACTGCCCCCTCGGTCCTTTGTCATCTGCTAACTTCCTAACCACAATATGCATGTGCAGGGTCAACACTGTAGGAATACAAACAATCCTCAGTTGATGATCATTTCCAACTTTCACATGACTACCTGGTAATGCTCTATGTCCTCAGTCCCAAAAACAAGTGCACAATGCATTTTTTTACTCTTAAAGCTAGACCTCCAGTCATTTTGTATGTCAATGTCTGAATCAGGAATCCAATTCTGTTTTGTTGAAGTAACATAGCATATTTTCAGTTCATTGGTACAATTATTCAATCTGATTCTGTGTTCACTATTGTCACAGGAACATTCTATATTGTCAGTTCTTCTTTGTTGAACACTCAGAACCACCGTTGTCTGTTGTATGAGTGAAAATGCGTTGCGCTGCCATTAAGCACCTGACAAGTTAGGCCCCCCCCCCAGCACATCCAACTTCAGCTTGGGAAAGAATTATTATCTTTGAAGTCTTTCTGGAAAAAGGAGAGGACAATGGACCATTAAGGCAGAAAATAGTCAAGAAGGGGGTAACAGGAAGAAAAGGAACAAGGAAGAAAGAAAGACAGGGATAGAAAACCTGGATTCCTAGTACAGAATTTCCAGAAGGTGGGGTGGGGGGTGCTACATTATACTGACAGGCCCCTGGCATCCCCACAAGGGGATATTGTCAGTTCAAATACTGAAATTTGCTAAAAGAGGTACACTGAGAAACGAAAGGAAAAATCTGTTAGTGAATGACACTGAAAATACAAGGTAATTTTAAGTATACTGTGTATATATATATACAAGGTAATTGTAAGTGTGTATTCTATGTATACTTCAGGCATTCAGTAGACTGAATTTTGTAGGCTGGTCTATGTTCTTCATAAACTGCTTCCCTCCTAGTCTTGGTTTATATTTTTTTTAAGAATAGAGAGCAGGATGGGGAGAGAAACGGCCTTTGGGAGGGAACTTAACAAATCTACATGTTCCATTCTTTATTATTTATTCATTCATTATCATTTAATCATAAACACCCAGCAGAGCTGTTGCTGAAGTTGACTTTTCTGAAATTGTTATTGATGAAATTGTGAGACAGGCATTCCAGGAGTGCAGTAATGGCAAAATTTGTTTTCATTTTATACATGAGTTACAATGTTGAGGGGGTTGGGATAGCTCAGTGGTCGGAGCACTCGCTTTCCCCCAGCCAAGTTAAGCAGCGTCGAGCGTGGTTACCAGTTGGATGGGTGACCGTTTGCGCGCCTTGGCTTCAGTACAGTTCCCCCAGTTCACCCAGCTGTAAATGGTACCTGCCCTCTTTAGGGTCAGGGAAGGTAAAGCAGTGAGGGAGAGGAGATGGGCGCCGCCCTCAATATGCTGGCCCTAGAGAAGTGAGGTCTCTGACGCCTCGCTCCCCTACGACCTTATAGGTTATGGGACTCCTTTACCTTTACCTTACAATGTTGAGAATTGTTTCCTCTTAACACGCGTGTAATACTGAAAAAATTGATTTGTTGACAGCATAGGGAGTGTTGTGTGGTATGTCTCTCCCCATTACAGACAGCAATTGCATGCTTTCTTAGTGATTCTTTCTCATAAATTTACTCACAAATGCATCATGCACAACTCTCCCCATTAGATTAAAGGGTGCTTTTTAATAGAGAACTTGCTTGTATTGAAATTAAAAGGTGCTTTTGTCCATCAACAGGGGAGGAAACCCCCCCCAAAAAATGTGTATGTAAAAATTGCAATTTATTCATGCTTAAAAATAATATTGTTTAGATTTTTCATGTAAATTTTGGAGCTAATTTTTTAAAGACTTTTTTGAGGTGGAGGTAATGTTAAATACTATTAGTTAGTATGGGCCATGCATCCTATATATATATATATATATATATATATCCATATCCATTTATCCTTGTGAGTTGAAGCTCTCAGAAGATGAATATTAGGATTTATGAAAGTGCTAGATCTGAAGCAAGTTTAGTCAGGATTTTTAAGTTTAGGAAGATCATTGCTACTATGTTAAACCATGTCTGTTTTATGCTGAATGTGTGTTTGTCAGTATGATGTGTGTGTGTTTGTGTGTGTGCGTGGTGTGTGTGTGCATGCGTGCGCTGCGCGTGTGCATGCGTGCGTGCACGTGCGCGTATGCATGTGTGTATGTGAATGTTAGTCGTGTGTATTACATGTCTGGGACTCTGTTGGCTGAATTGATTATTATATCTGATATACAGCATAGTGAGTCTTGCACATTTGTTCAAGAACAGTGCTATGTAAATAGTTTTATTGTTTATTTTTGGTGTGTTACTTGAACAGGTCTGTGTCTAAAACAACTGCAAAGAAATCTGGCAAGTAAGTGCCACAAAACTTCCAGCAAAGTACAGCTGCCATCAATATGGGTTCAGACAGATCTTATTTCAAGGTGTCAGTAATATTAATATGATGTTTATTTTATGTATCTGTAATATTCATGTGATGGTTTTAGTAATATTCATGTTTTTTAGGTGTCAGTTATATTCATATGAAGTTTTTATGTGTCCGTAATATTCATATTTTTCACATGTCAGTATTGCTTACTTGCCCACATTTGCTTTGAACAGTATTGCTTTTTTATGTTAAAAAAAAGTTGTGATGAATACTCAGAATCTGATGTCAGAAAAAGAGGATTTTGTTTGAAATCTCTGTTTAGCTAGACATACTTACCATATCTGATATATGCTACAACCAGTTCACAGCCGCTGCAATAGTTGAAAAAAATTACCCGACAAAAAATGTTTTCAGGAGAAATACTCTCTGCTCTATCTGACCTTTACACTGCTTGCGCATGCGCGGCATTTTTCTCTTCCTATTTTGAGGCTTAGAATGGACTTTTTATTGCAAGTCTTGTTAAGAACTTTAAGGAAAGGCAGAATGGTAATGGTCTGGTTCAGTTAGTAGCGTCCTGTCTATTGACCGTACATCCACTACCCAGTGTGAACTTGTAAGTGGTGATATGTATGGCTGCAGCTTCTTGTGAAGCTGGTGGCCAACAGATCTATTTTGAGTGCCAACCATGCTTCCAAGACCTACACTAGGACCAACCTATTGAGGGATTATTCCATATGAAGGGTGTCCCCCCTCCCTTCTCCCAGCAAATCAGTGACGATGTGGGATTTGCCAGGATGTGGCTGACCAATAGGTTAACGTTCTGTGCTCGGCACCATGTCAGTAGACTCTGCCTTTAATGGGAGAGAGCAGCTGTTGTGTTGACTGGGACACACACACACATTTCTTTTCGACTCTTCAAGTGTCCACAATTCGGTTGAATTATGCTGGACTGTGTGAGCCGCCAACCACACAAGAGAGGCCTCTGTTCAGACAGAGTCCTTAGGAAGGGGAAAGCCATTGGGACCCATGTTGATAATGATGGCAGTTTCAGACCAGTCTCCATGGACTGACTCAATCAAGAGGGGTTTATTGTTGCAGAAATTTGCTGAACATGACCAGAATTTCTTGGAAGCTTGTTGTAGCAGGTGCTTCAGCGCTATGCCCTGTACAATATCAGGAGCATGGGGTTCTATGTAAATCTTTAGAGCAAAGACAATAGTGAGCTGAAAGAAGAAAACATTTTTTGATGGGCCCTTTATAATGCCCAAGATTGCATGTCCAAGATTAGACCCAAGGCCTTGTGTTTTGGGGAGGGACCAACTCATTTATGACTTGGGTGTAGGTCAAGGATCTGCTCTGCACAGTAGACTGTCAGGAGCCACTAATCAAAATAATCCTGTAGATGATTAACCAACTCATTTATGACTTGGGTGTAGGTCAAGGATCTGTTCTGCACAGTAGACTGTCAGGAGCCACTAATCAAAATAATCCTGTAGGTGAGTGCCTGGTCATGGCTTTGTGGCTAATTTTCTCATTATCCTCATAGACACACAAGGGTTTCAAAGAGCAAAAGGTCACATGGCGAAACCCCCCAAATGGAACTCTGTGGCTTGATAGTAAAGCACAGTAGGTACCTACCAGATGGGTGGGTCAGAACATGCAAGCAGTTAGTACCTGTCTTGCAAATCAATTGAGTGAAGTCTCCATTTATAGTGTGGTTTGGAAACAGCTGCCTGCCTTCTCTGTCCTCCTTGGAAGTGAAAAGGACAACTGCTTCTGCTGTTGTAGAAGGTGGCTCCCAGGCAACTCTGCAAGATGATGTTGCCACTGGCTGACATAGGGGCATTCATTATGTGCCCAAAGGAGTTTGTACCTCTTCTCCAGGGTCTGCTGGGGCTACTGATTGCCCTGAAGTCCTACAAGGCCGGTAGATCTATGTCATAGGGAGGGAAAATGCTGCGCATGTGTGAGCAGGGTGAGAGTCAGATGGAGTGGAGGCATTTTGTACAGAGAGCGATTTTATTGGGGAACATTTCTTCAGCTATTGGGGTGGCTGTGAGTTGGCTATAGCATATGTCAGATATGGTAAGTATGTCTAGCTAAACAGATTTCAGGTTGGTGGCTGTGTGGTGGTTATTGCATAAGTCAGGTATGATAATGATCATCCAGAGCAAAGAGATTGTGCAGGGACTTGTGGTGTCTTTAGCTTGGATCCTTCAGATCTGTTGCTTTGAAACAATTCTTAATTCTTACCATCATCTCTCGAGTTTACATCAGAACAAAGACAAGATTAATGAAATTGTTTCTAAAGAATGAACCATAATGAGTGAATCATTATCTTTGGTGAATGAGTGCAATCAAGAATGCAACATGCAGACTTGTGTATTTTTTGTTGTTTGAATTTAATTGAAACTCTGTAATACCCGGAACAAAATTTTTTACATTTGGAAATCTGTGACATGTGCATATTGACCCAGTTCTGAAACATGCGTATGTTCCAAGTGAAGAATGTACATAAGCTGATTGGAAGACAGAGATCGTTCTAAATATGATATAGGCAGGCCAAAGTACTGTCACATTTTTTGGGGGATAACACATTTCTACAAAAATGGATATAGCGGTCCATCATCTGATACTTTGATTTCCAAGCCATTTATTTAGGAAAATAGGTTCTTTCAACTGTGAGTGGCTCTGTTGCTGCTTGGTCATAGTTTTAAGTAGTGTCCTTGACATAAAAGTAAACTTCATTTTCAAGTAAGTAATACATAACAAGGCTGCAATAAGCATCCATCTGGTGATCATAGTCTAATACTGGTCAGACTTTTACCGCAGTGAGGAGGGTAAGATGTGTAAAAAGTCAGTCATTGTATGATGTGTTTATAGTATGATACCAATCATTGTATGAACTGTTGATAGTATGGTAGTTGGTGTTGACCGTATGGTTTGTGTGTTCTGTGCAAAATTTTTATCTGAATTCTTTGGCGGAGATTTTCTCTAGTTATGAATGCTATTTTATGAGTGTGCAATGCAAGCATTTTACTTGTAGCTTATTCCATGAAGCAAATTTGGTACGTTATTTGTTTTTGTTGCCCTCTTGAGCTTCATGTGTATTAATTTAACCAGAACCGTTCTTAAGGGAAGAATACCCTTTTGCAAAAGTGTTGCTTTTTTATGTATATGATTGTCTTTAAAGGAAGCAAAAAACACAAAAGCCTGAATATGCACAGATTTGAGTGTGTGTTAATGTGTGTCTTAAGAGAGAGAGAGAACTTTGTTTTTCTGTGAAACATTCATTTTCTTGTGTCAGTCTGTTCAGAGGAAGATGAAGGTAATTGTAGTACTTATTCTCTCCCATTGGGAAGTAAGTCTTTGGAATTTACTATTTTTAAATGGGGCTTGCCAAGATAGTCCTCTTGTAAGGCACAGTGCATGCGAAGGGAGGTAATGGGACAGGATGAGAGGACAAAATCTCAGATTGGACAGGCTTAGGGCTGATTGAGGTACTGCCAGAGACAGAAGACAGAGAGATGGAGAGGGATAGTTGTCATGTCATCCATGGTGCCCCTACAGTTGAGAAGACTGAGGGGTATGTCAGTTCAAGACAGCTCAACTGTCTCCATCACTGCTGTCGTTGGCTCCGTGCCATGCCACCAGGGTTCGCCATTTTTCTCTGTTTCTGCTGAGCTCTATGATCTCCTGTAGCCCACCCAGACCACTGATCTTAGTGATGTTGGCAATAGTAGGATGTTGGTGGTCTGCCTCTTTCCTTTCTGCCCTCAACGTTACCTTGTAGTTCTAACTAAGATTTGTCTGTGTGTTTCTGTTTGCATGACGAAGATAACCCAGTCTGTGTTTTTCAATTTTAGCCAACATTTGTCTTTGCAGTGCAGAGTTTATCAAGAATGCTTCACTTGTTCTCCTGTCTGATCACTCTAAGAAGTCACCTGTAGAACCACATTTCAGCTGCGTTTATTTTGCTCTTTCCACTTTTCATAGTGCCCAGGCTGCTGACCCATACAGGCAAAATATTGTGGTATGCCGTATCTTTCCAAATGTTTAACGGAACTATCTTTTGCTTTGCCACATCAATTCTAGCCTTGACATCTTGCAGACAGGAGCCATTATTCTCTTTTATAGAACCCACATATTTGAAATTTTGAACATATTTTAGATCTGTTTCATTGGTTTTGATTTTTATAATGTAATAATCAGAATGGAATATGTAATGTGTAAAAAAAAATTCCCTACATAATATTTGCTGTTTTGAACTAGTCAACAGTTCTTTGCTGAAATTAACAAAATTATTGTGGAAAAGACATATAAAAAAATGATGTAGATCATAATTATGTGTCATGGTATGTGTGCATAAAGATATTGTCACTGTATGTGTGCATAAACATTGGTTGGGTTATAGAAGCAGATAAATACAAGGACTCTGTTTTGATGTAATTTCTTCTTACGTTTTACATATTACACTTGAAATGAAACATTCAGACAGAACAAATCAAGACCAGTCATTCATCAGTGCCTTATTCCACTACTTTTATTTCCATTTTTCTGGAGCAGTGAACACTTGAAAATGCAGCTAGCATGTATTACAGCATTTATAAGGCTAAGTCAATGTGATAAGTAAGTGCAACATCAGAAAGAGACCAGTGGAAAAAAAAATCACTCCACACCCTTGAAATTCATACATCTATATGAGTGAAAAGGAAATACTGTGGCAAACTGCTCACTGATGTCAATTCTAATGCTTCATCTTGGAACAGCTTTTTAATTTTTTTTTTTTTAAACAGCTAGATTAAGATCTGTTCAAGTCAGCTTCCCTATACGTCTAAACAAGTGTTAAAGTAATTACACAAAAGACCACCAAAAAAAATGATATCTTTTTCCTAATTAGTCCTTACTACAACTGATTCAACATCAAATGTTTGAAGTACCATTACACATCCATTTACATTATAAAAATCCCCACCCGGGTTTCTGAAAAGGTAACAATGGGATGTTGAGTAATGTATGCAATTATGCTATTTCAAATTAAAAGACCAAAGTAAACTGGAGGAGTTTAAAAAACTTAAATATTTAAAGAAAAGAAGGGGGAAGGGCAGCTTAAAAGAGACCAGAAAGAATTCAAAGTCACCAGATATTTACCATAGCAAGTCTCTCCTTCACAGATACTTACCATAGCAAGTTTCTCCTTCGCAGATATTTACCATAGCAAGTCTCTCCTTCACAGATATTTACCATAGCAAGTCTCTCCTTCGCAGATATTTACCATAGCAAGTCTCTCCTTCACAGATATTTACCATAGCAAGTCTCTCCTTCACAGATACTTACCATAGCAAGTTTCTCCTTCACAGATACTTACCATAGCAAGTTTCTCCTTCCAGTAAATTTGTCTGTCCTTTGCTCAGAACTATTCTGTAAATTTCTAAATTCAAAATCAGCAGATTTGTGTTTTTTAAAGAAAAGATGTAACAACTGAAAACAACAATGATAATAGCACTCTGTAAATGTACTTCTTGTTACCTGTAGTCTGAGGTGCCCTGTTTGAAATGTTCTATGATCAGGCTGGAGTCTTCCTTAGCATCACAAGTCTGACAGCAGCGCCTTTCACTGTTGATTTGGTTCCAAAATACACACCACTACTACTTGCCTCAGGCACACGAACTGATTATTTAAACTGATAAGGGAGAGGATCCATGTTTATCACACAGATGAGATTATTCTGTTGCAGGGGGCCTTTTTAGAATTGGTAAATGATTACCTGACTAAGTTGACCGGAAAAGGGACATGTCACATCTTTTACAACTGATGTCACAAATATGTGGACTTTTCACCAAGCTTTGGGGAAATGACTCAATTCCAAAGAATGGATGGATGTCCATTACTAGAAAAAAAATCTATCAAATAGTTCTATCTTTATATGATGGTCATAAAATAGTTCTGTCTTAAAAATTATTGTAAATGAGCATGTGATGGTCAGAGCTTATTAAATAGAACCACAGCCTTTCTGTTTTCTAGGTTTAGTTGTAAAAATCCACCCATAAACCTGCAGCTCTCTCTCTCTCTCTCTCACACATACAAACACACACATGCACACGAGAATTACCTCTCACTAGAAAAGGAAGGTTTGCACTAGTTCAGCTTTCAAATGTTTTAAAGACTAAGATGAAATGCATTTCAGAATCTAATAGTGAGCTGCAAGTAAAATTGTACCCCCAACCCCTTTCATTATATATTGCTTTAAAATCAACAACAAAGCAGCAATTAAAATTTTACATTTCAAATTGACTTTTCTTAACATTTGTCAGCTGTATTCAGTAAGCAAGCAAACAAAGAAAAACTATTTCTTTCAACACTTTCTTCTGTGCTGTTCATGTTCAAACCCCTTTTATCAGTCCAGTGAGAGCAACATCTGTGTTTTTCTGACCACATTGTTCAGTTCCCCAGAGGTTCATGTCTTTGGGCCAGATATATCCAATGTCCAACATCTCACTTACATGAGCTAGATGAACCTATTTATGTGTTTGGAGGTCTTTCAACAGATGACCGTTTCCAACTTAAAGTGTACTAAATGAGTGTCACAAAAGAGAACTTTTCAATATCAACATTGAAGAAATCATACATTTTTGTTGTTCCAAAACTGTATTAGGAGGAAGTTTATCTAAATTGCTGAACTTTTCTTTCGGACAGTTTTCACCTAGTTTGGGAATCTCACAATGTCTGCCTTGGACATGACCAGCTATTTTTGTTCTTCTTAACTTCTGACTGATGGAGCTGTAGACAATATTGTGTTGTTGCAATCTGAACACTTACTAAAAAATCTCACCATTGGTGAACCTTGGAGCTGTAGCCAAGGAATGGAGAAATAAAAAGATAATGTTCGAAGATGCTACATTTACCCTTAATTGAACCTGCAACTCTGTGATCTATTGAAATATATGAAATACCAAAATAGGCTTTAAACAAAACATACTTTTAAACTTAATCTTTACCACATAAACTGTTCTGTTCACAAACTCAGTTGAATAGGCGACATATGCAACGGGTCATTTTCAGGACCATGTATTTTCAGTATTTTTGTACACCTTTGCATAAAAATGAAACTCAAGGATTACAAATCTAAAAAGAAGTCTAATTTTTTCAATGTCTGTGCCCATCTTGTAACAATTTTTGTCAAACATCTTTAAAGTTCTGTTCTTTAATTCATTTCATAGTTTAAAAAAATCAATAACACAATCCTAAAAACAAACGACCAGTAAGACAAAACTCGGCACTTGAAAAACGACCCAAATCATAATTCTCAGCACCAAACCAAATGGAGTCAACCAGGCTCTCTCTCCACCCATCGACCCTTCTGCACAGATACCGAACTGGTAATTAATTCTAACTGACTAGGAGAGCTACAACAGCTCAGATAAATCCAGTCTGAACTCTAGGTATTCAGTTATCTATGACAGTTATGCATTAAAAAAACAAACCCATGCATCCTTTGATATTTTCTCTCAAAATATATGACTAACTGGATGGTGAAACATGGCGAAAACAAACTAGGTTCAAAACTCGTTCATCAAATTTATTTATTTTCTTAGTACATGCTTACAAAATAGTAAATGATTGAGTTTAACTACTTTGAAAGAAAGTTATGAAAATCTGAAACAGTAACCTGGTAGTGCACAAAATGCAATCAAATGTATCAACAGCCAATCTGTAATGCACAAAGTGCTAGGATAGTATCAGTTCAACAGAATAATAATATACATGTTTACACAAACCCACAAAACAAAATGTGAAACTCACCAACAGCAAAACAATGTTTTAACTATACCATGGAAAGTGTACTTGTCTGTTCAAGCTTTAAAAGGACATCTATTGCCCCCCCCCCCCTTCTCCAAAGAAAGACTTGTTATACTCACAGTTTAATTTTAGTTCAAATCACAGCACATGTATAAGGTGCAAATAGATTAGATTAAAATAAAATTCTTCTTAAAGCAAAACAAATTTTGGTTATTAAAAAAAAAATCTATTCTATAATTTGATCCAGGCAGAGAAGCCAAAAACGACAGTATCATTTTGATTTAATACCATGAAAGAGCAACTCTTTTTCTTGTTCTCTATGAAGTATTAAGAAAATAGGCCAAAAGATATCATCAATAAAGTATGAAAATTGTACAATGACAACAGATCCCCCCCCAAAAAAAAGTTTTTAATATTTGGCTACAACACTTACCATGTCAGACTACAGACATCTTGGCCAGAACACTCACTCTGATAGCAAAAGATATTTAAGAAATGTTGGTAGAAAGATGCATTAATGCCATGAGTGCATGTATAGATCCTTGATAACATCTGTCACTGACGGTATTCTTTATCCTTTTCCCACAATAGGAATGTAGGCAAAGTATAAAGAAGTGCTGACATATACGCAAGAATATGAAAGTACTGGCACAGTTGCAGTCTCTTCCACAGCAATAGAAAAGGACTGACTGTTAGTGGTGATGAAACTAAGACCTTGTATAAGGTCAGTAGCACTGCCTATAGAACATAAACATTTATTCTATTTGCACATTGCCAGTATTCAATCTGAACTGGGTGGCATATAAAAGAAATGGTCGTAAATGACGATATGAGAAAGAATGCAATCTTCTGGTCATTTGCATGGTTAAGTAAAATTTAGAACATGAGTTCACGATTGCTGATGACTGAGGAAGCACCCCAGAGACCTCCCCTTAATTAAGGAGGACACATATGTCAAGAACAGGGCAAACAGACAAGTCTTGGAGGGGAGAGAGAGATCCTGACTATTTCCATCTGCAGGACATGAGTCCTTGTCTTGAGAGTTAAGTGAATGGTTGTACTTGATGGTACACAGTGAAATGGACAGTGAAATGAAAAATCGAGGTAAGTTATGACATAGTACTACAACCTGACAGTTCTCTCATCACACACTTCAGTGAGAGTGAAGGCTGGTATATGACTGAATTTATTGGAAACATGTGCTCCTGGCATTAGACATCTTTCTACCCAAGTTCTGAAATACATCTGGCTGACAGAGTAGTGGTTCCAGCTGTGACTGCTTAGTGCTGTGATATGACAGTCCAGTTGGTAAAACCAAAATGACACTTCCGCAATCATAAAATATATATTGAACGTAAACCTAAAATGTAAGTAAAATACATATTGCATGCAAACATAAAACATGCTGGATGTGAGTCAAGCCAAAAAGACACGATGAGGAATATTTTACAGAACTTTAACAAAATGGCAAAATATCCATGACACTTGACTAGAATTTTCAACAAATCAATGGCATAGAGTTCTCGAATAAAGATTTTCAAAGCAGGAATATATACTCCTTACTTCCCAACAAAAAAGAAAAAAAAAGCAACAACAACAAAAACCAACCCAACAGCACACAAAAAACAACCAAAAGGCTACAAATTGTTGGACTAGTGTATAAGAAGAAAAGGGGAGCTTGAAAAAAAAAAGTGAGAAGTACTGTACACGTTACATACAAGAAGTGCAAGTGTAAACATGAATACTGACTGGTGGTAGTTACAAACCCAACAAAATGCAAAAATAAAGAACAAAACAAACAAAACTCATTCTGCTGCACCCGTACTGATGGTAAGTGAAAAACATATTGTATAAAATATAGTTTTGAAGCCACTACAATACAAAGAACATTTTCAGATCAGGTGCTTCCCATCAGAGATTATCAGAAAGTAGATGATTTTACTTGCAGAATTTACACAGCACTTCATTATGCAGATCAGTAAATCATTCTTTAAACGCAGTTAACATGGTCCAGTATTTGAACTGTAATACATGCATTAAAAAAAGAGTACAGTTTAGTAGTTATTAGCCCCCAAAAAGGGACAAATGAAAATATATCACCTCACCTCCGCGCCACTTCAAACATTTGCTGTAGTTATATGAGAGGCTGAAAAACAACAATTGGTTCTTGGAAAAAACAAACATTAAAGTGTTGCATTCCATAGTGTGAATGCTGTTGACCTAATGTATCACAAATGTGGACAGGAGTGACACAGAAGAGACTCAACTCCATTCTTTACAAAGGTTTTGTAACGAAGAAAAGAACCAAACCTCAGTTGTACGACACACTTCCACTTCCTCTTCCAGCCGAGTCTTTAAATAAATGCTGCCAAACCTACGCAAACAAATTTCCCCCATGATTACTATGAGGAAACATTGATAAACTAACCCCATTGAAGCTTACTCTGTGGCTATCATGACATAACTCTTGGTTCCCAGTGTGCCTGTGTTTATACCTTGTGTGGTATTACTGTGTCAGCTAAATTCAGAAAAAAACCTCCACTGTATAAGGGGATGTCTGAACACACCCATGATCTACAATCCCCACACCCATGATCTACAATCAATTGCCTTGTTATATAGGGTCAGTCTGCGTCTCCACTGAACACTGGCTCACTCAACCGACAGGTCAATGGCCACTACACCTGTGTTACCACCACACATACTTTGTGGGTGGTCCTAGAGCACTTCATGTTGAGACAAGGCCACTGACAATCACTAGCTGATTCTATTTAAAGGTGTGGCAGTGTGGTTGATGATTAGTGGTCATAGGGAGGGGGGATGGCACATATTATTTTATTTTATCCAGTCTGTTTGAAAGAAAACTGGTAAAGTTCACATGGTTTTGCGTTAACCCCTTCAAAAACAAGACAGGAAACAAATATTTTTCAGTTTCTTACAAGTGACGTTCACAGCAGAGATGTTGAAAAGTTGCGGTTTTGCTCTGGCATATGCGACGCTTCATGACTGAATGGGCTGTGCGGCACCTGACCCACTTTTCTGCTAGGAGTGATTTTAGGCAGGTGGGGGCCAGGTTGTCGTTTTGAGATGCTGATTGATTATAAAACTACAAGCTTTCTTTTTTTACCTTGTGATGAAGATTATAAAACTACAAGCTTTCTTTTACCTTGTGATGAAGTATTATGGAAGATTTTTGTTTCCTTCTGCTCTAAAAACACCCAACCCCCTCATCCTGACAATCTATTACAATGCCGACTATGTCAGTTTCTCATTTTGTCACTTTCTGGAGTCTTAGCATTTTGATGTGCACTAATTTTTTTACACAAATGTCATATTTTCATTTTTTTTGGGGGGGGGGGGTTATTATTGAATAACTTTTTAACATTTTATTTTTTCTAGATTCCAGATTAATAACATGTTAACACTTAAAAATTGACCTTGGTGCAATGTGAATCATTTTGTGGTGGAGGCTCACACAATATGGCAACACAAAAGGGCAACAACTCTATGGCAGTTTTCAGATTAAAAATTTAAATTGAGTGTAACAAATAGGTCCATTTTTTTCTTTCTTAAATCACAATAATGAAATAAGCGCCATCCCTTCATAACATTACATGATTGCATCTACCTTTTGTGCCAAAAGAGAACATAACAATCAAAGGAAAATTAAAAAGTACTAATAATGAAGACAGATCAAAGATTAATTTCTCGTCATGTTTTCTCAGCCAGTTGAGGTTTCAAAGGACAAGGGAACGCTTCAGCAATCATCATATTTCACAGGAGAAGAAGACAGGAAGCCTTTAGAAGATTCACTTTGTCATCCTCTCCATTAACAATAACAAGTAGGTGGCAATAACGAAAATAGCCATTTGCAGTTTGTCTTCATCATGTAAGATTTTCTTGATCTTTAAAGATAAAACACAAGTCTTATACCTTTGCTTACAACCTCACAATTTAGAAAGAAAAACCTTAACTGTTTTAACAATTTTCAAGGTAATATTTCAAAACGCGTGCAATGTTGGAGGAAAAAAAATATATATATAAAAGTGATCTATCAACATTGATAAGACTTTCTATTACAATCAATACGACTATAACTTTAACTTTTTAAACATGTACTTGCCACTTTAGAGGGAAAAAAGCACTAAAAATGATTATCATCTATAAAAATGATCACCATATTAACAACAAGTAAACAGGAGTCAATTCTCTAAGTGTTAACATATGTATCTCTTTAAAAAAAAAATTCTGAGATTATTTCCCATTACACAGTAAATGCCTTTTAGTCTGTCTGCATTTGGATATGGTTGTAATGGGGGCATACATTGGGGTATTATTCATATTTAATCATATTCCTCTAAAACTTTGCTTTTTACAGAAAGAAAAGTTTGAGAAAAATCACAATAGAAAAGTTTATCATGGGAAAAATGAATGAAAATATGATTTAAAAAGTGCATTAAAAAATCTCTGCACTTTCTGATTGCAGAACAGATAAACACACACATGTACACGCACACAGATAATTGAATGAAGATGATAACAGAAAAAAATCATCTTCAGTATTGGAAAGCCTCCTGTGGAAAAAAGATCCCTTAATTTAAAAGTATGGATAAAGTGAGTTCAAAGTGTAAAATAGACATCATGCAGGTTTTCCTGATGATCCATTTCATCACGTTGTTCATAGCCCTACTTACCACAAAGGCCATACCTGGGGTGTCACCTTATTCAAATAAAAATTTTTAATTTGAAGAAGGAAGGTGGCAGGACGGTTTAGACGTTCACCTGCCTAACAAGCAAACTGTTAGGTTCTGGGTTTGATTCCCAGCCTAGCCCTTTCTTCCTAGTTTGATGAGAAAATCAAACTGAATGTCAAGTCTTTCTGAGAAGACACTGAACCAGTTAGACACATGATAGTTGAAGATTGGAAAGATCAGGGAGGTACATCCTAACTGTCCTTGCAAAATTGGTCGATTCAATTCAAAACTGTATCCAACTAAGAAACAATAAAAGAAAACAATAAAGGAAAAATATGCAACACTATTCTGAATGTTTGTACAATACTAAAAGCAAACTCTTTTTTGTCATTATGAGTAGGATTATCAACATTAGCAATTTTAAAGATGAAGACTAAAAAAACATTACAAAATAATGTTGTTGTTATTATGTATAAGGCTATTACCACATTAGCAATATTCTTGAATTGAGGTAATTTTTTTTTCTCTAAGGTTATGTCTTATAAAGTAATTGCCGTTTAAAGCTGTCTACAGCCTGGCAAAATTGATGTAGAGGGGTGTAATTATGGAGGAAAAAAGCATTCATAATATCAAATTTCCCCAAAACTTTACTTCTGTAGAAGCACTTTCCAAGAAAATCACAAAACTTTAGTTTATACTCCCCTGCCCTCCACATTCACACACAGAGGCAATGATATCAAGATAACATAGACTCACCTTTGTAACAAAAAGCTGAAATCAATAACAAAACCCCCTCTACAATGCAGAACTACCTTAAATAACGGGAAACAAAGACTACCACCATAAAACAGTACATGATATCCTTATAAGATACAGGGGACTAAAAGTCAACACTACCCCCCGCTCCCCTATTAAAAAAAATAAAAATAAAGTAAACTGAGTTATTAGTAAAATAACTGCTTTTAATCAGTTTACATTTTTACTTACAGGATAATGACTCAACTACATAATTATCTATTCAAACTAGTTTGTCCTTGCAATTATTTCCAGGTTTATTTTCTCCATATAATACAAATAAGATTAAAGACTTACATGAAAAACCTGAGACTCACTGATCTATTGATCTACATGGACAAACTGTCTTAATGAACTTTTAAAAAACTGATTTAAACACTAATCCTAATCCCACTTATTTACGTACGTACAATTTGGATTTTTACAACTTGATTGGTCCTCTAGTCTAGCTAATCTCTTCACATGCATGGCTTATCAGACACCCTGTCAATTACTGCACACCCTGCCAATTTCGGAACATCCGTAAATTTCAGCACAGCAAACTATTTTCTTGTAAACGGTCAACTAAATACAACTCCTTACCATTTTTGTTCTTGTGACTGGGAGATAGAAAACATATTTACAGTTTTATTTGAATGATGTGCCCACAGGATTTACTAAAACAATACCTTGGACACTGGCATTACAGCAGCTAGTCATTGCACTGAAGAAAAAAAAACCCCATCACAGATACGATCATGAGAAAAGACAATCTCATGGATAGAGAAAGGACAATCTCAAAGATAGAGATTTATAATAAAAGGACAATCTCATGAAAAGAGTTTTATGCGAAAGGACAATTTCACATGACAATGATGTATCTAAAAGACCACCCACTCCCAAGTAACCCTTTTTATTTTTTTCTTTAAAGCTAGCAGAAAACAGGGGCTGAAACTAAGAAACACACATTGATCCCAATAATACTGCGTTTACAGTTCCAAATTCTGGCCCCAATTTTACAGTGTCTACACTTCACAGTCATCATAACATGGGTCATTTCCCAAACAATCATATTTACTTTGAATCAGCATGTATCTGGAACATATACATCCAATGAATTCTCCAACACACACGAACAAAGAAAGCCTATAATAGTTTGGTTGAAAACATGAATAATTAATCAATAACATTTATTACTTTAATACGTATTAGATTAAAAAAAAAAGTATATTGCACGCTGCCTCAAGTCTCAACAATGCATTAAACAAGAGTTTAAGTTTCAAATCTTGTAGCTGATCTACGGCTTCTTTTTACCTCTGAAAAACTTTCTTTATGAAGAAAGTTCATTCACATAAAACAACCCCCCCAACCCAAATCCCCCAATGACGACTGGTTCAAAATCTCACATATTTATACTTGTTCCTTTTACCAAGAAACGAGATGGGTAGCATTAAGTAAGATGACCTAAGTTTGGAGTTGCTACTGAAAGGAGGAACTGAAAAAGAGAGGAGATGAAGGATAGAAGCAGGAGAGGGATGGGGAGGCGGGGAGGTTATTTTCAAGGTGGCAGGTGAATGAAGGAGCTATATGAAACATGCTGGAGGCTTGCAGAAAGAAAGCGACAGCTGAAAGGATCATTAAAAAAGAAAAAAAAATCCAACATTTTGGCGGTTCATTGCTACACTGGCAACTCACTTGCTCCAGTTTTCAGTTCTAAAAGTGAACAACAAATTTTGATCATTCCTTCTGGAAGACTCATAATCGGAATGTACTCACAAACAGTAGGTAAGATATGCACAGCAACTCCCCCCTCCCCCCCTTCAAGATTACAAGCGGCTCATTTTTTTTAGTCTTCATGAGCATGTGTCTGAGTGTAGATGGTTGTAGTATACTGTACTGAAGTCCTGTATAGTCACATGTGTCTGAGTGTAGATGGTTGTAGTATACTGTACTGAAGTCCTGTATAGTCAACTGTAGTGCAGTTTAAACCAAAAAAAAAGAAAAAAAAAGTTAAAAGCAGGTGAAAAGTATTTACCAGGAACAAAGAGAGATAGGTACGTATTTTCTTTCCTTATTTTTTTTCAACTTCTCTTTTTTCACTATTGGATGAAAATAATACAAATGTGTATCTGGATAAAATGAAGATACCCAACACATGTAAACCTCTGAAAATATATATTTTAAAAACCTTTAAACAAACAACAACTTTGTCTAGTAACTGACCAACCAAACTGGAGATAAACTGCATATATAATCATTATTAAAACTAGATAAAGGTATACACAAAACAAACTGACATGTGTAAGTTTGCCTTGTTCATAGAATGGAAGTATCAATCTATGAACAAAGAGGGAATGTATCAGTAGCCAAGGGGGAATCATATTTGAAAGTTGTCGGGAAATGCTCCTGGGATGGCACACAGAATATTTTGTTGAGGTGATATCATGTGTATGTGATGGTGAAGTGTGTGTGTGTACGTTGAGCATGTATTTATACATGCAGATGCGTGTGATAGGAATGTACCCAACATATATGAAAATACACTATGTAAACAAAAATATCTAAAGAAAATATTTCATTTTCAAAATGACAACTTTGACTCCAGTTCAAAATAGAATCAAAACAATATAAAGCTGTTGAACAAAATTATGCTTCGTAACAAACAGACTGACATCTGGTGCAAAAAAGAACAAGAAGAAGAAATAACAGAGTTGAGAAACTGAAATTAAAGGACAAATGTTTCCTTCAATTCATACATCAAGTGGAATGAACAAATGGAAAAAACTGAGGCTGCCATGAGAATCATGCTCAACGCAAAATACTATTACTGAGACAACAAATACACAAGACCCCAAACGAAAATGCAATTAAAAAAAAATCATACTGGTGGAATGGCTGAATGTTTAAAAAAATAAATCATTAATTAAAAAAAAAACCCATAACAACACAAGAAATGAAAACATCATATGGCAACCAGGTTTGCATCAGTGGTACATTTACTTTGTTTGGTTCACATTAAGTTTCTGTACAGCAAAACACTTGAAACCTTTTATTTTTGAGGTTTTCTTCATTTTTTTTCCCTGCTCACAGTAAAAGCCACTGAATCATCCAGCCTTCGACTCTCCCTTTCCACATCATCAATATTCATCTCTTTTTGACTCTCTCACAGGCGGATAAGTGTGTTTTTATTACCAAATGAACACAGATTAAGCGTGGATCTGTAATGCACATAGATGCCGGTGTATTCATGTGAAAGAGGGTTAGCCAAAACATGTCTGAACACCCGTCTGTTTTGAAACATGGAAAAAATCCCCAACTGACTGGAGGAATTTAACCCTGTGATCATCAAAACTGAGATTATGAGGATCAAGCCAACTAGCTGTCATAAAAGATCCTGCCTGATATAAGAAACTTTTACCAGTCAATGAACTGCTAAACACTTTGCAACATAATTATGCACAACGTAATGACAAATTCCTGCTTGAAATGACAGCATGAACAACTGAAATAATCACTAGAATTCATCAGGCAAACATTCTGCTCCCTCATCCAAACTGGCAGGGGCAAATCTCCTTCAAACTTATGACCTTCCAGGATCCATTCTTATCAATCAACAAGGAAAGATGATCTGAATTTACACCCACAAAATGGTTATGACTAAGGACGCAGTTGGTCTTGAGCTGAAAGAAGAGAGGAAAGGGACTGGAGGTAACTGGAATACTCTGATGGCTCATTCAAGTCCTTGGTGAACAACATCCGTATTATGCAAAGAAAAAAATGAAAACCAAACATCAAATACGCAGAGCTGGTCAAAGACTGAACACAAATCATCCACAAGTATAATTAAATTGAAAGACACATCCCTACTGGAATTTATGGAGTGTACGCCACGACTTGCTGACCCTGTAGCTAACCCTACATTGTGGCCTACACACCACTGAAAGTAGATTCAGCCATTTTGTTTTTGCATGTCTGTTAGTTTTTGCTAACCCCCCCCTGGCATCTTGTTTCTTGTTTACTGAAGATATATGCCTCATCTGAAGCTTGTAATTGTCTCCCGAATATGGGGGAAAAACCCACTCCAAACCCTGTTTACTCTTGTGTTATGCATATTTTTCTGAGATGGTGCATACTATGTTTGATTGGATCAATGCTCTTGTCTGCTAAGATTCTGGCTAAAATTTGATTTATCAAGAATCTGCACAATATCAAAACACTATCAAAAGGAAGATTTATTCAACAATTTCACATAAAGTGAAGGGAAGTGATAAGTGAAAGATCTGTAAAATTGACAAACAGAAGCCAGGTGCAACGATTGACACTTCCACATAATTAATTTTTCGTTTTGGTGCAGCCGCTTCTTCAAGGATGCAGCTTGTGCCTTCCTTTTGTTGGAACGGGGTGCAGCTTACATGACAAAGTGGCTTGTGGTCCATCAATTGCAGCAACTCCACTGCACAAGGGTGCATGACATAAATGTACTGCTTGATGATGTTAACTTATGAATGGAGGAACAGCCACTCAGCACATTCACCAAAGAAGTGGAATTAGGTGTAAATGTACCTGTTGCTGTCTTTTCCTAACAGACAGGGGTAGGACAAGTCTCAACTGGTCAAAGTGGTTCTGCTCATTGGAAAAAAAGGAAAGGAAAAAGCAAATCATTTCAGATACAAGCTCTCTGGATATATTTATAAATGGAAGGTGTATCACTTCATATTTTCTCATCATAAACTTTTCTGATAACTGTTTACTCTTAGGACCAGACACATAGACAAACCTGTAGAAATGCCCCTGATGAACTATTTCAGAGCATTAAAGAAACAGATTTCAAGTTTGTGGGAAAAATATTAAAGCCAGTCTACCATATGTAGTATTGATCACATTTTGTTCTTCTTTAAAGCAAAAACAATGTTAAAAAAAATCATTTTATAAAAGAGAAAGAGAGAAAACTGACACAAAGTACAAACTTTCAATAGAATGATATACTGAGTATGAGCTGTAAAATGGAATAAAGCAGATAACTTCATGGTAAATCGAGCATGCGTTGTAAAGTGGAATACATTGCACTGTGATAAATCTGAAAATACCAACTGGAATAAATAAAAAGTGAATACAGTCTCAAAACATCAGCATGCAACAGTTATCAGTATGTACAATATCTACAGCTAGTCTGAAGATTGAAGAAAAAGTGTATGCATATCAACAAGTCCACATAAATATAAAAAAAAGATTAATAATAATAATAATATAATAAAGAGTAAAAGGTAAGTTTTCTGTCACAAGGTATCAGCTAGCACACAATCAATCTCACTGAATCTGGCTTTAACATGAGACTAATTATCAAAACATGGAACATTTTCACATATCCCCCTCCCCCACACCCCACCTCAATTTGTCAAAGGATGCCATGTAACGTGTATTGTACAATCCAGCCAACAGTAACACAGTCATAAAGGCTTCAACTAAAATTGCAGACAATATCTCTCTCTGTTCCAGCTTCAACTGCAAGGCGAAAGTAACAGCAACAAAATAGCAACAAAAACCCTCCCCAGTGCAAATGACTCAAGCACCACCCATGCAATTCATACATGTGCAAGAACAATCAATGTAAACACGCTGAACAAAACACATACAGTGAGTACAGATACTTGACAAAAGATATGACCTGACCAGTCAAACTATATGAAGCACTGGCGGAGCCGCACCAAAAACTGAACTTTATACAGCTGTGTTCCTATCTTCCCTTAGCTTAACACAACAGCTTAGAAGCAGCAGAGCAAGGGGAACCTTCCGTATCTCAACCACCAGCTGAAGTCAACACAACAAGATACCAATACTAACTGAACATTTCACAGTGATTTGCGTCTTCCTGACCCTTCAGGCCAAAGCTACAGGAATGCAGGGGGCTCTACTGGAGCTGGGACACAAGGTGGGTGTTTCAGAATTAAGCACCACTGCTTTTTGTTGTGCAACTTTGTCCTCCTGACCAACCAGGATGAACAAGCCTGCACACTGACACAGATTGGAATATATATATATAAAAAATATATGTGTGTGTGTGTGTGTGTGTGTGTGTGTGGTGTTTTTGTGTGTGTATTCATTTAATTTATTTGTCCTTTTATTTCGAGGATAATGGTGTGTGATTGTGTGTGTGTGTGTGTATGTGTGTGCGCGAGTGTGCATGTGTGGGCACACGTGTGTAAGTGGGCCTGCTTCATTTTCTAAAATCAATAATGCCTTCAGGACTGATCCACTTAAAGTTTTTGCATAAAGTTTCAAATTTCCATTTTGTCAATGTATGTTGAGATTCACGACCATATTGCACTTACAAAGAACTGTTTTTTCCTTTCATCCCCAAACAAAACCAACAAAATATATATGTAAACAATGCAATGACTTCTCTGTATCCTGTCACATAAATCAGGCAATTCAAGTGAAGGATTATTTTGACTCTGCCCATATAAATAAATATCAGAAAAAAATGCTTTCCAGCAGAAACAATCTTCTACCCGTTCTTACCAGCTATCAGTCCATCACACAGTTGTTTCAGCTTGCTAGAATCAGGCAGTGAACACAGAAAAAAAGTATCTCACCTGGTATGTTACCCAATGTTTCTGGGCCCTTTGAACACACAATGTAATGGAACAAATGTTGCATGCTGCTGAAGGACGCAACAGTCAACACTCCTTTATCTGGTGGTCATCCACTCGCTGCTCAAACTGCCATCAACAATATTTGCTGGTACTCAGCTACAGTTATGTCTTCAATGCACGTGGTTAGTTGACAGGACCATAACAAGTCTGCTGGTTTCCTCTCTGGGCAATTCAAAACTCTATCACAGGCTAAACGTACAAATCAAACAGCTTGAGGTGTCTGGTTCAACCCAACCATTCGGAATAGGCCTTGTTCTATCTCAAAAAGGAACTCCCATCCTCCAGCCAATCAACACTCATTTTGAAGCTTCAGTCGTATTAAGCATGTGAGTGTGTGTGTGTGTGTGTGGTGTGTGTGTGTGTGTGTGTGTGTGTGTGTGTGTGTGTATGCCCTGTGTATGGTACTGAACCCTTGGGACATGCAGAGGCCTTCACCCTACATTTCTTTCAAACATTTTGTGAGGCAGCTTTTTAGGTCTGAATAAACAGGTTTGAACAGTTCATCTGACCCACAGGATTGGACAGGATAGTGTCAGGCTCTTAACTGAAGCTGAGAAAAATGCTGTATACTGCTGTATTCTCAGAACCACAAAGACATTCCACAAATATGTCAGATCAATTTTTTTTGGGGGGTGGGGGTGGAGGGGATGGGGGGGGGGGAGTGGGGGTGTCACGCTCTAAAGCTAGCATGTTAAAACTATTTTTCAGATGCTGTAAAATGTGGTTTTCAAATTTATGGACAGAAACACAAAAACAAGAAACTGAATTGAATTAAACACAAAAATACTTCACATTAACAGTTTGCATAAATTAAAGAATTAAAAAAATTCAAAGCATATATGAAAATAATTTCAGTGAAGCAGATGTTCAGCACAAGCTGCAGTGTTCTATACAATATCATCAATACATCAATCACGGAATTTTTTTTTTTTTTTAATGCACATAGTTATACATTAAAAATCTACAATAACGTCGGTTCTATTGAGCACATCAGACTGTACATGTATTCTGATTTTTCGAAAAATAAACATCTATTCTGTTAATGATTAACACAGCAGGCACTGTAACCTATAGGACACACTTATTCTGAATTCTGTTCACCAGCTTTGGCTCTGAGCCAGCACTCCATCACCTTGCTTTCTAACTGCAACTGATCCATCTGCAATATAATCAGTCCTCCCTTGTTTCCCTCCAGTCAAGTTGTAGAATGGGGCTTCCACTTTCAGACTGCAGATGGCTGAGTGCAGCCATACAGCAATACTTCTAGTGTCATCAGAGGAATGCATAACCTTTAGCCAAACAGGCTTTCAGCTATTATAAAAATAAGTGAGGTCTGTCTCTTCACTCAACATACAATTTGCATGTGTTGTGTACTTGATGGAACATAAAACTGTATATATTTGTGCATGAGCATACCAGTGAGAACACATGCAGTGGCCTCTGCCAGGAATATCACATCTATGTGAAGACCATTAACTTACTTAGCATACAACTGTGCCCATGCCCATGACCAGTACTGACACAATGTGGCTGCAAGGTCATGGTATGACTAGATATCAAAACTGATCTGGATACAGTGGGTGGGAGCAACTGCAGTATGACAACAACATATTGTGTGTGTGAGTGTGTGTGTGTGCGTGTGTGTGTGTGTGTGCATGTGTGTGCATTATTCACACAAATAAACAAGAAATAAACAACCAGAGGAAAAGACGGTGTGGAAGTGGTGACAAAACACTTTCTAGTAATAACAATTTATAATAACAATAATGCATCGACAATTGTACAACCGACATTTTCGAGAAAAACAAGACATAAATGTACTCACTTTTCTAAAAAAATTCACAGTAGTCAGTCACTTCATGACTGTGACAACATCCACTGAACACAAGTATACAAGGAATCAGATCTACAATATATGCCACATACCCACTCCACCAACTCTCCCACCAACAGTCCTTTGAGGAAAATTTGGGCGGGGAAGGCATTTAAAAAAAAAAAAGTCCATAATTTAAAAAAAAAAGAAAAGAAAAGGAAAATGTTCTATGTGGCTTTGTTGATTGTGGTTAGGGTGCAGTAGAGGGATGGTGGGAAAGAAAATGGTCCATGCCAACACAAAGGCTGGAAAAGACTTGCTTCCTGGGTGGGCGGTGATTATCAGTGCTCTGCCATCATTTGGTACACAGGGAAAAACTCAAACAGGTCTTAATGCTAAATTTCCATTGCTGCACAGTATTTTCAAACTAAATCATGATGTGAACTTTGAAAGTGATAACATCGTTCAGTTCAAAATGACGAAGTTGACTTATGTGGGCTGATCGTCCCATCACATCTCATCAGCACATGTCCTGATATGCTTTAAAATTACAGTGCTCACCAACTCCAGCTGTCAATGCAATGAAGTGTTTCTACACAGAACATTTTCCACCACATGCATTTGACTTCGCCACGAGCTATGATGAATCTGATCAAGCGCCATCAGGTCATGACTGGTACAGCAGTACCAGCGTCTTCTTTTGTTCACAATGTGTTTATGTAACTTGTTGTCAGTGTGTGTGTTCAACATTATCAGGAAAAAAAGATGCAAAGGTTGCCAGATTGTTGACAGCTGTTGTGCACTGAGCATCCAGAAACTGTTCTCTAAAAGAACTCCACAACACAAAAGTGACAACACACACATGCACACCGCAGACATGGCAATAAATTCCATTTGTTGTGTCAAACAACAAATGGCCCTCACCAAAGCAACATTATCACGCCAAATCTTCTCTCTATCTAAGATGAAGAAAAAACATAGCCAAGGGCACTGCAAAACCTTTCAAATAATGCCCAAACTCCTTGCAAATCCAGAAAAGACCCACTGACAGATGTAGAATGCAGTTGACAGTACCAGTATAGAAATACTAATTTTGCTTTCAAATTTCAGGAATAAAAGTCATGCAAGTACAAAAGCATGAGGAAGAAAAAGTCAGCTAGAATAAAAAATGATGTCCTTCCACTGAGTATCAATTTTACAAGCATTAACTTGCAAGCCAGAATGAAGACTCCCTGATCTAGTCTGCCAAAATGATCAAATCAAATGAACTGAAGAAAAAAATCTAATGAAACTTCTTGTCATGAATTTGAGCATATCTCTGTCTCATTAAATATAAGTGGTTTTATATGGAAGTATAACAATTTAGGGAAAAAAAGCTGTTGTTTTGTGTTACAGATGTATGGAAGCACAAAAAAGCACTGCTATGACTAATTTAAGAGACAAATTAATGATGACTGAATGCTTACCCAGTACATGGAATAAAATTTCAAGGTTTCACTAAAACAGGACATGAGATATACCCAGGGCATGCAAATACTACCAATGCTCTCCCATTATTGATTCAACATTTCAAATTATTAATCTAAAAGATGACTGGTAAATCAGCATTACAAGAGATAACCCAATGGCAAACTTTCATGCAGTACATTGAACCAAGGACCACTATCGAATGTCTCCATACACCATGATGCAATAACATTGCCAAATGCTTTCCAACTCACTTTTTTGAACAGCGGTGTCATCCTGAAAAATTCGCTGCATTCATATAAACATTCTCCCGTACCCTGCTTCAGCTCAGATGACACATGTTCTAAAACAAACTAGGTCACGGTTAAAGATATCTCACTACACAATCACATTCCACAGAGTATGACAATCTCTGACTCTCCAGTCTATTGATGCTTCTATATCATTAGCATTCAATACTGAGGGGTTCAATCTCAGCAGACAATGGTAAAATGACTGCTATAACAATATGAATATACACTCAGAAAAGTCCACAATGAAAGTATACAACCACTTGTATTTTCAAATTTTAAAAAGACTTCTAACCCTTAATACTATGTTCATGGCTGAAATATGATATCTTGAAGTAATATGAATACTACTGAAATTAAGGGCCAATTAAAACATGTAGCATGATGGGTGTATGTTACTACTGCTGATACATCTTTTGTTTTCTATTATGATTTTCCTGACTTCTTCTGATCCATAAAGTTTTGGGAACTGACTACAGTGAAGAGTTAAAAAAAATACATGCAGCAGTAGAATGCTCTTTAAACCTGATCCTAAGCATCAGCAGTCTTCCCTAATCAACAATACCTGATAAGATACATTTTAAATAACCATGTCAATACACAAGGCTTAGGTACCTAAGCCCTCGCTTGTTAGCAAATCAAACCTGACAACAAAAGATAAGTGCACCTAGAGTTTTGTGTGAACAGCCACAAACATACAAACTGTTGTGTGTACATACGTAGAGAGAAGCTGTACAGAGGTGAGAACTAGGTGACCTAGGCAGGCAAGCTTGAACGCAGAACTGATCCATGCAGCTGTTCTCTACCCAGACACCACTCATTCCGACCCCTCCCACGGAGCAACGACATTGGTTTTGCTGGGTACAGCCAAGGCCAGACAGGAAGCTTCTCCTCGAGCAGACCCATCTAGGTTGAGGGATGTGTGCTTTGGCACCTCCAGCTGCTGCTGCTGGCTCTTCCGGGGGCTGCCTCTTCGGGATGAGGAAGCTCGCTCATGACGACGGGACAGGTTTGGAGAGGTATCGCTGAAATAACCAACATCACAAACATTATTTTATGATGAAGCTGTCTGAACACAATGTGTCAGATTTGGAGAGGTCAGCTCAAATAACTGTCACATAAGAACTACTACAAATTGATCTAGTAGTCTGAGCTGAAAGTTTTAAACAGTATGTACAGGAAACACTACAGTTCAATTTTAGTTTATTTAAAACAAAAGACACATCCATGAAGTTGGAATGTGGCTACCTTAACGATGGGTAAAACCATTTGCATACGCAAAATCTCACCATCAGTGAACCTCCCAGCTCTAGCCTAGGAACATAAAAAAGTAGGCTTAGTCAGATTCAGATGCCAATAAAACCCAATTTTTTGTTTCAAAACTGTGTGAAAATGTCTCAAAATCTTTGATGTCACTTTACATAAAACCTTTCATTACTTCACACATATGAAAAACAATAACAAAAACCAAAAACCTGGAAGATGTATATCTAAATGACCCAACGACTAAATTTAGTTGTAACAGTGTTTCACACAAGCCTCCAAGACCCTCTTTCCCCCTTCTTAACTCAAAGTTTATACAATCCCCCCCCCCCCCCCCCCCCCCAAATTTTCATTTAAAGTGAAGCGCGCTAATG
Organism: Rapana venosa; assembly: GCA_028751875.1. Taxonomy (NCBI): domain Eukaryota; kingdom Metazoa; phylum Mollusca; class Gastropoda; order Neogastropoda; family Muricidae; genus Rapana; species Rapana venosa. Next base: position 100,347,052 of record CM054134.1, read on the forward strand.
CTGATGACCCATAACTTATTAACTTGAGGAACTGAAGTCCAGGTAATCAGACACTGTTCTATGGTTGGTATTCTCGACATCACAGTCTTCCATGACCGCCACAAGCTGGTACATCCAGTGAATTACTATCAACACCAGCTAAACAACCAAAATGATTCCCATCATTGGCACAGAATACTCCATTCATCCCCCCCCCCCCCCCCTTTTTTTTACTTAAATGAAAAAAAAAGGAAAAAACCTTTGAAGTTACTTTTTTTGTTTTGTTCTATTTTGGAGAGAGAAAAAGCAGTTTGTACAGGAGGTTATATACATGGCATATTTACTATATACTTCAATATGTCTTGCTTTCTTTCTCAATTTTTTCCAGACTAATGCATCATAGTTATGTCACTTCCCTGCTGATGTGTCCTCTGCAGACCCTTACATGACATTCCCTACTGACAGGCTATTTATGCACTTTTGACAACTGTATTTTACACTGCATGTCCTTTGGCTACTACAATAAAGCTGCTAAGGATACAACATACCCAAAATATGGGTACCTTACATACCTGTGTGTGGATAGCAATGCTTGCAAGGGAGGGGGAAGCTGTGTAGAGAGAGTGGAGACAGGGAGAGAGAAATGTAGACATGTATGCGCAATGCGCGAGGGTGCGTGTGTGCATGAGTGAGTGCACAACACACATTGGAAGTTCTTTTCCCCTCCCCACTCACCTACACATGCAAAATCTCACCATTGGTGAATCCTGGAGTTTTAGCTTAGGAATACACACAAAAACAACAAAAAGCATTGGGGCAAGGTACTTAGTCTAACAAGTACAAATAATTATCCCATTACTAAAATACATTTTCCCATCAGCTGATTTGCATTTGCAAAAGCTGAGCCCCGTGTTTACCTATTAAACAGTTATTTTTCTTTTCCAATGTTCATGAAACAAAAGGAAAAGGATTTCTTTTTAAAAAAGCAAACAAATAAAAAAACAAAACCCCTACTAAGAACAATCACAAATCATTCAAATGTGTACACATGCGTATATATACATATGTGTGTGTGTGCGTGCGTGTGTGCGCGCGTGCACATACGTTCATGTGTGTGTGTGATATGTACATGCCTGTATATCTGTGTGAATACTTGCACAAAAGTGTGTAATATAAATGTAAATGTACATTCATTTGTGTATATGTCAAGGTATTATGTGTGTAAGAATACATGCGCATAAACACACTCTCTTTATGCATCAAGAAGCATTCATACATGTGAGCTAAATGACATGCATCTGTACAAAACAAACAAAATTAAGAAATAATTTTTAAAAATGATTGATCTCTACATTCAAAATATCTCTTCATTCAAAACAACCTACATAGTATTCCCAACAGCTCTACAACCAGATAATGCAAATCTTGACCTGTTTCAGGGGTTTTCTGTTTGTTCTGTTTTGGGGTGCCTTTTCCTTCCAGTAAGACTTATAAAGTCTCTGTTGATGCTATTTTGGGGGCAAACAATTACACTTTCTTGGTCCCTGCAGATCAATACTTTGCATGCAATACCAGAGCTTCAACAAACTGTAAGGTTTAGGGAGCAGTGGGTGCTGCCCTGACTTTCCCAACATGTCTGCTTCACTTGGCATATCACATAAATTTGGACAGTTTGGTCATGGTGTTCGTAATAATTCTGGTGTATGCCTAGATTGATATGGCTACACATGCAGGTCATCAATCTTCTCACACACACACACACACACACACACACACACACACACACACACACACACACACCACACACTCCCCTGCATCCTATTAGATACCCAAACAAAAGATGCAAAAATTCCCTTGTTGCTTATTTTCATTTGCTGTTTTTACAACACATATTTACAGCAAAGTTTTTGTTTTTAACCATCTGTCAATGGCATTTTGGCGGCCACAAAAATATGAATTAATTATTGTGAATGGGACAGACCCAGCTAATCACAGGACAGACAGGGCTTTTCATGAGCAGCAGCGTCTTGCTCTAAGCTACCGTGGAGCATAAACTTCAATCACTGCCAGGTCCTCTGAAAAGTGCCCATCCATGCAACTTACTCAAGCGAGGTCAGGCAAAATGAATGGTCTTTACTCAAAAATACCTTGAACACTGTCACTGAAAATAATCTCTATTCAAAGATTTTTTAAAGTTCTATTTAGATATTAAATCAGTCATGTAGTGATGAAAAAGTTTTAACTAGTTACCAGCATTTGTTTTCCTCTCTGATGATTTGCCCAAACATATACAGACGCACACACACACCCAGAAAGAGAAGCACAATGCCACTGTACAGAGCTGCCACCAATGTAAATGAATCAGGATGAAGTGGCACCTCTACATTTACTCATAATTCCAGAGGCACCAAAAGATAACAAAAACATGTGTCTGTGCAGCTGTACAGATCTACACAAAAAAAAAGAAAAGGATCGCTAACTCAACCATGTGTATCAGCTGAGGGCTATGGTTGGTTGTTTCTGCTGGCTACCAGATCGGTGCAGTCATGCACTAACTACTTTAGCATGCAGGCAGTATCTACAGCCAATCCCATTGCAAGGAATGGTGGGGTTTTTTTTTTGTCTCCAGGACTCCAAGTCATCCCATCAACTCACCTCTTAGATTTACTTACTTGTTTTACTGATCAGCCAACAAACTGAAATTGAGCAAGATCTGAAATTTTACCTCAAAACAAAAATTTTGTTCTGTAAGTTAAAAAAACCCCCCTAAAACATTCACACAAGACAAATTATTGCTATAAATATTTCCTCAAAGGCAACTTGATATGTCATAACCAGACAAATACTAAATCACTTACATATATCTGTAACAATGACATATGGAAATATTTTTAAAAGTGTTTTTTTACACTCTCCAAAACTCCAATCTCATATTTATTGTATCCCAGAAAACATGAGGAAAATTACACATGGCAAGTGTGCAAGGACTGTAAAGCACACACCAATCTTTCATAGCAACAGTACTGTTTTATAGAAGCTCTTCCTCAAGAATACTTGCACACTTTGGAAAACCTCTCCCTGAACATAACTTTATGTTCACATGCAATGCAAACTACACATTAGTACTGAATAGGATAGGCTTGAACATACATTGAAGAAAGTACTTTTGAGTAGTCTATGAATACCACTTTGGACTAGTCTAGAAGCAGGCATCATATTAAATAAGGATGCACAGGCCACTGGGCTTGTAATCAAATTAACAAGAAAACCCCCTGACTAAAGTGGATCTTTGGCATTTGTCACAATATCATACTTGACACCAAGATACTATCTGGGCAGCCAACCCGCCAGAATAAAATTCTTGACCACAGTTTGCTGAAAACTACGTCTATGCTCTAAAACCCTGATGTAAAAACAGCTGTATAAAAGTAAAGCATTCTGAAATGACCGAAGTCCATTATATCTGAAATACACCACATATATCTGTTCAACTTTTCATAAAAAACACAAATGGATTATTTCCTGTCCTTCCAGCTTTTGATACCACTTACATGAGAAAAGAACCCTAAAATAAACGAACAAATCTATCCACCAATTACTCTATTCTGCATGACCTAAAGTCAATAAGCAGATTGTTAAAGGCCCCAAGCTTCAGCAAACCAGCCAAAGGCATATAGAACAGGGAATCTATGACAGGAAAGCTTGTTGCAGCAGCAGGGTGCCTATAAGAGTACCACAAAGCCCCACAGCATTTACAGAGACAACTACTTGGTAGCGGTGGATGGTTGATACAGTCCTTAACTGGGATTCTTAACACAATAAACACACACACAGCGTTTAAAGCATTTGTACAGTTTACGATGAGGCGCCGTGGTCGAGTAGTTTAGGCGGTCAACTCGTGATCCAGAGGTCGCGGGTTCGATCCCTGCTCGGCTCGGTGTTGTGTCCTTGGGAAAGACACTTTACTCCTATTTTCCTCACTCCACCCAGGTGTACAAGTGGGTACCAGCTCTGCTGGGGAAGTATCTGGCGACAGACTAGCGTCCTGTCACAGGGGTGGTGAAAAACCATCAGTTCGCTTAACGCTACAGAAACCGGGATAAGCTCCGGCTCTATGGGCCTTCTGGCTCGAAAGAACATACAGTTTAAGATAACCCTGCAGTAGTGACGGACATTACCTTTATTAACAACAATCTTCTATAAGATTTTTTTTTTAAACTACAAATAAAAAACAAATTTCCAATTCTCAGTTGAGTTAAAAGGCTCTTGCCTTAGAGGTACACTCTGCCATTTATGTGAGAAGAAAAAATGATTCCATAAACACGCTAACCACATAACAACCTGACAGAGACGAAAGACAAGGGAGAACAAAATAGGAACAATGTAAGGAAAGAACAGGTTAGAAGAGAAATGGTGAGGTAGTTAACAGACATGGAGAACACAAAGACACAGGACATACACAAGACATTAAAGACTGAAGACAGCAAAAGTCAGTGTGAGAGACAGGAGTCTGAGAGATTGATGGAGAGAAAAAGAAACAAGACCATTAAGACATTCACCTGCCTAACAAGTGAACTGTGAGGTTCTGGGTTCGATTCCCAGCTTTGCCCTTTCTTCCCAGTTAAGACGAGAAAATTAAACTGAATGTCAAAGTTCTTTGGATAAGACTGTAAACCGAGGCCCTGTGTATAAAAGCCATACAACATCTTGTGCACATTTTAAAAACTTATCATTCCGCCTTTTGGAAGAGTAGGCCATTTTGTGCCAGTAGTAACTAATGACAAAATTTTTTAAAAGCATGCACGCAGATGTCACATTTAGACACCATCCCTGAAGTCGAAATCCAGCTATCTAATTGGTAGGGGGAAAAAAGAATGGTCACATACCCCAAATCTCATCATTGGTGAACTTTGAAGCTTTAACCAAGGAATGGAAGAGAGAGAGAGAGAAGAGAGAGAGAGAGAGAGAGAGAGAGAGAGAGAGAGAGAGAGAGAGAGAGAGAGAGAGAGAGAGAGAGAGAGAGAGACAGACAGACAGACAGACAGACAGACAGAGAGTGAGAAAAGAGGGAGGGAGGAGGGGAAAGAGAGACAGAAAGACAGACAGACACAGGAACAGAAAAACAGAGACAGACACAAATACAGAAACAGTGAGAGGGAGATAGAGATAGAAAAATATGCTGATTGACAGAGAAAAACTCAGCAAAGTGTTGCAGAAACAGGCTTTGGAAGAAAAAGAGAGACTGAGAGAACAGGTACAATAAAGAGCATAATGACAGGTGAAGAGACACACAGGTACACGCACGCGTGTGCGCGCGCACACACACACACACACAGAGAAAAAGAACAGAAAACCAGAGAGGAGGACTGACAGACTTTTGGAGACAAAGAGAGTAAACAGATTGACAATTCTACACACACACACACACACAAAAGGTCCACACAAACACAGATGGATATCGAGACACTGCAAATCCCATCACTAAACTAAAACAAAGGTCAGGAGTGGCTCGGCAATCACTGGGGAAACGGTGAAGAGTGCACGGAGACCAGGATAGGCTGAGGTCAGGGCTATCCCCTTCTGCACAACACAGCTGGTGGCTAGAAGGCAGTGGCAGTTAGGGTCACAGCTAGGAGCAAGGTGGCACGCACACACACACACACAGAGGGTGAGAGTCAAGCCACAACAACCAAAAAGTACGTCTTACCACCTTGTTAGACTGCTGTCGGAGGAGTTTACGTCACGCCTGAAACGATAAACATGTTGTGTAAAATATGCAGTTCACATACAAATACGCACATGCTCGTAGAGACAAAAACATGTAAACAAATGAGAGTGCGCACACGCCCACACACACAAAATGTATTTTACACAGTCAAGAAAACCTAGTTTTTAGGGCCTTCATTATCATCCATATTTAGATATGTTTTCAACAAACAAGCAAAAAACAAAAGCATCCCCCCCCCCCCCAAAAAAAAAAATCATACATTTTGTTTATTTTTATTCTTTTAAGCACTCATGTGCTTTTTTTTACATCCAGTCCCAGTGTGTATGCGGTTTTGTAAATTTTGTCATCTGTTTCCACCGGCACACAATGGCCTACTCTTCTGAAAAGCGGAACAGGATTTAACGTGTGTGCAAGATGTTCTGCATGCGTTCGAACACGGGGCATCGGTTTATAGTCTCAATGTGACAATCATATTATATGACATTTATAGCATCATATATGAACTTTTCTCTTTTCTTCCCAAAGTGTCTGTTATCTATTTGACAGGCTAAGTACGCAAGCCTTTGTCCAACTTTCACCAGATTACATTAAAACCCCCCAAAAAAACCCCAAAAGGCAATGAAAAATTATATTATCTGATTAACCACCAGGGGATGTCAGAGAAAACTTTTAAGTCAAGAGTTGCACAAGTGACAATGTAAACTAAGCCTGGTGATTTAACTTGTGACCAAACATTTCAAAACTACAGCATCTAAGCAGCATAAAAGTTGACTTTAGCTAAGTAAAGCAGCAAAGGCTTAGCAGTTTTTTCAATACCGATTTCAGGGGGTTATCAAGCACCAAAGACCTTATTTCATTCAACAAGGCAGACATCACCCACTTGCTGTCAAAACCTTGGAATCTTCACGACAATCATGAGCCAACTTATGGAGATGTCCCACATAGGCAAATTACTCTGTGATAGACACTGAGTCACAAATCTCATATGCATAACAATTCTACCCTTCCATTAAAAGTTGCTGTGTTTTGCTGATTTCACTATTGCATTATCTTTCTCGCTATCATTGATGCATTAATGGCAGCAAACAAGACAGTATTTCCATTTTTCCGATGAGCTGTTGTATGGGAATCTCACAGAATGGAAGTCTACCTGCTGCACAATTCTTATCTCAGGCTGACAATCTATCTACCTGCAGACAGTGACCTGACTGACCTGAGAATGACAGATTTGTCGTCCAGTTCCTGCAGGTTTCCAGTGCTGTAGGAGTGGTGAGGGCCCATGGCCATCATGGTCTCTCCATCCCCATCCCCACTGTTGCTGCTTCCTCGACGCTTCGGCTTGGGGCTGGGAGTCAACATGTTCTTCTTGCGGGAACCAAAGTTGAAGAACCTATTGCAAATGAAAGTTCACCAATAGGCATGTATACACAATTTTGCTTTGTTTTGGAATCGCATGTGCGTGCATATATGTGTGTGTGTAACTGTGTGTATGAGAGTGCATGTGTGCACGCATATGGTTCGTTTTCTTTTGGTGTGTGCATGTGTGTTATGTGAAATTTGTGTTTTTTAGTTGGGTTTTGTTTTTTTCCCAACAACTATAGCTCTGAGGTTCCCAAATGCTGAGATTTTTGCCCATCATTCAGGTAGCTGCATTCCAATTTTGTTTTTATTTGGTGTGAAGATTTTGTGTGGTGTTTTTTTAAACAGTAAAAAAGCAGAAAGCATGCACCTGATATCACGGCTATGGTAAACTTAAAACGCATAATACAACAAAAAAAGGGAAAAAAAGCCAAAGCCATTATTCTGACAACGACAACAAACTGCAACAGTTCGTCTCTCACTTCTTTTTGCCCTCAGGTTGCAGGGCGTTGTTCAGGAGCTGCTTGTAGTGGTCAGAGCGGAGGAACCTGGCGTAGCTGTCCTTCTTCATCAGTAGGAAGATGTGCTCCTGTGCTGCTTGGAACGTGAACCGCGATGGTTTCCCAGATTTGCCCGCCTGAATGATGTTCTGTACTTGCTGGCTCGTCTTGCTGTCTATGTTCACTTCGTGCTGCGAACCAGCGGTCAGGAACTCTCTGGAATCGTTAAAAGGAAAGAACTATGTTGTTTAAGTTGTCTCGAAACATTTTGCAGCTTGACTGTTTCAGTTTATTTAATAATAATAATAATGTATGGAATTTATATAGCGCTGAATCTTGTAAAGCAACAAATCAAAGCGCTCAGATTTCATTTCATACCACTTTAAGTCACGGCAGATTTCTCTCCGTGAAATTCGGGCTGCTCTCCCCGGGGAGAGCGGGAGAGCGCGTCGCCACAAGCGCTGCGCCACCCTTTTTTTTTTTTTTGGGTCTGCAACTGTATTTGTTTCCCTATCAGAGTGGCTTTTTTCTAAGAATTTTGCCAGGGACAACTCTCTTGTTTCCGTGGGTTCTTTTACGTGCGCTAAATAATTACGTGTAACACACGGGACCTCGGTTTATTGTCTCATCCGAAAGACTAGCGCCCAGACCACCACTCATGGTCTAATGGATGGGGGAAAAGTTTCCGGTCCAAACGGGGTACGAACCGCCGCACACTTCAGACCCGGACTTTTCGCTTTCTAGACAGGCGCGTTACCTCTAGACCACCGATCCACTATTTGAGTCTTTAATTTCAAATATCTTGTGTAAATGCATTTTATTTTGCTGAAATAAAGAAGTAAAATATATTGTCAATATAACTGCACCACAGGAAAGCAATTGCTCAGGATTGGAAAAAAAAAGAAGCTAAATTTTAGGTAAATTCAAATTTTTACTAATAATTATACCATCAGAATGATTCTGGCAAGTAAAGTTTTATATCAAAAGCAGAACAACCTATAACATACATACACCCACTAAAACAGCCTCGAATCAGAAGAAAAGCCCACCTGTAAATGGTGTCAATGCTAATGGGTACAGTGGATAGGGGAGCAAACTTGAGCTGTTCACAGGCATGCCAGAAGCGCAGGTTTTCCTGGCTGTATTCCTTCTTCAAGAAACTCTCAAACTCCGCCAGACCCAATCGGTCAGACAGCAAGTCCCTGAAGCTAAGCCCCCATGTGCGAATACGCCGCTCAGTGGGAGTGTCCGTGCTGCAATCAATCACATACGACAAATAATTATCAATAATATGCTGAAGCAAATCACTTACTGAATGTTGATCAACTGTTTTGTTCTGCAATGAATTACTTGCTAAAAATAAGGCAGCTTACTTTTCTACGCTCTTGTGGTTTCTTTCATTATCTTTTTTTCTTTCCCTTTCGTATATGACACGTGCAGTAACTGATCTCAGCCTGCAGTTTCTAAATTCAAACAAACCTAATGCCAAAATTGGACAATGTGTGGCAAATGTAGTGTGTAGTTTATGAGGTTAAGTACATGATCAATATGGAAAGAAAAGAAACTGTACAGTTCAAATTCACAATAGTGACAACTATTTTAAAAACTGTCTAAACTGTGTGTATACATTTTTCAAGTTCACTTCACTAAAACACACACACACACAAATGACACTACTCAGAAAACAGCTTGAAGCAAAGATTATCATTATGATTTTTGATGGCCCATTTTTGACAGCATAGCTCAAGTGTTACTCCTATCAAGCAGCTGGCAATCAAGACTAGAAGGCCTGGAAGACTTTCTATTCTATGAAATGGGCACTTTTTTTTTTTGGGGGGGGGGTTGTGTTTTTTGTTCTTTGGTGAATCACTCACTGCCTCTTCTTTGTACAAAACATAGACATTGATCTTTCGACTCGTTTTCTATTAGCAACAACTGTGCACCAATACTAAAATGCTTATAAAATATACAGTTATGGACCACAATCTGTGTAAAATGTCAGTGTGGTCAGATAAAACCAAACAATCAAAATATAACAAGACTTACTAACTGAATGTATTTCAGAAAATTTCCATCGATCATCAGAGATTTAAAAAAAAAATCAAGACAAATACTGTTTAGAGCTCACGTTGTTAGTTCCACTACCTACCCACTTTACACCCCAGCAGCCATCGTTCTTGGGCATTGAAAGTCAATCCCCAAAAGTCCTTCGGATGAGGCTATAAACCGAGGCCCTGTGTGCGAACACACGCAGAACATCTTGCGTACACGTTAAATCCTGTTCCGCTTTTTCTAAGAGTAGGCCATTGTGTGCCGGTGGGAACAGATGACAGAATTTACAAAACCGCATACACACGGGGACTGGATGTAAGAAAGCACATATGTGCTTATTCTATTATCCTCGATATAAAAGAATAAATGCTTCAAAGAAAGTCTAATCCTACAATTCATCAGTCCACTTCTACCCTTTAGACTCCAGTTAATTTAAAAGACAGGAGAGAAATGGCTGCTAATGAAAATGTATTCCCTATATTTAGTTCTCATAAGGAACACACACTTCCAGTATCCCTGATGAAGGATGGTTACTCACTGATCATCACACAAGTCCCAGAAGGAGGGATCATCAGATATCCAGGGATTGGAAGGGTGAACGGGGTAAAAGAAGGGGTCACTGTCGTGGTAGTTCTCAGCTCGCAAAATGTACCTGCACAACAGATTGCTTCGTGCATTTTGGCATGCTCCCAAGCAAAGTAATTAATGCACAAATGAATAACAAGTAAGTAAAAAGATGATTAAACAAGCATGTGAATTAAAAACCAAGTTCTGCTTATTTAACTGCAAAGGGTTGGACTGATTACAATATGGGTTTTCTATGTATTATTTCTTAAATAATAACTGGAACAGTACTGTCATAGTTATGTGAAATCTTATCTAGCTATATCATTTTATGTGCAAAAAAGGTGATATTTTTATGTACATGCATTATAATCCAGTAGACCTGATGTACAGTTATAATCTGTTGAAATATTACTATGAATCACACTCCTATTGAGACTGGCTTCAAAATGAATTGAGATTCGGCAAATGATGTCATTCTTGATTTATTTATCGACCAATGGCAAATGCTGTTGAATTTTTATTGTCCAATAACATATGAATGTTTGTATCAGCATGTATGTGGATGAATGTGCACATAAGTGTATGAGTGTGTCTGTGTGTATAAGAGAGCATGTCCAAATAAAAGTAATATCTTCTATGTATATTCACAATGATAAACAATCATTCACACACATGAATACTTAAAAAAGAACAACCTACTTAATTCAGGAGATATACATGCGAAGAACAGCACGAGTTGTGAAATAAGGTGATGGCCAGTGCTGCTGACTTACATTTCTATAGCTTGAGATGTCTTCACCCTGTGCATGGCGAAGGATTTTCTCAGCACATGAACCTATTGACAGAAAACACACACACACACGTTATGATTATTTTTCACAGCAGCCCATAAGGCAGCTTTTAACAGGACAGTTACCTGAACACATACAAAGGTACACAATCACTTGTTTTTGAGATATACTTTTATCTACTGTTATGAGTCATCTGGAAGGTTTTGGCAGTTTTTTAAATGAAAACATAGACAAAACTATCTTAGAGATTTAGAATATCATCTTCAATGAAAATGCAGTCTAAAACAGGTGAAAAACAAAGAAATGACACGAAGGGGGAAAAAAACCAAAACAACAAAAAGCAGAAACAAAAAAGAAAGATAGAGAAGTAAAAATTTCTTGCACACAATTTCCAGATGGTTGGGAGATTAATCTTTCTGAATTACCTTTGACCAAGAAAAGTTAAAATTCCAACGGCAAGAAGTGAGAGTCAATATTAGCATGGCTACAAAAAAATGAATAAATAAAAATTTGAAAATTCAAAAAGGAAGATGTATTTTACCTTTTTGGACAAGATGTCTTTCCGAGCTTTCCTGGCCTCCACCTGACTGGGTTGGAAGTTGTGCTTGGGGCCTTCCTCCAGGCAGTTCACCTGGCCAGGCTGAAAGCAGTATCATCCAATCTTCTGCTTCAAAACCTATGACACTAATTCACAAACAAAAAAACATTGAGAAAAAAAAAGTGACTAGAACAGGCTCTGTTGAAATAACCTCCCCCCTTACTTACTGCCCTCTCCTCCCAGCAATGTAACTATACAGGTTGAATAAAGTGTGAAGGCTTGAGGTATTACACCTCAAGATCCATGTTGCCAGAGATGGAGAGAGAGAGAGAGAGAGAGAGAGAGAGAGAGGGGAGAGAGAGAGAGAGAGAGAGAGAGAGAGAGAGAGAGAGAGAGAAGAGGAGGAAGTAAATATACATTTTTCCATAGCCAAAGTTGTATATCCACCATACCCCGTGGGAATGTCAGGGCCCTGTACGTATAGTCTTTCGGATGAGACGATAAACCGAGGTCCCGTGTGTTACACACAATTTTCAGCGCACGTAAAAGAACCCATGGCAACAAGGGAGTTGTCCCTGGCAAAATTCTTAGAAAAAAGCCACTCTGATAGGGAAACAAATACAGTTGCAGACCAAAAGAAAAAAGAAAAAAAAGGGTGGCGCTGCTCTTGTGGCGACACGCTCTCCCTGGGGAGAGCAGCCCGAATTTCATGCAGAGAAATCTCGTGACTTAAAGTGGTATAAAATAAAAAAAAAATATAAATAAATAAATAAATAAATAGCATCCCAACATTCTGGAAATTCTGTGCTAGAAATGTCCTCTTTTCTATCCCTGTCTTTGTTTCTGCCTTGTTTCTTTTCTTCCTGTCACCTCCTTCTTGTCTATTTTCTGCCTTCTTGATCCATTCTCCTGCCTTTTTTTCCAGAAAGACTTAAACGATAACAATTCTCTCTTATGCTGAAGTCGGATGAGCTGGGCCTGACTTGTCAGGCGCTTAATGGCATCGCAATGCACTTTCACTCATATAACAGATAACAATAGTTGCTGTCTGAGTGTTTGAAGAAGTATATCCACCAAAATCACACACCTACTCTTTCAAAAAATCATCACTCATGTACTTTTACTGTATATCATGTATTCAGAAAGAGAATCTAACAAAATGTTAATTTTTGTTGCTGAAGTCTCTTTTTTTTTTATTTGAGAAAAAATGTCCAGATTTGGAATCTAACCTTATCCAGTTGAAATTATACACAAAAACAGCATGAAAGCTATATAAAAAGACTATTTCCAACAAAAAAACAAACAAACAAACAAAACAAAAAACCCCAAAGTATTTAAAAACAGAACAATGATAAAATTGGCGAAAAGCATTTGGACACTATACTCAAACACATATTCACACTAACTTTTGCACATGTACATATGTGCAAAACACACTCTCATACAGACACACACATACATGCAATTAAGTGTACACACACACACTCAAACTATGTACATATTTATGTGTATACATGTACACACACACTCCACACACATGCAACTATGTACATTTATGCGTGTATGCATGCGCACACAGACACACACCACAGACAACCACTTACAGCTGGTCGGTGTATCCTCCAGAATGCTCTTTCTTGACTATCAATGACAGCTTTATCAAGACGTTTCCTTTCCTTGGCAATTCTGAAATACAAGAGCACTACATAAATAATGACAGTTTTCATGTTAAATGGTAACATTTTCTTTGACCCATTCTCATCTTTAAGTTACAAGTACACTTTTCATGATTTCAACCTTGAACAAAAACCATCTTTCCAGATATATTCTATTCAGATATAAATCTCAAGTTCCACCAGAAGAAAAAGAAAAAGAAAAAATAATCCAACATGCACTGATAACAAGCTTTAGCCCCTTGTTTTATGTGAGATATTGCATCTTTTAAGAAATAAGGTAAGAGATAAAAATCACAAAGGCGTCTGTCTTCCATGTGGAATTTCATATCAATCCACCTTTTAGAGACTGAACTACAATCATCCTCTCATGCAAAGATGTGACACTGACTTCTGGGGCAAATCAGAACTGAGCCACTTGAAATGAGAGACTTGTAAGAAACTGTTAGTCAGTGTGCAGTAGAACACCTTCCCCATCCACCTCATGAACATGTATTTTTATCCTACCCTCAACAGCATGATCTGAGGACAGAACACAACACTCACTTCACTTGGTCCCTGGCCTGACAGTCGATGAACTCCTTTTTGTCACAAAGCATTTTCTGAAGTTTGGTCAGAGCCAACTGGAAACAACCAAAACAAGATTAATCAAACCTATTTGTTTTTAAAAGCATAATAAGAACCACAATGTTGACTAAATGTTTAAAACACTTCATGGTTACCATTTATCACTAGTGGAAAAAAATCATTGACTCTTTAAGTATACTAATAGAATTCCCATATTATAAACATCAAGTGCCAAATTTATCATTTCAGAATAATTTACTTTCACCCACTTCAACCTTTCCACTTTTAACAATTTTAAATACTCCAAACAATTTCTCAACAAGAATAATAATAATAATAATAATGAATAGCATTTATATAGCACATTTCTCAAAGCAATGACTCAATGCGCTTTCATACCATGTGCATTTATACACATGCACACACAGCACATAATAACAACAACAACAACAACGATAATGAGCATTTCTAAAGCGCAAATAAATTTACAAGAGATACCTATCGCACTGTAGAGGCACACACTTGCGTCCGGGCACACACTAGCAGGGCAATTAACAGTACACTCAGAGAAAAGGCACTAGCAATAACATAACTAACAAAAAAACATAACCAACAGCCAGGCATGCACATGAAGTAGCCTACAGTGTGACAAACGGCGACCGTCAAGACAAGCACAATATATTAACTAGCTAAGAAATACATTAAAGAGATGTGTCTTCAATGAAGACTTAAACTGGGATAAAGTGGGAGCATGTCTGACGGCTGGTGGCAGAGAGTTCCAGATCGTGGGCGCAGCAACACCAAAAGATCTACGACCTGCGGTTTTGAGGTTGTAATGGGGTACAACAAGTAAGTTATCATTCGAAGACCACAGGGTTCTAGTTGTGGTGCGTGTTTTCAAGGCAGCTGACAGAGATGGAGCAAGCGAGCCTTCAGAGTGACGGTATGCCAAGACCGCAACTTTGTACTGACAGCGTGCCCTTACAGGTAACCAATGAAGCTCCCTAAGCATGGGAGTCACATGGTCCCTTTTGCTCTTTCCAAGGATGAGCCTGGCAGCAGAGTTCTGAATTCGCTGCAGGCGTGTAAACTGTTCATCCATCACTTATACCGATAAAACAGGAGTTGCAATAGTCCAGTCGCGACAAGACGGTCGCTGAAACAATATAGGTCTGATGGTAATTTCAGCTAAAATTGAATTGTATCAATTTCCTGTTCTAGCCATGAAAATGATTGTAAGTAGATTTGCACCACATTCAGACTTCAACTATACATGACACTGACAGAAAATCTAGAAGATGTAAGAAAACAAAATAAATCAAACAGTTCATACCATGAAACAGAAAACAACATGGAAGAACAAATGAAGGAGATGGGGAAAAAAAGGTGAACACCAGAAATAACTCATTTCTAATAGCTCTGATCTCTGAAAGCCACACCAGAATTAGGAGCACTTTAAAAACTTTGTAAATAAAAGTTAAAAAGTTAAAAAATAAGTTTACTGTAAAAACTCAACTGACCAGTTAGAAAACTACATTTTGCTCATTCGGTGAGAAATCAGAAAAACCATGCTTCCTTCAAAACTAAACAGGAAAAGAAAGTTGTGTATGATTTACAAACTATCACCCAAAAAAGTTTTACTTGGACATAGAAGATCATAAAAATTCTTACCATAGCAACTGAGATTCTTAGTGTAACCTGTGATCATCTCAAGATGACAAAATCTGAGGCAAATATTTCACAACTTGGCTATTGTATTAAAATCTTTACCATTCCATCTGAAAACAAACATATATAAACTTTTTTATGCTATAATATACTACATACATTTTTTTAAAGCAAAATAAAATGAAGTTCAATGCAACATCCTTTTTCTGAAACTAATAAAGGCTGGCAGGACTGCTTGTCTCACAACACTTAGCCAGAAATCCCGTTCACATCTTGAACAGCAAGAATGGTTGAAAAAGGAGGTGACCTGCATATAACCTTGAAAACAAAGTAACTGCTTCTCTGTTTCTGAAGGCAAAATGAAATAAAAAGAAAGGCACAGGGGGGAAAAAAACTATTTAAAAAAAGAAAGATTGAAAGAATAAGAACCACACCTGTTCATGCTCTTCAAGCCCATGCTTTTGCTTGTTGCGCATAGAACGTTTTGTCAGGTGAATTGCTGCAACAGAAACATTCCACACGCTGAACAGAAGGAACGACAGCGGTGATTCACCACTTGAAATGTTCAGCCTTCTTAGGCTGTACTACAGGGAAAGAAAGGAAGAGAGAATGTAAGAAACAACTTTTCATAAAAGTGCAAAATGAAGAAAACAGGAGTTGAGGAAAAAAAAATTTTGAGTGAGCAAGTGAAACAGAAAAGGAAAGGCAAATAAATTATGATAGAGTGAGTGACAGACAGATAGACAGAGAGAGAGACAGAGAGAGACTTTAAAATAGACATGAAAAAAAAGCAATTAAAAACCCAAACCATTTCAAATGGGAAACACAATTACAATATCTCTCCATTGCCAACTGATCTGAAAACTAGGCAATTCCTTTCTCTTTATTATTGCTATCTATTTTTGCTGAACAAAGTGTTTCAGTTGCTGACTAACCAAACTTACAACTGATGAATAGAATAAATATATAAATAATCAAATATATAACATGGGACAGGTTAGCATAATGATTTGAGCATTGTACTCGCGATTTGACAGCTTAGGATAATAATAATAATAATAATAATAATGTATGGAATTTATATAGCGCTGAATCTTGTAAAGCAACAAATCAAAGTGCTCAGATGACTTCTTTTTTTTCGAGGATAATGGAATAAGCACTCATGTGCTTTTTTACATCCAGTCTCCATGTGTATGTGGTTTTGTAAATTTTGTCATCTGTTCCTACCGGCACACAATGGCCTACTCTTTCGAAAAGCGGAACAGGATTTAACGTGTGCGCAAGATGTTCTGCATGCGTTCGCACACGGGGATCAAGCTGGGTTCGAGCCATCCCTGAGATGCCCATTCCAGGAGCCTTTTATACCAGGAGTTAACATCAGTGCTGACTCCACTTCTCTGAAAAGTCCTTCAGATGAAACTATAAACTGAAGCCCCACATGCCAACGCACACAGAACATCTTGCCCACATGTTAAAACCGGCCCTGCCTTTTGGAAGAGTAGGCCATTCATGCCAGCAAGAACAGATGACAAAACTCACATTACATATATGCACACTGATGTTGTCATCTCTGAAGTCGGAATGCGGATACCTAAATGGTGAGCAAAAACTGTAACATATGCAAAAATTGAACCTCTGAGCTTTAGGTGATGACAGAACCCCCCACCCCCCAAAAACCAACAATTTAACAATAAAACATAGGAAGACAATGGTCATGTCTCCTTTTGAGGATGACATACCAAAGTTCAAACTGTTTTTGTGTAATTCATCTCTCTCTCAGTCTCAGTCTTACCCACACACATTATACACACACATTACATACACACACACACACACATACACACTTCAGCTCAATATATGATATAGCATAGATATTGATCAACTCTTGACTGCATGCACTACCTCTCATGCAATACATGATGCAAACTGTTTTCATCCATGATCAACATAGTTTTTGTCTTGAACATCAGACAGGCAGAACTACCTGGTAAAATAAGGTAAGTTTTTCAACACCAACATTGTCAAGGAGCTATTGCATTTAATAAAAATTTGATTCATGATCTCAGCCAAACATATATATATATAAAGTATCTTTGAAATGGGAAATGTATGTATGCGAGTGCACGTGCATGTGTGTGTGTGTGTACTATGTATGTGCATGCACATGTGTGTATGTACATGTGTGTGTTTTGTGTGTGTGTGTTTGATATGTGTGTGTATGTACATGTGTGTGTATGTACATGTATGTGTGTGCATGTGAATGCATGCATGAATGCACCTGTGCATTAAGCGGATGTGGTAAATGATAACATAAGCACTCTCATAACTGATGTACTTTTACACTTAAAACTGACTCCCCCCCTCTTTTTCTTCATACAAATAATTGTATTGATTTTTGGAAGGGGTTTCTCTGGCATACAACAGCCATGCTACACGACACTAGTTTGTGACTTGCTTCTCACGCGTGTTGGAGAGTGTCCTTGTGTTTCCTGTGGCTCAAATGACCTGAATAGTGAACGTACCCCCAAAGAATAAAACACTACTGTCGCTTGCTACAGTCCTATTTTATCAATAACCCCCTTCATCAAGGAACTGAGAAACCAAGTTCCCTTAAGTTTACTTCATAATTGCATGATTATGTTAAATAACCCAATAAACAGCAAACACCTCAACCCATACATCCCGTTCAAGGAGATATTTTTCCCTGGAGTTAACATCAGTGCAAACTCCACTCTCTCCAAAAGTTCTTCGGATGAGACTATAAACCAAGGTCCCGTGTACGAACACACGCAGAACATCTTGCGCACACGTTAAATCCTGTTCCACTTTTCGTAAGAGTAGGCCATTGTGTGCCGGTGAGAACAGATGACAGAATTTACAAAACCGCATACACATAGGGGCTGGATGTAAAAAAGCACACAAGTGCTTATTCCATTATCCTCGATATAAAAGAATAAATCAATAAATAAAATACACTAACAAACTAAAGTGACTTCTAGTTCTTACGATTATAACACACTTTTTAAAAAAAACTGGCTAAAATAACTAAAGATGGAGGAAGTCTTAAATGAAAGTGATCATGAGATCGCTGGAGACTAGATTCTTACTTAACATTTAAAGTGACTGAGCTAGCAAATTAACTGTTTGGTTTTCTGTTGTTTTCTGTATCAACATGATCTATAACTTCAAGCATTTTAATGCCTCTTTTTCTCATATCTTCATTCAAATCTTTATGAATACACAAAATGTATCCTCATATAAGTCACAAGCCATGTAGAATATCTGAATAAATATACACCAAATACAATCAACTCTTGGGTACCCAATCCCCTTCAATAAACCGTGCCTGCTTTCAAAAAGATACTCAATATGTTACCAGAAAGGGCTTTTATATACATGTACGGTGTTTAGTATTTGGGGCAAAACCTACACATGTAGGCAGCACACAGCTGATACTGCTGAGATAAAATAGCTGCTTACTGGACTGTACGTCATCAACATGAAATATTCAATCTTCCCAGTTGCGCTGGTATTTCTGCCTGAGTGACCTCCTCCACTTAGATGAGTTTAGTTCTTCAGAACCAGCTGTAGTGGGTGTACAATTAAAGAGAGAGAGAGAGAGAGAGAGAGAGAGAGAGAGAGAGAGAGAGAGAGAGAGAGAGAGAAGAGAGAGAGAGAGAGAGAGAGAGGAGAGAGAGAGAGAGAGAGAGAGAGAGAGAGAGCCCACCAATGCTAAGTCACATACTATTATATTTCTAACTATTTCATAATTTTGGCTAAAACAACATTTCAAAAGATTTCAATAATCATTAATTAGTGATCAAAACACACCTTTCAGTAGAACCTTTCTTTTAAAATATGAGTTATTGAAAACTGCTCAAACAGAGCTTGAGATGACAGTCTAGTGCCTGAAATTCTATCCATCAGCTATCAAACTTCCTTCTGAGCAAAACAAAAGCAACAGAATTCTGAGGAAAATTATATATACCAAACTGACAAGTAATACATTACTGGTACAGCAGCAAGCATTTCTTTAACATGAATAATCAGGTCTACAGCATACACTTGTATTTTTGTTGTGTGTGTGCACGCACACAAACTATCCATATTATACAGTGTGTGTACATGCGTGGCACAGTGATCAGGAGTTGTAGAATGAGAGGAAATTTTTAACTCTCTCTCTCTCTCTCTCTCAAACACACACACACACACAAGCGCACACACACACAAACAGAGAGAAACACACACACAAGATTTTTTCTCTTTCTCTCCCACTTCCATCAAAACTCACTGGTGCCAGTCTTTCAGACAAGGCGACAAGCCAAATTCCTTCATCAGTTCATGCAGCATACAATCAGTGAGCGTTAGAGAACCCAGGGCAAGAAAGTGAGAGCTTTGTCAACAAGACAGTGCCCCCCACCCACCCCCCATGCATAAAGAGAGAGAAGAAAAAGATAGCAATGTACTACAGCAATGCACTCTCTTAGAAAACTTAACTGAGAAGTGTCTTGTAATAACAACACAATAACAAAGCAATGGAGTGCAATATGACATAGTGCACCAGAACAGAACAGAATATAATAGATTAGAAGGAGGGGGGGGCAGGACCAGTGTAGCGGTTACAGCATTATGATTGTAATCTGACAGCCTGGGATTGAGCCACTACTGAGGCATGCTTTCAAGGGCATTCCCCCCCTTTCTGAAGTTAACATCAGCATGGACTACACTCCCCTGAAAATTCTTTGGATGAGACTATAAACTGCGGTCCAATGTGCGAATACATGCACAACATCTTGCGCACACGTTAAAATCCTTTCTGCCGTTTGGAACAGAAACCCACTGAGTGCTAGAAGAAATGGTTGACAATTTAAAAGAAAAAAAAGGCATGCAAAATGATGTCATGTTGAGATATCATTTCTGAAGTTGCAATGCGGCTACCCCTAATAGTGGGCAAAGTGGTTGCATTCGCAAAATCTCACCATTGGTGAACCTCACAGCTCTAGCTGATGAACACCCCCCCAAAAAACAACAACAACAAAACAAAAACAAAAACAAAACAACCCCCCCCCCCCCCCCCAACCAAACCCACCCCAGAATAGAATAAAATCTAATACAATGCAACATCCATGAATTTTCTAATACACACTTCTTAACCCCTTTGCATATTCCTTAATGTTTTGTAACTAAAAAAAATTTGCTTTAGAAATAGATAACTATCTTTGATTTCATAAATCTTGTGTGATGTTTTTTTCCTTTTCTTTTTATGAACCTACAAAGGCTGAGAAACCAAATGGTTCATTCAAAAACAAAACAAAACAACACACGTGAACATAACACAAAACAGAACCAAAAAACACTGACTTACCATATGCAACATTGTCTGGATCGATGCTTTGTGAGGGCCAATAATGAGGATTCTGAAAAATAAAAAAGGAATCCTCATCAGTAAAAACCACCTTTCTTCAAAATTTTGTTTATGCTTTATGAGGGCACATGCATGATGACTCTGCATCTGAACAATAAAAATTATCATCAATGAAATATTGTATTTTTTTCTAAGCAGACACTTTGTGAAGGCAGTGAGGATTCTGAAAACAATTTCCTCACCTATGAAGAGGCATTATTATTGTCTAATTGTCTACAATGATTTGATGTGAGAACCAGTTATTCAAGCTCTGAAGAAAAAAAATAAAACAAAACAAAGCAACCCTAAACAATGAATAATCTGAACAGACTGCATCAAAGCTTTGCGAAATTCAATCACAAGACTCTAAAGAGGACAAACGTGTCAAATGAGAAAGTTTAAAATTCAGTATGGATCTGTGGTTTGTAAGAACCAATAGAAACTCTGAGGGCTTTCTGTCTTGACAAATAACTCACAATTGATAAGAGTCATGGACACAAAATCACATCAGAAAACAAATTCTTTGTTCTACTGAGTACCGGAAACAAAACATTTATGTTGTATGCTAATAATCTGACCTGGAAGCGATAGAGTGAGTTGTCCACCTTGACGGTGAGCACTTTGGGGTCGGTGACAGGGAAAATGTAGCCATAATGACAGAGTAGAGTGGCCAGGTGCTTGGCCTCCTCCTCAGGCACATTCAAATGACGCATCAGCCACAAGATTAAGTCTTCCCCTTCAAACAGAACAAATCATTGCATTAGCTACAAGGTTAAGTCTCTCCCTTCAAACAGTTAAACAAGTGCAAGAATTGCAAATCATGCATCCTTCAGCACTCAAATAATTTATTAGGAAAGAACAGTAATTGTCACAGCCTGATAGACCACATGATTGTGTCCTTTTGACATCAGTAGAAACTACAGAAAAAAAGATAGAAACTTACCGAAAAAGTAATTAGCTAACAATTTTTTTTTTAAAATCAGACGTTCATGCAAGTTTACTAATAATTCAAAAGTACTTGCTACATTTATATTTCAAACCAGAACAATCAATGTTTATAAAGTAGCCTAAAAAATTAGACTAGTTTTTTCCCACTGCATCCCCCCTCCCCTTTCTGATGCATATGCTGATATGCTGGAGTTAAGTGATTACCTAACTGTGCTTCTTACATAAAATGTGTTGGAAGAGTTCTCCATATATGATATGGCAGTGCAAATTGCCATTTAATTAATATATACTCCTAAAGTATGAAACAACAGCCTTACCTTGCTAATGGTTCTGTCCACTGACCTTCCACATAGACAATTTACTGAAAATCTGTTTCATGTTTAAAACGTTTTGATTATTTCTTTTTTTTTTCTTTAACACAAAAAGACATTCATTTCTTAATTGAAATGAATTTTCAAATTCTATGAATCTCCCTAACTAAATCTAGTTACAAAGAGACACACACAAAAATGGAGCTAGCAGCAACACCACACACAAAAATGGAGCTAGTAGCAAGTAGGAATTATACTAACAGACTTATTAAACTAACATTTACACATGCATCCTTTTCCCTCATTATCATTGGGCCCACCTCGCCACCCCACCCTAACTTGCAGTGAACCCAGAGAGAAAACTTTTGTAACATACCTGTGAACACTGAGGGGATCATTGTTAAAAAGGTCTTCTGGCTTTTCACTTGCACTCCTGTCTTTGTGTGTTGCATCTGTTGTATCAGCTGCTCCATCTGAAGAAAGAAGAAGCAACACTCATCATCACTTCTCCTCCTCTTTATCTCATTGTGCGTGTGTGGTTGTGTGTGTGTGGTTGTGTGTGTGTGTGTGTGTGTGTGTGTGTGTGTGTGTGTGTGTGTGTGTGTGTGTAGCCATGCGTTGCACTCACCTGTATGCACATGCGAAAGGAGGATAGTAAGATGTTAAGTACATTCACATAATCAACATAACCCGAGTTCTTTCACAGGTGAAGAGCAGAAGAAAAACCTATAAATGCATTTTTTGTAAAACATTGTAATTCTAAAACATGAAAATGGACACAAATAATGAAACCAGTCAAACAGAATTTGGAACTATGCTAAATTGATCATACCCCCAGAATTAAAAAAAACAAAAAAACTTTGACAAATCCTCATTCATTCAGCTATTTGTCTAAAACTGATGCAAAACATCACTTATTTTTTGGAGAAAGGTGCCTCTGATGCTGAAGAATAGTTAACCTCAAACATGATTCAACACAACACAACACACCACACACACACACAGATGCATTTAATGAAAACAATGAATTCAGCGTTCATTGCAGGGAGACATATTATATGGACTGACAGGGGTACATGAGCACATGTGTCGTCATTTCCAACATTAAATGATCTGAAAACAATACTTGTAAGCAATACAACAAAGGAAAAAAAGCAGACAGAGAGAGATTTATTTTATTTGTTTATTTATTATTTATTTATTCTTTTATATCGAGGATAATGGAATAAGTACTTATGTGCTTTTTTACATCCAATCCCCGTGTGTATGCGGTTTTGTAAATTTTGCCATCTGTTCCCACTGGCACACAATAGCCTACTCTTATGAAAAGCGGAACAGGATTTAACGTGTGCGTGCGTACATTCGCACACGGGGCCTCGGTTTATAGTCTCATCCGAAAGACTTTTGGGGAGAGTGGAGTCTGGACTGATGTTAACTCCTGGGGAAAATATCCCCTTGAAGGGGAATCAAACCTGGGTCATCAGATTGCGAGCGCAATGTTCTAACCATAAGGGTTTCTGAGATAGAAAAAGAGAGAGAGAGAGAGGGACGAGGAGGAGGAGGAGGAGGAGGAGGAGAGAGAGAGAGAGAGAGAGAGAGAGAGAGAGAGAGAGAGAGAGAGAGAGAGAGAGAGAGAGAGAGAGAGAGAGAGAGAGAGAGAGAGAGAGAGAGAGAGAGGAAGGGGGGTGGGAGAGATAGAGATGGAGGGAGGGGGATGGAGAGAGAGAGGGAGAGGGAGGGAGGGGAAGGGAGGGAGGGACAGAGGGAGAGAAGAGAAAGAGAGAGAGACTCAGAGAGAGAGAGAGACAGATTGACTGACAGACAGACAGGCAGGCAGACAGAGAGACCTGTTGACAGGATAGGGAGACAAAGAGAGATTGAATACATGTACATTATTTAACTGTCACAAACTCTGAAACTGACAGAAAAAAGTATCACACACACACACGCGTGCGTGTGCGTGGCTATCTACTATGATAACTGGGCTGTTTCAGGGAAAATAAAAAGAGTTAAAAGAAAACTAATATTAAAAAGAGAAATCATCCTCTCTCAAATGTAATCCAAAGAGAAGAGAGGGGAAGAAGAAGAAGAAAAAGAATGAGAGAAACGCCAGAAATGTTGCAATCCATTCCGTCAGTATGTTGTATAGACCGCAAACAGTGACATTCTAATAATGCAGCAATATGCTGAGCAGGCAATCTGCACAGATGGTAGTAGCAACAAGGATGCACTTTGTCTTTGGCAACTGATGTCAGAGTGCACCCACCACACAAGTTCACCACTGCCGCATCTGTGACAGCTGCATCTCTGTCAAGTCTCGATGCAGACAGGAAAAGGTAAACATCAATCAGGCCATCTAAAGTATGGTTTTTATACTGTGATGACTATACCTCTTGTGTGTGTGTGTGTGTGTGTGTGTGTGTGTGTGTGTGTGTGTGTG
The DNA here is from genome assembly GCA_028751875.1 of Rapana venosa. Taxonomy (NCBI): domain Eukaryota; kingdom Metazoa; phylum Mollusca; class Gastropoda; order Neogastropoda; family Muricidae; genus Rapana; species Rapana venosa. Next base: position 100,371,577 of record CM054134.1, read on the forward strand.
TGTGTGTGTGTGTGTGTGTGTGTGTGTGTGTGTGTGTGTGTGTGTTTTGCTTCAACTTCACCTTTTGGTGCAAGCTTGTGTGGATGCACAAAATGCATTTGCCACCGAGAAATGGTCTCAGGTGTGGGATTGCATGTACACAGACAAGCATATAGTGCATGCCAAGAAAGGGTCTCAGGTGTGTGATTGCATGTACACAGACAAGCATATAGTGCATGCAAGTGTTTGTATGCATGCATATGTGACCTCTGTGTGCATGTGCGTGTGTTAGTGTGTGCATGTGTTGTACCCAGATGTACCTTGGCATGTGTGGGTGGGTGTGTGGGTGCCATGTCCATCTCTGTGTGTGCCATTATGCCTCTGAGCTTTACACTGAAGCACACAAGGGCATAGAGAACTCTGTGCTTCAATACATACTGTCACACGCTCATTAGTTACTTCCTCTACTGTATTCAGCATCTTGACCTTCAAAACTGGAGTGTGGGAGGGAAATGGGCCCACTCACTGCCTGCTCTCATTAACTGTCTACAGTACAGGGAACCTAACATGTAAGCATTCCATTGAAGCCACACAGGCTGCAAGGCCATGGAGTTACATCAACCCTCCTCAATTGGTGGTAAAGCTGCCATTTTCTGACCAATGTTCTCTCTATTCTGACAATTGACAAGTGGTATGTGAAAAGAGTTCTGCCCTGGCTTTTAGAAAAGTAGTATTAAGTTTTCAAAGACAGTGACCGCTAGATAAACATAATTGCTGCTACTGTTTTGTTGTTGTTTGTATGTGAACTGTGTATGCACATACCATGGTTTTCAGCAGGTCTGCACATAATCAACTTTTATCAGAAAAGAAAACATAAGCTTTAAATCACAAGGTATTGCTAGCCTTTGTTTGACCCTCTTCGTCTTAAGTATTTTGATCACCACTTCAAAACACTAGGACTCTTAATTCCTCAATGTCATAACTCCTCAATGTCAAACCACACCATTATGTTCTAGCATCTCTTTCTCTAGCCATGAGCTATTATCTTGAGTCAATTATTAGTGTGTGTGTGTGTGTGTGTGTGTGTGTGTGTGTGTGTGTGTGTGTGTGTGTGTGTGTGTGTGTGTGTGAGGGTGTGCGTGCGTGCGTGCACACTTGACTGTTATCTTCTTATTCATTGTTTCTTCTGCAGCCTAATTCCTTACTTGAGATAGTCTCCCAGTTTGGTGTACAATACACATACTGAAGACAGACTCCCCTCAGTGAACTGTATAAAGGTAGGAGTGAAGGTGTGGTGCATATTGAATGCCAGAGGAGGGCGGGGAGAGAGATTACCACATGTACAGTCTGTATTGTGTGTGTGTGCGTGTGAGTGCGTGCGTACATGTGTGTGTGTGTGTGTGTGTGTGTGTGTGTGCACAAGCAAAGACAGGCATCTGGCATGGAAGAGAATACAGCCCTGCACTGTTTTTATTTTGCTGAAAGCTTGGAGACAAAGCCATTTTACACCATGCTCCTTTTCTTCTTTAAAAAAAAAAGTATGTTTAATAGTTTTTAATAAGTATTATTTTTAAATTTCATTAGTTTGGCTGAGGACACAGAGTTCTAAAAATAGTCCAGTAATATAAAGGCCGAGCTTGATGTCTAACCCACCAATAACTGATCAATACTTTTATGAATGTTCCATTGTGACAGGATTAACCAAGTGCGTCTCTCTCTGTTATCTGACCCAAATGAACTCTTCCAAAGCTTTGCAGGGAAACCAAGGTGATCTTGTTAATAATGTATGCAGGACATTCACACCAGCTGCTAGCAATACTGGGTCACCTGAGAGTTCAAGGCTCTTGATTCTGAACTCTGTGTACTGTTGCAATCATGCTGCTGGAATAAGTTAGTGCTTAACCGTTGATTGTCATGCCATGTTTATGGCAGTATTGCACTAAGGACTACTTTCTGATAATCATTCTCTAGACTGACTAATATATATATTATACATGTATTGATAAACTCTTCCACACAATAATTAAGATGTCAGCAAACACACCCAGATCTATACAATTTACAAAGGACTCATACCAATAGTCCCCTGTTAGAAAACAATGTCTGCAGTCACTAGCTCAATAGCAGCTTTGTTTCTAATCCACATTGTATAAGAACAACACAGAAAGCCAAATCAAAAAAAAAAGTTTCTCCCTTTAATTAATCTGGTACTCTTGCACACATCTATGAGCTCTCTGCATCTGATACAACCAGAGCACGCACATATCTGAAAAGCCCACTAACAGACAGGTCTGTGACTTGCTGTTAGTCCTGTCACAAACCTTTCACTATGGAACTAACATTAGTAACAAGGACTTGTCAACTTTTCTTGTGCACAGCTGTTTAAGTGCACTTTCATTAATTGACAGATGAAAATGCATGCATCTTGTTATAATGACTTTTCAGTTTCAGTTCGCTTGCTGAAAAGTTTCTGACATACAATCAATGCCTTATCAAAATGATAATAAACTATGTATGGAGCAAACTGTCATTAAAAACCCCAACCACAATAAACAACTTTACTGGTATAGTTTACTTCGATAGCCAGTATGCTGATAATTGGTTTTTTAAAGGAGAAGAGGGTTCTTCTGTCAAATGTATTTTAAGTAATCTTGAACAATTTCATATGTGTCAATACAGGACCAAACAAGCAAATTACTTAACTTAGTCTGTTGTCCTGACATTAACAATCAATAATCAACAGTTGTAAAAATGTGATTGTAAATGAAAACGAAAAAAAATCTGATACAACTTAAAATTCCCAAAACATATTATAAGAACTAAGAAGGAAGATGGCAGGATGGTTTAGATGTTCACCTAACAAGCAAACCCTGAGGCTCTGGGTTCAATATCTGACCTTGCACTTTCTTCCCACTTTGACAGGAAAATAGAACTGAATGCCAAGTCTTTGGAGGAGGCCCTAAACCTGTCATACCTGTGTGCTTATGGCCTTGTGCACATCAATAGAACCCATGACAGTTGAAACTCAGAAAGAGCAGGAAGGTACCTCCTGACAGTCCTGGCAAAATTGGAAAACCCTGTTCTATTCCCAACAGTATCCCTGAAGTCCGAATGTGGCCACCTTACCCAAGTTAATGGTGGGAATTTTTTTAAAAAATAGAAAAAAAAGACAGTAGCATACGTAAAAATCTTACCATTGGTGAACCTCAGAGCTCTCTAGAGCCAAGGAACAGAGGGGGAAAAAACCCCAAAAAGCCCTCTGAAGAACAGAAAAAAAAGAACGTATCAAAACTAAATAATTAAAAATCAATAACTCCACAATGGTGACTATGCATACATGTTAAGACTGCTAGCATGACTCTTGTGGAGCAGTGACCTTGCTTCCCAGGACTCCAAAAGACAGCTAGACTCTCAGGAAGCCATACAGCTGACAGTCCTAGACTCAGTGCTTGTGGCCTGCAAGCCAGCATCTGCCTAGCTGCAACTGGTCAATACCGCTTGCTTGGTACTTCTCCATCAACTAAGGGAGGAAGGGAGTGACGTCAAACAGTTACAGATAATCAATGAACATTTAAGACTTCTTCAATTCCCTCCCTCCCCACTCCGTTCAGGGAAACTGGGACAAAAAGCCCACACAGCTATTCTGCCAAACCCAAAAATATTTAATATGCTGCAGACAACTGACTGCACATCCTCACAAGCACCTGAACAAACCTCTGCTCTGCTGAGATAGGGTAACACAAGTAGTTACATTACATTCCTTGCGACATCAAACCAGCAATGAGCAAATTATCTGTTCTGTTCTGAACAACTTGACAGCAAAGTCAAAACTAACAACCAGTCATGCCAGGCAAGATGATTTATCTCTTAAACTGCCCAGACTGATGAGAGTGGAGGCAGTGCTGACTTCAGCAATGCAAGCCGATCAATGTGAATTGTGAGGAAACATTTGGCTGTGGTTCCCAAAACAGACACTTTATTTACCACTGACAAGGATGATGATTGACGTCTGGCTAATGCCAGACTCTAAAACAGGATGTCTAATTCAATCATCTTCACTGGGAATGGAAAAAAGCTATTCTTGACTACAGTGTCACTTTCTCAAGATCAATACCCTATGCCTTGTCTTATATGATTTTTGGTTTCTGTTTTGTTCTTGAAGGATGGTCATGATCTGTCATGTCAGGTTAAATAAAACTATAAAAGTCAAGATGATAAAGTCTGCAATGTGTGTGTGTGTACATGTGTGTGTGACTTGAGTGCGTGAGTGAGTATTGAGTGCATGTGTGTGTGAGTGTGTGTACATGTGCATGTGACGTGAGTGCGTGTGTGAGTATTGAGTGCATGTATGCTGCATGCTTAGAGTTAGAAGCATATTTAAAGTGTGTGTGTACATGTGCAAGTGCATGTATCATGTATACATAAGTATGTGCACAGGCAAGCATGTTGGTGAGCATGCAAAAAAAAGAAAAAAATCAGTCCCCATGTCAATATATATACAGTATGAAATTATATTCCCCTCATACCAACCAAACCACCTCCCTTGGTGCTGATCAGAGTTGAACCAGAGAGTGAAAGGTCACATGTGACATGCGATCATGCTACTTCACCCCATCAGCTTATTCATAAGATGACTGACATATGCACCAGGAATAGCTCACTGAATCACAGCAATATTTTATTTTCTGACAAATAGGTATACTGATCTGGAAAAACAAAATTATACAAAAGGCACAGGGTCACTGCCTTTTACATAATGTGACTTGCTTCAAATCTTGACTGATCTTGCCAGTCAAAGCACTTCAGTCACTCCATTTTCTGTGTTTGTAAGTGTACTCTAAAATGGGAAGATATAATTCCTCTCAATCCCAAAGTCATAACATGGTGACATTAGAGGTGGGTAAATAGTTGCATACATAAAATCTTGCCTCTGAACCTTGTAACTCCAGCCAAGGGACCCCCCCCCCCCCTCCCCAAAGAGAAAAACAAAAATACCCCCCCCAAAAAAACAACAAAACCCCCCCCCACCCCAACAACAAAAATCCCCAATCCCAAAACCATCTCAAAACAGGAATAAAAGACACATTAGAAATATCATATCAGGTACTGACAGTTGGATATATCTATATAATATATATATAAAATATATATATATATATATATATATATATATATTTTATAATTATACAAACATGTCATAGAGAGAAGTCTAACTAAATCTCTTGTGGTAACTGGCACTCTATGATAAACATTGATAATCCCCAATTATGGTCTTGCAATGTAATGTAAAACTAAAAGGGTTCACACACTGAAACAGGGATCAAACCCTCACCTTCTCACTTTCCTGATGAGTGCTTTACCACCGGACCATCGATCCACCAATAATTGGCTTAACACTGTTGTAATATTATGTAAGGCACAGCTGTCTCGCACTGCATTGTATTGCATTATATAGTAAGGACTGTAAAAGCAGTTTTCATTATAACCCCCTCCCCCCCAACTCTCTCTCTCTCTCACTCTAAAAGGGCTAGAAATGATTGCTTATTCAATAACCCTCATTTGTTTTGTCTCTCTCTGAAACACACACACACACACTCTCTCTCTCTCTCTCTCTGTGTCTCATGTAATGCAAGATATTAATAATAATAATAATAATAAATGGAATTTATATAGCGCTATATCTTGTAAAAAACAACAAATCAAAGCGCTTGCATCCATTCCGCTATTGGAATACTTTTGGTATACTTCACAAGATTAACATTGAGCATGCACACACACACAAACTTCCAGACAATCACATTTTATTATATGGACATTTGTCACCAAAACAGTCAATCTTTTTCAATAAATCAATCAATCTCATTCTATTAGTCAAGTGTGTGGGTCACTTGGTATATACTGGTTTGCAATGTACTATTGAACTGAATCGAATAGAAAACTACTTTAAGATTTCTCTGCATGAGATTCAGGCTGATCACCTGGGAGAGAGCAAATCGCCACATAAGCGGAACCACCCATTGATTTTTTTCTTCTTTTCCTGTCTGCATATGTAACACCTGTTTCCATATCATAGTATCAACTGGAGTGGCTAAGTTTTTTCTTCAGAATTTTGCCAGGGACAACTCTCTTGTTGCTGTGGGTTCTTTTATATGCACTGAATGTGTATTGCACACAGGACCTTGGTTTATTGTCTCATCCGAAAGTGGCATAAGAATAAACAAAGGAATTAAAACAAAGATAAGAGTCCAGATACTAGAACTTCACATATTACTATATTACAAGAGTAAGACAGACAACTTTTATTAATTTCAACTGATTACACATTTACAGACAAAGGCAGAAATTGTTCACTGATTGTCCTTTATTTTGCCAAAATAACAAGTAATCAAGAAATTAATTAAACAACCCCTAAGAGTAAGACTATACCTGGATAATCCAAATAACTAACTTTAGAGATATTCTCATACAGAATCCAGTATATTTTCACAACCAGATAGATTCCTCTCTGAGACTACAACCAGAAGTCTTAAATGAATTAGTGACTGATCCCCAGGATGCTAGATCCCCAGGATGCTAAGCTGGGATACATCCAAGAACAACATTTAGTTTACATGCCCCATCCTCCTCCAAAGTTAGCAGATCTGTAAGGAAGTGTAACTGGTCAGGATGATGTTGCATTATGTATGGTGTGTAAACTGTGTTCTTTTATTTAGCACATTTTTAGCAATGAAAAAAAAAGATAATATTCTGTGTTGCAATATGAAACAAAAAGGTTATTCATAATCATATTTTTCATGAATGATAAAAAGAATATGCATAAAACAGGGAATGAGACACTCAGACAGTCAAGTTTTAAGAGCACAGGGAAAAGACACAAACTAAGAAATGGCGAAAAAGCAAGCAAACTGTCTTCAACTGAGTGAGTCAGTGAATTTCATACAAGCTGACCTTTCAGTTCACTGGATGTTGAAAACTTGCAACATCAATCAAGACTGTTTATTGTTTATTTCTCAAAACCAGCACAACAATTTTAAGAAAAAAACTGTCTGCATGTTATGATCCAAGCCGAATGCTTAAATCACATTCATTTCCTGTCAGGTTACTATTTGTAAAAGTTCAAAAGACAAATACATAAGTTTGGGGTTTTTTTTGGTTTTGGTTTGTTTTTGCTTTGTTCCTTGGCTAAAGCTTGGAGGTTCACCAAAGGTAAGATTTTGCATACATAATGTTACTGTTTTTGCCCATTATTAATGCAGGGCTCGCATTCTGACTTCAGAGATGTCTAAACACGACACCAATGTGCATGCACTTATTAAATACTTTTTGTCATCTACTCTTAATGGCACAAATGGCCTTCACTTCCAAAAGACAGACTGGGTTTTAACATGTACACAAGATGTTCTCTGTGTGCTTGCACATGGGGCCTTGATTTGTAGTCTCGCCTGAAGGACTTTTGGGGGAGTGGAGTCAGTATTGATGTTAACTCCAGGAGAAAAATCCCCTTGTACAGGAGTCAATCACAGGTCATCAAATTTATTTATTAGTATGTTCTTGATTATACTACTTAATTATGACAAACTTTCAAAGTTATAATAGATATTTCTTTTATTTGATACTTTTTATAGTAATCTTTAACTAACATTAATAGTACTACGATGGCATGAGTACTTCGTGACTTTGCTTTATAAATTATTGTAACGGTAAAAGAAAATCTGAATTATTCCACAAACGTTTACTTATCATCAGACTGCAATCTAATGGTAACACAAGTCTAAAAAGCCTCTGGTTGCAGATTTATTTAATCCTTAAGTTGAGCCCCCCCCTCCCCCACCCCCCTTTCCAAATCTGCCCATCTCCATCTACTAGAACATGAGTGGTGGTTATAGTGAGCCTTCCTGCTATTGGAAAACATGATAAACCAAGAGCCAGTGCATGAATGAACACACAGTGATACACATTTTCTCTTCCCCCACCCCCACCCCAAACACACACAGTTACACATAGACGCACAACACACGCCAATACACACACAAGCCATAGAGGCAGGACACAAGCAGAGAAATAAAGAATAGAGGGGGGAAAAAAACTATCCACTCCCCCCTCCCCCCCTTCAGTATATAAAGCAGCGTCTGCCTGAAAATGGTAAACCGTATTAATGGACTTTGTGGCCATAGCCTGGCTTTTTGATAATTCAGTCATTAGGGCCTGACAGAGAAGAGGAAGATCAATAGGTTTCATTATCAAATGTACAGTGTACATTACATCTATTTGTATGCTGACTGACCAGACTGCTTGCTCCATGTTTGGGTGGAACTGCACAGTGACCACTGGGTTTTCTGGCTAATGAAACACCTAAGTGGATTACTTTGATTACACAGTCTTTCAAGCCAAATCACAAGACACATGAGAAAACCACCAAATGACACATGAGAAAACCAATCTGATAATAGACTATCAAAAGGAGTGTGTCTGTGATTTGCGACAGAAATCTTCATATGAATGTACACTTTCTGAGCTAGTCTGGATTGTAATGTGTTTTTGTGTGTTTGTTTTTTGTTTTGTTCTGTTGTTGGGGGTTTTTTGGGTGTTTTTTTGTTGGTTTTGTGTGTGTGTGTGTGTGTGTGTGTGTGTGTGTGTGTGTGTGTGTGTGTGTGTGTGTGTGTTGTTGTTGTTTTTTTGTTGTTTTTTTTTTTTTTTTTTTTGGGGGGGGGGGGGGGCACTTTAGTTGAAATGTTGGTGTTTTTTTTAAAAGATCAACTTTCAGAAAAAAGCCCACCCATCAGCAATGCAATGTGCGCAAGCATGAAAGCAGAATTTTGTTGGGAAAAGTTGCTCAGTATTGTACAAAGTGCAAACATAATGCCACACACACAATCAAAATTTCCTGTTTAAAGAAACCCCCCCCCCCCCCCTGAAAAAAAACCCCACAAAAAAACAACAACAACCAACAAACCCCAAACCAAACCACAAAAACCCAACAACCAAAACAAAAAACCCCAACAACAAGAAAACCTTGAAACAACAAAAGCAAACAAACAAAGCAAAACAAAACCAAACAAAAATGTATTACTAGTATCAGCACTAAATGCATATTTTTCAAACCATTTTAGAAGGTATTACCAAGCCCAATGGAATTGAAGGTATTAACTAGAATTCACTTACAGATCTATTTTTTTAGGATTTTTTTTTTTTAATTAAAAAAGCCAACCAACACATTACTCAGCTGGCATCACATAACTTTCATGCTTTGAACAGGGTTTTATCATGGTGTTCAACACAGTCTATCACTCTATGTCTCAATTTTATTTCATTATTCCAGCAGCAGAAGTAATTATCATCATCATTATTATCACTGTTATTTTATTGTAATCATCATTATTTATATATAATTATCTCTCCTATCTTTAAAAACAAAATGCTGTTCTGGTGAAATCTAATAGTGAGCACAGTAACTTAAATAAGGAAAATGTTTTAAGTTAGTTTGGTAGGAATAATTTTGCATATGTGTAAAATGTCACAATTTTGTGTTGTTTATATTATAGGCCCACCAACTATAAAGCCCTATCACTAGTATCATGGTTGTCACCCTCATTCTGTTCCATTAACTCACAATGATATTCACTTCAAGTTAAAAATCAGTATCTCCTAATCCCACTAAATATCTAACATTGTAACACTGTCAACTTGAAAAAAACAACTCACGCTTGAAACTAATTATTTGATTCCTTAAGGCAAACAAAACCAGACTATGCTGAGGATGCCAGCCATTCTGCTTACTTTTAATTTTAATTTTAATTAATTTTATTTATATCCTCAGATTACCAACAACAACAAAAAAGAATAAAAATGCTCACTAACACTTCATCATCATCATCATCATCATCATCATCAATGTCTTTGTGCCTTATTGGCACGTAGGGCAGCAACAAATGTTCTCCACTCCTGTCTGTCCTGGGCCAGCTTCTGAATGGTTCCCCAGGTCTGTTGGAAGGTCTTCAGCTCTGTTTCGACAGTCCGACGCCAAGTGTTCTTGGGTCGTCCTGTTTGCGTTTTCCCACTGGTGTCCAGTGGAGGGCTGTTCGGGCGATGTTTTCCTGTTCCCGACGACAGATATGCCCTATCCATCTCCATCGCCTATGCATGATGATGGTGTCTATGCTTTCCTGGTTGCAACGGGCAAAAAGTTCTTGGTTGGAGATGGTCTCATGCCAGAAGATGCGCAAGATTCTTCTGAGATTCTTCGTGTAGAATGTGGATAGTTTGTCAAGGTCACTCTCAGTCATCCTCCAGCACTCCGAGCCGTACAAAAGGGTGGAAAGTACACAGCTCTGGTATAGTCTTAGTTTGGTCCTGGTGCTGTACTGGGACGATTTCCACACATTGTTCAGATTTCTATAAGCATTTCTTGCTTTGCTAATCCGGTTCTTGATGTCGCTGCCTGCTCTGCCGTCATGCCTAACAGTGCTCCCGAGGTACATGAACTCTTCAGTTGTTGGTAAATCTTCTCCATTCACTGTGACCGGTGAGGGGTTCTGAACGTTCAGTGTCATCACCTCTGTCTTCTTCTGACTGATTTTCAGGCCTACTTGCTGTGCGAAAGTGCTGAGACTCTTGAATGTGATGGTGGGTATGTGAGAGCAGTGCCAGATCATCGGCAAAGTCTAGGTCTTCAAGCGTTGAGAAGGGGGTCCATCTGATGCTCCGTGACTGGTCAGCTGTTGTCTGTCTCATCACCCAATCAATTGTTAGGTTGAAGAGTAGTGCTGACATGGGGCAGCCTTGTCTGACGCCGGTTTGTACACTGAAACTGGTTTTGCTGTTTCCTACTCTGCACGTGAAGTTGTTGTAGAAGCTCTTAATGACTTGGATAATCTCCTGTGGAATTCCATATGCTCGGAGTATGCGCCATACACTTTCTTGATGAATGCTGTCAAAGGCTTTTTCAAAATCTAACTAACACTTTAAGGTAATCAAAATGACATGATTTTATGAAAACGTCCATTTTGCCAAATCGCATGTTTCTCATGTCGGTGTCACCAGGAATGGCATAAGCCAACATGATCGTCCATTTCCATTTGTTGTGGTCTTTGCTGGACCAGCCAACTTCATGGATCGAAGCATGTTACAGGCTTTGGCGATGTTGCCAATGAGAGAAGATGGTAGTATGCCATTTTTTCCCCTCGATCTTGCCTTAACAGGCAGTCTTCATGAGGTCCGTATCTTGCCATTCTTGGTTTAGTCGAGTCAAAGTGTTCGACTAAACCATCATCCCATGAAGGGCAATTACATGGCCTGCATATATATATATATATATATATATATATATATATATATATATATATATATATATATATATATATATATATATAATATATAATCTCCTAATTTCCTTTCAGTTTGAGTTATTAATGTTAAAAGTTTTCTTGTTGTTCCCAGTTTGTGTAGATCTAATATGCTTTCATTTGCTCTTTTTTCTGTCCAACTGACCCTTAGAAGCCTTCTAAACACAAACACATGACACACACACACACACACACACACACACACACACACACACACACCTCACTGCTTCGATTCTTCTTTTTTTCCTTCATTTAAAACAACAACTTTTCTATGTCCAGGATTCAAAGCCACACAGTATGACCGGACATAATAAGTATTTCATTATTTTCATGTTTACCTGGTAAGGAATGCAGCAAACTTTCCAGATGTTGTTTAGTTAGATCATTCTATTTTTAGCTAAACCTATTCTTGTTTTTATGTCCTTGGTACATGATCCGTCATTTGTTTTGATACGGCCATGATATTTCTTTGACATTTTCTAAGGAATTTTGTCAATATTTGTTTCAAAACTTTCATGCTCTGTTTGGCAAGTTCCAGGGTTCATACTTGAACTTCTGGATGAAAATTTAAGGACTTTTTAAGGACCTCACTATCATTTTTTAAGGACCATCTTCACCAAATGATGTTTGCTTTTAAACAAAATTCAGTTTGAAGCTGACAGACAGACAAACAAACAAACAAAAACCCAAACCATTTACGGCCATTTTCTTCATAAAGAGAAACCAACATTTTCACCACTAAAAAGAAAATGGCAATTGATCCCACTGAGTAATTATCAGACAGGGGTTGGGGAGTGGTGATGGAGAAAGGCAGATGGTATTGCTATGGACACAGAATTTTACATTACAACATACTGACCGAAACAGCAGGATTCAAAACAATTGCTGTAAAAAAAAAAAAAGATGAGAGAGAGAGTGAGTGTGTGTGTGTACAGGTCTATAAGAGAACAGTGTTTGTTTGTTCTTCTTTAATTTAACGTCTGTTGTGTGTGTGTGTGTGTGTGTGTGTGTGTGAGTGTGTGTAGGGGGGGGGAGGGCAGAGACAGATAGACAGACACAAAGCGAGACAGACTTCTGTGTGCATGTGTGTGCGCGTGTGTGCATGCGAGTGTGTTGTGTTGTATTGTGTTATGTTATGTTATGTTATTTGTGTGTTTTGTGTGTGTTGTGTGGTGTGTGTGTGTGTGTGTGTGTTGTGTGTGTGTGTGTGTGTGTGGAGAGAGAGAGAGAGAGAGAGAGAGAGAGAGAGAGAGAGAGAGAGAGAGAGAGAGAGAGAGAGAGAGAGAGAGAGAGAGAGAGAGAGAGAGAGAGAAGATGGATGGAATGGTGGTTGGGGAACGTTGACAGCTTTGGTACCAAGACAACTTTCTCCTCTTTCATTCTTTTTGAAACTCATCAAAATGATAACTGTACACTTACTTTAGGTCTAAAAGCAAAATTTAAGTACTTTTTAAGGACCTGGAGGCACATGTCTGCAGGGGACCCCCCAAATTAAGGATTTTTAAGGACCTCCAAGTTTAAGGACCGTCCGAATCCTGGCAACTGATTCTGGCAATATGCAGCTACTTTCGTCTTGTTGGTATTGAGCCTGACATTGGTTCTTCTTCCTGTTACATTTACTCTTGCAATACTCTTTACATGCTGGTAATGTTGTCGGCTAGTAGTAGTAGTAGTGACTTATCATCAGCATAGCACAGATACTGTATCTCATATGTTATATTTCTGCCATTCATCTTGAGATCCATGTCTTCAATATTAGACTACCTCATGACTTGCTCTGTGGATATTGAAAAGATGAGATAAGAAGAGGCATTGTTGTCTAATTCCTATTGAGATGTTGAAAAAAGCAACACATTTTTCACTACCCCATCTAATACTGGCACTGCCCTTTTGGTCTACATAAAGTGAGGAAATAAGGGAGATGATGTAACATGTATTATGAAAACCCCATTCATGCATTATGTCAAAAAGATGCTGGTGAATCACACTGTCAAAAGCTTTTAGTAGTCTATGAAGACGATAAAAAGTTCTTTAAATACATGCATATTTTCCCCCTTTTCAATGATGCTTTGGAGCATGAACAGACCGAACACCATGGCTGATGTTTCTCTGTTCTATAGCCTGCCTGCCTGACAGTCTGATAGTTTAAACTCTATTTTTTTGTTTCATGCTAATTAAAATTATGATCAGCAAAATCAATGGCCCTCATGGAGGAAAAGCAAAAATCCCTGAAAATCAGAAGGGGGTCCAAGGAGGCCTGATCACAACCCCCCACCCTACAATACTGAAATTTACAGTATATAAAATTTACATATAAAATGGTGCACTTGAACACATTTATATATACAAATAAGCTTACTTTATAGTAAAGATACTTGTAAGTTTATCATTAACCTTTAAATTGCACACAGTTTCTCCAATCTTGCCAATTTTTACGGAATGACCAAAGCAGTGGTTGACTGAAACTGGTCTTCTGAGCTTTCACCTTCCTGGCTTCATTATTGCCTCACAGCAAAAAACCCTAATACTGTAAAAGTTTAAACTTTCAGTTTCACTCACAGCAAAACAGATTCCCTCAGTTCGGTGAACATGTTTTACTGACAATCTAAAAGCTTTACTCTATGAAATCCAGTATTTCAGAAAATTTGTACAGTTTCTTTTCAAATAAGGCTGACCATATTCCGAATCTATATATATATATATATATATCCCATGAAAAAAGACCCCAACCCACCCACAAACCCGCCTAATCTCTAAGTACAGTTTTAACTATTGCCTTATATTATCTGAGCACATTACCCCTCTCTTGCGATCTCTCCACTGGCTGCCTGTGCCACAGAGAGTAAATTATAAGATCAGTACCCTCTGTTACAAATGTCTCCACAAAACTGCACCCTCCTGCCTCTGTGAATGTCTTCACCTGTACACTCCTTCACGTTCCCTCCGCTCTACTGCAGATACCTTGTGCCTACGAATACCTAGATTCAACCAATCCACTGTTGACCGCCGCTCTTTCTCTATTTTGGGTCCATCGACCTGGAATGAGCTCCCCCTCTCTCTCTCTTCGCCAGAAACCTAGTTATGACACTTTTAAATCCAGCCTCAAGACATTTATTTCAAACCTAAGTTTTCCCCCCTCCTGTTTCATATCAGAGCTATCCCACCTTCACTAACCCATGTCCTATCACCCTGCTAAAGTATACGACCTGTGTGAGTGTGTGTGTGCTTTTGTAAAACATTTGACTATTGAAATTTTATTTCATAGATTTTGTCTGCAGCGCACCATGTTTGTAAATATCTGTTTGTTTAAACTATTGATTATTTATCATTGATGCATGACTGTGTAAGATTAGGTTGAATGCATGCGCTTTGATTTGTCTTTGCAAGATATAGCGCTGTATAAGTTCCATTTATTATTATTATTATTATTCAGAATGTTCAACCCTAGTATATAAACAGACTAGTATACTAGCAAACTTCCTCTCGCTGTGAGCAGAAGACTGTGCTGGTGCCTTGAATACTTCCTCTTATGCTTTTAGGGCCTCAATTTGTGCAGAACAATATTCTTGATAAACACTTCTAGATTTCTGAATTTTGTGACACAGCCTTTTAGTTTTATCCATTGGTGTCTTGGATATTATATACTCCCTGTGACAGTACTTGATTGCATTCTTCTGCCAGAACATGAGGAAACTTGTACTTTGCTGTACCTGTAAGGTGAAAGATCTATAGGTGTCCACCTTCATGCAGGCAGATTTCTGATATAAAATGTCACCCATGACACTAGAGGCTGCTTCAACTTGGGGCCCATGAAAGCATTCCAGGAGAACTGCTAAAGCACTCTGTGACTCAGGAGAAGGTGAGCTGAGAGCCATGATCATGATGAATTAACTATGTTATGAAATCTGGAAGACGAGAGTGGTCAACAGACTGGAAGTCACAAGAATTGTCATGCTCCATAAGACAAGGGATGTAAAAGAGTGTGATAACTACAAATTTATCCCTATCTGACAAGGTATCTGATTCAGTGGCTCATAAAAAGTCATATTAAATTACTCTAATCTCATACTTCGTCATTGTGACCTTACTTTTAGTTTCCTATTTCCATGCCTGTGGTGAGTTGGTGGCAAAGCCTTTGCCTTTGGTGACAATGTTGATGGGGGGAAAATGTTTTTTAAGTCATTGGAGGGATGCTGTGATACTGCTTCACCATCCCACCCCAGATGGACGTTTCACTCAGACTGGATATAATTAATGAAATGCGATGAAGCTATTGCTGTAATCTGAAGGGGGCTTGGAAGGTGGTGTCTTGCATAATGTTGGCTAAAATCTGGCACCACTTACACCAGTGTAGTCACCTAGCAACAGTGTAAGGCCACCCTCAGGCTTTTGATTGGTGGCCACACAGTTCTAGACTAACAAGTAACATCGATTACTTCTGGCCCCGAGGATACATGATGATCCTGGGTATGGTTGGGGTACAGACTGGAACGAGCAATGTTGAAACAGCAGGATGAGAGCATCAAAGAAGATCAAGATGACACTTGAGGGGAAAAATTAACTTTATCCACTTGGAAGAAATATAATGCATTATTCTGCAACCAACAATGAACAGGACAAGATTAGCAATACTGATAAGCACAAAAAACAATAGGGGAGCACTATAATGAATGACTGACAAATTTGGTCTTTGCTCAACAACAAAAATCACAACTCTGGCAAGGTTTCAGTAAGAGTGATAGTGCTTTGTTATTCAAAACAAATGGTGAAACTCAAACAAAGCAAAGTCAATCCATAATACTCATACTCAGTCATAGTCATTCTATGATATTACTCATGAATACTCAGTCATAGTCATAATGTGTCAAAGAAAGTAAACAAAAGACTTCACAGCCGAGGACAATGATGTTTCAGACTGATTTAGGCCTTTCTAATTTCTAGCTTTTTAGTTTATAGCATCAATGTGCATGAATTGCCTAGTCATTCAGTAACAAAAACAATGTCAAACTCAAAGGACATGTGGGTAGAATATTGTGTGCTGGTGGGAACAGATGACAGAATTTACAAAACCGAATACGCACAGGGACTGGATGTAAAAAAGCACATAAGTGCTTACTCCATAATTCCCGATATAAAAGAATAAAATAAATAAACAAATAAATTAAATAAAACTACTAGAAGAATAAAATCACTGTATTATTTACACAAATTACTGTAAGGAAAAGATCACTCTAAGTCTAAGTTGTTTTCCTGAGGTAGGCCCTAGCCCTTCTTCCCACTTTGAACTTGTCAATGACTAATGAATGGTTTATTACTATATTTAGTTTTAAAGTTCATGAAAATGTAGAGCATACATGTACACTGATCAGATAATGCCCAATCAACATTATTTTCAATGTATTCATGAAATATGACCCTAAGTCCTAACACTAGTAACAGTAATACTCTTTGCCAGGAACAAGGAAATGCTCAAAAGGAAGCTGAATAAATCACAGTTTTTATTATGGTGGCAAGACAACAAGACAGAAGTAAACAAGACAGAGTAGGCCTAGGCCTATTTGATTAGGGTTGCTGATATCCCTGACCATCCTGGTTACCTAGTTTGCAAGTCTTGAACATGAAACAATTGCTATTTTGATTTCTTTACAAGTAGTGTTTTGGCTGGCACTAAGGGTCCTAAATAGTCACAACAACAAAAATTGGTGTTTTTCATTCCATGATCAAACACACAACTGGTCAAGAGTCAACCAGTAGGTTATTTAACACAGCTACCTAAACAAAACTCGAAACCTTGAGCCTGTTAGGCTACGGGTGATTGCATAAGATGATCATCAACATGATGATGTCACAGAGACTGTGCATACTTTACTTATTATAAACATTTTCATGATTTTGCCCGACTAACTTGAGCAGAGCTTATAAAATTAAGGCCTATCATAACAGCTCTTCTAAATCAGAAACATAAGAGTACAATCGTTTTTCTCAGCGAATGCCAGCACAATAACGAACCACAAACGGGTAGCAGTCTCGGCATCTTAAAAAGGCATTCTTTAGTTTAAATACCAACACAAAAATAGGCGTACTGCACGAACTCAGCATTCCAGCACTCACCTTCCCATACACCATGTGTCTCGGCTTGTGGTCTAGGTCCGCGTCCATAATGTGAGAGCTGATGGTCATTCTTGCAAGGCAAACGTGCATACATAGCCTGGAGAATTACTGAGTGTCCACGCTAGAGGCTTTTTCTCCTACCAACATCTTCCTGTCCTCTGTTCACGCCAGTCAAGGAAGCTACTTGTTTGATCGGGATCCGGCCTTCGGGCGACGACCTTCAGGTCACCGAAGTGGAACGAAAGCATGCACATATAAAAGATTCTTAAAATCAATTCTAAATAGTGTGAGAAGCATAAACTGCGAAAATAATCCGGTATTAATAGTCTTTCTCGTGCTGAATTAAAAAAAGAAACTTACATCTTTTCTTATTGCAAACAATTTTCCGGTTTTCCCGTCGTTCACCGGAACCCGCCATTTTCTTTTGGTTTGCTTCACGTTGACGCTGTGTACAGTGTAGTGAGTGGTAGGACATCTATAGAAACCTATTGAAAATGGCAGATAAACTTGATTTAAGTCTGGATGATATTATCAAGCAAAACAGAAAGCCTCGAGGAAGGGGTAGAGGTGGACGTGGTGGTAATCG
This sequence comes from Rapana venosa, assembly GCA_028751875.1. Classification (NCBI taxonomy): domain Eukaryota; kingdom Metazoa; phylum Mollusca; class Gastropoda; order Neogastropoda; family Muricidae; genus Rapana; species Rapana venosa. The sequence goes on from CM054134.1 coordinate 100,389,595, forward strand.
TGGCATGAGTCGAGGAAGAGGAGGAGGTGGGCAAAGACGCGGTGGCGGTGGCGGTGGCGTTTTCAGAGGTGGAGTAAATCAGCGGAGCAGGAGGCCTCCTCCATACCAAAGGGTAAGTCAGAAAATCTCTCATTTTAACTGGCAGAGAACGTTATTTAAAGAAAAATCCGTGCATTTATTCTTTCTGGCAACCTACAGTAAATTACTCAGGTCAAGACTGAGTCGAAGTCAAGAAGCCTGACTACCCAGGCTAGGCTACTCACCTACTGTGTTACTGTCGAAAACTTGCAATGGAGCCTGGATATGATACACGTGTGCCGGGTAAACATGTATATAATGTACGTGTATGATCTCTATGTGATGTGTTTGATTTGTTTGTTATTGTGGTTTTATTGGGATGGGGGTAGTACGTGTATATTGTGTGTTGGTTTAAAAAAAAAGGGGGGGGGGGGGGGGTAGAGTGGCGTTAAATATAGAAAATATGCTGTTGACATCAACAGAAGAAAAAAGAATTTAAAGCTTTTATTTGGTATGATCAGCCTTTGTTTTAGTTGCCAGTGTCAGAACTAGAAAATTTTTTTAAAAATTAGTAAAATGGTCACTCTTTTTTTTTTCTTTTTTTTTTTGCTGCCTCGTTTTCATAATCATTTTGACTTCCATCCCCCTGCTTCCATGCATCCCCCAGCTTTTACATGGCTCATTTCATTTTCAGTCTCCCCACAACACTTTGACAGCCATACCCAGATTTGTTATGTCGCATCCTCAGGGATTAATTAAACTTAAGTCATACGCTGTAGGACTCAAGTCAAATTTTTATTTACAGATGGTACATTGCTTATTCAATGTACCATCTGGAAATAAAATTTGACTTGACTAGTGTAAACTCAGTAAACTGTGTAAGATTACTAAGAAGGAATGTGGTAGGACAGAACTTTTACTGTTTTAGACATTCATACAAATGTATGTGCCAAACAAATAAACCATGAGGTTCTGGATTTGGTTCCCAGCCTTGCCCTTTTTCCCCAGTTTGATGGAAAAATAGAACTAAATGTCTTTCAGAGGAGACTATAGACTATAGCATTTCAGACCATGTACTTATTGACTTGTGCATGTCTTCAGAACCTAGAGGTCAACAGTCAAAAATCAGAAAGAGCAGGGAAGTACCTCCGGACTGCCCTTGCTGAATTGGTAGATTAATTCTAATCAATCCCAGAAATCAGAATGCAACTGTTTAACGGGATAATGGTTGGATTGGGGGTGGGTGGGGGGGTTGTGTAATATACTAATTACTACAGGCTATGATTTTGGGGTGTTTTTTTTTAATGATAAATTTTCGTCTAGCTCAATCTGTCCTTCAGACTTGCTCAGTTGCTGAACACAGTTTGCAAGAAGTAGCCCTAGTTTTAAAAGATAAATTACCAAAATAGGTTTTACAAACTTGTAAACGTCTTTTTCCCCCCTCTATCTTCTGTACATTGCATAACTTGGCTATATATAAATATGCATAATTTTGATCAAGCCATCCATGTTAAGAAGTGAACAAAGTAATGACAAAAAGCCCAAACCAAACCAAAATAATATTTATAAACAAATTTATATAGAAATGCCACCACCAGTGCAAAGGATTTTAGGGATGTAATGTTTTGAGTACATAAATCGTAGGTTGGTTTGGGTTTTTTTTTACACCACATCAACCATTCCCTTTCCAAAGTTTCTTCTGTTCTTCAGCAAACACACATTATAAATACATGATAAAACTCGTATTGTAAACTAGGCAATTTTTTAATTTTCAGCAAGTGTTAACAAGTTTTTGTCATAGTCACTTATTCATTAATGAGTTATCAATTTCATGACAAGCTTCAAACATCTAACATTTGATTTCGTTAACATTTGTGATCTCATCTGGCAGTAGACCTGCCAGAGATTTTCTCAGAAATATCAGTTATCAACTAATGATTTTGAAGAAGAAAAAAAATAAAACGAGGAAATAAGAACACCTTAACTTTAGCACTGTTGACATTTGGCAAAGTTAGTACTTCTAACTTTAGATAGAATTTATCATTCTTCCATACAATTCATGAATAAAATTAAAAGATGTTAAGCATCTGCCATGGTAGTTAGTACATATAGCTCTGTAGAATGACCCATTCATTATTTTATATTAATTGTCAAGCGGCAGAGAGAGAGTGTGTGCGTTTGTGTGTCCCCCCACTATCTTGCTAAAAACAATTGCGATGACTCTCTTTTTAAGTTTTGAATTTTTGTCTATTGATATGATGTTGTTTTTGCATGTTTTCAGCCAAAGGAACTGCCTGATGTCTGGCAACATGATATGTATGATGGGAGTGATGGAGGGTTCCGTCGTGGAGCTGCTCCTCCACAGGCCCGCACAAGTGGTGCATCTACTTCAGGGAAACTGCTGGTTTCTAATTTGGACTTTGGCGTCAATGATTCTGATATCCAGGTATTACAATTTTTTCCCAGATAACTGAGATATGTTGCCTTAGGCTACCTATGCTCAAAAATAGAAATCAACATTAGATCTGTTGCAATCTAAATAAACTGCTATAGGAATCAAGTGCCAAACAAAACAAGCTAGAAAGGGTTATTATTTAGTACTGTTTATATATTGTGGAGGCACCGTGGTCGAGTGGTTTAGGCGGTCAACTCGTGATCCAGAGGTCGCGGGTTCGATCCCCGCTCGGCTCGGTGTTGTGTCCTTGGGAAAGACACTTTACTCCTATTTTCCTCACTCCACCCAGGTGTACAAGTGGGTACCAGCTCTGCTGGGGAAGTATCTGGCGACAGACTAGCGTCCTGTCACAGGGGTGGTGAAAAACCATCAGTTCGCTTAACGCTACAGAAACCGGGGATAAGCTCCGGCTCTATGGGCCTTCTGGCTGAAAGAACATACTTTTTTTATATATATTTTTTTTTATATTGTAAGTGATTATTTTATTGATGTATCTGCATCAGAATAATCATAATATTATAATTATTGTTTTAAGTTTGCTGTCATATCAAAGCAAAATAGCCACAAAGGAAAAGTAAGAATTAGAAAGTTCTAATAATATACTTTAAAAAATAGAATCTTTGAATGTAATTGTAAAGCATGTTCTTCTGATTTTATTTAATTTATATTTTATTTATTCTTTTATTTCGAGGATAATGGAATAAGCATTCATGTGCTTTTTTATGTCCTTTTTAAAATTTTAATTGACTTACTGTTCCAAGTGATTCAATCAGTTCTTTTTTAAAAATTGATTTTATCTGTATTTTATGTAATTTATTTAATAATCATATTACCTTTAAGATTATTGCAGAACTTGAGCAGATGCTTTCCTTTAGCACCAATTCTTGTATTGTTTCAGGAATTGTTTGCAGAATTTGGTCAACTGCACAAGGCAGCTGTTCACTACGACAGATCAGGCAGGTCATTGGGCACAGCAGAAGTGATTTATGTAAGACGGACAGATGCTGTGAAGGCAATGAAACAGTACAACAATGTTCCTTTAGATGGTAAGTATTCCACTTAAAAGTTTTCTTGTTTTTGCTTTCTAATAATTACCATTTGAATTGAACATGAACTTAAGTTTATTTTAAAAGGGTAGTGGCATAAGGAAACATGCTTATTTTTACAACCAGCCTTCTGGGGGGTGGGGGAAGGGGACCTCCCCCCACCCCCCCCCCCCCCCCCCCCCCAACCAAAACAAAACAAAAAACCACAGAAATGTTTCTAAGAAGAAAAAAGTGAATCACCTAAAATGTATAGAGCATGCAACTTGTCTTGTAAACAAGAACTCGAGATCATAAAATCACATTAGTTTTTGGGGATAGGAGAAAAGAGCTTACCGGAGAGTAGAGGGAAGAAGAGAGAGTGCATGCAAATTTGCAAATAATAATAAAAAAATTTCTAGAGAGCAACAAGGAGAGGGAGACAAGGAAATGATACATTTAATGTACTACTAAGGACCATCTGTAGTTTATTTACCTTTTCCCTACAGGTAACCCGCTATTGGGCAACCAACCATCTACTAGCCCTTAAGTATCGCCTACTATTGGGTTACCATAGTGTACTAATGTGCTTAGTGCACGTGTGCTGAGAAAGACAGGTTCTCTCCCTTAATGTAGCAATAGTGTAAATGAACTAATCCATTTACTGTAGGTACCGGCAGCCCTTCTTTCAGCCTGCGGGAAAGTAGCGCTGAGGGGGGCAAAATGCATGTTTTTGACAGGCCAGACCTTGGGAACTATCTAAATAATTGGGATAAAAATTATGAAACAATAAACATTGATGTTTACTTATGTGCTCTGAGTTGTTCGTTTGTGTTTGTATGTCATGGTGTGACAACAAAACAATTCCAAACACACCCACTCTTTTCACAAAAATCGAAGCGCCGACGTACCACTAGCCGCCATTAGCCGAGCGAGTGAATCGGTATGGATAGAAAATCGCTATGTACGATGTGCTCATTGCACTGCATCAACTTAAAAATAGGTCAGAATAGAAGAGCATATTTCCAGCTTTAATTCGATATAATTTAGTAGATCCGAAAAGCTTAAATCAATTAAAATCGAAGTTTAAAGTGCGAGTTCAAGTTAGCCCACTTTCGGTACACGATACGAAACATCGGGCGAAGTAAACACAGACATTAATGGTGCGATCGAAAGGCCAGTCTTTGCTGAATCCAATGGTGTATCAAGCTCTATGATTGGTTAAGTACAGTTCCATCGCCGGCCAATCAAAGTGAAGGTATCATCAAGCCATGTTTACACGATGTGAGAAAAACAAAAATGGCGGAACATTGCGAAAGAAGCGAAGCCGACCGAGTCAAATACGTTAAATGCCATGGAATTGCAGGACAAACTTGGCAAGTTAACGCGTTAAATATCAAGTTAAGACCTGTATTAAACGAATCCATAACTTCATTTTGCTTAGTATTCGGAAAATTATTATTTATTTTGTTCGTATGACACTCGATCATGTTGAGCACGATCTGGTCAAGTTTGACTGGTACACTTTTTAGTTTGAAGCCATCGTATTTTTTTAACTGGGAAACTAAGAGAAATCGATACCACTTATTGGTATATCTAACATTGATTTAGCGATTTGAGAGCTAGTTATTGAATTGATTCCGCGATTTAAGAGAAATTCGCCAATAAAAACATCGTTGAGAGAGAGTTCACCAAACGGAAGTTTGTCCCGCACGCACATGTATGCCCGTCAACAGCACAGATCGAAAGCCGACTTATACAGTTATAGCAGTTGTTGAGACAACACATTGTACTTGTAGTTTTCATTACATGTTGCTTCAAAGTAGCAATAAACTTTTCAACAACTTTCTCAGCCTCTTTTTAATTTTTTTTTTTTTTAGATGGAAGTATAATTAATGAAAGTGGGTTTTTTTGTTTTGTTTAATCTTCCTACAGGTGTTGCCTCCAAGAAATTCAATATCAGTAGAGAAGTTCTTTGTGATTTTACTGGGTCTTTTTTTCTTCTTCTTCTTGTTAGTACTCTAGTAAAGAAAAATTCCAAGGTAAAAAAAATAAAAAGAAACTGAACAGTTCTTCAAGCTACTTAAGTAGAATTTCCATCCTCTTGTAAATTTTTTTTTTGTTTTACTGGCATGAGCTTCTGACAAAGGTTTGTGTTTTTTAAAGCCATTTTTGTTAAGCTGTGATTTGTATCAAGTTAATTGTGTGAATTTTTAAAAATTTTTTAATTTCTTGTCACTTCATTACATTCAACAACAAAAAAATCCTCAGATCAGTTTGGCCAACACAGATTAATGTTTATCACAGTGATTAAATTGTTGAGACAACATAGAACAATTTTCATATTATCATGAATATGTCACCTCATCTTTTTTTTTCCACAACAAAGTAATTAATGATCACGTAGACACTGACTAAGACAGTGAGTAATATCTAGTGTTAACTCAAACCATCACACCATACCCGACTTACTGTAGTCTTTCTCTCAGTTTCATACAAACTGAATATACTCTCTCTCTCTCTCTCTCTCTCTCTCTCTCTCTCTCTCTCTCTCTCTCTCTCTCTCTCTCTCTCTCTCTCTCTCTCTCTCTCTCTCCACACACACACACACACACACACACACACACACACACAATGAGTTTATGAGTTTTTTGGGGTTTTGGTCGCGTGTGAGTGTGTGGTTTTTTTCTTCTTTTTTTCTCTGTTTCTATTTTTCTTTTGAGTTAGTTTTAATGTTATTGGTTATGGTAATAATGTAGTTAGATAATATTGATCAAGTTGTTTTTTGTTCATAGATAGATGGCTTGATCAAAAAAAGAAAATGCATTGCTTATTCAATGTACCATCTGGAAATAAAAATTTGACTTGACTTGACACACACACACACATGTATGCACAGAGCACACACAAACCAGCACTACACTACCACCACCACAACACACACACACACACACACATAATTGTCATATCACATAGTGATTGATGAAGAAATGCATACACTGAGACAGTGAAATTAAATTAAAATGATGTGTAAATATGTTAAATAACATTTTTTAACACAACAAGGGAAAATTCATGCAAGAAGATTTATTTATTTTTATTTACTGTTTTATATCGAGGACAATGGAATAAGCACTCATGTGCTTTTTTACATCCAGTCCCCGTGTGTATGCGGTTTTGTAAATTCTGTCATCTGTTTCCACCGGCACACAATGGCCTACTCTTCCGAAAAGCGTAGAGTAGTATGCAAAGAGTATCAATGTGACTTTTTTTTTTGATAACTTTTTTTTCTTTTTGAGAACCCCCCCCCCCAACAAAACTGTCTTCCTGTAGTCATCAGTCTGTCATGAAAAGTATCAAATGGCAAAATATACAGCATGATATAGAGCTATTTTTATTTGAGCACTGCTAATTTCAGTGTGCAGAATGTGCAAAATCCTCAATCTCTTTTTTCTATAGAGGAAGAATAGAATGAAAGCATAACATCCTGAACCAAAAATTTAAGCAAGTTCAGCCAAGTTGGGGAGAAAATGTGTACAGGATGTCAGTACTTTTTTGTTTTTTAAGTTGGAAATGGTTATCAGGAATATGTAATATAATTTGATAGAGAGCAGTGTATAAAAGATTGTGTCAAAATTTCATTGAAATCTGCCGGTTAGTTTAGGAAAAATTTCTGTTTGGACAATCGGTTCAACTCATCCCCGTAAGCTCTTGTTTTGGAATAAAAAACAAAAAAGGTAGTAAAGATAGCATAGAAACACACTTAATTATATAGAAAATAATGTATTAAGACTACATGCAAAATTTGAAGACAATTCATTGAATAGTTTCAAAGTTATGGTTGTTTTTCATATGGCAGGTCAGTATTCTCCCTTTTTTCCGCCGTGCAAATTGCATTACCTCCAGGTTTTTAACATGGAATTTCGCTCAAGCAAACACCTTAGAAAAAAATAAGTGTGATTAATATAACTAGTACAAGATGTCTAAACTGAAAGAAGCTTTCTGCTTGTCTTTTTCACTGTGCTCTGATGCTTCAAAGTTGGCACATCTCACAGATTTGACATGTGTCAAATTGTGGTTTTTCCAAAGTTTGACACCCTGTACATATCAACCAAATACATTTGTTCATGGAACTTATGTATCTTAAGAATATATGTTATAAGATTTAAAGTACTCATTTTCAACTGGGTATGTATGTTTAGTACAATTTTAATGAGGTTCAAACTTGGACGATTTTAGAAATTGTCAAGGGCATCAGCGTACCCCATTTTTAAACAGCCATATCTCTGAAAGTATGAAAGATAGAGACTTCATTTTTGTTTTGTTTTTTAAGTTTGATCATTATCTTTATGATTATATAGGTTTTAAATACTAAAAGAAATAATCTAATTTTGGCTGCCGGTACCTATTTACTGACAATGTGTCCAGGAGGACTGCAGAAACAGATTTGTTGAATATAATTTTCTTCATATTTATCTGCATTTGATATATCACAAGGAGGTTTGCCGTATATCTGAACTTAAAACGTAGCTGCCAACGTACCTGTTTTTCCTGGAATTTTTCCTTTTTTTTAATCTGGGATTGTGGTTTTTTCAGTTTTAAACAAAACATGTTTTCAGTTTAGGAAATTTACACATTGTATACACTTGCCCACGACCGCGCTAAGTGGAGCCAGCTGGTCCACCGTTCGTCCACCATGCAGCGCCCCTACGACCCTGGCGGGTTACGGGACCAGTGAACAGTGATACACATATAATAAATAGGGCTCTATTTGGTTCATCTTCTGTGCTTTTGAATATGCCTGATGCATACTTGCATAGTATTTAAACAAAAATGCATATATATGGCAGTTATGACTAGTTGGCTGTGGAACAGAACTTGTGTAGCTGAAAAATCTCACAATGGTATTTTTTTTACATAGTAAAAGTGGAGAATCAATTCATTGAGCTGATAGTTGATCCATTGTCATTGCCTTTCTACCTGGATAGCTGCTGGTAGTTATTACTTTGTGTTGTGTTTCTCAATTATTTTTGTTTTTGGGGGAAAGAAATCCATGTCAGCTTGCAAGTTACATTCTGATTCTATGCAACATAGGATTCAAATTTTGTTTGTCTGCAGGTCGAGCTATGAGCATTCAGCTTGTAGGTGCATCAGAAGGTGGTATTCAGAACAGGCGCCCCAGCACTGGAGGAGGGTAAGCTCTTTTTCTTATTTTCATTTTTTGTTCTGTTTCCCTTTGTTTTCTTAGTCGACCATTTGCCACAAAGTTGTTGCCTTTGTTTTTCTTTTTATTTTGTAGGAAAGTTACTATTTTTCAACATCTTTGCTGCTAGTGCCACCTATAAGAATTATTGTTAAAAAAAAACCCTCCTATTTGCTCTCTGTATTAGAAGAAATCAACATGAAAGCCATGTGAATTTTGCTAGTTCAGTTTAGACCTGTCCAGTGATTAAATGAAAGATTTGTGCCATCATCCATATTATAGCCATTGGAGATATGGGAGGTGGATGGACCACTATATATATATGCCAGTCAATTAGAAACAAAGTAATCTCAGTCATAAAGACTACCCCCAAAGTGTATGACATATATGTTGAAGTGGCATCTGACAACTACTAGTTGAACCAGTGATTATTGGATACAAGAGTGACAGAGGGTGCATTACTCGGTGAATCATGGCAGCTAACAGATCTGGATCTTGTTGCTTTCTAAGGGAAGATGGTGTGATTTGTTGCATTTTGATTTTTATATTTTAATGATTTTATTTTGTATCATTTCACAGACTAGTGCAGGGGTTTTTTGTTTACTTTTTGATTTTTTGGGGTTGGTTTTGTTAATGATAATGTTGTTTTTTAGTGTTGACTTCTGTTCATCATGCTTTTTGTAATTTATAATGCACAAACAAGTTCACAGATTCATGTCCGTACAGGCATATATATATAGTATATGTGTGTAGCTCCACAACACACACAACACACACACACACAAAACACACACACACACACACACACACACACTAAAACACACACAATGTACCATCTGGAAATAAAAGTTTGACTTTGACACACACACAGAATTTTTACCCTTTAAACCCTTTCCCATTTTCTACCCGCCGTAGCCCGCCGCTGCAGCCGCTCGCCCGCATCTATTTATACCCGCCGCAGCCCGCCGGGACGTCATTTCAGCCTAGTGGGATTTTCCTTTCACGCACTAAGCTCTACCTAGTACCGCACACTATGAATGAACTTTCCACTGAGGTCAGCATAAAACTAAGGAGGAATGGACACCAAAATTCAGTGCTACACAGCCTCCCTTTCACAAGAAATGGCCAGTATGGCTTTGTCTTTCCCACGCTTTCTTGTAGCTAAAAATTTGGCAGCAAAGATTGAGCATACAATTTGGGAGGAATATTACTGATGTGGAAATTGAAGGTATTTTGGCTCAAGTGGAACAGTTCAAAAGAGAATAAATGTTAAATTTTCCGATGTTGAAGTAGATGTAGAAGAAAAGATGAAATAGGAGAAGGTAGTCGGGTCGGAAATGTTGCTGAGGATAACATTCCGTTGGCTTCATAGCAGACGACATTGGCGAGCGCACAAGTGCCTGCTCAGGCAAGACTTCACGCTGCCGACTGAGCAGGCACAAACTCTCCCACTGAATGCCAAGCTCTTAGATTACTTTGTTTTGTTTGTGCCCCAACATTTTTTTTCAAATTGTAGCAGATTAAAAACAAACAATTATCCCAGGCAAAAGATCGCTGTGAAAGGCTTAGTCGTAGATCCATTACGGACAGAAACAACACCTGATGAAATTTGGGGGCTTCCCTGTCAGTTTTGATCATGATGGGTATCAAGCGTTTGGTGAGGCTTCATCTCTACTGGTTACTGAATTGACATTTTCTGAGTCACGGATCAGTTATGACGAAAACCAGATTTTCTCAAAATTAATCAGTATTTTCACCTGAAAACACGCCAACACACCTGGACGCGACACTGGCTGTGACACCGCATTTGACAGCCATGTAGCTAGCTATTGGTGAAGGACACACTAGTGTCTGTAATAGTAGGCGTCAGCATATATTTGTAAATAATGTATATTACGCGCATTAGTCAACGTTTGTTTTCAATATGTTTGAATACTTTCCACTGAGGAAGTGTAGACTTGGTGACAGTAATTTTGTGACATGTGAATGTTCGATTGGATTCCCATGACGGTGGATGCAATGGAGGACACATTCAGGCAGGCCCACACATATTTTTTTTTTTAATCACATACCTATATTGCGCATGTTAGAGGGTAGTTGTAGACTAACAGCATGATGTCACTGCAATGTTACCTGTATTTGGTGACAAAGAGGGGACAGCAGCACGACACATGTAGGTAGGACACACATCTTGGGGTGCAGAAAAAAGGGTATGACATCATATGAATACTTTGGCCAAATATGACTGCTCTGCGAACAATAGTAACTGTACAGGACTATGTGTACTTAAGGTACCTTATTCTCTGAAAAAACAGCGTAAATTTCCGAATACTACAGAGAGTTTCTCTGTAAGAAATGCGAATGGTAAAGGGTTAAACCTTGTTTCACAGAATCAGATATGCAAGTTTGTATGTTTCAGTTGAGCCTCCAAACATTACTTTAAATCCAAAAGTTAAGGCATATACTAGTGTGAACATGCGGGGTTTTAACCCTAGTAGCGCTGAATTTACAGCAGTGGGCTTAGTGCTGCTGGCTGAATTAACATTGGACAGTTGTTTTGAAGCAGGGTAGGATCAAACATTCATTTGGTGACCTTTGAAAGTGATAGGGAGCTGTCAATACGACCACCTACATCATCCCAGATTATTCTGGGATTCGCCAAGCGACTTTGCAAGGTTGACCTGGAATGTTCAAGGAACTGCGCTACTTGGCTTTAAAAATCCCCAGAAGGAATGAAGAAGGTGAAAATCTCTCACATGTTCATGTACACATACAAACACACACACACTTGCGCACACGCATGCACACGTGCGCACACACACTTTTATGAAAAGCTGTGAAATAGGGGGAATAATCATGCTGTAAAAGATGGACAGTGTGCTAAATGATACTGTAACTTTTTTTGTTTTATGTTTTCTACAGGTTTAGTCCTCGAGGTGGAAGCCGTGGTCGTGGTGGGGGTGGTGGTGGATTTTCACGAGGACGTGGCACTGGTATGAGGGGCCGTGGACGAGGCCGTGGAAGGGGAGGGCGACCACAAAACAAAGCCACACCTTCACTAGAGGAACTGAATGCACAGCTAGATGCCTACAACAGCAAGGTAAACACATTGTGGAACTGAAGTGCTTTTTTCCCTTCTGCTTGGTGTGGGCAGTTTTTGTTAGTTTTTTTCTTTTATTTTGTGTTTGTTGCTGTAATGTGCATACTGCTTCAGAAGTAATATTTTTTTCCAAGGGTATTACTTAGCAAGTGCTAATTCAGAAAGCGTTTTGTTCGTCCCCAAATGGTCTAGTGAATTAAAATGGATGGCTACACATTGATTGCTTGGAATTGAAATGGGCACAAATTGGTTGCTGTTATAAAAAAAAATAAAAAAAGGTAATCTGGAGCATGATGCTTGCATTTCAATATTTTTCATGCTGGCCATCTTTTTGGTCCATGTATATAAAGAAAACTAGCTTAGCATCATTGAGGTAGTTATACTGACTTTATCAATGATTAAAAATTAATCAGGTTGTACTACATATTTAAGTCTTTTGTTTGCACATATGTGGGCAATGAAGTGGTTATACTGTCTTTACCAATGAATGAAAATTAAATATTTAGATTGTACTGCATATTTTAATTTCTTTCGTTTGCATGTCCTTTCTTTCCATGTGTCCCGTTCCCCCCCCCCTCCCCGAAAAATTTTTTTTTTTCTTCCTTTTATTCCTGAGCTTCTGTAACTTTTTTCAAGGTCGAAATGAGCATGTGATGAATGGTGTTGACCTGCGGTTAGTAGTGGACAGATGTGAAGCTTTAGTTAACTACTAACAGCCCACGCAGTCTGGCACAGATTTGACTCTATGTTTGGACTTAAGTTGCTATAAAACAAATAAAAAGGAACAAAAATCAGTGCAACTGGTGCACTTGTCTTAAAACATTTTCACCTACTGATTTTGTACTTCATAAAAGCAGACATGATAAGGTGATAGTTTTATTACTTTTGGTTTCCATCTACAGCCATTTTATTTCATGACACTCGATTCTTTTCTGACAACATCATAAAAAGCTTGTTAACCATACGGGGGGGGGGCATTTCCAAACCCACCTCCCACCCAATTTCATTTTTGAATTCTCCAAAATTGGTGGCTATGCGTAGGTATTGCCAGTTTTATTTTGGGTGGCAATCAGAGATAGAGGGAAGCGTGTGTAGATTACAAATGTAATACTGCATGAACTGCACCCTTGAATTTCTTGAAAAGTTCATTGAAAACTCCTTTAATTTCATAGAAGTCTGTATGAACTCTGTAATGAAACTGAAATAAAAGGGTTAAGCAAGAAAAGGTGACTGGGTTTAGACTTATCTTGAAATGTGCTGATATTGAAAATAGATAAGGATGCATCATGGTATTTTTTGTTACAGTTGCTCCACACATGTACCATTTTTAACAGCATGCTTCTTGACTCTTTTTTTAATGACTGTTTCAGATGGAGGTTGATTGAGGATCACTTGAGTTGACCAGTGACTGAAGATTGGAATAAACTCATTCTTCATGCCATTGTATAGTGAAATTATCACTGATTAGTTGAAGGAGACTTGCAGCACATAAATGAAAGGGACAATTGGCTGTATGCGTGTTGTCAGTTTGTGGATCATCTTTCAGTTCTAACCCACCCTGGTCCTTGTACATACATCCAGACTTCAGTTTAGCACTTCATAACTCATTTTAATCTGATGAATCTTGTTCAGAGTTGTCAATGTGAGAAGGAAAGTTGTTAAAAAAAAAAAAGGTCAAAGGAAACTCTGAAGCAAGCTCAGTTGTCATTGTAAGAAGAAAAGTTGCTAGAAGGAGAGGAGAGAAAAAAGGGCGAAAGGAAAATTTGGAGCCTACTCATCTCTGCCCCTTTTAACTGCCGTTATAAACATTTCCACCAGAGTTAATTTTATTGAAGCAAGTTTTAGATTATGTTTGAACTTTTTGTTTAGGGTAGCTTAACATGCACATGTTGGGAGAGAACTTAAAAAAAAGTGAAATATTGTTCCATAGACTACAAAACAAATCCTGAATTCTCACTTCTGTGTTGGAGTGGAACACTTTATTTGGAGAAAATGCAAATATCGTTTTCAGTTAATATCAGCATTGAATGATTTCAGGGTTTGTACCAAGTTAGTTCATGTACAAATGTCTCATGCTTTTACAGGAAAGAAAAGTTCAGGCAGCAATGTTGGATTGGTATTTTGTTCAGTCTTTGTTTTTTCTTTAGTCAGCATGTATAACATTCAACTGTGTGGTTTTGTTTTTGTTGGTGGTTTTTTTTTGTTTTTTTTTAAAGAGGGTTTGTTTTTAGGTAAGACATTTGACAGTAATCTAATTTCTTCAGGGCTTGAGCTGGAAAGTTTTGAGACTGCTTTATAAAGTACATCTGAAATGGAATGAACACTTGATGTGTGGATTTGACTGAACAGAAAGTATTAAAAGAATCTTGGCCAACCCATTTGTTGTGTGGTATTTTGACGTGTGAATTTGAAATTTGCCCCAAAAAGTATGGCATATAGGAACCTTTTAAAAAAAAATTGGATGAGTGCAAATCTAATTGATATAGTAAAAATGAATGCACAAAAAAGTTCACAGGTGAGATAAAATTCTGATACTAAAATTGATAAAGAATATTTTGTATGCTATTAGGAATTCAGAAGCCTTTGCTGATGCTTCTAAAAGTAATATAAGAAACATTTAGTGTGCCTGTTTGATGCATTAAGAAGGCTGAGGTGTCAGATGTTTGTAATGTTAATGGAATCTGTCGATACTCAACATCTTTTGGCATTTTTAGTAACAGGATAAACAGCAACAAAGCTTGCAAACACAGTTTAGTGTGTCTGTAAACCCCTGTTGCCTTGTAACCAAACTTTACTGGGATTGTGGATACATATTTTAGTTATCTGTTTTATGTTTGATCATGTCAAGAAAGCAGCATTTTTGGCACAACCTTGGGTTTGATCACCTGATTTAGAAATAAGCCTTGAATTGAATCCTTTGGGTATGAAAGCCATTTCAGCCATTGGTTTAAGAGAAAATATCTTTACAGTAGAATAGATCTGAGCTATGAGCAGTTTGTCAAGGTATGTTCCATGGACATAAACAAAGCATCTGTTATTTGTTAACTAAAAAATTCTCTCTTTCTCTCTCTCTATTTTTTTTAATGCATGTCTGTGAGATATGAATTTTCTATCTGATACATTAGTTTAGGCCAGCGTAACTTTGATCACACAGAACTTAAGCTTCTGTACTTTATTTGGTCTGCCCCAATTTAAGTCATATTAAGCCTAATCTGAAGGATACCACTTCTGAGCCTTCAAGTGGCATTGGTTAAGTCATAATAACCATACTTTGTTAGATGCCCACTGTAGTGTTGACCATCTTTGTCCCTGAAATGACAAATCTCCATTAATCTGCCATCTCTAGATGCTTTCTATAAGAAGTTCAATTTATCAATCAGATGTCACACCACACCATCCAGGAATGAAGGACATGAATTCAAAAGGTTCTTTATTGCCAGAGATTGATGATAATGCTGTAGAGTTCCACTTCAGTTTGAAATAATGTGACAAGGCTGTGTATACTTCCTTTTCACAATACATCCAGGTGTCGCCTAAGCTGGCAAGATAGACACTTGCCATGTTTTGAATAATAGGAAAATTTACATTCCTAATTTAGATGATAGGTGTGATGACCAGCTGGATAGAACGTCAAACTCATCTTACAGTAATTGCCAGCACAGATTTCAGTTGCTGCTGTAATGGCCATGAACGGGGAATTTCCTGATATAAGACTTTAACATGAGACCCCATGTGCAAATGCATGCCATAAATCTTGTGCATACAGGGTTCATACAAATCTTAAAAAGCCCTAAAAGGCCCTGATTTTTGAAGATCCAAAATAAGGCCCCTAAAAATGAGACCTATGGCCCTGGAGGCCCTAAAAAGCCCTAAAAATGGGAACCATGAGTGAGAGTTTCTGTTTAAATGTAGATTAAACAAATACACAAAATAAAACTTATGAGAAATGAAAGCAAGAAGGATGTCCAAAGATCATAATTATTATCACTGAAAGAGCCTGTCGTCTGCTATTCATGTCGTGCCGCCTATTTTGCCTAAGGGAGGTAATTTGCCTCCATTGGAAACGCATATTCGCTTTGCTTTCATCAGTTATTTTTTACATGCCGAAAACTACCTATCCCTATGGTATGTCCGTAATTTGTTTGGAAAATGATGTTTAACTATGAAACTGCAATCATGAGTCAAAATAATACCAGTTTTCTGTTTACTGCGCTACAGTCCTCTACGAGATTTTTCAATTTTAGCACGGCTGCGCTGTGAATAGCAAGGCCTATTGTTTCTCCTGTGCGCAGTTTACAAAATGGCAGTCAATGATACAGTCGTGTGTCGGAATGGGAATGCAATAAAACCTGTATCCAGATCTATTCTTTATTTGAGGAGATTATCCCACAGATTTCCTGCAGAATGCATACAGAAACAAATCCAATTCATAACGCAAGTCACAAATGCCTGAATATTTACAAATGTACAGGAAAAATACAAATGTTTGAATATTTTCCACCGCTCAATGTGGTCGATTCAGTTGACTTTACTTTAAAATTCGCAGCTTATTCAGTTATTGGCCGACTTGATCTGAAGATTCTTGCTTTTAAAAAAAACAGCTTTGGGCACAGGGTGTTGGCATCCTTTTCAAGCCAGTGTTAGGCCTACCTCTCTGTCTGCATTGACGATACGGGACTTGTACATGTATTCATAGTGAAGAGAACTTGCGTCCAGCAGCCTCTCTCTCCGTCTTTCTCAGTTTCTGTCTCTGTCTCTCTCTTTTATGCATGCATGCGTGTGCATGCATGCACGTGCGTGTGTGTGTGTGAATTCCTGCATGTAGCATGTGTGAGATTGAAATAAAGGAGCAGAATTTGGAAGAGGCACTGTGACTGTGTGAGGGTATTGTTATTACCAGTTCTAGTACCGGGCAACCATCTGCATCTTTGGTAAGGCAAGGAGACTAGTTCACATCAGATGAATTTGAGGGATAGTGTCTTTTAAGTTCACTTTGCTAGCTGTTTGTGAAAAACATCTAAGAATCAGAGACACTTATTTCAGTTTTCACTTCACTTCGTATTTCAAGACATGGACACTTCCATCACATCATGGATGTTTTACTGTGTGAGGATTTTAATTCATTGTTGTATCTATGAGTGAAAGACATTTTATTCTAGAACTTCACTTGAATTTTTGTCAATAACCAACATCCAACATGCAGTTGTAGACCAGAAGACTTTGCTTACATGAATTTGAGATTGGTTTATCAAAGTAAATGTGTACAAAGGTTGATAACATACACTTTGATACCCTGCTTATAGGCCCTAAACTTGGAAATAATGGCCCCTAAAAAGGCCCTAAATTTTTCCCCACCAAGTCTGTATGAACCCTGGCATATATTAAAACTGGTCGTAAACTTTAATCTCCAAATGACTTCTCTTCTGATAATAAAATTTATTTTATCATAAAATCATTCTCCCTCAGCATGTGTACAAGCACATGCAAATGTACCATGCACTCACACACACACATACACAGAGTTCAAATAACAAGTTCTTTGTCCTTTGTGGAAACATTAGACCTGCAAGATCTTTCAAATATCAGCTGTTTACAACTTTCTAACGTGAAGAATCAGAAAAATAATGAAAAAGCTAACATAACAGTAGTATCAGAAAGAAAGACATGACATCCTGTGAAGAAACAATTAACGAAAATAACAAAAAAGCTACATATCAGGCAGTAACAGAAAGAATGGCATGCCATCGTGAAGAAACAATTGACGAAAATAGTGAAAAAGCTACATAACAGGCAGTAACAGAAAGATTGGCATGCCATCACATGAAGAAATAGTTGGGGGGAAAATAATGGAACAGCTACTTAACAGATAGTACGCTAACAGAAACGGAGGCATGCCATCTCGTGAAGAATCGATGGAGGAAAATGGTGATAAAGCTACATGACAGGCAGTAATAGATAGGCATGCCATCACTGGAAAAAACAAGAAAATAACAAAAGAACTGCATGCAGATAGTAACAGAAAGAGAGGCATGCCATCACCTAAACAAACAATTGATGAAATTAGTGAAAAAGGTAAGGAAAAGGTGTCCCATAATCTATGTTGTTGTAGGGGAATGAGGCATCAGAGACATCAACTTCTCCATGGGCCAGCATAATGAGGGCAGTGCCCATCTCCTCTCTGGCGCTGCTTTACCTTCCCTGACCCTGAAGAGGTAGGTACCCATTTACAGCTGGGGGAACTGTACTGAAGCCAAGGCGTGCAAATGGTAACCCATCCAATTGGTAACCACGCTTGATGCTGCTAGGGGAAAGCGAGTGCTCTGACCACTGAGCTATCCTGTCCCCAGTGAAAAAGGTGCATGACAGTAAAAGAAAGAATGGCATGTCATCACTAGAAGAAACAGTTGAAGGAAGTTGTGAAAAAGCTACATGACAGGTTATAACAGAAAGAATGGCATGCTATCCAGTGAAGAAACAGTTGAGGAAAATTGTGAAGAAGCTACAAGACAGCAAAAGAAAGAATGGCATGCCATCACATGAAGACACGGTCAAGGAAAATCGTGAACAAGCTACATGACAGTAAAAAGAAAGAATGGCATGCCATCACATGAAGAAATGGTTGAGGAAAATCGTGAAAAAGCTACGTGACAGACAGTAAAAGAAAGATTGCCATGCCATCATGTGAAGAAACAGTTGAAGAAAATGTTGAAAAAGCAGCATGACAGGATCGGTGGTCTAGAGGTAACGCACCTGCCTAGAAAGCAAAAAGTCCAAGTTGGAAGTGTGCGGTGGTTCAATCCCCGTTTGGGTAAAAAGCTTTCCCCCCCCCCTATCCATTAGATCATGAGTGGTGGTCTGGGTGCTAGTCTTTTGGGTGAGACGATAAACCAAGGTCCTGTGTGTTACACAAATTTATTTGGTGCACGCAAAAGAACCCACGGCAACAAGAGAGTTGTCCCTGGCAAAATTCTGTAGAAAAAAGCCACTCTGATAAGGAAACAATACAGTTGCAAACAGGAAAAGACAAAATAATTGGTGGTGCTGCCCGGGGAGAGCAGCCTGAATTTCATGCAGAGAAATCTGTCATGACTTAAAGTGGTATGGAAAAACAATAAGAAAGAATGGCATGCCATATCACGAAGCCATTGAGAAAATAGTGAAAAGTCTTTATAACAGGCAGTAACAGAAAGGAAGGCATGTCATCACATGAAGAAACTTTTGGGAGGATTAATTTAATGAAAAAGCCACATGACAGTTACGTATCGAAAAACGTGCCACTGAATTAGCAAAGGTTACTGTTAAAGCTTTTCTATCTTCCATTGGATGCTGATTTTTAGAGAATTCTCGGTGTCTCTCTGAATGTCAATGATGGAACGGAATTTTTCTCAACAGAATTTGTCAGGGACAACTCTTGTTGCTGTGGGTTCCTTTATGTGCACACAGGCGTTTTCAGACTATTTAAGTACTTTTCTATATTGAGAAGTAAGGGCAATTGGTCTCTAGCTGCTTAATGCTGATTGAGATTTTCCTCCTTTAAGAACTGGAATTACTATCGACTGCTTCTAGACATGGACTGACAGGACTGAAGTCAAATGGTCTTAACCACTCCACTAAAGCATCCATCAAAGACTCTTGACATTGAAGAGACAGAGTGCTCAGTCAGTGGTTAGAACATTGGATTTGTGATATAAGAGCACAGATTTGAACTGTCCCATAGAGGGAATTTCTTCTCTGGTTAGCTATGATTCCATTCCTAATTTCATGCATGTGTCATGTCTGTGTCTTGGCATTAAGCATCATGTGTCATTTGCTCCTATGTATCATACTGGGGGCATGTGTGTCAGTGTCAAATAACCAATAATATGGACTTTGTGCTCGGTAGGGATATAAACAACATTCAATCAAATGAAAACCAATAACAAATTGACACCAATGATGTGTACACAAATTACACATGGACACTTTTTAACAGGTGGACACCAATGACATATGGAAACCAATGACATGAAAACAATGATATATGAAAACCAATGACGTGGACCCAAAGAAACACCCTGATACCAACGACAAGTGAACAACAGTAACATATGACACCAATAACAAGCAACACTAGTGACACATGGCAATCAATGATGCCTGACACCAATGACACATGATGCCAGCATCAACATACACACTGACATATAACACCATCTTATTGATACCCAGCCATCATACTTATGATACAGCACTGATACAATTATAATTATTAATTATGGAGAATGTGCAAAGTTGATGATCTGAGGTCTGTAGCTAGTACCAATAGACTGCGCTGGTTTGGGCACGTTCAACAGAAAGCAGACCACCACATCATAAAAAGAGCAATGAACTTCGTAGTGGATGGAAAGAGACCAAGGGGAAGATCTAGCAAGACCTGGGCTGCCTGTATTGCAGATGATCTTAGAGAAAGGGGCATAAATAAGGAGGAAGCTCAAAACAGAGAGTGATGGAGAAGGCTCATCAATGTTAAACCTCCCTTGGGAGAAACGTGACAAAAAAGGAAGAAGAAGACTGAATTATAACACCAACATCTTATTGATACCCAGCCATCATACTTATGATATAACACTGATATAATTATAATACCATGTTATTGGTACCCAGCCATCATACTTATGATATAACACTGATATAATTATAATACCATGTTATTGGTACCCAGCCACCATACTTATGACATCAACATCATATAGACACCCAGCCATCATATTTATGACACATAACACTGACATATAACACCATCTTATTGGTACCCAGCCATCATACTTATGACCCATAACACTTTGATTTGTTGCTTTACAAGATTCAGCGCTATATAAATTCCATACATTATTATTATTATCATTATTATTATTATCATATAACACCAAAATCTTATTGACACCCAGCCATCATACTTATGACCCATAACACTGATATATAACACCATCTTATTGACACCCAGCCATCATACTTATGACACATAACACTGACAATTATAACACCATCTTATTGACACCCAGCCATCATATTTATGACACATAACACTGACATATATGACATCAACATCATAATTATAGATACCCAGCCATCATACTTGTGACACATAACACTGACATATATGACATCAACATCTTATTGATGCCCAGCCATCATACTTATGACAAAACACTGACATATGACATCAACATCATATGGATACCCAGCCATCATACTTATGACACATAACATTGGCAAACTCATATGGATATATATATATATATATATATATATATATATATATATATATATATATATAGAAGAGAGAGAAGAGAGAGAGAGAGAGAGAGAGATACATACATACATACATACATACATACAAAGAGAGACCAATGATACTATACCCATGATGCATTGGTACCCGAAACACACACGGTGTCAGTGCCAGCAATAACATTGATGACACATGGACACCTGTGGCATATTGGGCCTGATATGACACGAATTTTCAAAGCAATTACACACATGGTTTGATAGAGTATTAGTTTCCATGGAACGGTCGGTACGAACAAGTGGAAGCTTTCATAGGGTGACTCTAGTCATCAGGTAAGCCTCTACCCAGAGGCATACGTCATTTTTCAGCTAAACATAACGTCAAGACTGACGTCAAGCTGGCTTGACTATTCTTGTAGCCTAATTGATGGTGTGTGGTCTTGTCGACTTCCAGTCCTTTTGGATCTACAGATTTGATTTTATAAGGACTGTAGGTCTAATACTCAGGTCAAAACTTCGTCCTGTTGGGTTCCTTTTTGACCCTTCGTTGTTTTTATTAAGGTCAGTTCACGCATCAGAGTGATCCTAGTGTATGTACTAGCTAGATCTAGTTCTAGATTCAGAATTAATGGGTCGTAACTGGGTTCTTAACCGGTGAGCTGTGTACAGCTGTGTAGACAATAGACAAAAGATGTGGTGAAAAGATTAGTTCTTCAAATATTATGTCGAGAAGATGAGACCACAAAGAAAGAAACCCGACCCCTCTCTCTCTCTCTCTCTCTCTCTCTCTCTTTTGTTTGTCATTTTCCTTTCTCTTCTTCTTCTTCCCTTTTTTTTTTTTAAAGTCCTGTAATCCTGTAACTATCATAACCACACGCCTGCCTCTTCTTCTTCAGATTTTATTCAGAAAGAAAAACGGATGTAAATGCATTGAGTTGGAACAGGTCTACAGTTTTGTTGTAGGCTATGATATGAGTAGGCCTCCATTTAAAACGGAGAATAATCGAAATGTGTAGTGCCTATAATCCTCTTTTTTCCCTTAGGATCTCAAGCAAATGGAGTGCCTGTACAGTATTTTTTGATGGGTCAGCCACTTTGCTGCACTAAGCATCTGACATAAACTGACCAGTGTTGTTTGCCCCTTTAGGCTTTGGCTACACAGTCAGCAGCCTATTGTGTTGACCATTTCAGAATTGGTTCATCTGTTTTGTTGATGTCAATTTGATAAGCCTTACAGAATCTGGCAATGTGGTTTACCAATTCTCTCCGTTCCGTTTTTTTGTTTGTTTTTGGTTTGTCTTCTTCTTCTTTGCGTTGCCTGGGTCATGTTGTGAGACCAGATCTTCTGAGGAATTCAGCAGTTGCCTGCAGGTCATCCACAGTACAGTTTCTGCTCCAGAGGCGTGGGCTCAGGCCACACTTACAGCCTTAGCGTCTGGAGGGTCCTGCAGTCTTGTAGGATGTGGGCCGTATCCTGTTCTTCTTCTCCACAGGGGCACATAGCAGATGGTGTAATTTTCAATTTTCTGTGGAGGTGTTTATTCAGCCTGTTGTGCCCTGTGCGTAGTCTGAAAATGACCACCTGTGCTTGTCGTGAAAGCTGGTGATGAGGGTCTGGTTTGAGTGGTGATCTGAAGAGAGATTTGATGATATTTTTCATCTCCATTAGGTTGACAGGATTGTTCTCTTGCTCCTCTCTTGCCCCTATTTTGGTCACCTTGTCTGCTTGTTCATTTCCTTTAATGCCACAGTGGGAGGGGATCCACTGGAGCTCTATGCGTAAGGCGTTAAGACTGTGCAGTGCCTTCTCCAGATCTTTTAGTTGTCCGGCATTATAGGACTGCAGCACAGAGAGTGCGTTGGTCAGGAAGACGACTTGGGTGTTGTCCACTCTGCTGTTGATGACATTTGCTGCATGGATCAGGACTTCTACTTCAGCCTTGTAGTTAGTACAATGCAGGCCTGTTGGAATACCTTCAGCCTGCCATTCTCCATTAGGGTACCGAATGTAGACCCCCGCACCTCCACACTTGACAGCATCAGTTGCTGATCCATCGGTGTATATGTGAATCCAGCTTTCTTGGGGGTATCTTTCTTCCAACATGGCTAGTGTGAGAGTCTTTTTCACAATTTCACTCTGCTCATTTTTTGTTGATATGTGGGGGACAGAGGTATTTACTTTGGTATCAGTTCTTCTTTCTTCCCATGGTGGTGTGTCAAGAGAAAGAGAAAGGTTTGACATGGTCTGGAAGCTTTGCTTGGTATTTTCGTACTAGGCCTCTAGTTTCAAGGGAAAAGCTAAATCGCTTTAGCCTGTCTGAGGATAGTTGTTTTATCCTTGTCTTCATTGGGTGATCTGTAGTGCACTCGTATTTCTTTGATTGTATCAGGGCCTTCTGTTCTCTTCTTGTAGATAGGGGAGGAATGCCAGTCACTTCTTCCATTTTGTTGATTGGTGTAGACTTCATTGCCCTTGTAATGATTCTTAGTGCTTGATTTTGGACCTTATCAAGAGTTTGATGGTGAGTCTTGGCAGATGTCATCCAAGAGTTAGATCCATATTCAAGGTAAGGTCTTACTGCCCCTTGGTAGACTGTCTTCAGTAATTTTGCGTTTGCTCCCCAGTTGGTTCCGGCCAGTTTCCGCATGATGTTTAGTTTTCTTCTGGCTTTGTTCTCTGCTTCATTTATATGGGCTTTCCATGTCATTCGCTTGTCAAAAGTGACTCCCAGGTAGGTTTGATGATCCTCAAATTTTAGCGTGGTGTTTCCAAGGGTAAGTATCCCAGGTTTTGCTTTGGGTGAGAGCGTGAAAAGAGTGGCTGTGGACTTCTCCCTGTTGATTGTTATGCACCAGCTTTCAGCCCATGCTGCAACACTCTCCAGGGCAAGTTGCATTCTATAGGTTGCTGTTGTTGCATGCTCTTCGTTGCTCCAGAGTACCAGGTCGTCTGCATAAAGCGCGGCATGGACACCTCTTGGTAGTTCTGCGACCACATCGTTGATGAAGAGGATGAACAAAGTGGGTGAGAGCACACCTCCCTGGGGAACACCCTGCCTCAGTAACACCTTTTGGCCACAGTGGCCATCCACCGACACTCTGGCTCTTCGGTTGTGCAGGTAAGATTTTGGTCCACTGGTACATGTTGCCTTGGATGCCATTTCGCAGGAGTTTCACAAGGAGGCCGTCTTTCCAGACCTTGTCAAAGGCCTTCTGTAAATAAATAAAGACCGCCAGAGTGACCTTCTGAGACTGGAAAGCATCCTCTATAACTTGGGACAGGTGAGTTGTTTGATCTTCTGTACTTCTGTACTGTCTGAATCCAGCCTGCTCAGGCGCCACGATGCCCTCAGACTCCATATAAAGCTGTAGGCGCTGGTTTACAATACGCTCCATGGTCTTACAGACACAACTAGTAAGGCTATGGGACGGTAGCTTGCAGGTTTGCCTTTGTTCTTGCCTCTTTTAAGAATTGGAATCATTGTAGCTTCCTTCCAGCACTGCGGAACCTGCCCCTCTTTCCAGCTGAGGTTGAATATGTCCAAAAGAGTTTGGAGCGACGAGTTGCCTAAGTGTTGTAGCATCTCGTTGTGATGTTATCAGGGCCAGGAGATTTCTTTTTCCTCATCTCTGGATGGCTTGTTTCAGTTCGGCCATGGAGAGGTCTTGTTCATGACATCATGTGTAGGGCGATTTTGTGCTAATCTGTCCTTTTTCTCTGTTCTTACTTCCTTCTGTAAGTGCTTGGGAATGGTGGTGTTGCTTTCTTCTGCGTAGGTGCTTGCGAAGGTGTTTGCGGCTGCCTTTCCTGTTAGCATCTGTCCATCTTCCTCTAGGGTGATCTTCTGTCCCTTGGTACCTTCATCATTCATTGCCTTCATTAGACGGTAGACTTTGGCGGTATCCTTCTCCACATGTAAACTTTCTGTCTTTTCCTTCCAGCCTGCATGCTTGTTCTCTATCTTTGTTCTTAGGTGTTTGGCGGCACATTCTTTCAGCTTGATGTTATTTTCTTGGCTCGGCTGTATCTCAGCTTTCTCTCTGGCTTCATTAAGAGCATCATGAGTCCGCTGCAGCGCTTCAGACCAGTATGGCTTGTAGTCTTTCCTTGCTCCCCTTGGTATGCACTCCTTAGCAGCTTGAAGGATGCTGTTGTTAAACTCCTTCACAACTTTGTTGATGTTCCTTCCCTCTGTCTTGATGTTTCTTGTCAGCTCGTTCGTTCTAATGCTGAAGAGAGCCCATTTCCCTTTCTTGTAGTTCCATCGTGGGTGTTGGGCATGTCCAGGCATTTTAACACCACTAATGGTGAGGATAACTGGGCGATGGTCACTTCCACCTAGTTGATGTTCAACCTTTCTGCTGATCTTTCTGTGGATGTCATCAGTGCAGAAAGCCAGGTCCGGTGTGGTGGTTATATGCCAGCGGCGGGAGTAGAAGGTCGGTGGATCAGTGGGATCATTGACAAGGATTAGGTGGTGTTCATCTTGCCAGTTCTCTACTTCTTCTCCTCGTGAGTCCAAGGTATTGTATCCCCAGCTCTGGGACCGGCTGTTGAAGTCACCAGTGATGAGGAAGTCGCTGTCGGGGACCTGGATGCTGTCCAGTGCTAGCAGCTTGTCGTCAGGGCAATAGTAGTTGACGATGTTGAGGATGCTGTTTGAGGTGGACACCTTGACTTGAAGATATTCGGATTCTTTCATGTATCTAGTTGTTTCACTGGCGTTTAGATTGTTTCTGACCAGTGTTAGCACTCCTCCTTTCCTTCTCCCTTGACGGTCACTCCTGAACACCTGATAGCCTCTAATCTTGAAAGTCTTCCCTTCCTGCAGATGTGTTTCTTGAATGCAGCAGATGCTTATGTTGTTCACATGTAGGAACTGTTGGAGATCTTCCCTCTTGGTTGAAACCCCTTCTGCATTCCATTGCATGATGTTGATTGAGGGGGCTCTTTCTTTGGTTGGCCAGTCCCTGTCCTTGCTCGCCTCCTGACTCCACAAGACGAGACGAAGGGACCTCCAGTCGTTTGACCCCTTTAGGCTTTGGCTACACAACCAGCAGCCTATTGTGTTGACCATTTCAGAATTGGTTCATCTGTTTTGTTGATGTCAATTTGATACGCCCTACAGAATCTGGCAATGTGGTTTACCAAAAATTATTTACCAATTCTCTCCGTTCCGTTTTTTTGTTTGTTTTTGGTTTGTTATGGTGTTTTTTTGTGTGTTTTTTTTTATAAAGAATTCGGGCCTGGCCCAGGCCAAAAGCTATGTCAGTTAATGATGCTAACCTAAGCGCCAAGGACTTCAATGAAAGGTTATGCTGTAAACTTTTTGTTGAGATAGTTTTCAGCCACGACGAGCGCTTAGTGTAACAACTTGCACTCTACTTTAACTCAAGCAGAAAGATTAGGCTATTGTTTAGTCATTGCAAACAGCAGGGGATGGGATAGCTCAGTGGTCGGAGCACTCGCTTTCCCTCAGCCAAGTTAAGCAGCGTCGAGCGTGGTTACCAGTTGGATGGGTGACCGTTTGCGCGCCTTGGCTTCAGTACAGTTCCCCCAGTTCACCCAGCTGTAAATGGGTACCTGCCCTCTTTAGGGTCAGGGAAGGTAAAGCAGCGAGGGAGAGGAGATGGGCGCCGCCCTCAATATGCTGGCCCTAGAGAAGTGAGGTCTCTGACGCCTCGCTCCCCTACGACCTTATAGGTTATGGGACTCCTTTACCCTTAAGCAGTATAACAACTTGCATTCTCCTAGAAAAATTATTTGAAGTGTGAGTATAGCTGCCTATATGGCGAGGTACATGAAAAGAGTCATACACACAAAGTTCCTATCCAGTGTGTACTTTCATTCGCGCAATGATTCCTGGGTGGGATGAATGACTCAAGAGTGCATATCCTGGGTGATCCACCCCACTCCAGGATATTTAGCTGGGGAACGCACAACAATAGCAACAATTCAGGCATTCCTCCACGCTGGCAAAAAATAAAGGGGGGGGGGGGGGGGTGGTGGTGGTGGTGGATTTAACATTTGATTATTGTATTGGCATGCATAGTTACACTTTGGTTTTTGTGTAACAGCTGATGAGACACTACATAATACCACCCACTCTCCCTCTATGCTCAGTATCTTATTCTGAATAAAAAAATAAAGGTGTTGGCATAACCCATGCGGTCGTTGGAGAGTGAGGCGTCAGAGACCTCAACTTTTACATGGGTCAGCATTTTGAGGACGGCACCAATCTCATTTCCATCGCTCCTTTACCTTCCAGGTCCCTTAAGAGGGGGGGGGGGGGGGGGGGGGGGGGGCACCAATTTACAGCGTACGAACCAAAGCCTACGAACGGTCCACCGATGGTGAGGAAACGATTCTCAACGCTGGTTAGTTAACCTTAGCTTGGGGAGAGTCACTGCTCAGACAACTGAGCTATCCCATCCCCTAACCTCCCCCACCCCCCAGCCAAAAAAAAAAACAAAAACAAAAACAACCGACCAACCAGATAAGGAGTCCGGGGACGGGATAGCTCAGTGGTCGGAGCACTCGCTTTCCCTCAGCCAAGTTAAGCAGCGTCGAGCGTGGTTATCAGTTGGATGGGTGACCGTTTGCGCGCCTTGGCTTCAGTACAGTTCCCCCAGTTCACCCAACTGTAAATGGGTACCTGCCCTCTTTAGGGTCAGGGAAGGTAAAGCAGCGAGGGAGAGGAGATGGGTGCCGCCCTCAATATGCTGGCCCTAGAGAAGTGAGGTCTCTGACGCCTCGCTCCCCTACGACCTTATAGGTTATGGGACTCCTTTACCTTTACCTCCTTTTACTGAGTTATAAAAGTGGCACAGGCCCGGGTCTTCACAGAATTATAATTTGTGTGTGTGTGTGTGTGTGTGTGTGTGTGTGTGTGTGTGTGTGTGTGTGATCTTGACACTAAGACATATTCATTTTCGCTAATAGAAAAGTAGCTGAGTGTAATTTAATTTGTCCACTATGCCTTGAGTCACAAGAAAACGAAGAGCATTTTGTTCTTTCATGCCCTGGATCAAGTGATCTCAGAAATCAGTTTAATCCAACCTTAAGTGTTTACACTGAGATTGCTTCTGACAGCAGGAGGGGAACCCCACACTCTATGGAAGCATTCCCGATAAAAAAAACCACAGTGGCCTATCAAGATGAGCAGCATACATTGTGCTGTTGTATTCTACATCAAGATGTTATTACTATCTTTATCCCTCTTCTAAGAAGCTGTGGCCTTTATGAATAAATTGTGTCTGCGTCTTTATTTTCAGTGCAGCAATCAATCAGTTGTTAGTTCTACTGACATACTAAGTAAAGCATACAGCGGTAAATACCAAAACTCAACCATGTACGAATCATATCAACGCTCGCAGACTGCACACACCTTTCGCGTCAAGCAGTTGGAGTGGAGCAGTGTTCTTCCTGACGACAAAGAAATCGACGCGAAAGAACTTTCACCAGACGCCAAGTGGTGGTTTCGACCCCACAGTGATTTTTTCCATCAGCATCCTTCAACTGTTCTGGTCGAGGCAGCTGTAACGCGGGACCCAGAGAGTGGGTATATTCCGGACATAGAACAGAATACCATTCAACGTGGGAGACTGACAGTGCCGGTCAACTCCGGCATTCTTCGAAGACTGCAGCTGAGTACAGGTGAGCAGAAGGTTGTAATGCCGGTGACAGACATAAAGGCACATGCGCACAAACACAAACTTGCACACACACGCGCAGTGCATGTGTTAAAGCCCGGCACATGCATTCATGCATACATGTGCTTACATGCACACACGCATGCACTTCCTACTTTCTCCCTTTACACACACACACACACACCTCACAGAGAGAGAGAGAGAGAGAGAGAGAGAGAGAGAGAGAGAGAGAGAGAGAGAGAGAGAGAGAGAGAGAGAGACAGAGAGAGAGAGACAGAGAGAGAGAGAGACAGAGAGACAGAGAGTGAATGAATGAATGAATCTTTATTTTTCAAGGGTAACAGAATAAGCATGCGCATACTTTTTTTTCATCCAGCCCTTGCAAGAGAGAGAGAGAGAGAGAGAGAGAGAGAGAGAGAGAGAGAGCAGGGACATGTTTTTGTTCACAGACTCGTATCTTGGATGCTATGCGTAATGAAAATGATGATAGTAGGCTACAACTTAACCACGGTCCCTACCTATTCGTAAATAAGGTATCCATTTGCCTTCCAGGATAGTATAACTTAATAACCATGGTCCCCACTCTTGCATGGTGAAGTGTATCTATTTGCTTCCCAGGACTTACCATGTAGCTGGTGGGTAACATGAAAACCCTTCCAGGATCAAAACTATAATTATGCATTATTCTTCAGCCTACCTCGGGAGAAATGTTTTTTCTTTCCCGTTTCTGCCCAGCCCTTCAATTTTTCCACCAGAACAAAACTGATTTTTTTTAATAAGAAAAGAAAAAAAACTGAAGAGTTCTACGATTAGGAAACCGTGCTACTTTTTTGAAAGCATTCAAGCAGAGTAAAGATGGACAGTATGTACTGGTCTA